>JBAMNC010000091.1:12500-662385 GCA_037902135.1 Cetoscarus ocellatus
CATACATGATACGGCCACATGGATCTCTTTGTTATAAAATACATTTTCAGTTGTCACTGAATCACACGTTTTTCGGCTTTACTTTTGATTATGTGTTTGTTTCACATGGCTGTTTCACAGTTCTATTTGATGTCCTGTCAGGGGTAGTCATAATGCTGTTTGCCAATATCAAGGTTAATTGCAGCTTAATATTTTGAGTGTGAATTGCTCAAACAATAAAAAAACAGCATCTGATTTTGGTGGCTCTGGTCACTAAACTGGTACAAAAACTTGGTTGTGAAACACAAATGAAATTTGTGTTTTTGATTTACTCTCTCGGTGCTTTAAGTACATCAGTGTTTATCTACAGATGCAATTCATGTTACTTTTTTGAACATTCAAGAGAAAACAGAGTTAGTTAATCATTTGTCAAATTTAACAAAGTTTTTGATATATTATTTAATGGTTGTGTTAATGAATAAGGTAGTTATAATAGTTTTGAAAATAAACATGTACCAACTATTTAGATACTGTAACATGTCAAGAGGCTATTTTATGTAGACATGGACATGCAGGGCCCTTAGATTTTGGATTGATTGTGGATGTACCTTGGGCAAAAAAAATCTTTCTCTAAACATTAGACAATTTATGTTTCAGAAAGTGTGCCAAAGCAAGTAAGAAATATTTTAAGACTGTCATCAAATTTATAAATGGTTCAAGATACCTGAATGAAACTATTGAGAACATTTATAAGGAATTCAAGTGGATATTAACATGTGTTCAAGGAGCAACCCTTTACTTGTATCCAGGAAGAGCAGAGTCTCCACAGGACCTCTATGCAAAGAAGTGGTTCATCTTTTAGCTGTAAAAATGTAAACACATTTTAATGGTTTATGTTGGACTTTGAAATAGAGGTTTAGCTTATTATATAACTGGATATACCTGAGTTAGAAGGTAACGGGTTTCACACTGCTTCTACTGCTGACCTTTAAATAAAAAATCAATCAAGTGTGTCATCATGATTTTATTGAGTATCTAAACTGACAGCCTAAGAGAGGACAAAGCCTTACACTCACTTAGGGCCCCCTTTACTACCCCCACCTGAAGGTGACTTGGACTCAAATACATGAAACAAAATTTAATAATTTTCATGAAAAAATAAGGATATATGTAGTATACTAATGCAGATTTTACCTTATCACTTTTGTTTACACTGTGCACTGAATGTAAATCTATACTTGTAAGATATTTGCATTATTACTCTTATCATCAGCACACCTGCATATCTGCACAGCTCAACTATTGCACCTTTTATACATACTTTTTCTGTTCCCTTCTGAGTGTATTATAAACTTGGAGTAATTTCTGTCAACATTTTTAAAGTAAAGAGCATGAAACAATGGGTTTCACAGTTAAAGGATTTTTGTTTATTTTTTCAATGTTTCCCCATGTGTGCCTTTACATTTTAACAAAGTTAAAATTAGAGATTTTTATACAACTATATACCGTGAATAAAATAATATTACTAAATAATAAAACAGATCAGAACAAGGTGCTATTTAATGTGCTCTTGCTTAAAAAATACATCTCTTCGCCAGCACTACATCTGTTGTGATAGTTTTATACATTAAAACTAAATATTCCAGTCACTAATATGTGATCGGAATTATATTAAAAAAGGATGCACCAATGATGTCACAGCTTTAGTCTCTTACCACAGGACTTGTGTTGTTTTCTGGACTGTTAGCGCTCTCACTTGAGGCTGTAGTTCAGTTTTTTCACCGCTAGATGGCACACTTGAATGAGAGATTCTTGAGGACTGGAGGACTTGGTCTGGAGCTCAGGGAGCGCGCAGCCTCCTCTCTCCCCTGCTTAGATATTCAGCCTCTGTGCGTCGTCTCGCCGTCGTGCCGTGTCGTGCCCCGGTGAAGAGTTCACGGCCCGGGCTCGTCTGGATGATTCGGGGTCCATGTCAGAGTCTAATCTGATTGTGCGCGGCGGAGAGAGAGGGAGAGAGAGGGAGATGTTAGATGACTGGAATCAGTGAGGAGAGCTTTAAAGTAAGTATGCCAATAAACAAAAGTAACGGTCTGCCTCTCATCTATAACTATTAGGAACACTTAACCTTATGGTCAGGTTATGGGACGAGATAAATCCTGCAGCCATTTACTGCTGCCTTTTATTGAGACACTGCGCACTGAATCATCCATATTAGATTTGAAAAATAACAGATATGTTACCCAGTCTATTTACATCTTTTACTGTCCACTGCAACTTGATAAAACAAACATCATAGACAGGGGCGTTGGTGGGAGCTGTGGGCTCCATGAAAAGAAACCAAATTGGGCCCCCACAACCAGCACAGCCCAAACCGACAACAAACAACCGATGTACGCCTAATTTTTGCAAAAGAAAATAGGCATGACTTCCCAATTGTTTTGTTTAGGGGCTACATGAGAATTGAACCTAAATGATGGCCTAAACGGTGTGCTAAGTAAACAATCAAGTGTCATGATGTTACAGTGACTTTTTGGTCACTTGTTTTCTTAGTTTAACAGCTATGGTGAACAGAAAATGTATATTAGTTTTTTTTACAATCTAGGCAAAGACAGTTAAGAATAGCTACAAATCTACAACTAACTGTGATTCTGGAAAAAAAACAACAATACTATCATCTCATTTTCTAATGAACAAGCACAGTAGATGTTTATATTGCAGGAAGCGAAAATGAAGGGTACATGTACAAAATTCATTCTCGGCTGCTTTTACACAGCAAATTGAGAAGAGTTAGAAATCCCGTGTTTGCAAAATTTCCATGAGTGCAGAAATAATTGCTCTGGATAAAGTAAAATCCCTCAAACTTTATACTCTGTTGATTTTTTTTTCAACTGAGAATAATGGTGTTGGAATCAAAAGTGAAAACAGAGCTTTTGTAAATCAGATCTTCAGGTGTCAATGCAGGATCCTTTGCTCTGAATTTTTCACTCTGAGCTCCAGATTTAATTGCCCGGTAAGAAAATTAAAATACTTTCTGTAAATTGGGTTAATTGTACACTCTAACCAAACATTGTATCATTTTAGCTAATTTCTCTTTTATTCCACAGTAAATAAGTACAGCCATGTTTACACTCAGCAGTGTTAATACTTTAGTCGTTAAAAAGACACTGAGTGAGTACACTACATGGAAGTGCTGATCAAAAGTTAACTCTAGTAGTGTTGGTCTGTCAACGCAGATTCTGCTGTGTTGAATGAATAGGCGGCAAAGTCCTGTAATTCTCTCTTTGTTCTGTTTGGTAATTCAAAAGTGCCCACTCAAAATCCAGAGGGACTCAACGTGCCTTTGAGATGAGGCTGTAGATCCCTCGTCCCGATTTAGATTGATATGATCTGCTCAAAATTACCTTTACACTCTTTTGTAACTGTTGACATGGGGGCTAACTATCACAGCCAGGCTTTCCTGTTTAAAGACAAGAGAACAAAGACAAAAGTGGAAAAACATATGAACCCTATTTAACTCCAACCATTCCAAATACATTTCTTTTATATTTATGATCTTACAACCCAAAATTCATTTTAGGGCCTATTTTAAATCCAGGCTATGGTCCTTTGTCTTTCAAAAGCTGCTTGTTTTAGTCACATTTAAGCCACTTGTGCCCTCTTGGGTTTTAGTCCAGATTAAAGTCCTCCTGCTTTAGTCAACACCTTTGCACTAACATTTTTCTCCTTTCACTTACTTCATCTGCCAGTTTGTTTAATTTATACGATGGTTAAAAAAAAAACTCATAATCAATGCACTTTCAGTACTTAATTCATTGATTTCCAACCTGGGGTCTGGACCCCCCATGGGCAGGACACAAGATATGACAAGCACAAAGGTCTGTGAGCTTTAAGGTTGTAAAGAAACAGGTTTACATATTATATTAACAAAAAACTACACACTAACCGAAAAAAAAAAACGTACCACATATTTTTCTTAAGGGTTTTTTGATAAGACTGTAAGAGTGGGCCCATTCTATTTCAATATTATCAAAAACAGTTAAAATTAATAATAATTTTGGGCAGCAGTGTTTACTAAATGTTGAGAACAACTACTTTAGTTGATTTTAAATGATGAAAACAGAGACATACCTTGAATTATATTCTTTGCTATGAGTTAAAGTATTTTTTTTGTGATGACAATGCCCTCATAGCTGCACCTTTACAAACAAATCTTTGTACTGCTGTCGCTTCATCAAATGTCAAACAGCCTTTCTAACATATTAGCCTCATCTTGTCTGTTTGACATAAAGTGCACTCACGTTCAATCAGCCTTTATAAGACCTATGTTTAGAAAATGGTCATCTTCTTGTTGTGATGGAATAAAGATAGCTCCAACATTTTTGACATGTTTTTCATCAACAAAATGAATACAGCTTTAACCCAATTACAGCTTAAAAATCCTACATACCAAAAGTTAATTTCACTGCACCTTCTTAGATCCAATGACTCTTAAATTTTACATGTTATTCAGCAATCTGATTTACAGTAAAAAATAGAGCAGGACTAAAATCCTCTTTATGAAAAAACGCTCCGAACAGCTCTTGAAAACTGGATAAGCAGGTTCAATTTCAAGGTAAAGTCTGAGTGAAAAAGTCTGCTGTTTGCGTATGCAGTTCACACATATTAAATAAATCAATTTTGTGTTTTTCATGTACATACAGTGCTTAACAAATTTAATAGACCACCTATCATAAAAATGAGTAAAACATAAATATTTTAGAAATCTTTCAAGAAATGAAAATGTTATGGTTATTGGACAAACATTTTGAACAGGAATGAGGAATTTCAAACTGAATTCACCTTTTATAACCAAACTTAAGCAGCCTCACTGGGCTTCTCTGAGAAGTCAGAAAGTTATCAGCCATAACAGTCAAACACTAAAACTAATTTTTTCCATTCAGCAGTGCAAGTGAATAACTATAATTTGACATCTTAATCAAGAAATGAGAATGTGCTTTCAGATTTTTTCTGTATTTTTGTAAAAAAGTACATTTGAATTTCATTGATAACAAAAAACAAAACTATATATTTTAGCATTAAAATGTAATTTCAGTTAAAGAGTTTCTACATATGGGTGTATTAATCATTACAGAGACATAAAAATGATTCTGGTAATTATCAATGCTGTTAACGTAGAGCAGCTGTGGGATAGACCCTACATTGGGTGGTGGTCTAATTTTTTTGTTTAGCACTCTACATATACATATAGTTATATGCACACACAGAGATCTACTTGGGCTCCTTTCATGCATGCAGCCCTAATTTTTTGGGGAGGAAATTCCAGGCTAACCTTCCTTAAAACTCCCTGACTTGATTGATCCTACATGTATCCTTGACATTTTCTAGAATTTCTGAGGTAACCTACAATAAATATCCCTCTACTTGTCCCTCACAGCAAGACGTTTCCCTGCAGTTGGTTTGAGAGTCAAATGAGAGGAGGGGGAGGGAAAATGCTTCGGGGCAAGCAAGGATAATTTAGGGTAAAGACTGAGCAAAAACCCTGCTGTTTGTATTCACACATGTAGCTTTATTTCAAGGTTCAGCCTATGCATGAATGGAGTTTAAGTTACACTACTTTTAATTAGCATACACTGCTCATTGTGTCCTTAAAAACTAACTTTCCAATAATAAGTGCACCTGTTCCCTGTTTCTGTAAAAAATGAACCTTTGTCTCCATCCAAGCTCCATCTACTGCTCCACACACACAAACCCACAAATGGTGCGGAGCCTAACAGGGTTTGCTGTGTCCTTCAGTGTAAAGATGCACTTGAATGATAATGGCCAGCAGGGAGCACTCTGTGTAATCATAATGACCCATCTACTATGAGTTATCTCACTATTTGTCCACATGAATCATGCTTCTGTATCACATACATACATTTAGGATGATAAAGTCTGCTTTTTGTGTTGCATTTGAGGTGTTCTGAAGTATATATGTAGAAAAAATAGAGCAGAATAGCCTCAGATGAAACAGAAGTCATGGTCACCATGTTTGTAGTTTGTTATGAAGCATGAAAACAAGCTAAACTTTGGTTGGTGAAGTCCTTCAGGGTGAATTTAGGGTCATACATAGTGTTAAATGGGACATTTAATCAAAAGAGAGTTTGTTTTCTCGCCTAATAAGTATGAATTGAAACATCTTTCTGAGCCCAAGTTAAGATACCACACAACAGAAAGCTTATTGCTGTTATCAGTATGACACAATGTAAATAGGCGGGGTAAACATCTATCAGGAACACATCTAACATGTTTTCAACGAGGTGATGAAAGTGACAAAAGCTGTTTGTAGTTTTCATTTTACAGTTATAAAACTGTCAAAGGTGATAAGCTGCCTGAGCTGTTGACATAAACTTGAGAGTAACATACCACTGCAGCTGAAAACAGGGGAAAAACTCACGTTGTGTTTTTCTTTCTTTATTTTTTTTTTTTCGTGGTATTAAATTGTCATTATGTTGGTCCATCCACAAAAGAATGCTGGGGAGATTGAGACTCAAAATTTTAACAAGGGTGGAAAGAGTAAAAAAAAGTTTAATGCTCAGGTAAAAATGTATTTGCGCTGATATTTTACTGAAGTACAAGTAAGCCGCTCTCTATGATCTGCTAAAGTATAAATAAATAGTTCTCCATCTTAAAAGCGCCCAGAGAGACTTCTCTGTTTTGTGCTGGAGTTGAGTGAGTCAACCAGTTTCTGTTATAATAAAGCACATAAAGAATTTACGTGCTTTACAGCCTTTCTGTTTCCTTAAAAAATGTTGTTTCCAACCTCTTAATATGTGCAGACCTTTACTAATAAGTGATTAGGAAGACAAGCTCTATTAGATTTGGTTAAAGACCATGGGTGTTTTTTTAGTAGTACCCCCATGGGAGTTTCTAGCAGCTTAGGCTCTCTAAAAACTGTGGACCTACGCCCCTGGTAAGATGTGCTGGGGCAGATAATTAACCAAATAAATTTCAATCAGGCTTGAACAATTGGTAAATCTGTGTCTGTCAGGAGGGTAGTCCTTGATTTCAGTGCACTGTAACATGGAAAGGCAAAAAGAAAAGAACCCAGTTTGAGGATTTTAAATGCACTGTATTTCTTAGGTTAATGCTTATTGTAAGTAGTTCAATCTCTTTTTCTTTAGCATTTTAAAATGCATCATTTTGACATTTTGATACTCTTAATGTTGCAAATGTTCTATTTTACCTCTTCAAAGCAAAATAAATTAATCAAAATAAAACTCACAGCTCCCTCAATCATCAATAATAAATGTCGTGCCATAATCACCCGAATGCCGCCAGAAAAAAATGGCTTTGGTCCAGTTTTTTACTAAAGGTAATACCCTTCCTCCGTGGAGCTTTATGATTCTTTCTTTTTGCTTGAAATGGACAGGGATGGTTCTCAGTGTTACCGAAATTAATCATGTACAAGACATTTAATAAGAGACAGAAAGATTGTCCCAGTGCCCCTGAATTCACCCCTGATATCTGTGATATAGACGCAGCATGTTTTAGCTGTGAACGCCAAACCATTACACCACAATTAGAGGGAGAAGTGGAAGAGCGACATTTTAAAAAATGAGCTCCATATGTCATCAGAGGGCTCTGGTTGAACTCTCCCACTGAGTGAAAAGAAAATATTTGCTCTCTGAGAAAAATCATGTAGGGCAACATCTAAAAGAGTTCACGCTCCACAAGCTGGCGATATTGCATGTAAAATAATAGCTTCAGCTTTCATGATATTACTCTGGTGTAAAATATCGGCTTAATTTCTAGTTTTGCATAAAGTGGAGAAATATTTAGAACATTTTATGATATCAGAGAAAGTCGTCATTCTATCATTGCCTATAATTCCCTGATAAATCTTTCCAATACACAATTTTATGCCTAGTAAAGACTTCACTAACAACAAAATCTATTTTGGGATAGGCGGCATCCTTGTACAATACATTTAAAAAAGCTCACAAGTTCCTTTTATCATATTTTCAGCATTGATCTGCTTATTTTGTTTCCACAGTGGCTGATAGAGAAGTCAAAGAGAATAGAGCAGCATGAGAACAGACTCTTGAAATTCAGAGTGAATGTGAGCTGTACTACATTTTCACCACTAGTTGGCAGCAGAGGACTAAAGCTGTGGATCAGAGCGTCAACCTGGAACTCGCACACGGCTCCTCTGCTGCTGCATCCACCTGCATCTTCATTTCTTTGACACCTACTCTGTACCACTTAGTAACAAAACCATTTAATTTACTTTATGGGAGATTGTAATGTTCCTATGTTAACACTTTAGCTATAATGTAAATTAAAGATGAAAAGAAAATGTTTAGTGAAGCAAAAGGGGATCCATTCTATTCGGTCCAGCTTGGCCATTCGATTTGGTTCTTTTGACGACTTTACTGTTCTTTATTTGGTACCATTTGTTACTTAAATGAAATCTGTCAAATTTAACAATGTTATGACATACAAGTAATATTTGAGCATCTTTTTTCTTAACCATATAAATCCCACGATACAACTATTTCAAAAGATGTTTGGCATAAACATGTACCACCCCTTCAGTCCAAATCATACCTCTTTGTGCTTTCACCAATACATCGGTATTTCAATGTAAATATGAAATCTTCATGTCTTTTTATTGAACAGTGTAACTCAGGACTGAAAAGTATACCAAGCTTTAGATATGTTTAAACAATAATTAATTTAAAAAGATGAAAAGCAATAGTAAAATCACCAGAATAAACCTATAATTAACAGAAGAGTGGAAAGAACAGACTTCAGAAAAGCAGACAATAGATTTAAGAGATGAGATCAGAAATGGAGTGTGTATATCCATTAGCATGGGGAATACAATCAAACATAATATCTGACTGCATTTGTGTGTCTGTGTCTTTGTGTTTTTTGTTTGTTTGTTTTTTTTGCCACGGGCAGAAAGTAACTAATTACTCAGGTTCACCCATGTTACTTTATTTGACCCTTTGTTGACTTTCTGAATGGTTCACTGACCAAAAAAATCAGGATCAGAAATGCCCCTCTCAAAGCAGCCATGCCCAGTAACCCATCAGACATCTTTTGTGTTGGCAATGACTTTTTTAAACTAAAAAGAGAGAGAGAGAGAGAGAGGGAGAGAGAGAAAGGGTGAGAAACAGGGAGGGAGAGAGAACTACACTGGATGAAATATACCAGTTTACAACAAGTTTGTCCACTTAATCTAGGATCTATCATCATTGGGGGCCATAAAGAGTGTGTGTGTGTGTGTGTGTGTGTGTGTGTGGGGTGTGTGTGTGTGTGGGGGGGGATTAATTTAGGGGCCCATGACTGACAGGTACCCCTGAAAATTATCATATTATTTGTCTTTTTACATATCAGTTGTCTTAAAATGGAACAGCTTAGCTGTAATAATTATAAGTGACCCATTAAAAATATATATTCCATCATATTTATTTATCAGAAACTGTGCAGAGCTGGTTTGGTAAAGGGTCCAATATGATATCTTTACATGGGGCTTTAAATTCTGGCAGCACCCCTGGCTATTAAACTGGCTCCCAGCTTTCACACAAAAGGGCCATCTTATTTGCAAATGTCTAATCACTTTTTTGGTCCAGTTGGTGAAACATGGATTTTAACTCAAACTTAAACTTATCTTTTTAAAGCATGATGAGTCTAGAGCCAACAAACACCAAAACACACATACAAACTCACAAGTTCAAGCGCTCACACATGGAGCTAGCAGAAAAAGAGACAGAGACAGACACTGAAGTCTGCACTGCATGTGTCACCAGATTGACCCAGACTGCACTTCCTGCTCACCAGACAACTATCCCCCTGTACTGACACACACAAACACACACACTGGCAGAAGAGCCGACGGCAGATGGAGGTGCTGACACAGACAGAGCTGATAACGGGGTTACTCTCATCATTCCCACTTACACCCTGACGACTACAGGCCTCACACACGCGCACGGACAAAAACACACACTTGCACGTACACTCTCAAGTAAAGGAGCGTTATCTGTGGATACGGGCCCCTGCTCACATTGCACTCCTGTCCCCTTATCTGTAGCTCTTTGCCCTGAGCTGTAATGCTCGTCCTCCTGAGAGAGATGTGCAGACCGAGTGTGCATGTGTGTGTTGTCTGTGAGTGTGTGTGTGCAGTGTGTGTTATTTTAGAGAAAGTACTGCGGGAGGAAGTGTGTAGAGATAGTGTGGGTGCAGAGGGCAGCAGACAGACACATGGCCTGGCAGGAGTGAGGATGTGTGGTCTTATTATTCAGGTCTCCAGCCAGATGTGCAGATGTGCTACACCTCTGCATATCTAACTCACCTCTCCTGAAAATTTGCTCTAAATCTGCTTTTTGTAGCAGTTTGTACACACGCTCTCCTCACTTTCTTTGACTCATTGCCCTCTGCTGGGCTCCGTATCCTTCCTGCTGAGGGGCCCTTTTTGCCATCAGTCCTCACCACAGCTGACCAGTTTTCAGCATACTTTTCTGCAAACATCATCGACTTTATCTCTGGAGGAGACACCAAGAGACAAAACAATTAAAGACTTCAATTTATAGAAAACTTCTCAAAGGAATTCATTGGGCCTTGCAGAGTTATAAACAGAATATTCATTGCTGGGGCACATTTTCAAGATTATGATTAACTGCGGACATGTGCAGTTATTCAATGTTTTTTTTTGGCATGTTTACATTTCTATATTTTATTTATTTGTTATTTGTATCTCAAAATCATTTTTTCCATGCCCATATTGTCAAAGTGAATCAATGATCAATGGATGCCAACTCTTGATTTGGAAATCATCTTAATTCAGATGTACTTAATGATATATTGACTTAGTTTTATTACATATTATTCTATTCACTATCAAACATTAAGAATTCTGCAGGGGTACTTAGACAAAATGATTCATTGCAGTTTATTGATCCCCACATAATGCTGCATTAAACATCATTTTGGGGGACCTAGTTTAGTCTTCTTTCTCTCGTTTTGTTACCAATTATGGTTACCAATTAAGCTTCAGAATTTTTTGGGAAAAACTTTTGTTATGCTTTCATCTCTATTTTTACAGTCTTAATCTTAGAGTACTTTAGCTCATGTTTGGACAAAGAGCTGCTTTTGTTAAAAAGAGATGAGAAAGGCAAATACTGGTGCATAATATCCTTAGCTTAACCAAGTAAAATAGAGAACAAGCTACTGATTCAAAAGAAATTGAATTAGCCAAGGACTTGTTTAAACTGACATAACTCATTCAAAGGAGTAGCAGTGTCCTTATTTTCCATCAGGTGAAGCAGGGACATGTTTATATGATCTGCATTCCTGCAGAGCTTAACATTTGTGTTCTCCATCTGTGAAATAGCATGTGATTAGGAGCATGTAATTAATGCATTGAGTTTTGGCCTTAATCACATTAAATGGAAGCATGGCAATCAATTTTGCTCTATGTATTCTAAAAAATCACACAATTGTGTATTTTAACAGAGTTCATGTCTTACATTGCTGAGAAAAGATTATTTCTCCAGTAAACAACTGTTTCTTAAATATTTCTCAATAGCACCAGAATGTTGTATTCCCTCATGTGACATTTTACCCATTAGGATGATATTTTATTGGCCCAGTTGGCTAATAGTCCTTTTCCTAAGCTGACCTCGAACATATCATGATGTTGCCTCAATACAAGCTCTCTCTTGTCCACCTGGTATCAATAATATTTCAGCTGAAGATCACTATAGCGGTTTGAATAGGAAAGAACTACTACAAAATTTGGAAGTGTTCCCCATTGTTTTGAGCAGTCAGGAGTCAATCAAGAGGACTGTCCTACAGCAGCAGCAGCTTCTACTTGTTTGTGTTTCCAGACACTCGTAGCCGAGTTGCTAGAAACTTTTCAAACAGTTAAAGGTAGGCTGCTTTATTATCATCTGATTTTATGTAAATAATATCACTGGTGTACACAGAGGAGTGTAAGAAGGGTGTCAGATGAACGCGGACTCACATACACTCTAGTTCCTTCTCGGCTTCAGTAGAGAACCAGTTCCAAAGATTCATGTATTCAATGAGGTTTATAGGGAGAGGTTTAAGTTTTGGGTCAATTTTTTAGTTCCTGAAAGATACACTTTTTTCAGCATTTAACATGAATTTGAATACGGTTTATAAGAGTTTCGTAAAGCTCTGAGGACCCGCTGTGTCTCTATAACATTATATGTGATGCAGTGCACAAATTAAGTATTGAAAGGATAATGACGGACTGCAGTGGTGAAATGTTTTTCTAAACTATCCTTAAAGAAGAATGAAAACATATTTAGTAAAGGCATTTTTTAAAAGTGAGGAATTGATCTTTCATAAAAGCATAAATGTGAGAAAATACAGCGTGTTTAGTGTGTAACACTTACAACTTAAAGCTTGGTTTTATCCTCATAAGCAGAGATGGCAAAAGTACCCAGATTCCTTACTTGAGTAGAAGTAAAATACCTATGTAAAAAAACAACTTGAGTAAAAGTAAAAAGTACTGATCCAAATATCTACTCAAGTAAAAGTAAAAAGTACAGGCTCTGAAATGTACTCAAAAGTAGTTTTAAAATTAAAAAGTATTTCTATTGCATGATTCACAGGCTGCAACAGGCTGAAACACAGGATAATTTATACAGAATCTACTTTAGCAATGTTATTGTTTGAACAAAAACTACCTGCCTAGTATCCTAATGTACTTCACTATATAGTCCTTTAGGCATTTGTATTGTTCACCTAAGGTTAACACATCACACTTCTGAACATTCAATTTTGGACCAGGATTAGCTTCTAAACTATGGTGTCACAAATCATGCTCATAGGCCCAACACTTAATCAACCTTTTTAAAAGCACTTTTTTTAATAGCACATCAGGCAACAGTTGTTTCTCAGTGTGCGGAGTGGCAGACCTGCTCTGACACACACACCACACGCGCAGGCTTGCATGCACGCGCACACACGCAGACAGCTGTGTCTCCTCCCGCGTCTTTCAAAACCCAAAATAGTTGCACTAATTGGTGTCACGGTGCCAAAAAATAAAAAAAATATAGGCTTAGGTTAAACATACAAAGTAACAAGCCTTTTTTTGAAATGTAAGCAGTAGAAAGTACCGATATTTATGTTGAAAATGTAGCTGAGTAAAAGTAAAAAGTCGTCAGAGAAATAAATACTTCTAAAAGTACAAAGTGCCTGAAAAATCTACATAAGTACAGTAACAGAGTATTTGTGCTTCGTTACTTGCCATCTCTGCTCATAAGTGTTGTCTCATTATTGGATAGCCACACCACGTATATAAAGACAGATCAACCAACTTAAACATATGTATTTTGTGTGTTGTTTACCACCTAATTGGTTTTGGTTGATGACTATTTTTTTCAATCTGTCCTCCTCAAAATGAGTAGTGTATTTTGTTTAAATATAAGGGATAATAAAAATCTCTGCCACAGCTGAAAGCTTATTTTGTGGTCTTAACTAAGTCAATAATATAAAAGGCAGATCTTTAATCCTGAATTACTCATTAAATTTACTGTTTAAATAGATGTGGTTTCAGAGTGTGGAACTGCTATGAATTGGAATTGATAAGCAGAACTGGAATCAGAACTGGCATCCATAATCAAAATGGTACCCAACTCTTATTCTTTCACTACACCTCGTCTTGTATTTTAACAGATTGAACACACATTATGGATTTTGAATGAATGACATCCCAGTGTACACATTTAAGACCCTTTTGTGAAGCAAAACAATACACAGGACAACCCTTCATAATTATCTTATCACTAAAGGTATAAAAAGTACACAAAATACACTTTTTCAATAATTTCATTCAAAAACTAAATGTCTATTTCTTGTCTACAAGCCCCCAAAGATGAGAAAAATCTCTTCTCTCCATATGTTGCTTGTTCAACAATTGAAAATTTCCAAGCATCTGAGAATGTTCCCCAAGTAATGTCATCGATCAGTATTTTTAAAGAGAGTCTGTTCTGAGCAGGGAGTTAAAGGCATGTTAGAATCCAATATCAGAGGGACTTTTTTGGGAAAGAAACTTCAAGAATATTTACTGCTGACATCTGACCAATGGTAACTTGTTGAACAAGAGTAAAATAGACCTGTCACATCTGTTTCTAGCCCATCACCATCCAGACTTCCTGATGGAAGAAAGGTAATTGTCAGCCTTTTTTATTTTAATTCTTGGAAATGAAATAATACTGCATACTATAATGTTCTCCCAAGGATTTAGGGTCACATTCATACATCCTTTTGGGTGCAGCCCTGGAAACCGTCCACAGGGATGCTGTGGCAGTAAAACCCACAGTCTTTAGACTGCAACACTTAATTGATTGTAAGAAAGAGGCATCAAGACATCAAAAGCATGAAGTTGGAAAATTAAGCTTATTTTTTGTAAAAATTAATAAAAATGAAAGTCAGAGGTTGCATTAAAAATCTCAGTCTATCTTTTTCTATTTCCAACATCCTCCCTCTCTCCCTCCTCTCTCTGACCATTTAGCTCTAACAAGTGCTCTCATAGTTAATGAAATTTCCCTGTCTGCGCTCAAATTTCTGCGATTAATCTTACCGAGCCTACTCCCACTTCTCATCCTCTCACCTCTTAATAACATCCCCTCCCTCTTCTCCTCTGAGGAGCAAGAATTCCTGCCTTCCTCTTTGAATTTCCCATCTTTATTCCTACTCACCCCTCTTCCTCCTACTCTCTCTATCCATGCCCCCCTCCCCTATTTTAATTTGTAGTCAGTAATCATATGCAGAAAGAGAGGAGGAAGAGGAGGAAGAGGAGGATGAGGATGAAGGCTGGGCCAACATTTGCCTAAGGCTCCACAGCCCAGATCGATAAGTGGTCTTAAGTTTATCTGATTTTTATCAACGGAGCCGACAGGGGGCCAGGTCGATGGGCTGTGCCCGCGTCAAGTTGACCTTTTCAGGGACGACGGCGAGCGAGCTCCCCGTGGGACCCCCTCAGTCCCCTGTCACAGTCTGACTGGCACGAGTCTGTTGCGCTCAACGACAAAGTCTGCAGAGACGTCTATATCAGCGTGCGGCGTGGCTGACAGGGCCCGGCTGTTGTATTTATAAACTGTCCTTTGGCCGTGACACTTTGCCAATGATCGGGCCCTAATTTATGCAGGCAAATCTCCTCGGTGCAAAAATGAAAGCTAATAGAGTCATTAGCCGCTAATTCGAGCCGGGATACCTTGTATAAATTGGCTTACTTTGTAAAGCCCTCCCCGGATAATACTCCCCCCTCCTCACCCTGTGTCTCTCTCTTTCATCCCTCACCCAGGCCACAGCACAACATCACACACACTCTGAGCACACACACTTTTTTTACTGTCTAAATGGTTGATGGTGTGTGTTTGTTTAATGGTGTGTGAGAGAAGATATCTAATGTGTGTGTTTCCACCTCCACGCCTGTGATACATAAAACATACATACTCTGTGTAGCAGCGATGTTAACACAGAAGAAGTGAATCTCTGCATGTTTGTGTGTGTCTGTGTCGTCCTGCTGTCTCAGAGCTGTTAATGCTGATGGGCTATTGTGCTTTCCAATGGCTGATTATGACATTAAATGTTTATGAGCATTGATTAACAATAGCCCCAATGTGAGAGCTGTTTTATATCCTCTCTGGTCACTACTTAACGGCAAACTGATGGATGCACAATCATCTCCAACCTGCACATGCAGGGTATAAACCGACATTAACACATCAGCACATATTTACACACACAGGCTGAAGTGGACATGTATTACAGATCTACACAAACACCAGAGGATCCATTTAAGCCATTAAACTTTAACTTTAAACACTGTAATCATCTTTTACTTAGTGGTCATAATGGGGATATTAAAACAAAGCTGGATAGTGCAGAGGAAAAGCAGCAGGGCTCCTGATGCTGTGATGGAAATTAAGCCTGTTGATGCAGAGTTTTGAAGCTAATCTTAAACATCAGCATTAGAATTAAGCCAACATTTACTTGCCTTTACATTTTTTGATCTCCTTACCGTGTCCAGAAGCCTTTGAAAGCTTGCACACACAATCTGGATTGCTGGTTGATATAAGCTCACAGCAAGAAGACTGATATTGTGTGGAGGCTGCATGATCTTTCCATGCCTGCAAAGGTTTTTTCCAGGCACTCTGGTGTTCTTCCACAGTCCAAAATACTTGTTAGGTTAGTTGGTGACTCTAATTGGTGATGGGGAAACAAGTTCAGGGACTGCTCAAGCACATTTTCAGAAAAGTGAAAGAGGAAACCATGAAAAAGTGTGTTTTGTATTTTATGTGACCTTTGAGTCTACAATTGTTGAAAAAAAAAAAAAAAAAGTTATATAAAAACAGTTTTGACCCAAATCTTCCATAATCAGAGTGAGAGAGAAAAATTAGAGTATCAGTGGGCAATTTAGAGAGAGACCAAGCTCATGTACAAAGCAGTGATACTATGAAATACAGAGTTGTTTACTGATTGTTCTCTGAAGAAATTGTCACCTCTGCACAAAGTTGCAGGCCAGTGCAGGATTTTGTTTGATGGATGCTGAAGTCATGATCCATTATGTTTGCTGGGCAACTTGCTCTGCCTACAGAGCCAGTTAGTAGATAAGTTATTTTTGTCTCTTAAGCATAAAATGTACATGTCAGCTTGAATGTCTGATGCAGACAGAAATAAAGCAGAGGAGAAATAGGGAAGTCACCTGGCCCCTTAAAATTTTTTTGAAGTATGAGAGACTTTATTTTTTGTGAAAATTTGAAGTCTCTCATAATTGAAAAGCTGTTAGGGGAAAACTTTTTGTGAAAACTTTATCTACAGTTTTGGAAAAGTAAGACATGCACGTCATTGATAATTAGACCATAGGAATGTCCTTGTGAATTCAAGGGTAGTGAGGCTTACAGCAGGGTAGAAAAAAAACAATGGAGTTGAGACACTTTAAGTGGAAAAGAGGGCAGTATGATAACATGTAAGGCCATCTAAAGAGCTTGACCTGGACCTTGAAGAGCAGAACAGGAACACTGAGGACCTGGACCCCAATACTGATAAGATAGACAGGGGGGTGGCTAAGGTAGGTCGGTTTGCACTAAAGCCAAACTAACAGCCTCAAAGAGAAGATCATATTTAAAGGTTGACAGCAGCAGGATGACTGGTTGGTTTGGTATTTGAGGGGTAAATGGCCATAATCAGCTGATCACCAGAGCAGAAAGGAACTAAGTGAGGGAGGGAGCTATAAGACAGATTCGAAACATGCCCTCATGATTAAACTTTACTACTTTAGCTTTGGACTTCTGGACTTCCTTGGTGTTGCTTAAAGCCCCACTATGTAAGATTCAGGTTTGTCTGCTCTCGAGGGGCCTCTCTGGTCGTTGGGTGTAATTGCACTGTCATAACACAGCGCCTCACAGCAACGTGCATTTGTTGACATACAGAGCCGGGAGAAGCGAGTCGACAGGACGTCCGAAGACATAGATGAAATAGTGAAATAGTGAATGACCGAGCGTCATGGCGCCATGAGTACCTCCAGCAATCTGAGAAACTCGCCGGCAAATAACCGCTGGTAGTATTTGGTGACAAAACAACGTCCGCCAAGTTACACAAAGCATGCAATGCTACGGAGCAACCACCGACTGAAACCAAGTGTTGAACGGGGGAAAACCAGACGGTAACATAACTTACCTCTCCAGCAGTAACTCTGCAAGCTCGGCGTCCATCTTGTAATTTTCCATCTCCCGACGCTCTTGCCACAGAGCAAAGTGGGCTCCAATGTTAATTCTAGTTTTGTTCCTTGCATTGTCCAATAGTCTCTTTTTGGCCCTTGAATCTGGAGAAAGAGTCCTCCTCACACGCTTTGCGGATGCCATGGCTGCTACTACTACATGCAAAACACCGGCTTCTTTAGCTGGAAGCCAAATCTCGCGTAGTGCCGTAAAGCAGTTTGCACTTCTCCCAGCATCTCGCGACATGTGTCCCCGTCACGGGAGCAAAAGTTACACAGCCCCTAAACAGAGCAGGGAAGCGCTGCTGGGGGAAGGGTGCGGGGGCATTCTCTGTTACAGCGCCGAGCTCCACTGAACAGACTTTGGAGAGAATATTTGAAGGCTCAAAAGATCTGCAGTGCTGCTTTATGAGAACCTTTAAATTATACATTGACATCAATTATTTTGGTTGGATGTTATTTTTTTATTCAAACTACAAACCTGAATTCCAAAGTTGGGACATTGTATAAAACATAAATAAACATATTTTTAATGCAAATATTCACTCATTTTTAATTCTATGCCTGCAACATATTCCATAAAAGCAGAGACAGGGGCAACAAAAGACTGAGACAGTTGAGGAATGCAAAAAGTACTGTTGTAAAATTCCTCAGGTGAGCAAGTTAAAACAAGTGAGTGTCATGATTTGGTGTAAAAGAGCATTGTCAAAAGGCTCACTAGTTCACAAGCAAGGATGGGGCAAGGTTCACATTTTTGCGAACAACCACAAAAAAAAAAAAAAAACACAGTTCAACACAATGTTTCTTAACACACATTTGAAAGACATTCAGGGATTTCATCATCTATAGTCTATAGTGCCATCAATGATATAGAGAATACAGAGAAATCTCTACGTATGCAGCAAGGCTGAAAACCAAAATTGAATGCCCATGACCTTTGATCCCTCAGGTTGTACTGCATTAAAAACCGATATCATTCTGTAAAGGATATAACCACATGGTCTCAGGAACACTTCAGAAAACCATTGTCAGTTAACACAGTTCGTTGTTACATCTAAAAGTCCAAGTTAAAACTCTACCATGCAAAGCAAAATCCATGTATCAACAACACCCAGAAACGCCGCTGGTCTTTCTGGTCCTGAGCTCATCTGAGATCAACTGACACAAAGTCGAAAAGAGTGCTGTCTGATGAGTCCACATTTAAAATTGTTTTTGAAACCATGGACGTTGTGTCCTTCAGGCTACAGATGAAAAGGACCATGCAGATTATTATCCATGCAAAGTTCAAAAACCAGCAGCTGATGGTACATGGGTGTGTTGGCTGTGAAGGCACCACTAATGCTGAAAAGTTCATACAGGCTTTGAAGCAACATATGCTGCCATCCAATTGGCATCTTTCTCAAAAACATCCCTGCTTCTTTCAGCAAAACAATGCCAAGCAATCTGCGCGTGTTACAACAGCGTGGCTCAATAGTGAAAGAGTGCAGGCCCTCCTGCAGTTAAGACCTGTCTTGAAAATGTGCGGCACTTTATGAAGCACAAATTACGACAACAGAGACACTCAGCTGTTGGGCAAATGATGTCATACATCAAGCAAGAGTGGGAAAGAATTCCTCCTGCAAATTTCCAACTGTTAGTGCCCTCAGTTCCCAAACACATATTGAGTGTTGTTAAAAGGAAAGGTGATGTAACACAGTGGTAAATGTTCCCCTGTCTCACCTTTTCTGGAACGTGCTGCAGGCATCAAATTCAAATGAGTGAGTATTTGCACCAAAACGCTGACTTAATCAGTTTGAACATCAAACATATTGTCTCTGTAGTGTATTCAGTTGAATATAGGTCGAAAAGGATTTGCAAATCCTGTATTCTGTTTTTATTTATGTTTTGTACAATGCTTTGCAGAATGTACAATGCAAAAGATAATTGTGACATTTGATTGTATTTTTGTTTAATATACAGCACCTTGGAGCAGTTTTGGTGCCCCATGGTCCTTCATTATAAAGTTGCTGTGAACCTGGCGCACACAACCAATATGTCAGTAATGTGTTGGACATTTGAGGGGGATTTTCATTCGAGTCAGTTTAAAATCAAAGCTTTAATGCCAGGTATGAGGTATGTAGAAACTCATGATGCTTTTCAAAATAAGATCCAAAGTTTCACATGATTTCCCTGGAACAGCTCTCTGCCTTGACACCAGGTCCAGGAAACATCCCACACACCCCACAACAGCCGGCAGCAGATGGAAAATTCTAAGTGAAATCACAAGATCTATTTCCAGACGGGCAGGGAGTCACATATGGGATATGATCACAGAGCTCACTCTTCATTTAGATAGTTAATCATTTATAATATTAACAGTATGAAACAGTTGTGTTTGGCTTGTCTAGAAAGCTCCTGAGACAGACTCCCCAAGATGTACGTTTTCAGATCACCTAAACAAAACACATTGGAAATAATCTCGCTGAGATGTGATGAAAAGGTGTAAAAAAAAAAAAAAAAAAGTGTTGTTTATTCGGCAAAGGCTTGAATAAATGATTCTGGCTCATTTGATAACCTTGATCTTTCCACACTAGCGACACTAAGTGAGAATCAAGAGCAGAACACGGCTCACCTCATTGCACTCCCTAATCTGAATATGTAATCAAACTTTTCTGTGAGTTCAAGGATTGAGAAATAAATAATTAAGTCAATCCAATTACTTCATAAATTATTTCATTAATCATGTGCTCACACATTTCCTTCCCCTCCATTCGTCATGCAGCTCAATGGCTTCATTATGGATCAATGTGGAGCCGTCCACATCAAGAGCCGCACTGTCATCGTCAAGATTAATCTAGATGTTTCCTGCATGCAGAATGGTTCTCAGTGTTGAGTGCTAACCAGCATGATACACTGAGAGTGGGGGATGAAAGTGATGTGAAATGATGTAGTGATTGGATGTTTGCATGAACTAAATGGTGTCAAATATGATCCGTGCATATTGTATATTGGTGCATATTATTTTCATAAGCAAACCGAAAAATAAAAACCCTCCACCCTTGGACAAAACTACACATTTAGACAATTTGAAATGTCAAGTTCCATCCATGTGATATCCTTAGTATATAAGGACTACAAATTTCTCATTGAAAAAAACATTACGGTTTACACTTAAACAAGCAGACTGGTGTTTCATCTTTACACGATTCAAATTATTTGCACATATTTTTTTCATAAATATCATTCATATTTTTACAGATATTTTGGGAAAATATTTAGGTCCTGTTTTGAGGGCATAAAATAAGTTGTTGAAAAGTGTGTGACACAGCAGTTTGAGGTGTGTTGGTCTGTCGTTGGCTATTTTGATTTACATTTGGGCACAACATAAATCAAACCAATCAGTGTGTCAGCTCCTATTCCCTTTACATCAGTGTGAACTGGCTGACTAGCATTTTGTAGATTAAGTTGCTTGGTCCGAACTTTGTTTTGATTGTTTATTTCCTCCTTTCCTTGTGCCCCAAAATACACAGAACTCATACAGGGTACTGTATGAAACATGTTCATACTCACAATTCTATTTCACTGGGGCATTCCCACAGCATCAAGTACAATTGAAAAGACTTGCTGGACACTTACGCCTGTGCATGAATAAGCCTCATTAATAATTAAAATCTCCAGGATGTTGTCTCTGTACAACATGTGTTTAACATGTCTGCTCTGAGTGATAGTGCACCTCTGTAAACAAACAAAAGATCTGCCGCATTAAGACTGATCACCCTCCCCCTCTTTGCAGCACTAACAGCTGCCTAAAATGTCTCATTCCCCCATAGACTCCCTGAATAGATCTACCAGTGTGATGTCATACCATTGTTTCATCCTCAGTTTAAGCTCAATTGCTCTCAACAGCAAGCCCATTGCAGAGTGTAGATGTTAGAATGGATGCAGAGTTGTTGACAATGTGACCAACAGCAGTGCTTTACTGACCAATCACCACAGGGTAGACCTGTAAACCAATTGGAGCGGCCTCTGCCCACAGGGGAAGGGAGCCTTAAAGGGGCAGGAGCTCTAGCAGAGCATCTCAGACAGACTGAGAGTAATCAGAAATGTCAAACCCTCGCACTCATTTACAGTAAGAATACATGTGCCTTTTAAACATTCCTTGTAATTGTCCCACCATGTTCTCTTTCACTAAAGATTTTTGCCTCCTGAGACTAGCTCTATAACCGTACAGAAAACTTCGAGGACGTGTGTTAAAAAGTAAACCAGAGGTATTTCAGGGGTATACTGTCAGAAATTTTAAAGAAAGTGTGATGAGTCCATGTGTAAAAATACATCAGTCAATGATTTGACATGCACTAGGGTCAAACTAATGGTGCCCTTAAGTGAGGTCTTGTTAGTCGTGTGAACAAGAAGAGAGCAAATTAACACCAACTCCTATGGTTTCAACACTATTAGTCAAATTTGCCAGTGAAAGCAAGTGATCATCAGTTTAGTTTTTCCTTACAGATACCAAAGCTAATTCCTTTCTATGCAAAACTTCATGATACAACTTAACTTTTACTATCAGGGCTACGCAGAAACCAAACATGCATGTATACATTAAAGCTCCTGTGAGACACTTTTTGTTTGTGTTGATTTGGCACTCCAAGATCAGTGTTTCATATTTTTGTTGATTTGTGTAAGAATGGTCATTAAAACAGTAATCTGTCAAATTACAGTAAAAGAAGTCCCTTAACAACCATCCCTGCTGTGTACAAGGTAAAAGTGGTGTTTGTTTGGAGTGTGAGGAGAGATGGTTCCTCTTCTTTTCTTGGGTTTCTTTTGTTTTCTAATTTACTTTGGACTGGTTTTCATCTTGGAAATAAAGAATGGGTTAAGCTGTGTTGGGATATCTGTCTTTTCTGATGGACTTGAATGCATCATGCCTGAGGTGCGCCAGGAGTGGACGTTTGTCGCCTTCTAAAAGACGTCATAAGCCATCAGGTAAGAGTGGCTGCAGTTTGGGAGCTTTTGAGACGCCAACTGCAAATGCGTTTGGATGCAACACGGCTGCCGACTGGAAGGAAACCAGCTTTTGTTTTGTTTTAACACCCCAACCCAAAAACTGAACGGACCGGAGCCGACTGGGTTTGCCATTCACCACGACGCCGACCGGAGCCATCCCCGCCAGAGGCCCCGCCGAAGGACGTGTTGGTGAGCTTATCCCGCTTCTGTTGTTTCTGCGTGAAAACCAGTCCCTCCTTTCTCAAGGCCGTATCTTTTCGTTTGAACACACTTTAGGTTAGGGTTAGCTGTATGTGTTGGTTGCTTTGAAATGGACCCGGAGGCTAATCTGTAACAGTGTCTCCCACTTAGTCATTTTGTAGACACCTACTTTGCCCCATCTGACTCAGACATAAAAATGTTAACTATAATTATTAAACTTGTCACTTAGAATCGTTTTTGTTATCGTAGCTTGCGAGGAGACAACATTGGTTTCTGTATTCATATCAACTTAAACCTTCTCACAAGAGGTTAAACCATGTCTTTACCTCCTATCATCTACGGCACAGCTGAGACAGTGGAATATAAATGTACAACAACAATTGTAAAAACAGACCCATGGTGTCTCTACTTTAATGTACATAACACTTTTTTGGCTAACATTACAGAGAGGTCCTTTGAGCCATCTGAGTGATGATGGCCTTTGATTTCTTTCTGTTCTTGTGCACACTAAGGCAAAAAGAAGGCAATGATCCTTGGTAAGCTCTGCATCAATACAAAAACCATGCAACAGAATGCAACATGAACCGTCAGCTCATTAGTGATGCTACAGATGTCACATCTGTTAGCATGACAGATCCCGCTATTTAACTATTTGTTGACAGGAAAGCAATGAAATCTGTGAAGTTTTACAAGAAGGAGAGTAAATCAGTTGATTGGCTCCAACTTGGGTTCTTTAATCAAAGAATTTGGATTAATCATTTGCTGTATTTCAGTGCCTCTTTCTCTTCGTCCAATTTATGGACAACTTTGTCAGCTTGTCTCAGACACACTGTTAGAGGTTTTGCTCCCTTACATGGGCACGATCCACTCTGACTGATTTACAATTCAACTCTGTGGCAACTCAGTGCTGCAAGAGGCATCTTGTCAACAACTCTGCATTCATTCTTACATCTACATTTTGCAGTTTGCTTGCTACCCCGAGCCAATGAGCTGACACTTATGACAAAACTATGGGGGGTTGTCTTAGATCTTAATGCTGCAGACTATTTTCTTGTTAATAGAGGTACTCGTTAATGTGAAGGACACATGTTAAACACTCTAGAGTATATTTTACTCAAAAGAGCAGGAACAGTCTCTCTAAAACTTGGATTTACTGAAAGTATAAAGACAAAAGGGAAGTAAGGGGTATGACGAAAACTATAATAACTGTATGAATCTGGTAAAGTAATGCAAATATTACCAGTGAATGAATGGAGTATTGCCATTTACATCAGCGGTTCACGTCAATACTTTTATTATTTCTGCTAAATATTTCCAGACCAGCAACAACAACTTGTTAGAATTACCATTTTCTTACTTCTAAGTAAGTTTTCTTTGTGATTGTCAGTGTCGAAGTAACATAGGTAAGAGTTTTAAGACACAGCCATGCTCATCCACTGATACTGTTTACAGTGGTCCATCAGGCTTCAGATGGTCTTTAACAATACCACGTTATATTCTTTTCCAACAAGTTAACAAGTAATCCCAGAAGTCCTTAGAACATTTTTTTAAAGTTTCCTGACTTTAAATTCACTCACACGTTGGATTTTGGCATGCCTGAAAACCCCTCTGTTTTAGCCCTGCTCAAAACAAGTTGTTTTAGTGCAAGTCCTCACGAGCTGGGTGAAACCATGCCATCCTCAAGAACGTGATGTGGATTCATTTTTGTAGTACTGTGCTCTCATGTTTACTGGGGCTGCACAGACATGCCTAGACATGTTTCTTCCACTGAAGTTGGTTGTGGGCTGAACAAACACCTGGCTCCCTTGGGGGAGGTGGCATATTCACCAATTAGATCATTAGAGGACATTTTTTTAATTGGACTGTTGATTCACACATACTCAAAATGGTTGAGCAAGCAACAAAGGGAGAGGAGGAATTGTTCTGATGTTTGACAGGGGTTGTAGTCAAGTCATGGACACATATTTTCAGCATGATATGTGACCTTTAACACATGCTAAGAATAAATGAAGAGGGTTTGTGGCTATATTTCTAGCAAAAGGTTTATTGTAGTTATGTCACATAGAGGTCTGTTTATGTTCACACTTCAAAGACACCACACCTAAGACCAAATAGCAGGTCAAATACCATCCTTATTAGCAGTTTCGATACACTTGTTTGATCCACATCAGGGTCTGATTGACAGCCTTTTCACCAGCCCAATTACTCTGTATTAATTTGGCAAACGAACCGAAACAAACAAGTTTGGTATGAAAACACCCTTAAGCTCCATTACAGTTTCAGCTGCCAAAAAACACAGACATCAGTGAGCAGATGAATGTCAAACAGGTCTGACTGAAGCTGCTTTGGAGGCTACCTCACCTGTGACTGCATACATGTGTGCATAAATCTTTGTGTTTTAATCAGTAAGTGTCTCTGGACAAGAACAAGCACACCAGCCAGAAGAGGAAAAAAGACACAAGAGAATGGGAGGGTAGGGAGAGATCCTCCCTGTTAAAGTCTAAATTCCTCGTTTATTTGTTTGATTAATTTGCACAACGGCATGCTGTAACCCCGTTCTGTCACATGCCTCCTTCACTGGGGTTTATTTTAGCAGGGCAGTAAGTGGCCCCATAATGTCACAGTAATACTGGGTCAGGCTTTCCGACTGAAGGGATGGGACTGGGGGGGAAACGAGATGAGAATGTATGAGATAGAAAGAGGAGGAGGAGGAAAACGTCCCTCGTTCATCTTCCGAAAGTGAATGTTAAAATAACACCTGGCCTGGGTGGAGTCACTGTGGGTGTGCTGGAATGATCTCCACTACAGCCTAACAGGAACTGTCAGTGGAGACACACAGATGCATGAAAAAAATCAGAAAGAACCGATTGCTGCTCGGCGAAAATGGGGGGCTTTAACCTGCTAGCCTTAATTTGCAAGGTCAGAGTGTCTGAATGAGAATGCAAATTGGTGAAAATCTTCAACTTCATATGCAAGTGGGCCTGAATACATTTTTCGTGATCGCTTGTATCTCTCAGGTAGCCATGACAGACCTCAAAAGCAACTTCGATGGCAGAGTTTAGAGAGATAGAGGGAGACATCTCGCATATTCAACGCTCTGTCGCCTGGCTGTCATCGGCCAACTGAGCGTCAAGGAGATAGGGAACTAGTCAAATTACCGGCTGTGCGCGATTCTGTCTGCAGCTCTGACAAGTCTGTCAGAGATGGGATTTAATCTCTTAATAACGAACAGGGCTGGGGATGTTTTTTTCCCCATCTACCCCTCCTTCTCCCACTCTTTTTCTGTGACCATCCTCTGATCACATCTGGTCATGTCGTCGAATCACGTGCAGCTCTCAGAGAGAAATATCCATGTCTGAATATCTTATATTCCCCACTCTCTTCCTCTGTATCTCTCCATCCCTCCATCTCTCTGTCTCTAATACAAGCTGTCGTGCTAGATCATGATTGATCAGGGCCTTAGTGGCCAACGCCGGCTCTCCCCCTCCTGCAGCGGAAATGAATGGGGATCAGATGCGCTCCAGCTATGAAGTTGGATGCTGAGTTATTGGTGACATGAGCTCAAAAGAGGAGGCGGAAAAGTGATGAAAAAAGGAGGCAGATGAAACGATGTGAACATCAATATATATGTCTGCTAAGGGAAGTTTCTGATTTTTATAAGGACTTACAAACCTTGTGAATTTGTAAAAGAAAGTCTTCCTGCATGTGATAAAAGAAAAGAACTAACTTCTGCTGTTTGCTTTTTTTTTTTTTGTTTGTGGTTGGTTTTAGTATGCGAC
Organism: Cetoscarus ocellatus; assembly: GCA_037902135.1. Taxonomy (NCBI): domain Eukaryota; kingdom Metazoa; phylum Chordata; class Actinopteri; order Labriformes; family Labridae; genus Cetoscarus; species Cetoscarus ocellatus. Next base: position 39,186 of record JBAMNC010000091.1, read on the forward strand.
TCCAGATTATGTTGCTAAAATCAAAGACTATTTTATTAAACTTTTACCATACATTATCATCTTATGAGGATTTGTTGCAAGAAAACATCACATAAACTTCAAACATAACTACTCTACTAATGTGGAAGTGGTGTAAATGTATTACTATCATATCTTGAAAAAAGTTAGGGCAGAAGGCTTTACTGTATCATCAAAAAGATATGTTCAAATTGAGAGCATAAAATTGTTTGAACTGTAACAATCGCTTACTATTTTGTAATTTTAAATGCACTTTGGACAAGCCACCATTGTGAAGCAGAAAGTCAAGTTAGCTGCACTTTGTACAATCTCTTTTGCCTTTTTTACCATTTTCTTTTGCCTTCTTATGCTGGCCTTAAACCTAAATTTCCTGCCATTTTAAAGTCGCAGAATGATTTCCAAACTCGTAGTAAATTCTAGGTATTTTTCCTGGAGTTGGGAAATGCTTCCAGTTAGGGCTGGGCCATATATCGATATTCAAAATATATCAATATGTTTTTATACTGCATATCCATATGGGGTCGGACAATATCATATATATCGATATAATTTATTTTTGCGTTAAAAATAATTCAATGCAAGCTGCCATTTTGCCTAATTCTCTGACTTTGTTACCCCTTTCAGACTGGCCAAAAAACCCCTTTAAACCCATTAACAATTGGCTCCTGTTGGCAGTTTGAAAGGGTTTAATCAGCATTTCGACCCGGGTTGACCTACCCTGCAAGCGACATGGGTTTTTATCAGCTAATTGACGGATGACGTCGGCGTAACGTCCCACGGCATAACATCGCGCCCGTCCCCTCCGTCTGTAATTTACATGACTCTTTGCTGTCTCAGCAACAAATTCCATCCGCCTTTGTTTCATCAGCTCAGAGTTTTGTCCATTTTTAAAGAGGGACAAAATTACAAAGTACAGAAAACTGTGTCAGTGTCTTCCATGCTCCTTTCCATTGATTACGTGGTCATGTTTTGTCGCGCTGATGATGTCATCAATGTGATGACATCAGCTTGATGCGCCAGAGGAAAAAAACAGCCTGCAGCTCGTCTGCTGCCAATTAGACCCGGGTCTGCTGGCAGCGGTAAAGGAGTCACTTGCCGATTTTTAGCGGGTTAACCCACTTTGAAAAAACCTGCGTTGATCCGCTAATTTTAGTGTGAAAGCAGTATGTATTGCTCTTTGACCTAACCCGCCTCCCTCACCCTCTGAAACTTGACAAAGCTCAACAGCCCGCCCCTCCTTCCCCCCTCACTCATAACAATAGCGAATGATAGCTTGGAGATCACTAACAACTTGAATAACACCCCCGAAGAGGAGTCCGCTTGTACAATGACAAATACCAGCTAGTAAATGGAGAAGGTTTAGTTTAAAGACTTCAGCTCCAGATTAACGATTGTGTCAGAGTGTCAGAAACATGTTTCATCTAAAGTTTCTAGCGTGACAAATCCCCTCCATCATGACAGGATCGCCACAGAGCTCAGTACGAAGTGTGTGGGAGAAACTTTGTTCTTCAACTCAAAGTATGAAGTTGCCGCAGCCCCCTGCACCAAAACAATGCAGGCTGCAAGCTTCTATATCCCACGCTGAGCCTTATGAAAGTTTAAGGTAAAAGTGGTGCGATACCTCTACTACCTTACTGTCACAGACATGGTCCTTGACACAGTTGTTGAACAGGGCGGCTTTATTTTGCTGTTAAAATCCAATATGCCAAGTCGGATGTATTTTACAAGAGAAGTGCAGCAAAAAATATGCACTGAAGTCAGGGAGGGCCTCATTGTACAGCAGGACCTTTCAGGACCTCATATTTGAGTGTAACAGTACAGTACATGAAAGACTGGACGTTAAAATGTTCATGTCTCCAAATAAGCCGTTTTCATCAAGACCACACAACTTTGTCAGGTGTAGTAAATATTATTTTTGTTATATATTTGCTTTGTTTACATGTTGATTGTTTGTACAGCTTCATGTATTTGGAAACTGGAACCTTTGTTTTTCTTTTTTATGTATTTCTTATTCACTTATATTATTTAATTCCGTTATTAATCTAATTCATTTCATTCTGTATTTAATTGTAAAATCGTAGTTTCTTTTCATGTCATTTTTAATGTACATATTAAAATGTGCATTTGGGTTAATAATATGTCTGTGTGACAAATGTAATAAAAGTCATGTGGATTTGACTCAAAACTCAATGTGTTTTCCAACACTGATCCAGGAGCTGACAGGGGAGGAGCTAGAATGATAAGCTTCTGTAGACCATTAATATGCAAATGATCTATGTGGTCAGCTGAGAGCAGTTGGCAGGGTCGTTTCACCCTGGAGGTGTGACTGGTTTCCTGGGCTGTTTGGATTGTTTGAGTAGGTCTTTTATTATTTCTTTACAGAGAAAATATATCAAGATATATGAATACTGAATATTGAGATTTAATAAAAAAAATATTGAGATACATTTTTGTCCATATCGCCCAGCCCAACTTCCACTTTTGGCCTTACAACAAAAATAAGGCATGTTCAATATTATCATATGTCTTGATGTATGCTAATCGTGCTGTTCAGTGGTTTGATTTTTGTTAAAAACCAGTAGCAGTGCGCTGAATAGCACCAATCAGGAAATTTCAGGCTGTAAATAGGGAGGAAAAGGAAGATGTAGCCCTCCAGAACTATGGGACATAAGGAGAGGAGCAATTATCCCTCTTTTACATGTCCTCCCCAAAGGATAGAAGTAATTGAGGATCAGAAATATTGTTGCAACGAGAACAATACAGTGAGCACACTTCAAGAGCCAATATCATTCTTTTTTGAGTTTTATATGCCATACCATGTATTTTGCATGTCATCTGCATGAAAGAGTACTCCCATGAACATGACAAAATGTCAGCGGCATCAAGACCTGTTCATAGTGCCAGTAGCTGTCAATAATCTTGTTTCCCCAGCCCCCTGTAAAGACCTACCAGTGTGACGTCCTGCCCGGCAGATTAAGCCTATTGGCTTGGGGTAACCCGCCCAGTGCAGAATAAATGCAGAGTAATTGATAATATGGTGCCAAGCAGCATTAAACTAACTAATTGCCATAGAGCTGACCAACCAATCAAATCGGACTGGGTCCACGTGAGAGCTCCAAAAGAGCATCTCAGACAGAGAGAATGCACCTTTATCAAAGGTACTCTGTATACAAAAAGCAGGAGGTCCTTTAAACATTAGTGATTGTGTGCATGCCCTAAAAGTCAATAAGATAAATACATGAACCAGAGTTAAGACAAAAGTTGGACTCTTTAAGAGCAAACCACTAAAAAAGGTAAGTTTCAGCGAAAGATAGCTATTTTTAGGAATAGATAATGCTGCTGTGCTTCCTCTGAGTCATCTGAGATGTTTTTATCTGGCTGTTCTCCTATTTTTTTCTTGCAACAGTGGCTGAAAGGGAATAACATGTCTGGATCCAAACTCAAAAATGGTAGTTACAACAGTGCTGAACCAGAGGCCCTTAATTGGACATCCACACTCCAAAGGTTGACGTTCATTTTTACAGATTATTGGAAAACTTAAATGGCTGTTTTTCCTAACAAGTGGCCTCTGCTACATCAGTTTTATTGGGTAGGTCCAGCTTCCTGTCCAGCATTCTTGCAGTCTGAAACATCAGTGTTTATGTAGGGAGTACACTGTACCATAATCATAAAGACAAAATTATCCAAACAAGACAAAAAAAACTAAGAGGTTTAAATGTTTTAGTAGAACTTCTTCTTGTTTGTCAAATTTTGACACAGTTAAGCAGGAGTTTCAGGTATAAAAACTGTGTGAGTTACTGTTTAATATTACAAAAAATGACCTGCTGTAGTGAGATTTGTCCCTCATCTCAGAACCTAAACAGGACTGGCTCACATCTCTCACACCTTGGGCTGAAACTTCCTCATCTTCCTTCTCTCCCACAGGGTAATAACAATGACGACAATTGTTAGCCAGGTGATTAATGCCTGAGGAAATGAAAGTGTTGCCAGGGATAGTGTAGGAACATTGTAACTTCCTGTGTTCAGAGTGCTGTGACGCTTTGGTGTTGAACATCAAGCCTTTAGCTAATTAGCTAAATCAGCTCGCTGGGGCTTAATTAGAAGCAGCTCGCAGACACACCCACAGTGTCCGGGGGCTCTTTAATTACCCTCAGGTTCGTTAGGAGAGAGAGGGGCCTCCAGCTCTAATTAACTGGCTCCAAGCACCTACAGGCATGTGTGTGTGTGAGCGTACTTCTTTATGTGTTTGTTAATGTGAAACTAAAATTTCCAGACCCACAGGGTATGCTAATTCCCTGTTAAACCATGCTCAAAATATGGTACACAGATCACAACTTTTCATTTAGGCTCTGGAGGGCAGGGGATAGAAAGCATGGATAAAAGAGAGAAGAGGGGGAGTTGAAATAACTGGATAAGAGATTCTGTTAGAGATCTCTGTAGCTCATGACTGACGGCTTTGCAAAGGAGGAGAAAGGCGGAGGGGAGGCAGAGTGAAGGAGTGTAACAGAGTGTGTGAGAGGAGGTGATGAAGATGGAAGGGGAGAGATGGTGCCAGTCTGCTGTAAAGGAGGAGTGTGTTATCTGTCCTTTCATGCTGGTTGTCAGCCAGAGAGGCCGAGAGCCTTCATGTTGTCTCACCACGGACAAACAGCAGTAATTAGAGAGACAGGCTGATAGAGTGAACACACACACACATTACTGTGCACAACACGAACTACAGTAAGAGCCGCTGAAGCATTTGTGGACATCATCGCTGCTGTGGTTCTGTATCTGAAATCAGAGGCACAGGACCTTTAAAGCACACACCAGCAGACTGATAGCTTCTTCCAGCAGGCCTTAAACCCTTTTGATAAATGACATACATGCACACACAAGGTCAGTTCAACCCTTATGCGAAGTACCTGCCTCTGTGTATATCAGTGTAAACAGTGAATTGCCCCTGTGGTGACAGATTATGAAAATGTTCATGAGAATCATATAAAGGACTAATTAAGCATTTAATACAATTCTGAGTTTTTGTTGTTTTGGATGTTTTTAAAAGCCACTTTATCCTGTCAGTTCTCCTTACACACTCTCGCAAGAACTCCATCACAATGTCCAGCATCAGGTTTTTGCTTTAAAGAGTTCATATTTTGCCTTAAATCTGGTTCATAGATTCATTGTAATGAATGCTATAGGATATGTTCATTACCATTATTGTCTAAAAATCTTTTAGTTTTCATTTACTCAGTACCCCTGATAGTGCTCTGCTGTTAGACTATGTCCACACATAAGTGGGTATTTTAAAAAACAGACACCTCCTCCATTTTCAAAAATATACCCATTCACATGGGTGCATTCAAAAGAAAAAATCCTGGCACACACGAAAACACAAAGAACAAATTAATATACTGTTAAATGCTGTTATTTACCTTGTAACTTTGTCAATGATGCATTTTTCTTTTACAAATTCTATGCAAAAGCTAATTTGTTTTCATATCTATTACTATTACTTCCACATGTCTGATTGGTGTTATGGTTTAACTTTTGGCTAGGTTTACAGGCGATTACAGGCATGTTGAGTAAATATTTCTATGTTTATGTTGTTATAAGGCATATCTGATAATCTTGATTATATCCTGTTATTTTTTAACGAACTATTCACAATGCTCACTCTGAAAGAAGGATAAAATAATAGTGGAGGTAATAGGTCACAGTTAGAGGTCACTGGGCCTTAAGTCAGTCCTTTGCTTGTAAATGTGACTTCATTAGGCTTGTGGGTGTAATCTTATTGGGACTTTTTTTAATGAATTTTCTCTTAGACTCAAGGATTTAATACATTATTGAGATTTTACTGGTCTTAGTTGAAGGGCAAGGTCACTAGGCTTTATAATTAACATGCTAACAAATGGGATATCTTGAAACTTACCAGTTGCCGGTGATATACTCGTTAATATCTGTATGTTTTGGCCTATTTCATATGATACCTTTTGATGCAACTTTTACTGTTCAATGATTCTTTTCTTACTATCATTCATCTGTCTCTTGTAATAAATTCTTTACAATTTAAGCTGAGTCAATCTGAAAAAGATTTTTTTCACATAGTACCCACAGTTGCAGGAACAATGAAAATCTTGAATCTTGCATGGAGATGTAAAAAGTGCTTGGAGGTCCTTAATAGCAAGCTGCTTGCTGTACCAGAAGCACTGTCAAATTGTCATTACCAGAGGCTATTTGCTGTTTTTAGAGGCGGACTCATATGTAGGTTGCTGCAGCTATTAAAAACATGGTGTCTTTAGCACAAGCACACACCTTTTTTTTTATTATTCATTGGGGTATATATTTATCACTGGATCATGTCTTAAAGTCTTCCTCCAAGGCAGTGATGCTGAGCTGAAGTTGTGTGTAATATCTACTTCTGTACCTGTCAAATAAGATCAACAAAAAGAACCTGTTACCCCAGACTAACAGAGATTTATGTGCATCTCTATTGACACACTGATCTAATCTCTATATATTGTGACACACTGACCTTTAAAATAAAAGATCACAGAGAGAGGCAGAGGCAATAGTAAGGAGTGTCCTTTATTTCACAGCCCTGAATGTTTCACAACCGGCTGCTGCCTTCTCTTTGGTCCAAAGCTCTGTCTTGACAATCCTTCCCAGTCTGTATTTACTATTTTGGAAAAAGTAGACCAAATACTGTTCTAAGCATAAAAGAAAAGCAAGTGAACAAGATATACAAAGTACATTTGATAGCGAAATAAACCTTTAAAAAGTTGAAGGTTTGAATTTAGTCAAATATCTTGTCATGTTGTTTCCATAGCATCACATTTTACAGCCATGTGCCTCTTCGTGCTCTTCAAAAAGTGCTGTGTCCCGAACAGTGCCCATGAGATGAGCTGTGTATGGATTCATTGATTGACAAGATGACTGGAAGCTGCCACACTTGAAGCATTGAGTCAGCTCAGTCGATTTGTCCTTGGCTGACAGAGAGGACTGTGATGACACGCTGAAAGAGCATACTATCAAAACAGTATGTGTAATGGAGTAAAAAGGAGAGAGTCAAGGTCAGAGGTCAGGGGTGTCACTACAATGATCACTGTGATGATCGTGATAAGTTAAGAGTAATGTTTTGATATGATTAACACATATGTTCATCATGAAGTGTTAAAGATTTTAATGACACAAATGTGTGGAGAAAAGTTGTATTAGCTTCTTCTCTTACCCAGCTGTGATGTTGTTTCATTATTTTTTTTAAATTTTATTTTGGTCATAAAACACCAGTACTCTGTTTTACACTCTGGAGTTCATGTAAAGCAAAAGAGACTATTATGTAATGTTTCCCTTTGTCTTAAGTATTTCCAATCTCTGTCGACATATCCAATTTTCTGCAAAATCTGTTGAAACATTGCTGGTCATGCAGAATGGAGCCTACATTTAAGTTTCATTAGTCAATTAGACCTCAGAAGATCTTTTTCAAGTGTTTGTTCAAAGCAAAGAGCTTCAGACACCTTAAAATACATTTGCTTTTTTGTTTGAATGTTTTTAATGAAAAATATGTGTTGTTGAATCGTACAGTCTATGGAGGTTACATTGGGATATTTCAAGAAACCATTTGATAGCTAACTAGTTGGCTTGTTGGCTCTACTACCAAAACTATCAGTTTTTCAGGCTAGGCATAGTCTCTGATCTTTCAAGTCTTGTCTGTACTGTTTGAACCTGATGAAGACATAGGGCACATGAAACATTAGTTCTTTGCACCTGATTAAAATGCCTAAAGGAGCTTGTGTGCTCCAGTTGTTTCTTTGAAATTGCCTTTATTTGTGAGAACATTTAAGTATTTATTTTTAATTTAAATTCTTCATTACCTTGTTTTGTTAAAAGGGATACTTTCAGCTTTTTTTAAACAGAGTTATTGGTTCACAAGATCTAAACTAGTTTTTTATTGATAATGTTAAAGCTCCTGTGAGAGGATTTACAAATTTAACAACCAGTAAATCCTCTGAAAATCTAAAGTATACCGTTTAAATTCCAAAAGTTGGCTCTGAGAATAAAATCACTGTGGCCCTCTAGGTTACCTAAAGTTGCCCATCCCTGCTGTAGGTTATATGAGGATAACTCAAATAGTTTAAAAACCTGTTAAAATCTTCGAGACATAATCAATGCCTGGTAGTAAAGATGTGATGTGATGATGCTAGCATAAGCGATCCTCTAACAGTGACTGCAATTAGTGTTTTTGATATTAAACTAAAGATCAGGTTGGTGATTATTTCTGTGATGATTGCATACAATATAACGATAAGAAGAAAAGGTCATTATGATTTCCAATGAATTATAAATACTTTGGATGTAACTAGTTTTTTATTGATGATGTTAAGCTCTGTGAGGAGTTGGTGGTTGTAGAATAGACTGAGTGTACTACTGAATATCCATTAGATACAAAACAGCAAAGGCTAACACTAGAAAGAAGACTGATCAAGAAGCTCAGTGCTGGAAGCCATTGCCAGGGGGTAGGTGTCAAGGGGGGTTGTCAAAAATCATTTTTTATTTTTTTCTAAGCCACAGATTATTGTGAGGTACACTTGAGACATTAAAAACAAAGAAACATGAAATCTATTTTATACAAAGAGCAACTTACAAAAAAAACCTTTTCACTGGAATTGAAAATAAAAAAAAAAAATCCATACAGGAGCTTTAATGTGATGAAGATTTAAATAGTTTGAACATTTGAGACCATGACACAAAAAATACTGCCATTATTTGTAACAATGCTGTTTTGATGGAGTGATGGAATGTCAGTGATAAAGACAGAGATGATGATAATCTGAGGATAACTGTAATTTTGACGATTGTCAAATGATTTTGAAAATAATGATGATGTGGAAAGTAAAGACAAAGCTATGATGTTGGTAAATGTGAGAGTTGTTTTTAATATCTGGATATAAACCACAATGTCTTGCAAGGAGGGATTATTCTATATTTGATGAAAACACTTTGTATTATGCGCTTAATGTTTGATCTATCAGATCCTTGGAGTGCAACTAATCACACACACTGTCTCACACACACATACCCACACACACACACACACACAGCCTGACAGTCCTCCCTCTCCCTCTGACAGTAGAGAACGCACCTTCAGCCATTCATCAGTGTCACCCTGTCGCCGTCAGTTACAGCCCGGGGCCCATCGCGTCTTCATTACGGTCCGAATAAATCTGAAATAAAACCACAGATGATTTATTAGCTTCCGATGGCGTCGCGCTGGTTAGCATGGTCTGCCGCAACTCGAGCCTGGAGAGACAGAAGTCAGACAGAAACGGCAGAAATGTGATGTGACAGGGAGACGTTTGTGTGATGATATCAGTTCTGTGATCACAAAGTTCTGCCTGATGAGAAGACCAGGGCATCCGGGAAGCTGTCACACACCAGCAGAGCTTATTTGCAACATGTATGTGGATTTTTTGTTTTTAATGTTCAGGCCACAAGGTACTTTGAAGAGAGCAGCACAGATAAGTTCATATCTCTGCCTGTGTATGATTGTCGCATTTTGTGTTTCTGATCAGTGACCAATAACTTTTTTGGCATCTTTGACTCTGAGAATAAATGTCACCATTATCTCATGCACCGTGACTTGTTTTTACCCAGGTAGAGTTTCCGGGTCTAGATCAGCTAATGCCAAGGCACTTATCCCCCCATGTGTTGACATCTTTGTTAAAAATTTTCTTGGAATAAGAGCAAATTTTAGTATAATGACACCTTCTACTCATGCCACCATCTTAGAAGCCTTGAGGGCAAAAAGAGCATTGGAGCAAGTTGCCACCATTAAACACAATCTGGAGCTATGGCAAAAGCTTTTTTTTTCTTCTTTACAAAGTGATGCAGGGCTAAAAATTGCAGAAAACCTTTTATATTAATATCAACTGATACTGCTTTCCCACTAAAATTAGCATGTAAAGGCAGGTTTTTTCAACGTGGGTAAACCCGCTAACAAGTTACTCCTTCCCCATTGCCAGCAGACTGGGGTCTAATCGACGAGCTGCGTGGCTGTTTTTTTTTCCTCTGGTGCGTTCAGCTGATGTCATCACGTTGATGACATCAGCTGAACGTCGAAACACGGCCAGGTGAACAATGGAAAGGAGCAAGGAAGCCATGGACATGGTGGCCAAATGTTTTCCATACTTTGTACTTTTGTCCCTCTTTAAAAATGCACAAACTCAGTGCAGACTGAATGACATACGAGCGCTGATGATACAAAGGCGGATAGAATTTATTGCTGAGATGGCAAAGAGTCACAGATGTTACAGACGGAGGAGATGGGCGCTGATCAGAGGCGAGCCGATTAAAAACCTGTGTCGCTTGCAGGGTCAGTCGACCCGAGTCTAAATGCTGATTAGAGCCTTTCCCACTGCCAACAGGAGCGGATTGTTACTGTGTTTAAATGTTTTTTTTTGGCCAGTGGGAAAGGGGTATGAGAGTATGTGTCACTGTAGACCCACATACAGTACCTATAATATTTAAATCTCTTAAAGACATTTCCAGAATGTCCTTTAAGTGAAGTTTGCATAATTTAGTGGAGAATACTTCCTCTTACACCATGACCAGAATAGAAATCTTGGATGGTTTCAGTCTAAAATGCTACTGTGTAGATAGTCAAGGAAATACATAATTCATCAACAAAATACACGTAAGCACTAATAAGATAATAGCACCGTGTTGATGGTATTTATTGGCAGTATTAGGATATCTGCATCTGCCGTTTGTAGACTGTGTTATGGGACAGTAATGCTCTCTTGGATGGGGTTCAGTGGAAGTGTAACTTAGGTTTGCACGTGAAAGCTATCAACAGAGCAATTTAAAATGGTCAACAACAAGTAGTGCCACGAGGCATTTTTTGTAACCTGGCATTAAAAGGCACAAATAAGAAGTGCTAAAGTTTGTTGGTGCTGCCAGTGCAAAAGGCACTGTCAGTTGACAAAGCGCCCAAATCTCCTCTCCTGTCCAGTATTTTTTAATTTGTTGTTGTTTCTGCCCATCTAGAAGACATGCTGCTGGTATTTAAACTGATATTTGTCTTGCACTCAGTTGAGCCTCTAACCCTGGATCAGTCCCAGAACGTCCATTTGAGGCAAGGCCGCTCCAGATGACAGAGCTCCAGCTGACTCCAGGCCAGTTCAGCAGGGAGCGGCACAGCTGAGACCTGCAGGTGTCACATTGTCCTGGTTGTCACTAACCCAATTACACCTGGACCGCAGGGAGCACACTGGCTCCAGCCTGCAATATAAGCACACACACAAAACATACATGCAGAGAGAGAGAAAGACATAAATGCAAATATGAGACAAGCAAAGAGAGAGAAAGGTGATGAGGACGAAAAATCTTTCACCAAATTTTTTCGTACTTGCCCTTAATTATGCATTACAGCAAATACAGAAGATGATGGCAAGATAAATGAGACATTCAAGGAAAAGTGGATTTTTTAACGCCCTTCCACCTTCTGCTGTTTGTCTCCTGTCCCTAATTTTCCTCATTGTCCTTCCTTTCCTCCTTCTCTTTTACCTTCAGATCCAACAATTCTCCTGGCAGTCGCGTTCCTTCACACACTCTACTGATGGTATGTGTGTAGATGTGCACAAGTCCAGAGACTTTAAGGAGCTTGTGTATGTACGAGCATTCATGCTTTTACACCATCAACGTATATGTGCAAGCACAAGGCTGGGAAAAAGCACTTACAGTCTGTGTGTGTGTGTGTGGGTGTGTGTGTGTGTGTGTGTGTGTGCACTCTAATGGTGTTTAATGCCCAGACTAATGGTTTCAGCAGGGAATCCTTGTGCAGAGCTTGAGTCCAGGTCTGGGCTGATCGCTGGCAGGACCATCCCTCATCTTGATACCGCATGGAGGTGAGAGCCAGGGGAACATACCCACACACCTACCATTTCACACCTAACACATACACACACACACACTTACTGTCTCTGCTCTTCAGTACCTTACATGCTTGCACTCACAGATTCTCTTTCATTGTTTTGTGTTGATGGTTATCCTGCATTTTCTGCACCATTCGTCCTTCCTTCACTGTCATTTCCTTCAGTTGGTTCAACATTTCAAGAATTTTAGACTTCTGAAATGCTTTTTTTTTACCAATAAATAAAAAATGTACATCAATACTGCTCCTTCAGCATCTGATTTTTATTACTTTATTAATTAAAAATGCTAATTTTAGGGAACTGATTCTTTGATAAAAAGTTAATTGTGCTAGAGCTGGTATACTTGAGGAAATGAAATCACAATACACTCAGACATTACTGTCCAATGATTAAGTTTTAGTTCCAGTGAGGAGTGCCACATTTGGATTGCCAGTGAAGTCTGCCACTTCTGGCTAATTTGGGTGCCTCTGACTATTTGCATCTGACACCACAAATGTGTCCCACCCAGACTGGATGGCAAAAGAGGTGTGTTACCCACTGGATACCAGTGCAGAATAAGTTCTCCTGTAACTCCTGTGACCTGTAAGTCACATATTCAACAATGTTGATCCCCAGCTGCAGATTGGGCAGATTGTTAAGGAGGAACATTTTATAAAGTATAACGTGTCATATTTCAAAGCATCATTTCAATTGCAACAAAAAGATTGGATAGGCTAATACCAAAGCTAACAGATACCGGTGCATAGGTTTTAATGTGACTACTAGTGCTAGTGAAAGGCATCAGGGATGAGGCAGAACCTGTCAAAAATATATCACACGGCTGACTGGACAATTGTTCCATCAATCACATTCAGGACTGGCCAATAAAATGGTGAAGTAAGCAGGCTCTGCTGCTAAGGAGAGCAGTTTATAACGTAATCCAGCTCATGAATCAAACTTTTGCTAAACCCTGTCAGGAGAGGCGCAAAAATATACTTTCAGTGGTGAAATGCTCTCAGTATAGTAGTATTTTTTAATAGAAGAAATGATGTCCAGTTCTGATAAAACTTCCACTGCAACAGGCAGTATCAGTACTAATCTCTATGCTAGCAGGCATTGTTTACAGGCCTGTAGTTGCCTCTTGAAGTAATCATGCTTGTATTTTCAGCCTCTCTCTCCTCAAAGGACACTGTTTGGGCAGTGCCTCTGCAACTCAGTCATTCCACCTTGGAGCTCTGTAAGATGGATCTGCAGACAATGAAGCAGGTGGATCCAGCTGCTCTGCAATATTACTTACAAATGCATCTTTGTAGTTTTTATTAAATACATCGCATAAGCATTTTTCAGCATTTTAGTTGAGTACAAAACAAAGAGCTATAACAGCGCAGCTACAAGGCTTTAGTATGCTGTAATGTGTGTACCTGCAAACATCTATTTCAATCCAGTCTTTGCAGAAGTTACAGTAGTAAGAAAAACCCTCTGTTAGGCAGGCAAGAAATCTTGAGAGGACCAGACTCCATCCTGTAAAATGGTATTGGAAATTTGAGAGGAAAGAGAGAGATGCAGAAAGAGAGAAAGGCGAGCAGTGACAATGAAATTAAATGAAAATTGAATGATGATAATAACTGTATTGCTGCCCAGACCGTAAATTTGTCCATATCATGTGTCTCTATATATAGTTATAAAGGTAGATGGTAGTATCAGCAATAACAACCATCAACAGAGAAATCATTCTAATATTAACATTAAAAACTGTAATGATTAGAGAATGGAGAGGACTGATATTGCTTATTATGGTAGTTTTTAGTTAAGCTGCTATTCATTTAGATTAAATAGATTAATTAGGTGACTCTTATGGCTCCAAAATACATATTGAACATAATCACTGCTAAAATGCAAAGCAATGTATTGAAAACAGTGGTTTTGTTGTGAGTCACTTCATAATATTTACATGTCTGCAGTTAGCCAGTGGACATACCTTGGTTTAAGAAAGGGAGTTAGTTACCTTCAACTTACAACAAAGACTGTTTTTTGTTTACTACTTGTATTATTGTTTTTCAGACCAATTACATATAATACACTTTAATGTCTTGGTCTGTCTAACAGCCACAAGAGTTTCACCGAGGAGAAAAGACAGGGAAAAAATAACTAATGCATTAATTAATCATTTACACTATAAATATGCTCATATATGTACACAAACATAAACACAACATAAATATGCATTTATCATCGTATATAACTAACAATAAATGTAACCTTCTCATGTGTTCTTATGTGCAGCTAAAACCAGTTTATTCTCTCAGCCATTACAGTGTCCTAAAGACTGGCACAGTTGCCATGATGACAGATCTTTAATCAAAATAAAATGGGCGCTGTGGTTTATTTTGGGTAAAGCCTTCATATGCCACCATTAAAAACAAGCTGGCATGCAAAATATGTCTTAATCTGAAACTGAAAATAGCCCCCGGCTAAAATGCTATTAACTTTAATTTGGGCAACAGGCTCATAATTTGAAAGGATTTAAATATGGACTGACAAATAGACGGGGTTGAGCTTTTTTTTTTTATTCTACTCTCTGATGGTCTTTAAACTTTTGTTGTTGCTGATGTTTCCAGAGTTAATGGTGATGCATTTTCTTTTCATTATTTTTATTTCAACTGTACATTAACCAGAAATAATTTTAAATTGAGACACAATTTATATAAAAAAATCTTTTTGTCTAAAAATGTACATTTAACAGTCAAATAAAACACAATGGGCTTCCCCTCCTTTCTATGTACAGTCTAATTAAGGTAGGAATTTGGAAACAGAAGCCCAAAAAGGACATGAACATGTTATATTACTGTGTTCCCATGGCAAGCAAGGTTTGATTGTTTTCAGCAGAATTTGAATCATTTATTGACTTATCTTGAGAAAATATTCATTTTTTCTCTAACAAAATTATGTTTTATTAGACACCTTTGCAACCTCTCCGCAGGCCAAGACTGTATGTTTGTTATATATTTAGTTCTACTTCCTATACTTTGTACAAAGCTTATTTTCTACATTTTGCACTTGTGCATAATTATTCTATCCAATTTTCCAATCTTGTGGACTCATTTTATTTTTTAATTTCTTTTTCGATATTTTTTCATATTAATTCCCAAATGCAACTAGCCATATAAGAGCAATAATATAATTTACTCTCGGGTTCAATACAATTTTCTGAACTTCATAACAAGTCAACATCATTTATTAAGTGATTAAGTGATTACATTTTGGTGGTCTGTTTAAAGGTCAAGGTCACAGAGCCTTAAGTGCATTACTTGCTTGTGAACAAAACACCATAAATATGTGTTTCGTTTATTTATGTCAAACTTGACACAGATGTCCCCTGTGACTTAAGGATGAACTGTTTTGATTCTTGAGGTCACAGTTCAAAGGTCACCGTTAGGAAGCCTTAACAGATCACTTGCTTATGTTCTATAGTCCTGTGGTTCAGGTGTGACCTGAAAAGATTCAAAGAAATAGTGCATGAATGAGTGCAGAAATTTAAAAGTAATTTTAAGTGCTTACAGAACCCACAGCTGAAAGTTTATTAGATTTTAGAGTAGCTTTCCAATAAATGCCTGAAGTAAGGTCTGTGGTGAGTACATTTATACAACACTTAACTATTTGATTTTGCTACATTAAATGCATCTCATATTTCCTCGCTTTTGTATTTAAAGCATTATTGTGTTTTTAAAAGGGTGATTGCGAACAAACTGCTAACAAAGACTACAAAAATGGCTAAGCACCCTAATGCAAGCAATTCAAAACATTTTTAAGTAAACAATAATACAAACATCGTAGCAACAGCCTTGGACAAGAATTCAAGGGAATGTGTAAAAAAACTGATAGTCATATTCACTGATAGCTTTATATATGAGGCACTAAAGGGCACATACTTGGCCTCAAGGTTGCCCAGTTCTGAGATAAAAGGCTGCTTTGGGCCTCAGGGACTTGAATCACACCACCTAAGCTGGCAGGAGGAGCGAGCTTAAGACCTTTTTAGAAGCTGACACTGAGGTACGGAGGAGGGGGGAAACAAGAGTATGTTGGCTCTGATTTTTTTGTGGAGTGGACCAGGCTAAATATAGTGTGTGCTACTGCGGGTCGTCATGAGGGATACTTTTGGAGGGGTGAGGGACCAGATTATAGAATAAGGTTTGTGAGGATGCTATATATAAAAAAGGGGGAACAAAGGGGTCAGAAGTTGTATAAAAAGGGGAAAAATGGTAAGGCTAAAGGTGATAAGATCAAAACTGTAACAGGCAATATGGAGCTGGGGGCTGCACGGAGAAGAGGGAGTGTTGAAGTGGTGTTGGAAGAGGGGGGAGAGGGGAGTAGAGTTTCAGCTAAGATGAATCAGGTGAGGAAGAGGTAAGGTGTGTTGGAGGCGAGAGGAGGGCAGCAGGTTACAAAGAGCTGGAGAGAAGTAAGGGGAAGCACAGGGTCTTGAGGTTAGTGTGTGGGTGTATGTATAGGGGTGCATGTAGGATGGGGGTACAATGGAGCAAAGCAGTGGGGTAGAAGGGGGGTGTCAGTACAGATGCTCTGTGACCGGGTGTCACAGCTCGGGCCAGGAAGCTGAATCCAACGATTAATCACCAGGCCCCTCCGCTTGTAATCAAACGGGCCTTGGCCATGATGTATGAGCCATGTCACAATTACTGACTCACACACACATGCACACACACATGCACACACTGCAATCAGAGTTGATCATGGGCTCGCATACATCCACATATACGAGGATGAATACACATGCTGAAACAACCTCTGGCAGCTCACCGGGATAATGGCCACCTTCCCAGAGGCCACTGGGGCAGACTTCAAAGACACAAACATAAACATGGTACAAAAGCCGACACATTATAATCTTAGTCAGCAACACAGGGCAGCGGAGGAGAGAATGTCAGCACGGAGGGGAAGAAATAGAAAGTGAGTCAGTGGGAGTTCACAGCTAATGAGGAAGACAGATATACTGAAGAACAGGACTGAAGGAGAGACAGATGAAAAGATCAGAGGAGTGAGGAAAGTAGGAGTGAGAGAGGCTGTGAAATCAGGGGCGAGATAATGAGAAAGGAGGAGGTGAGGGCCGAGGAGGGGATGAAGAGGTGAATCCATGGGGATCTGGGGGCTAAAGCTCTTGGTCAGCGATTTCCTCTGCGATGGTGGACAGTCCGGCTGACAGGATGAATAATTTAGGACGAGGTGTGGACATCGATTCCACAATGCACCCCTGTCTGACCACATTGTCACGAGCACATAGTCTCAGACACACACACACACACATAAATGTGTGTGTATATGTATATATTTATATATATATATATATATATATATATATATATATATATATATATATATATATATATATATATGTATATATACTCACACAGATCATCCTCAGCAGATCAGCATATCAAGGCTGATTTCTAGCAAACCTCTATCCAGACAAATGATCTTTCTGTGGTTGCAGCAGCGTCTCAATATCATGATATATTAATGCCATAGGAAACTGAAATCCACAATAGCCTTTAACTATGGGGTTCAAGTATATTTACATTATGGCAAATATCTGAATGTATGAGATACAAGCTTTAATCAGAGTAGCGTAGAGTGGGGGTTAGCCCTACTCTACTCTACTCTACTCGGCTCTACCCGGTTTGCGCTGCATTTTCACCGGCACGGTACCTCCTAAGACAAACCAGTTTTTAGTATCTAATCTGCTTTGGTTCTAAGCGAGCTGAGCCGAGTCGATACTAAAAGGTGACGTCGACCGACTGCCAGCTACTGATTGGTCAGAGAATGTCGTCACCGATAAGTCATGAGCGCTACGAGCTAGCTAACATGCAGCCTTCTTTTGCTTTCCTCTTTCATTCGGTTTGTGACAAAAAGCCACAGATCGTGCAGAAAGTATACTATTGCCTCCAAGTCCTCCATTGTTTTGATTGTTGTGTCGCGCTCAAAATGACATGAACGCAGTGTCGCTCAGCTGTTTTATGGCGACCCCGCCCCCGCTGGCCAGGGAACCGGGCTGGTGGAAAAGTGGCACAATGCGAGTAGAGTAGAGCGGGGTAGAGTCGGGGAAAGCCGAGTAGAGTAGAGTAGGGCTAAGACGTGCTGATGGAATAGGGCCATTAGTGGCTGGAATTTCGCTTTCCTGGAAGGGAAACATTAAAATGGCTTCAACTGTATGTAAGTTAGACCAAAATATTTGTATAATTACATTGTTTTTAAAATCTGGCCCTTGTAATGTCTGTCAAGTAAAAAACTGTCACACTTACAGATATAGTTGATGACCCCTGATCTATATCATTTGTCCCTGTGGGGGCCAAGGGGACTGAAGACTGTCCAAACTGATACTGGCGAGAGGCAGGGTTCACCCTGGACTAGTTGTCTGCGAATCAAAAGAAGAGAGTCCAACAACTATTCTCGCTTCCTCACACCTATGAGAAACTTAGAGTCACCAATTAACATGACAAGCATGTATTTGGTCCATGTGAGGAAAATAGAGAACCTAGAGAAAACCCACGCATGCACAGGGAGAAGAAGAGAATTCCACACCGAAAGGCTTAGTGGCCTAAAGGGAGTTAAACTTTGAGGCACAAGCTACTGTCCTGTCATGTAGGCCTGCCTCCTTTACTCCATCCATCCAGCATCTGTACTGCTCATCCCTTTTGGGGCTGCAGGGTGGGCAGGGACCTATTCAAGCTGACGCTGGGCAAAGGGCTGGTTACACCCTGAACCAGTCGCCATCTGATGACAGGGCTGCATAGTAAGATGCAAAGTCCACACAGAAAGACTTTGGTCAGCATGAGGAGTTTAACCAGCAACCCTGGAGCTTACTTACACTAACCTGCTGCAACACCGTGCTGCCCTTATTCATCAACCATAAATGTCAAATAAAAGAAGCAAACCCAAGGAGCAAACAGTGCCTCTTGCTGGTAAAAAAAAATGAGTGTATCACTATTTTTTTGTCAAATTGTTATTTTTCAGATCAGTTCTAGATTACATTTTCGAGTATATGAGTATAGTCTAGATGTGGCAATTATATCCTGATTCACCATACACCAGGGGTCTTGCACGACCTGTGAGCAGACATGTGCTCATGACTATCAAAGTGTTTGGCTGCACCCATAGGATCGTTGGCAAAACAAGCTACTATCTAAACTGAATTTTCTGGAAATAATTGATGATTAATTAAACTTAGTTTATTTTCTTAAGAGGGAAATATTTTCATAACAGCTTATTTTGTGCCAAACTTTTGGAGGCTTTGAATGAGCAATAGTCAGTTGGGTTCCACATATTTAGATTAAAAATAGAAAAAAACGGGATTCTTGCCTGAGCTAAAAAGAGAAACAAGATATTTAGAAGAAGATATTTTTATAGAACAGGGGTTTTTTGTCCCTGTACTGACAGACACTCTTGGTTGTAAATGTTTGTAGCCCTCAGTAGCCTCCTCAGTGAAAAGTCCTTCCTGTTTGGTCCACTTACTTCCTGTCTGCTGCAACCTGATACTTCCTGGTTTAGCCAGATGTCATTGACCCCTCCGGCCTATGGTCCAAACTCAGCCACTTCCACCTCATTTTTCCTGCAGGAAAGCAGGAATGAACACCAAGAATAAGCAAAATTTGGATCCTTGGTTTACATGCAGCCTACTGAACCAATCCGCCCAATCAAATGCCTTTTATTAATATTTGATCAGTTTATTACTCCACCGTGCTCAATATTAACCATGGAGTATGATGAACATCCACTTAAAACACATTTTTTTAGCAACATTCCCTCAGCCTCTGGCACAACACAAGACCATTTTTAACCTCATGGAACAATGTTTCTCCCAAATCTCCCCGGCTTTGCAGGCACCTCTCCTCTTCATTCATCACGCAGCCTGAACGACTGACCGGGGAATGACCTCGCTCGCACACACACACACATACACACACACCAAACACGCTGTAAACACACACACACATGAATCCACAAACACGATATCAACTCACACAAAAGCACGATTCATTCATCACAAACGATGGATACCTTGGAACACATGCTCAAACATGCGTGTGCCTACACACAAACGCATACACACACTCATCCCACGCGCACACTCACACATGGCGGTTCCTATCACATCCGTTACAGATGGGTTCTCCTCCTCCTCAGTCCTAAATGAATATAAATATGTCTGTTTGACATCATTCATCTGCCAGAGAGGAGCACATGTACCGCATCCTGCCTTAAGAGGCAGTGTTACTCTCTGCTGTGCTGTGGAGGGGACCATGTGGAATAAGGAAACTAAGGAAAGGAAGGGGAAGGAGATAAGGATGATCTAAGGGCATCAAAGCTGTACATTTGGCTGCATAAAGTTTCTTCTCTAGCTTAGAAACAAACAAAATCACCACTATCTTTTTTGGCAAATTTTATTCTGCCGTTGTTGCTCCCCTGATTAAATCTGATCCTATCTCCCCTCCTCCTGACAGCTTGCATTCACAATAAAGCATTTGAAAGCCCATTAGCTCCACTTACCAATGCCGTAAAGCCAACAGCAGCATGATATCATCTCTAACCATCCTCGGAAAGATGACAGTCCAGACGACAAGTGGACTGAAGGAGCTGAGAGATATCAGTGAGAGGAACAAATTGCAAGAAAACGGCGAGTGGAGAGATGCTTAGAAAGATGTCATACAGGCCAGTGGGCAAGAATTTACAAAAGAAGGCTTAATATAAAGTGATGTCTTAAAAAGGAAGAAATACAACTGCTACACAAATTCTAAGATTCTTAAAGTCACCCAAAAAAATCTCAAATTGAGCTGAAAAGTTCACCAAACAGGACATGCAATTCTTCCACATATTGTAGTGCTCATAAGACCCTGGGGGAGGCGGTAGTGGTTTCAAAGTGAGCCTGCCCCTCCTGCAATCTGTGCTCTGTATGTCATTAAGCCCATTAGGGAAACACTAGGTTAACATTACAGCTCAAGTACAGGGCTTCACAACAGGAGGAGCCAAGGTTTGACATTAAAGCAATGTCTCACTTTGTCTTGCTTCCTCCCATTTTCTGGCTGCCATTGTCTTTTCTTTACCGCTAAGCATTCAGAACTGCATCGCCCATTTCCTTGTCTCTAGCCATTTCTTTTTTTGTCATTTTTCCTTTCTTCAGCACCTTGTTTCATCTGGCTGGAGTTACATTCTGCCACTAGGGGCAGTAGAGAAAAAGACTCTAACTTTTAAAGGGGTGTCAAGGTGGCCATGTTCTGTCAGCATACAGTTTTGACAACCTGAGTTAATGTCCCATAGAAATTGGGTAGTTCTTGCTTATGACAAAGCAATTTATTTGTTTTAGAGAGTCTTTGAGACAATTTTAAGTGGGCTCAAAGTAAAACATTATTTTTCATATGATGTGATTTATTTTTCATTAAAATAACATTAAAAGTTTCCACTGACTTCACATGGATTTTATCCAGTGCAATGCTAAAACTGAAATGATATCCTGAAATGGTTAGAATATAATGTGATGTGATGTGCCCCTTCATTGTATCAGGAAATATATATATGAGCTAGCAGGAAAACACACAGTGCTTAGCTGATGGGGAATATATTTTATGATTTGGTGGCTGACTGTGTTTGCCAGCGATGTAGTGTGTGTGTGTGTGTGTGTGTGTGCCATATATAGCCAAACTCCCTGTTGTCTGTGACCCTGCATTTGAGCTGTGCAAGAGAAAGATCTGATTTGACAAATAAACATGGACATTTGTCTATGCTCTATGTCCCCAGACCCTCTGACATTGTTATTTTGGGGTAGCAGGCTAAAAGATTAGGAAACCCCATGTCTAAATTATACAGTAGGTATATGATAAGAGGTCAACTCCTCACACCCACTTTTCTAAATGTTGCCAACTTACAATATATGTGCAAATGATACAGTGCTCTCTCTCTCTCTCTCTCTCTCTCGCTCTCTTTTTTTGGCTAAAAAATGTAATTGGAGAGTATCAAGATTAAGCATATTTCGATACTGCTGGTTATTGAAATGATGTTTTCATCTTTCTGAAAACATAGAATTCAAAAGTATAAGAAATTTTGGCAACCTTAATTTACTTTAATTTACAGTTGTTTTTTTGTCAAATTTAGACAGTGTGCAGGAATTTCTTGCAAGTTTTGATGGGCAAAAAACAACAAGTTATTCAATAAATCATCTGATATTTTGTAGAGGAGGGTGAGGGAAGCTCTTTGTCTTGCCATTTTTGCCCACTTTTCAAATGTTTCCAATTCATTTGTGTGATTTACAGTGCTCTCTCTCAATTTTGGTCCAAAATACAAGAAAGAAGATTCAAGAAATTTGATATGTGACTGAAAAAAGAAGTCATTTATCACTGAAAATGTGACTGACGAGAATTAATTTTCTGTATTTGTAAAACATAAACGTATCATTTACATCATTATACATTTTTAATATCACTAACTATCAATTCACAATAACCAAGAATGTGATCATTTTTGACATTAAAATACAACATTGTTTTTGATGCATTTGTTCAATATAGATACTGTAAAGTACATGGCTGGCAATTTTTGATAAGTTGAAACAACACGTCATTCAATAAATGATCAAATATTTGGTTGAACATCCAATAAATTACCTAATATTGGTTACAGCTGGCAGAGAGCAAAGTAACATCTCACTCATTGCCAGTTGGGCCCACTTTTCCAGACATTCCCAAGGTGTTTGTGAAACTAAGACCGGGCTCTCTCTCTTCAGTTAAAACATAGACAAACACCATTAAGCCTCTGTGCTCTGACATGTCACTAGTCATTCAAATAATGGGTATTTTTACATTTTTTAACATGTAGGGCCCTATATTGTTGGTGTTGTCTAAAGCGTGTGACACATGGTGGTTTGGGGCATGCTGGTCTATATTTTGCTTTTCTGAGGATACATGATCTTGGGGCAAAGCCAGTCGCAGGGCACAAAGAGGGTGGATTATGTGCTTTGATTAAACATGGGTGTGTTTTTTTGGCATGACATAGATCAAACCAAATATAGTGTCTGCTCCTGTTTTACTATTCACTCAGTGGGTTTAGTTGTTTGGTCAGAATTTCAGGTGGATTATTAATTCCTCAACTTTTAATGTGCCGCTACACTCAAAGAATACATGCAGAGCACTGTATATCAATGCTCTGATTGGAGGGCTTTTTTCATTGAAGCATCCAGAGCATAAGAAACAATCCTTAAAGATGACTCAGAAATTTCTGCAAAAAGAAACCTCATTAATTATTAAAATCTCCAGCTGAATTCTACAGGATCAAATTTGTATTTGTTTACAATTTTACTGTACATTAAATAACTGTGGGCTTTAAGCAATTTATTTTCTCATTCTTTCCCCAGGAGTCCTTTGCTCTATTTTCTACTGCATGCATAAAGCACAATCCCCGCCTGTATGCATAAGTAACAGTGAGATTCATAAGTATATATACAAGTATTAGAAATGTAGCTCCATGCTTTGAGAAAATCTTTATTCCTGTGTGTGTTTTTTCTTGTGTATTTAGCATGACGCACGCTATTACACATGCTGAAGAGTGCTGGAAAAAAAGGCACACTGCTTGGCTCTCAGTCCCATTATGAACTTTAAACCTGATTCATCAACCAATGCTCTGTTATTTAATTTTAGAGTCATGCTGCTGTGCATCTAATGTGACTGAAACAAGCTCAATAAAGTGTTTATGATATTGTGGATGTAGGTTAATCTATAATGGGTCCTCAAAAAGCAGAAACACTGTGCGCCACAGATTTCAGACCAGGTTTAAGGAGGTTCAAGCGCAGTTTATTTCTGCTTCCTCAGGTTAAGGACTTGCCAGCTATGCACTGGACCACTCCTCACTTTCAGACAAACCAGCAAATGGGGAAAGACACCTGTGCTTCATGCCAAATCACTTTGCACCAGGCATACGATGGAGCCCATGGTATTTAGACAACCTCACAATAATGTAGCCAACATTACTGTACAATCTAGACAGTGTAGAGGACTTGCCCACAGTTATTTACAAGTATCCACAATAAATCATCAAATCAGTTATCCAAACCAAACAGTCAGATGGATATCTTTTAGAGCCAAAGATGAAAAGACATAAATTATGGTTAACGTCTCAATATCAAAGTGAGTTCCAATAAAGCCCATCAGACAGACATTTATACCAATAAAATTTCAGTTCAGTTACTCGGGTTTCATTTTAGTCATTCAGGCTTGTGTCCTTTTTCCTACATGTCGTCTTGTGCCATCTCACCCCTCTTTCTGATTCCATTCACTGCCTCTTCACTATTATTAAAGGCAGGGACAAAGGATATTCCAGCTCCTTGCCTATATATTTCTACTAACTTTGCAGTGGAGCTGGATTCACCTGATTCATTGTCTGTGATGAGAAAGATCCATGTGGCAAATTTCCAAGCTGGAATGACTGAGCTTACGGTCTGCAGAGGTACTGCCCAATCACCTCTCAGGAAAAAGCAGGAGCTACGAGCATGAAAACAGCTAGAGACAGCCAGAGGTATTTTCACAGTGCCTTTGTGCAAAAATGCAGAAACATAGCTCCATCACCATTAAACCTCGAGACATAAACATTAATTCTGTGAGGGCAGTTCATGGTGTGATACTGCTTGGACGCACATGACATGGCGTATGTTCCCCATAAACACAGAAGCAAATACATTCACAGCGTTCCTGTTTCTCACTGAGTCTACATGCTCTTCCTCCAATATTACACCTCTGATACTACCTTTTAGAGACTCAACAAAAGGGGGATCTGCTTGTCCTCCCCACTTTATGTCTGAACCACAGAGATGAGAACAAAGCGAAAGTCACTGGAGAGTTTTGAGTATCTGGCAAGTTTTGCTCATGTTAATTAACATTGTTTAGGGCTGTATTGTAAATGAAGTCAGACAGCACAACAGCAGTTTTCACAACTGCTCGCCAGATACTGGTGTTTTTCTGGCTTACCAGCAGCGATTTAATGTGTTTTTCTCAGGAGAATACATACCAAAACTCCCAGAAAAGCAACCAGAGCAGCCACAAGATAAAGAATAGAACAGGGAGAAAGGAGGAGTGTGTATCTGGCTGTACAAGGAAAAAATAAGGGTAAAGCTGGGCAGATTCGACGAGCAACAGTGGGGCCATAACCTGGACTTTGTGGTGAAACCCTCCATGTGTGGCTCCAGGACATTAGCTTCTTGTTTTCCAGAACAGAATGAGGACAGTGATTGTAGAAACATCCACCATGGGTCTGAAGGGCGAAAATTAGCCTCACTAAATTCAAGTTTGGTGTGGACACAGCATTACAATTTGGCTAACGTTTTGTACTTAACAGATTCAGTAGCTTCCACTTACTACAACATCCATTAATGAATGACGGACAAAGTGACTGTCCTATCACTTACCATGTATGATTTTTGGACCATATTGCTCAGCCCTAGATCTCTTCATGATTTCAGGTGGTTTTCGACACTTAATTTGTGCTTAATACCAGAAATGAAAAGACAAATTTGCAGATTTTTTATATTCAGGAGACAGATCTCGTGTTGTTTCCACAAAAATGACCAATCAAATCTCTCTCTTTCAGGAAAGCAGGAAACCAATACAGCATGTTCACCTAGAGGTGAGGTGGAGGTCAACTCTGACTGTCATGCCTCCACTCAAACCCCCCCCCCCCCCCCCCCCACCTCGTCCTTCCCCATTCCTGTGACAAAGAGAGGCAGTTTGGTTGCCAGGGAAACAGGCTTTTCCATGGCGATGTGGGAACACGTGGGTGAGGGCAGGGCGGCTTTGTTTCGCCCAGTGATGAAGGATCCTCCCCATGCATGTTTAATCGCCAGAGTTATGGTCCCAAACCCAACAGCCGAGGCCATCCACCACCCCCTGATTATGTTCAATGGAGCCTCTGACACCCTCATTTCGACAGTTTTATCACACTGTGCAGCACCCACCGCGGGCACCTTGGCTATTGTTGCACAGCCATCCTGATGCCTACAGCTGAGACCACAGATAGTCCAGACCAAACATGGACAGCACACATGCATCTCTTTAGTGCTAACCTGTGCTAATAAACAATCCCACTTTACATGCGCTCACTGTGGAGCATACATAAGAGAGCGCGCACACCATCCTTTTTGTCTGGTCTCGTATCTCTCCGCACACCCACCCAGCACTGTTTGGCTTAGCACACTTGGGGGAAAAAAAATGGCTGATCACCATGGCAACAGTGTGTGCCGTTCTGCTACAGCTGTGATGTATGTGGTGACACTTTTGACCCTCTGGTGAACTCTGTAATGCATAAGCTGTGCACAAGCCAGATAGACGCCTGCTGCCCTGTGAATCCTGCTGCTCGAAAGTTCCTTATAGGTGTGCAATTAATTTTATGAGACAGTACCGACTGCCTTGATGACAAACTCTTTTACACCGACCAAAATAGACAACATCAGTGATCTACTGAGACAATCAAATCCCAACAGGTGATTGAGAAAATATGACGGCTGTCATGTGTTTTGTGATTCATGATGATGCTTGTGATAACACACTTGTCTTTGCAGAATAAACATGTGGCCTGGCACTGTTTTAGTTACTTAATTAGAACATCTCAAAAGGCGCAGGACATTACATCTGTGATGTATTTTTTTAGTCTTGATATGTAATACCAATTGGTATTATATTTTATACCATTGAAAATCCTAATTAGTCACGTTTACAAGGAGGTACATCTTGTAAGGATCCTGCATTCATGAAATGAACAACACAGCTAAATGTGTGGATAGTAATCAAAATCCCCTCCTCCCCTGGAAGAAAGCCTATGGCTCCTCAGTCATGCAAGGGCGAGGAACTGGTCTTCTTGGGGTGTTGTCTTACAGGGACGCCCACTTTAAGGCATGTCTTTGTCTTCACCAGTCTTGTGACACTTGGTCCTAAGTTTGGAAATGGTACCAGGGCTGACACCAAATAATGCTGCCACTCTGTGTACTCGAACACCAACTTCCAGTAGCTGGAGATTTTGGCACATGTATTGAGGGCACTACCAACATGTTTAACTATGTTTCACATTCCACAAATGCACGATCCTTACAAATTGCACCTTGTAAAGGTGACTAATCAGGTATTTTGATACAAACAATATAAAATTCAATACGAATTGGTAATATTAAAGGGAAGAAATAACCAAAATAAAGTTTCCATCCTTTTTTTTAAAGAGAACATTTTATAATTTGACAATTTTTGCCTTTACTTTTGACTTTCTTTTTTAAGAAAGAAAGTGGGCCCAATCCTCTCTGATTGGTTGACCTTTCTACTATGTGGTGATTGATCAGTTCAGTGCTGCTTGGTGCCATGCTGTCCATAGTCAAATACAGGCCATGTTTAGGGGGGAAGAGGGAGAGGTCCAGATTCTGCAGACTTTTTGTCTTGTGCAAAGAAGTACTCTAACACAATGAGGAGGCATGTAAAACACAACAAGGGCCAAATAAAACCTAAAATAGCATGATATGGGCCTCTCAGTTGTGCATTGCCCTGACTCTCCCTTTATAAAATTATTTTCACTGTTGTTTTATGTTTCATTAGGGGCAATTTTCTCACAGATGGACCCGGACTTAGACCGAAGTCTTTAGCTTGATGCTAACATATCAGCTCACCGCTTCATCAGATCAGTGTTTAGGGTGACGCAGTACAAAGTAATTTATTATAGTACTCAGATTACCTTTTTGGTGACACAAGTATCATAATTTTGCGGGTTGTCACTTCTTACATAAAAGTAACTCATTTGCCCTGTTTCACTGTCCCTTTTATTGCTGGGTAAAAAGATAGCCCAGTTCTGAGTCTCTCCAGCTTGTTGTGTCTAATGTTACAAAGATTTGTGTGTTTTATCTTGATAAAAAACAGTGGTTTTCACTTTAGTTTTCTGTCTGGCCCCTCTACAAGGTCATTACTTCTATGCATCCCATAAGTAAATACAAATTTTTCCATCAAGTATTAGTGTGTAAATATCTTAACAACCATACCGACATGAGGCCCCTCTTGAAAATGAGATGCTTGATTTTGAAATAAGTCTTACCTCTGATGAGGCCAATAGCCAATCAAATTTAATAATTTTGGGTGGCACCCAGGGATAGCAATCACAATGTGAGGGTCTCACTTACATTGCTACGTCCCCCTCATGGTCGCGGCCCACTTGAGAAATACTGATACAAAAAACTTCCAAATAAACTAAAACTTTAAACTAAATTACTCCAATGACAGTCCACTTTTGTTAATGAACAATGGAATTTCTATATTTATTCAGTAATGTCAGAAATTCTCCACACCGCAGACACAAAGAGTGAAAAAAAGGATTAATATAGTCCTTAAATAAAATAAAATAATATTTTTAATCTTGACAAATGGTTTAACTTCCTAATGTACCAAATGAGAACATGGATCAACCAGTTATATGATGATCAGCAAACTATAGACCATTTTGGCCAGCAAAATTTTACTATGCAAATACTAATTAAGGGAAATTCCTGTGATAATTCTTATCACTTCAGTGTGGGAACTTTATCTGACTTTCCTCCCACTTGTCTGAAGCTCTAAGGCCTTTTGTTTTGCATTCTCACAGGATTCTGGTAGTATGTTTGGCCCCAACGTGTTTGTTTCCTCACTCCCCTCTCAGCTATGTACGTCCTTTATTGTCACACAACACAAGACCTCTTCAGAACCTCTGTTGGCACGCACTGACATTTACAAATAATATGCACTGTTTCAAACACAGAAAGGGTCAAAAGCACACAGCCAGACTCTGGATGTGCAGGTAAAGACACAGGGTCATGGATACTTTTCTCCACTGATGCATTTACACACACCAGAGGGCACATGCATCACTGTGAGATGAAGCAGACAGTCACAGAAAAGTCATATATACATGTGTAACCCTTCAACCACCTCTATGCATACACACAAACACACGTGTCACTGCCAGCACAAACATACAACACACAACACATGGCTTTGAGGTGCAAAGCAGTTCCCATGCACACAAGCTCTCTCACCTCTCCAGCCTTCTCTATTGGGTTTGCTAATTCGTAGATACACTTCCGAGCTCCACCACTTGGAGTGCTGCAGCTTTGCAAAAAACAAGTCCTCTCAAATCTGCCACAGCTGCTGCTGCTGCTGCTGCCTCACACTGAGCTGGCGTGCAGCAGAAGAAGGGGAGCTGACACCCTGTAAATGCAGACAGCAGACACCCTCTAAATCATTCACATAAGAGTTTTTATTAAGAAGAAATTGGTTCCACATGTTAGTACACATAGTGAGCATATGTAACATGGACACACACCTACCAGAGACCAATGGCTGTGATTTCACACCAAAACTATGTTCAAAGGGAAAAGAACAACTCATGCAATAAATCAAAACTCTAGACTAGAAAGAGGACAGTCACAAAGAGAAAATTAAAATGTATGCAGTTTCAACAAGAGCAGCTTTTATCATTTTAGTTATGCAAACTCGACCTAAATCACTGCCAAGACAATGTTTTGTCTTTTTTGACAAAAAGTGAAACAAAACAAAAAAACAAAAGGGACATTCCGTGTGCTGCTGCAGCTCCTCAGTCCTGTTTGTCCAGGTCACAGCCCAGGAGGGTCATGACCCTTCAAGATACATTCAGACCTGCCATACCACTGAGTCAACCTGCAGAGAGAGGAAGTGGGAGGGAGACATAGAAGATGTGTATTAGATAAAGCTATCAATGCAGCATATCTATTGTTAAACAGATTTCATATTTATTTAATGTTTATATTTAATATTTGCACAGATATAGTCAACAAAAAAAAACATTCTAGCATGAGTGCAGCACTCGGCCAACCTACAGGAAGATGCATCTATTGCCCAGAGTAACTGGGCAAGAAAAAAACCTCTGTTTATAGTGAATTGTATAAGCCATACGTAAAGGGAAATAGTAATCATACTAAGTTTAATGAGGAAATATCATGAAAAGTACACTTTTGTGTAGTTTTGCATTCACATTTGGGTATCTAGAATATATGTCAACCCATAAAAGATGACAACACATCTTTGTCTAAAAAACAAAATCTGATAGCCTGTTAAGAATCTGCTGGAGGAGAAGAGGCTCAGAAGGAGTTAATTTGCATTCAAAGACACACACAAAATACAAACTGATAGGCTCTTTATAGATAGAGAGTTTTAATTTGGACCACAGAGGACTGTGTTTTAAAGTGCCAAAGATGCATGATATATCATAGTTAACCTGAAGTTTGAATAAATAATGTGACATGACATCTCAACTTCATAAAATTTGTCCTCTAATAAAAAGGAAATGTTATTGTCATGATGACATAACTACTGTAAAACAAGTCACCAAAAATATTGCAAGCACACGTTTGCGGTTTGATCAAAGCAGCAGCCTCCAATGTTTCACAATAACCTCTTTGAAATTAAAAAAACACACTGCAATGCCACAAGTGGCCTCTTGTTATGCTTCAAAACCCTGCAAGTCCCACTAACACCTATGCTAATCCCATTTTGACAGCAGAGAAAAAAAAAATTTTATAACCTGATTTTAAAAGATAGGTTTGGTCTGAATGGATCATCTGTTCAGACTTTATATGGGATCAATCTTTTTAAAAATCATTCATTATGATAAGAGTGTGGTGCAGTAATGTGCCCTCAACCGCAAGATGAATGAATACGAATTTACTGCTGTTTCGGCCCTGAGAAGCTTAAACCATGAGATCACAAGTTCACAAGAGAATTTGAACTTTGTTGTGTAAATGTGAAATAATGAAATAACAAGAGCAACATGTCAACAACAGCTTTCCCTTTGATGTCCTCATATAATTTCCACTTAGTGCTGTATTTTTTAATCACCTGAAAGCTATGAGTTCTTATCATCCCATTTTTGTTTGTTCTGCTGAAAATGGATGCTGAATATTTATAGCAAAACCAGTGCAGGGTTTAGCTGCTGTTGAAACCAGAGACGGATTGAGGGGCTACACAGGAGTATTTGAAAAACCCTTGACACTTCACAATCTTCACCACTCTATAAAAACATCATCACTTCTGAAGCATAGACCCCAAATGTTACAATGTTTCAATCTAATTTGGTAAAACATTAGTTGGTGTGACATGCATTTTAAAAGTAACCTAAAACACCAGATGGACTTTTCAATATATTTCACTGGTCCACCTAGGAAAGAGCCCATAGAAAGTGTTTGGGAATGGGCAGAACCTTTCAAGGCATATCCAGCTGTTGTTTGGATGATCATTCCGTCAGTCACATTCATTATGGCGCAATCAGATAATGTTGTAGGTGGGTGCTACTGCAGTGGTGGAAAGGACAGAATGTAAGCCAATTCAGGAAAACAAACTCTTAGATAAACATATCAGAAGTGGAGCAAAATTATCCTTCCTATTGAGAAGTTTGTAGTGTTGTTTTTCATTTAATAAAGAAATACAGTCCAGATCTAATAAAACTGCTACTGAAGCGGTTAGCATCTATGCTAATCTCTGTCCAAGTAGTCACTTCCTGCTGCCATCTCACTCGTAGCCCCCACCTCTTCCTGCTCTAAAGGACGCTGATTAGGTCATGCCACTTTGGCCACTCACCATCATTGAAGATTGGGGCCCCGATTACATGACAACATTGTCACCAAAGATGGAAAGGCTTTTCCCTTGCATTTTTAAAAGTGCTCTGTGTTCACATGGATCCACTAAAATGACTGAAAATGTTGTAGCATGCATGCCAGGCCTGTAGATGGCGATGCCGGTTTGTAGTGAAACAGCAGTGTTACAACACGTGTATGCTTTCTGATGAAGACAAACTTTTCACAAACAACAATGGCGAGTGGACACACAAAGATGAAGGAGTTGTTTGTCTGGACAATGAATGTGTCTGGATATTTTTGTCTGGATAACAAACTGAGCATGGTAAGCAGCACACATGTTGCTTGGTAGACGGCCAAAGCTGCTGCTGTTGTTGTTGTTCCTAGAATTGTTGTTCATGTGAAAGAGTTCTGCGCAAGCAGTGATGTCAGCGTTTCACCCTGAAACGCTGACTCTCATCTACATGGAGCCGGATACGGATCTGTTTTCAAGACTTTCCACTCTGGACCCTGGCTTCAAAAGTTTGCGGATGCATGCACTCCAGGCACCGTTCTTGTGTAAACGGGAGGCGAAAATGCAATGAAAACTCTCCGTTTTTGGCTGTATTCGTCTAAACAGGGCCTAGAGCTTTGTAAGATGCCTCTGCCTGACTACAGACACTGAATCAAGTTGACCCATCTGCATGGCAAGGTCATTTTAAAGGCCCAATTGTAGCCAAACTAAGACAGCAATTTGACATATTCTCAGCATATAATCATACTGATCAAGCTGTCTCTGCCTGACAACACCTCTGGCTTCTTCACAAACTGTATGGAGGTTTAAGCTTCCTGCTCTGTCAGATTCTAATGTCACAGTGCCCGAAACATCCCCGTAATTACATTCCTGTCATAACCATTAAAAAAATGCCTGCATGTGTATGTCTGTCACTTCATTTCTGCCTCATTTCTCACCTCCCTTTCTGTCCATGTCCTGACAATCATGGTCATCACGTTTGGGACAGTCCCCCCCCCCCCCCCGGTCCATCCGTCCCTGCCTGTGGTCCTGCCACTGATGTTGAGCGTGTGACCTTTTCTCTCAGCTAATCCACACCAAAAAGCCCTAATTACTGCTGCCGCTCCACCAACCTCCCCTGGCCCAATAATCAATATAGCCGATTGGCCGGCGGATCACCCCGTCAGACAACAGCGCTTTGCATGTGACTCAGTGTATGCGTATGTGTGTGTGTGTTTAAGAGAGATGTGGTCATTTTACGGTAAGATTAGTGAGAAAACAAGCAACAAAAGACAAGAAAAGAAAGAGCCTTACCACTACATGAGCAACAGAAGGGTAAACAGAAGATAAAAAACCAACACATCAGTGCACACACTTCTACACACACATTTCTCCCGCAGAGCTGAATGTTGTGACATCAGTTGACCTTATTGAGCTGCTGTTCTGTAAAGAGTCCCTGATTAGAATATCTTCCCTTTAACCTTTAGTAGAGTGACGCGCCTCTGAAAGCAAAGAAATAAGCCATCGGTTTATGCAGGGAGGGAAATGTATTCTGTCGTTATTTCATTAAGCTGTGGCATTTCACTCAACACTCTGAAAATGCCGCTTTCAACAATAATACGCCGTTTCTGATATATTTTTTAGAGCAAGCAGGTGTGTGCTTCTGGAGATGTAAGATGAGCTGACAGCATAAAACGTATGCTGCCTGCAGCCAATATGCTTTTAACACGATATTTTTTCACATCTGTGTGTGTGTGTGTGTGTGATGTGTCTGTGTGCACAGAGAACCCTGGGGACATTTGAGAAGCAACAAAGTAGACAAATAAAATGCTATCAGAAAGAACTGGAACTACCACCTGAGGGGTTATGTGCTCTCCTGATGTGTACAATAGCCAGTGACAACATAGTTATGGGTGAAGAGGGAAGGCTGGGTGAGCTTTTGTGGTTGTTTGATTGGTAAAATTTTTATGCTTTTTCAACAGGTGTTTTTTATAATGAACTTTGAATTGGATAGCTAATTTCTTGTTGAGGGGTCAGCAATAAAAATATTATTTTATGTTTGACACCCCTATACACTTTGGAGGTCACTTTGATCTCCACAGTATTATCAGTTCACCCAGAAAGTCCAAAAGTTAATTTGTTTCAAAAAACAAACAAAAAAAAAAATCCCCATTACTTTTTTCCAATACAGTGGGCACATGATTTGAGGTAATAGTGACTTTCACGGCATACTTCCAAAATTTTGAACCACTACAGATATTTGGTAAAGTCTAAACAAATATCTTAAAGAATTCTTGAGGTGTCACATTCTCAAGCAAGGGATGAACATCAAGCTTAAGATTTTTCCCTGGGGCATTCTCCAGATATTGTGTAACACTTGCAAGGAAGGGATCAACATGAGACCAAATGACCTTGACTTTTATCCTCTAAAATATATTCAATTCACTGAGGTCAGAGTGAATATTTGTACTACTTGTAGAAAATTCCTCAAGGCATTGTGCAGTATGCGGTGTACAAGCCAATGGCCGTGGGGCTGAATGACCTTTAACTTGGACCATAAATATTTGGGCCTTATATCAGAATAAATATTTCTTTACAGATAAACCTTCAAAATAATGATGAGATATT
Source organism: Cetoscarus ocellatus (assembly GCA_037902135.1). Taxonomy (NCBI): domain Eukaryota; kingdom Metazoa; phylum Chordata; class Actinopteri; order Labriformes; family Labridae; genus Cetoscarus; species Cetoscarus ocellatus. The sequence goes on from JBAMNC010000091.1 coordinate 73,369, forward strand.
TAATTCACAAGCAAGAGAAAAGACGTGAGATCTAGTCACTGAAGCAATTGACCTCCAAAATGTATCCCGGTACTGTACAGCCTGAATCAAAGTAGACATCTGAGCAAAGTTTCTGAAAAAATCAATTGAAGCATTCTTGCGATATGATGTTCACAGGAGCAGCATTGATGACCACTTAGATTGACAGAGGGACAACCTGAAAACATAACGCCTCCAGCCTTGGCTATACCCAGAGGCATAAAAATGTTTTATTTCATATGCAGCTGTTATATCTTTGGAGAAAAAAAAAGGCTGATGTCTTTCGTTCTTCCTGCTTTTCTTCCTTTTTCTCTCTTCTACTGTTACTCCCGCTGACAGCCTTTGATTGCATCAGACAAGTTAATGAAAAGTAACACAGAATTGCAGCCTGCACCTGCCACAGACTCTGTCTGTGTGTACATACCTGCCAGTGCCTATGTCTGTCTGTGTCCCATGTCCTCAGGCGTATCAGCCAGTCAACATGATGATGAGACAGTAAGAGAGTGATGAGAAGCTCCACCATACCTTCAGGCGGAGGTTTGGATGTGCAGACAAGAAATGTTGAATGTTTGTGAATTAAAATGACAGTTACTGCATTAGAAGCAGAAGGAAAGCTGTGTGTGTGTAGGGGTGTGTGTGTGTGTGTGTGTGTGTGTGTGTGTGTGTGGGTGATGCAGTTATTCTGCATCACGGGACCCCATTATCATGAGCCCTGGTAAAGAAAAAACTCTTAATGTTCTTAAATGACATTTGTTGAATCACATATGGGCTCTATACAGTGTGCTGGATTTAGTCCATCAAACATGTGAAGTTATGAGTTTTGATTTAGCTGCAGGTATATTGCACGCTATTAGCCACTTTAATCCAGCAGATTTAACTCTCATGGACTGCCTCAAAGGGATCGACAATACATCAGCCACAATAATCTTTCGTCAATATTTATCATTTTGTATGTTAGTGCATAAAGAGAACTTCAGCAGACAAGAGCAAATGCAAATTCAGTGGCCCAGAGCTTGTACATTAGTAAAAACAGGCTTAAAATTACCAGAAGGTGCCAATTCAAAACATATGCAAAATAGCAAAGCAAATACAACATAAATATACAGCTTATAAAAAATGATGTTTCTACAAGTGAAAAAAGTTCACTAACACAAAAACCCTGCAAACACATAAGGGGCTCTAATTTTGTAGACGAGGCGCAGGCGGGGCGCACCTGCCCTGAGCTGCGCCGCGCCTGCGCCGCGCCAACGGGGTGTGTCCAGGGCATTTTGCAAGTTTCGTGCAAGGCGCAGTCTGGCGCAGGGAGACGCACCCACGCCTCCATCTCTCCCAGCGGCGCAAGTAGCAGAGAGGGAGGAGAAAAGGTGTGAGTGGGTTTAACACAGCCGAGTGTGATCTTCACCAATCAAATGAACGCCTCTCCTTGCCTTTAAATGCGCCGCTGGCGAGGCACAGTGACAATTTCACCTCGGTGGAGAAGAAGGTCAGAGCGGCTGTCACTTTTGCAGCAACTGGGAGAGCGTAGGGGCCAGGGGGCCATGCATCGGAGGCCATGATGCGCGTCACCGTGTGGACCACCTCGCGGGACAGATGTAATCTGCCCCTGTCTCATAAATATGAGTTCAAAATTAAGTTATAATTACATTTAAACACAGCAGCAGGCTAATCCATTCATCATGCTTGTGATCCACCTGCATTCCTGGTCTGTCACCGCTAAATAGCAGAACCTTTGGTGAAATATTCCCCCCGATATCTCCTCCTCATCCTCCTTGCAATAATGTACTCCATCTTTTTAGATCACGTTAAGAATAACGATTAAAACAGAGAAATATGGGCAATCGCAGGTAAATCCTTAAGACACCGAGTGACTTACATTTATTCAGAGAGCGTCTCTCTCTTTTTTTCTTTTTTTTTGAATTTCATGAGATGAGAGAAGCCTGATACTCCATATCGGATGATGTGGCTGTTTGTGGTTGGCTTGAGGGATTTGAACTCGTTAGTTATGACAAACGTCTCTGATCTGACATCAGACAGTTAATATAGATACAAATGTATATGCTGGTTCAGACGGTTACATTAAATAGTGGTTGCTGTGATTGTTTATTGCATTGAAATGTGCCTGACACTCTGAAAACCTGCCTGTGAGGTTTTGGTGACGTGTGCGCACAGCGCGCCTGTCAGCCAAATTACCACTGCCCGGGGTGCTCCTCGTCTGCGCCGAGAATAGACCAGGTTGGAGCTGGCGGGCTTTTAGCGCACCTTCCACACCGTTTTTTGGCACGAAATTGTCATTGCGCCAAGCTGAATCTTTCGACACCTCCCCCTGGTGCGCCGTCACACCCATCTCGGTGCAGCCGGTCTACCAAATTGCCAAATTGGCTGCGCACGGCGGTGCGCCGGACAAAATTACCACTGCGCGGGGTGCGCCAGGCTGCGCCACCCTGAGTTGCGCCAGGAAATTAGAGCCCAAGAATTCAAAATCAGCTATAACTAGCAGCACTCGGAGAGCGAAAAACCTCCGCCAAGGTAGCTCATATATTGCTGTTACATCTATAAGAAATAATTTCATGATAGAGTTAGCATCATAATATGATTCCCTGACCCTGAAAACCCACACCTAGCACTCACAATCATGTTGATATCATTATTAATTTGCCAGTTATTGAGCAAAAACGATTATTCGCTAATGGTGGTTATCTGGATCACCACCAAAATTGAATCATTTTTAAGTTGGGCCATTCCCAACATCTCTTGAAAATTTCAGCAAAATCCACCCTGTTGCTTTTTTGTAATCTTGCTTACGGGCAAACAAACATATGCTGGCAAAAACATAACATCCTTGGTGGAGGTAACTACTGATTAGTGGTTACACGCCTGTGAAAGGTAAGCAACTGCCAGACGCTGTGTGTATGCTGGTGGTTTTTGTGGTAATGTGATTAGTAAAAAGTTTATTTCTTTGATGTAGGTGCATGTTGAAGAAGAAGACATTTGGGTAACTTTAAAACAAATTTCCTCAACAAAATGCACGGAACTTTAAATTTCTTCAGAGGTACTCTCATCATGCCTGTTTTTTCAACAAGTACAGTTAACCACACATTCTTAATTACTTGTTTTATCTGTTCCACATGTTTACCACTCATCTTTGCATCACACGTGTTTTTATCATTGTTTTGGGGAAAAAAAAACTTCCCTCAGTTTGTGCTGACCCTCCTGATTTCATGCAGCCTCTGAATACAGTCAGTTTTCTGTAGTTTGTACATGATCAGTGCTGATAAATTCTATTAGACTAAATTATGTAATAGCTTATAATTGAATAAAAAGTGAATTTGTTGGTTCATAAAAAGTTCAAAGGTGAGGAGTTATGAAATGTGACATTAAATATAAAATCCTATAAATGACACTTAATTTTAAGGATTCAAAGAACAAAACTCAAAATAAAACTGATAGATTTTTAAGCAAAGATTTAACAAAAAACTTCTAAATAAGCTTTTGTATTGCTTTTGTTGGTCTTATATGGTCCATTGAATGACCATGGTTCAGTTCTGGAGTGACATGACTAATCTGTAAAGAAAAGCTTTGTCAGTGTAGAGCAAACAATATCATTACTATCAGGATAACTAATAGCTACATTTTGTTCATCTATCATGGGGTCGTTAATGGGATGATGCCTTCAGTGCAACCTGTGGTCTACTGTGGTTAATCTATCAAATCAGACTGGAGACCAGGTCAGGAAGAGTCAATAACTTATGAGTAGTAACAGTAACAGTATGACATTACAGATCATATTGCAGTCATTTGACATGTGAACAAAATTCCTCTGATGTGTGGTTATAAGTAGTGCTCACACAGTGTTGTGTACTGTAATTAGGAAATAATAACTAATTCCCTCCCAACTCAGTGATAGGTATAAAGTCTATCATAACACCCATGTTTTTAAAAGGTGCATTAATTAATATAATGAGATAAATCAGAACCTTGAATGTGATAAGCCACAGTAAAAGCATATTTAGTGTCACATGGCAGTAAATGAAAGAAAAATCTGCAGAGGTTGATAGAATTAATACAAGTGACATATCAATTGTTCATCCAAAGAAAGCAGGCATTGTGTTTTCGAATTTTCCATTTGTACATCTGTCCATCCAGACAAAGATTGAAATAGCTATATTTCAGCTGATTACAGTTTGAGGTCATAGGTCAAGGTGATTCAGTTTCATCCTTTGCTTGTGAATGCAAAACTTTAACCTTAAAAAATGTCTCTGGGTTGCACAATTGTCCACTCTGGCTTAAGGACTAATTGATTAATTTTTTGGGTCAAAGGTCAAAGGGACCTTGACTCTTTTGAGCACAATATTCTAAAATGCATTGTGGATTTTTGTCAAATTTGACGCAATCTAATTATTTGAGGGCAAACTAGTCATTTTTTTTTTTATGTCAAAGGTCTCTTTGACATTACACTTCCACAAAACCAGACCATCCCCCCCTCTTGACCTCCTGCTTTACTTTCACTGTCTGCTAATTATATACCTGATGGAAGCTTGAAGCTGCCAGGCAATCATCCTAGTTTTTCATTTAGAAAGCAATACAACAAAACGATAGTTTAATTTTTTAGCAAGTCTATAAGAGATGTACAGTATATTTGAAGTTATTATTTAAAGTATCAAGAGGGACAACTGTGTGACATAAAATAGAAGAGAAAGCCTTGCAGCTTATTGCCATACATATGTAAAAGCCAGTTGTAATTAAAGAGTTGATGGTGGCCTGGGGTGGCCAGATATAGTTCTGTGGTTTTCCTGGCACTCCACTGAATCCCCGTGGTTAGCAAAGGCAAGAAATGAAATGATTTTTCATGCCTCCATGTGGACATCAGTTGAGGTCCAAGGCATTGTTGTTGCCATGTTGTCAGTCATGTAAATGTGATATCTCAACACTCTTTTAGTGATTAAATCATCTCTATCTTTTGCAGTCAACTTTTGCTTGTAAACATAATATCTTAAGCTTTTCTGAAAGGATTCCATCAGACATCACACAAAAGTCATTTCTTACTTAAGAATAAGCTGATTATATTTCAAAGTTATGAATCAAAGGTCAGGGTTACTAGGTCTCATGATCATCTTTTGCTTGTGAATGCAATCTTGTGAACACATGTCTCTTGAGTGCTTAGAAGGATTGCCTTCAAAAGTTGTAGAAATATCCACTACTACAGCACAAGGACGAAGGCATTTTGTTCAACCCCTGCTTGTGAACAGGATATCTAAAAAATTATTTGAGTATTTTTTTTATCAAAAATAAGTCTAATAGCTACATTGACAATGAACCAGTCACATTGTAGAGGTACAATGTCTGAGACAGAGGTCATCAGTTCAACCTTTTCCTTGTGTTCATATATCTCTCTCTTTATCTCTCTATTTTTGCTCTTGTACTCATTTCTGGTTTTTGTCTTTTAGGCTGCTCTGTGTTATCGGTGTGGATGGCCTGCTGCTGTGGACCTACATGGCTTCAGCTACTACAGTAGCAAATATTTAGTCTGTCTTTTAGCCGCATTCCATAATCAGTACAGTTCTGTATGGTGTTGCAATCCCTGACACGAATTAGCACATTGACTAGTACCTGAGATGTCACCTAGGTTGGAGTGAGTTTGGTGTTGACCACTTGGTGATGTTACCTTCAATGTGGCACATCTTCAGTTGTGTACCTCCACTTCATTGGATGTTTCTGCCACGAGATATCCACAGGCGAGGCAGGCCCACCACAGGCTGATCAGACCTGGTCTGGAACTCTCAGTGAGTGTTCTCCAAACATGCTTTAGCTCACTTGAGCTCCTCTACCCGGCTGCAAATAGGCAAGGAGAGGGCTCTGTTTCCATAGAGCCCTATGTCCCTCAAGCATCTTCCATACCTTGGCATTCACCAGTCTCTCCAGCTGGTTGGATTGGGAATGATGTGATCTCACTGATGGTAATTGGACCACATGAGACAGAGCAGCAAACCAAATCTCAAGTTTACTGACAGAGATGTGCAGTGGATCTGTTTGAGCCCACTGATTGTGTCCTGTTGTTGTGCTTGATTGGACTTCGCCTGGGGTTCTGATGCCCTGTGGGCTGTGCTTTTCCTGCCACTGTCCTTTACTGGACTTGCTTGTCCTCCCTCTAAGGGGGTACTTGTCAATGCAAGGCCCCTTGCTTAGCTCTCTCAGGCACTTTTTCTGGCACTGGTGGATCTTGAGACCCTTCTCAGATGTTTTCTTTTCACAGCCAAAACTACATCTTTGCAGCTTGTGTCCTGCCAGTGCTGTTGTCCCCACAGTTGCTGCACTGATCATTTCACCCATTGTCATTTCCCTTCCGTGCTCTGTCACTATGTGGTCTGTCAATGAGTCATCTTGAGTCCAGGGGGTATTCTTCTTCTTGGGATTTTCTGAGTCAGTAATGGGTGGATCCACTCCACAGTAAAGTGATGGATACTGCCAGCGTGGGTAGTTAAACCATGCCAGCCCCAGGAAATGATCTCTCAATTAGAATACACGATAGTGTATTTAATAACTACCAATATCAGCCCTCTCCACTTCATAATTATTATAGCTGTTAATGATAATGTTAGAACAATCTCTCTATCCAAGGTTGTTATTGGTTTTACCACCATAATAACTACCTTTACAGCCATAGAGAGGAGGACCCTCTTGAGAACGAGATGCCTCATCTCAAGGGGTAATCCTAATTTATGGTCTGGTCATCCATTAAGGATCACTATCATAAATTAACTTTTAAGTCCTTTGCCTCTGTCCACCTCTGGATCCCTTCTACATCTCTTAAAAATAAAATAAATAAAATAAAATACAATATAGAGGAAGTGTATGGTATTGACCTACTCTTTTGTAAAGCATTTTGAGATAACATTTGTCATGATTTGGTGCTCTACAAATAAAGATTGATTGTTTGACTGATTGATTGATCCACATCCATTCCTTGCCTATAAGATTTATTGGTGCATTCCAGTTGTAAATAAAATGCACCAAAACATTACTACAAAACACACCCTGCCTCTCTTGACCCACAGGTTTACTCTCACTATCTGGCTATTGCATACCATGTTGAGGCTTATAACTGACAGGAAGCAATTCAAGATTTTTCTTATTTAAGATGTCCACATATGCAGAATCTGGACAACCTAGCTGGTTCGAGGTGCACCCTAACAGACAGGTGGAAAAGAAAGAGATTAAAACGCAGTGTAAAATATAAAGAAATATCTATAGGGTATAAACTAACCACCTGAATTCATATGTGCCTATTTTGGTCTCTGTGTGAGTGTGAGCTGTGTGAACATTTGATTGTGGACTGAAGACGTGAAGCCCCACAGAGAGCTGCCCCAGTCCGCTCGGCCTGCTGAGTGAAACCTTGTGCTAATGTTTAACTTAAGGGGCGAAAAAGAAGGTGAGTGAGCAGGGGGGAAGGAAGGAGGGAAGGATAAGAGGATGACAGGGCTGTGAGTCTGTGGGTAGGCAGAGAGTGAAGAGGGCTGCGGTTGAGGGAAGGGAGGGATGGGTCATGGAGGAGTGACAGGCGGAGAGAGGGAAGGAAGGATGAAAGGTCCAGGCGGGACTGAGCGCAGGAGAGGTCCTGCTTGCACCCGTCAGTCAGTCGTCTCTCTCTGACACCTGAACCTCCACTGACCGGGTCGTGACTACCTCTTTGGCACTGGAGATATCACTAGGGGGCTTGACCCTTGACCTCTCACCTCCTCATCACCATCTCAGCTTTTATCCCACCTTCTCTACCACGCCTTTGCTCGCTTTTCCACCTTGACTTTTATTCAGCTCCCTTTTGCCTCTATTTACCCAAAGTTGGAAGAGCTGCTCACTGCCAATTATAATAATGTAGATGTTGTAAACTTTTGTTCCTATTTTTAAAAGCTCACAAAATGTGAATAAACTGATTGAAAAAAAAGATTTAACAGAATTTTGCTTGACTTGCCTTCATATGAGAAAAGGTTATTGCAATTCTTCAAGTGGGCTCTGGGGGCTGCCTCCAAAAGCATGTCAGTTTTCTTAGGGCTCCAGATTTAAGTTTCACCAAAAAAAAGACTTGGATGAATCCATGTGACATCAGCCATTTGGTTATCAAATCAGCCTCTGAAACATTGTGGATGCATTGTAGCAGACTAGACACTGTCATACTGCACATGTAACCTCAACCGAACTTTAGCTCAACCTACTCACAGACACAGGGGCTGTCTTGAGGTGGAAGTTAAGGCTGTCAAAACAAAAGTGACTCAGCATGGATGTGTCGCCATATCAGTCATGTCCCTTACTTCTAAAAACTAGAAATCCTCAATGCAATTAAAAAAGAAAATTTACACCCACACAGGAAATATGTTGCGGAAATGGGAAGACAGTGGCTCAGTTGGAGAGGCACTTGTCTGTCAGGGAAGACAGATAACAGCTCAGCATCAACCTTGGCAGCTCTGTGTTCTGTCTAAGGTCTATTCTCTGCACTAGGTTGTTAGCCTAAGACCTAACTGGTAATTAAAAGTAAAAGTTTAATTTTGACATTGTGCATTTAAACACATGCTTGGTGCCCTGATTATAATTTTTGTATGTGATTTGAAATTTTGCTTTCCTGTCTTTGCATTCAAGTGGCTCTGGGTATTGTGTTGTTGCTGTTGTTAAATACATCCTGTCCTAATAGTTCGCCTTTAAAATAACAGTTTTGGATGGATATAATGGTAAAAAAAAAAAGAATATATATATATATATATATATATATATATATATATATATATATATATATATATATATATATATATATATATATATATATATATATAAACATGTTTGCACATAGCAGACTAGGCCTCTGAATTGATACACTAAGTTTATTGGAGTGCATAAATGAGCACCCTATCTTGCCATGCTTACAAACACCAAGAGCCAAAACTGGTGGAAAACTTTTATACAATCAAATTAAATAATGTAGTTACCCACAGTTCCCAGTCTCTTCACATGCTTGAAGCAACTTTATTTCTCTTATAATGTGTTTACAGTCAAACTCCTGATTCTGATCCAAAGGATCTTTAAAGATGGTACCACCTTTTCTTCATTTAGAGATAAGAAAAAACTAGCTAGGTAATGTCACACTAGTTTTGTAAAGGTAAATTTAATGGGGCAAAACCATATTAAAGTATAAAGCTACATTTTCAAAGCACACACTGACTTGTTTCAATGTGCTCCAAGAGGAAGCCGTTTCTGACGGCAATCTTACAGGGTTAGAACAGCACATACACACATATGCACACACAAATATCCCTTGGGAGTCAGGCTTAATCCTGGGTTTACATTGTTAGGACAACAGAGATAATCCTGCTAACAGGGTGTTTATCTAGAAACTGCAATGGTGAATCCCCAACACACACAGTATTGACCCAGAGAGGAAAATAGCAAGGGGGCAATAAAGCCAAGAACAAGAGTAAGACAGGCCAATAAAGAAAGGAGGAAATGAAATGAGAGTAAGACAGTGAGAAACAAGAAGAAGTTACAGGAGAGGGTTGCACCAGGAAACACACAGACTGAGAAGGACCGAGGAAAGGATGCTGGAAGAGGAAAAAAAGGTCTGTGCTGTCAGGTATGCAGATGAGATTGTGATGGCATCAAGGCAAGAGTGGACACAGACAGTCCCTCAGGACCACACCAACCAGCCTGAACACACACACACACACAGAGTGGCAGACTAAAGAGCATAAGCCTACATCAGAGATAAAAATCACGGATGCATGCACAGTACACAAACATCAATTAAATGAGCTAATATGTGTCAAGATAGAGACTTTCACATGTGGATCTGATGAGAACACCTGAAGGAACACATCTACGTTTGAGCAGTAATGTTGGGTTTCTCTCTGAAGTCAGATAATGATACAGTTCTTTAACTTTTTATGGCAGCACATTGTTACACTTGTTGTCCTTGTGGGACAATCTGGCCCCTTTTGGTTTGACCTTTTTTAAAGCATGAGATATATCACATATCTTATGTCATACTTTTTTAACCAAATTCATCACAATGTTTAACACATGTTATCAAATCAATGATCAACTGATTTGATTAACGGTCAGGAATGCAAAATTTGCTTTTTGATGTTTTTCATGTAAAGATACGTGTCCATTGCTTTTCTACGAAACAGCACAATATCCTCTCCCTTGATTGCTTGCCACACCTTCCAGAGAATGTGTCTTAAAACAGTCTTTTCTAAATTATCCCAGAATGATTTACTCTAAAACAGTCTGTTCTGAGCAAGGGGGCTTGGGGGGGCGGAGGGGCTTCTCTCAGGCTTTTTTTCATAGACCTCATGACTTGTTGCTCTCTGGAGATGTGTGTGATCTACAGTTACTTGTTTACCATACTTGTTAGAGGCACATTAAGGGGTAAAGAAACTTTTATTGCACATATGTATACAGTTTTATTGGCAAAAAAAACTCACCTCCTGAGGCTTCTCTCAGATTACTGCAATCATTACAGAGGTTTCTGCAGGGAGCGCAGTAAATGCTCTCTGCACTACACACAAACAGCTTTGATTTCAGTATGGGAAGCACAAGAGTACTACTGGAGAGGAATGCTGTTGCTAGAATCTTGGTGCAGAGGAGAGATAAAGCAACCAATAAAGCTGTTATTGTTAGATAATAAAGGTTAAAGAAAACAGACGGGTGGGGAGGCAAGTATAAGTATTTGGATAATTAGTTTTTACATTTCCCAGCTATAAGAATTGATTTTTTTTTTTTTACTGGTGGCTTTACAATGATGATTGAAGTATGTCTATGTTGATGTACCAGCTCTGATATTTTCTCAAGATTAAGTAAGCCTAGCTGCCAAATTATATAGGAATCTTCAACATAGATGGAAACAAAAACTTTTCTTCTTATCATTACTTATTGTTAGCCTGGCTGAAAAAAAAAACACTTGTAGCTCAAAACCAATGTTTTTTGAAAAATGTTCTTTGAAATTTGGACTAAATTGTTTTTTTATGTTGTCTGTGCCAAGTGGTTTCACCATTTATTGTTGGTCACAAGATGACCTACAGATGATTTGAATCCCTTAAAACTTCCACCACATGTGTAAAATTAGTCTGCTTGAAGTTAAATTGTGATTTCAGATTTTTGGAATGGATTCTCTCGTTAATGCTTGTTGAGGTTGTTAAAGGTGAAGACAACACAAATCAAGTTAAACAATGCAGTTTTCCCTTTTCAATCCCAAACTAACCCATTTTGTGCTCTTAATAGCACTGCAGTTGCAAAAAAGTAAATATCAAGAGCTCCTTTACTGCTTAGCTGCTTAGCAGCAGTTTTTGTCAAACATGTTGCCCTAAATCTTGAAAGATGAGACATTTCACAATTTACAAACAGACCACTAGGATTTCATAGTACATTTTTTATAACTATGGCAGCCTAAGAAGCTTTTTTTTTGCTGCAACTTGAAAAAATTGGGTCAAAAATCACAATGTTTTCAGGATTATCTCTTCAGTGATATCACAGAAACTAATGAAGTTGCAAATTATCGATATTTTTAGTGTTCTAAGCACCTCAGAAGAAGTCAGTACCAAAATGGTTCTATTCTAAAACTAATGCACATAGTTACTAAAGTTTCAAGTTTGCAGACAAGTGATACATTTTAGTGACAATTAAGAACTCTGATTTATCGTCTATGGTACTAAACAGTAAATAGATCAGTTTAATGTCCTAACATTATTTAGTTTTTTTTATATACATGTGTTTATTAGTTTTTTGTTTGCAAATTACAGCAAATCAAACCGTAAGATATCATTACATCCGACAAAGCAAACTTTTCTTCCCTCTTCTTAACTTCTAACATTATTTAGTTTCCTAGTTTAAGCCCATTAACTGAGGATGGGTAGTCGAGTGCAAAGTATACACTGTAGAACTGATGCGGGATCTTTAGAAACATAGTTTTGGGCAGCACTGAACTGACCAATAACCTCAAAGTAGACCAGTCAACCCAATTAGAGTGGACTGGACTCATGTGAGGAAGGGATCCTTAAAGAGGCAGGAGCCCTAACGGAGCATCTCAGACAGACTGAGCAAACTACTTGATAAGGGGTACTCAGTATGTGAAAACCAGAGGAATTTTGAACATCAGCAATTGTGAACATACTAATGCACAAACGCAAGTAATATATAAAAATGGACTGAAGCCTTTAAAGCCCTTTTTGGGTTATTTGACCACACAAAGTGTGAACTCTTAACCTTCAGATTTTTAACAGACTTTCCCAACAAGGCCACTATCACCCAAAACTTGCCTTGTAAATGTTTTCAACTGTTGACGCTTTCATCAGAGGTGACCATTATTAAAATTGGTAAGTAAATGTGTTTTTGGGTAGCAGAAGTGGTGTTGCATCAATTGTGCAACTGGCCAATAGGTTCTTTTTCTACACGTCTCATGATCAAATGACATCATAAGCATTTTATGAAAGTGCCCAACACATGGGTATTCTGGCTTCACTTCTGCACAGAGAGAGAGAAACTCAAAACATCGATCAACATCGTCTTCTTCAACGCCTTTATTTTGAAATTCTGACCGGATATGTGTGTGTGTGCGTGTGTGTGTGGGTGTGTGTGTGTGTGTGTGTGTGCATGTGCTTGCGTGCATGCGTATTTGTGCATGAGTAAAATGTTGCACGCATGCGTGAAAGTAGACACTTATGTAAAATAGGGGTGGGTAGGTGGGTTTGAGGGAATGTTTTTATTTGTTTTTTATGTAAAGCACTTTGAGTTACAGTCTTTGTATGAAAAGCACTTTATAAATAAAGTTTTGATTGATCTTTTGACATCCGTTTCACCGCTTCCGCCCAATAGCACCTCGTTCTGAAGTTTCAACTTTACAGGGCTCTCAAGTCTCACGCATTCAGCGTATGAGACATGCACCTTTTTGCTCTCTCACACACCACACCCGGTATTTCTCCTGCTTTAAAATGTACTGTGTAGCACCCACCGAGTAACACCGCTATATGCTAACGTTTAGCAACACGCTCTTAGCATCACAGAACTAACCCGGAGCTTGACATGTCAGCCAATCAGAAAGTAGCACTGCTGTATCCGGGTAAGTTACGGTCGATCTGACAGCAGAGAATGCATACTGCACACACAACGGGAGTAATCACACGAGTACAGTAAGTTATCTCATCATTTGATTTTGTAGCGCACTGATTAATGAAAGTACTTATTGTATGAAAGGAAAACAGTGAGAGCTTGTTCTTATTCTTCCTCCACACCTACAATTAAACAGTGAAGCAAAGTCTAAAAACACCTGACTACTAATAAACCCAATTTTAATTGTAAACATGATTAGATCATACAGATGGTTAGGGTTAGGAAATCCTCTATAAACTATCATACCCAAAGGTCAGCACATCGTTTCACATTTCAGTAATAAAACTGTCAAATCTTAGAAACTGCTTTGTATTTCTTTCTTGCTTTAGGTGAAATGTAGCTGATTGTGTTCAATGAGTACATAATATCGTCTCAAATCGATCGAAGGCCCCTGAATCGTATCGAATCGAAATCGAATCATGGCAGACTTCGTGATACCAGCAAATATGATATCGTTGTCCAAAGAATCGATATCGTATCGTATCATCATGAAACTGGTGATTTACACCCCTAGTATGTATGTATATATGTAAATGTATATATGATGAAAGCAGTGTTGTAGGACTCAAGCCCAGGACACGGACTCGAGTCCAACTCGAGTCCGGATATTTTGGACTCGTGACTCGACTCGGACTTGTGTGCTGATGACTCGGACTTGGACTTGGACTCGAGCTCTGGCTGCATTTGGACTTGGGGGAGGACTCGGAGGACTCAAGCTTATTTATAAATGAATCCTTTGTATTTTTATTATTTTTTTATTTATTATTTCTTCTGGTATAAGGTCCTGATATCAGCAGGGGCGGATTTAGGATTGAAGAAGATCCGGGGCTTAGCCCAGACATTGCTTTTGAATTGTGGTTGAAAAGAACAATTAAAAAACAAAAACAAATAACACTGTCCTGGACAAATTAAGAAACTTTGCTGATGAGCAGTGGGCCAAATTACCTGTCAACAGGTGCAGAAGCCTGATTGAGAGTTACAGAAAACACTTGATTGCAGTGATTGCCTCAAAGGGTTATTCAACAAAATATTAGTTTACAGGTCCCATCATGCCTGTTTGCCCAATATATTATATATTTCTGTTGAACCACAATTCAAAAGCAATGTCATGATTTTCATTAATTTTTTATTTATTTCTTTTGTCATTTTCAACTTATTTCAGTGATATATGTATATATATATGTGTGTGTGTGTGTGTGTGTGTGTGTATATGTATATACATACACATATATACACATATATATACATACACATATAAACACATATATACACACAAATGTGTATATATATATATATATATATATAGATAGATAGATAGATAGATAGATAGATAGATAGATAGATATAGATATACATACACATATAGATGCATATATACATATGGAAATGTTATTAAGTTTATTTAACATTTTTCATACATTTTAACTTAATACATACTTGAAAAAGAACAGCAAACTCACAACACTTGTTGCTTAAATTTGCAGTCATCTGACAGCTAATAAAGTTCTGTTGAAATGGAGAAAACTGTACTATTAATTTTTAATGAAGACATTTTTAATTTGCATGTCAGTTCTCAGGCTTTGCAAAAGTGGAGAGCTGAAGAGCATCTGGCCTCTTGGCTCAGACTCAATATTGAGGACTTAAACTTAGGCTCAGGGAACTTTTCTAATACTTGTACTATGGTACTGAGGACTCGACTCAGGTGAGAGGACTCAACTCGGACTCAACTCTGATTTATTTTTTTGGTAACTCGGACTCGGACCCAAACACCGAGGACTCGGACTCGACTTGGACTCGAGCTATGGTAACTCGACTACAACACTGGATGAAAGTAAAACAGCTCTTATATGCAAGAATGAAACCTCTGCACACAAACAGAAGCACTGTATCACCCACATTCATGAACACACTCGAATTATGTTCTTTCTCTACAGGGTTTGAAGTTTAGTGGCTAACTGCCCCTCGAGTATCTAACACTGTCTGTCTGAATATTGCGCTGGCTGGCGTTAAGTTTCTATTGGGGGAGCTAAGGAGGGCAGGGGGGATATCGGCAGAACAGCAGCAAGTTTTAGCATGCATGTCAGGACCAGGGGACGCTCCCTGATCCAAATGCCAGTCTATAGATCGCAGAGGGGACTAAAGATCACATCATCGTCCACCAGGACACGGGTGACACCGGACAGCGGATGTGGGAGAGAGGGAGGGCCGAATGATCCCTGCCAGGACAGGCCATTATAGACAGCCGCTGTCATTACAGACCAAACATGCACCCGAACGAGTGCACAGATGCACACACACACACAGAGTGGCACACACACAAACACGAGCAGTGACGACGTCGTTATAGACAAGCGCTGTCATTAGAAGAGTCTCTGCGGAGCTCAAATGATAACGAGCGAGGGGGGTGGGAGAGGTGGGGTGTTGATGAGGGTGACTGTCCGGCTGTCTGCAGGTGAGTGTGAGGCGTTGGAGAGGTCAGCTTGCTTTAACACACATACACATACATAAAGCACAAAGCACACACAAAATACCCTCACACAATGGACTTAGACAACATAACAAAATCTACATTGACAAATTAACACCATCAGAGTTGATAACACTTTAGGTAAGCCTCTAGTAGCGCAACCTAAACATAGTTAAAGGTCCCATATTTTGCTTCTTTTCTGCAGTTTAACATGGATCCTTGATGTCTTCATTAAACTTCAGTGACATGCTTTGGTCCAAAAAGCCTATGAATAAATCACAGCTGCATTCTTTCCACGCTCACGTAACCGCTCTGTTCAGAACAGCTGGTTTTGAGGGCAGTCGCCTTTATATGCAAATGAGCCAGAGCAGCGTACATACGTGAATTCACGATAGAGCAGCGTAACTCGAGCGAAGCGAGTGCTCCAGCCATGCACTGCTTACAGTCCTGAACACATACTAACCCTTAATTCATGCAAACACACGGTTACAACAGCGAAGCTCTTTTCCTCAAAACATCACAGGCTAATGCACAACATGCTAACCGCAGTGGGATAGCCACAACTTAGGGGTGGGTAAAGGACTGATTATATTCAGCCAACTGTTAAACTTCTCTTGACTAATGTAAGAATGTTCATCAATTGAAGTTTATCCTTCAGACTTTCAACAAGTGATGTGAACATTGACAAACATGTTGAGCAGTTACCTCTAGTTCACTTCACCCTGCTGTTAGCATTTTCTGGTAGCAATGAGCAAAATAAATACTACACAGCATTAAAATATTCACATTTCCATCATCAGGTTTGGCGACGGATTGTTGGTACTGAGCCTGGATTCAGGAAAAGTCTAGTTGCCAGTCCTGTGTTGAACTGACTGAAGTTGAAGAAGCAGTCGGACCTGAAGTGACTGGCACACACATACAGGTTTTAGCCGACTGTAGCTGCTCATTTCCTTGAAAAATGAAATTAATCCACTGAGCCCCATGGTCCTCCGAGGCTGGTAGCCTCTGAGCTGAGGCATGCCGAACACCAATCCCTTGCTAAGAATATAAACAACATGGCTGCGCTTCGCAGAGGAATCTCTCCAGCAGGGGGGAGGGGGATACTCAGGTAGACCAATCAGGTTAGGTATGCAAATCAAAAAATATACTGTTACATAACAGTATATCCACAGACTCAACAGCTCGCCGAATGCCACGAGTTTACATTTACGCAGCCTCCTAAATACAGGTTTTGTTGTCTCTTATCACATTTTGTGGGCTGGGAGGCAGGCCAAATACCCAAAAATGTGTTCAAAAGCCTTAAAAAGGTGGGTTTTGCATAATATGTCCCCTTAAATGACTTTTGGATGAAATTCTAGAGAGGTAAAGATGACCTCAGATTTAATGTGATGAATGATTTATGAGTTCGTTGAAAACAGCGGAGTCAAGAGGAGTACAATTGGCTTTTAGATGTTCTGAAATAAATGTGAGTTTTCCCACAATATAACACTCAATTCAAAAGTGGATACTCAACAAAATACAAGTGCAAAAATCTCAAGTAAATTTTCTTTGTTACTGTCCACTATACTGATCATGAAGTGATGACTTTGGGAAACGTTCAAACTCAGATCTACAAGACAACGAACTGATTCATGATTGAACAGCTAAAACAGAATTATTTTTACCAAGCATAGCAATCTAACTAATTCAATTTGAACTGTAAGACATCTACTGGGATGTATTTTCTGCATTACAATGCAGTCAAAGCCATAATTATAATTCAGTCTTACAGAAATTTATGATGAATAAAAATAGGTGTTTCTTATTATATGTAAACTGTCACAGATCCATAACAAAATCAGGCAGAATATCTCCTGAAACCAAAGAATGCTTTTTTTTTGTTCATTTTTTTCATATTGACTGTGTTCAGTTTTTTTTTTTTTCATTTAAGATGCATTGGCTTTGACTGGAGATTCCAAATTCACTGCTGACATAGACATGAACTGATCTTTGCATATGTTTGATGAGTCATGTATGTCTCTCTGTTCTTGGGTGTTTTTTTTTAGTGAAGTTGCCCTTAAAGAAAGATATGATTTTCTCAGAACTGAGTTTTTGCTGTGTGTCTAATCCTGCATTATCTTCATTCTAACTTAAGATAAACACACTAGAGTCTCTAGCCCTATTCACGCTGCCATTTCCCGATGTGATATTCACACCTCTGTGATTTTAGTCTCCACTGTGAATGTTGCAGAGACGAAAGGGGGGATAGAAGCTGACCCCAAGCTGCAACCTCTGGGGCTGTAAAAACAATGCCAGTGCCAAAGTGCCAAAACTGTGGTTCCTCAATTCTCTGACTGGTTCTGACTACAGGAGACCCTTGAGCCACCTGATTATGTGTAGGGGCAAACAGAGTTTTTACAGTCCAATAAACATACTTACAGCATGGTTCAACAAACCACTCTAAATACACTGCCTGACCAAAAAAAAAGTCGCCACCTGGATTTAACTAAGCAAATAGGTACGAGTCTCCTATTGGATAATTACCGCATGGGCGATTGTCTTTCAGCTGGCAACAAGTTATTAAACCCCAGCTGATGCAATGAGTAGCTTCTCATTTCTTAAACAACGATGTCAAAAGACACATCCTGTGTTCATGGAAAAGATGTTAGTCTGTTCAAGAAGGGTCAAATCATTGGCATGCATCAAGAAGAGAAAACATCTAAGGAGATTGCAGAAACTACTAAAATTGGATAAAGAACTGTCCTGGAGGAAGGTCATGTGGTCTGATGAGTCCAGATTTACTCTGTTCCAGAGTGATGGGCACATCAGGGTAAGAAGAGAGGCAGGTGAAGTTATGCACCCATCATGCCTTGTGCCTACTTTACAAGCCTGTGGGGGCAGTGCTATGATCTGGGGCTGCTGCAGTTGGTCAGGTCTAGGTTCAGCAACATTATGTGTCCAAAGAATGAGGTCAGCTGACTACCTGAATGTACTGAATGACCAGGTTATTCCAACAATGGATTTTTTCTTCCCTATTCCAAGATGACAATGCCAGGATTCATCGGGCTCAAATTGTGAAAGAGTGGTTCAGGGAGCATGAGACATTTTCACACATGGATTGGCCACCACAGAGTCCAGACCTTAACCTCATAGAGAATCTTTGGGATGTGCTGGAGAAGGCTTTGCATAGTGGTCAGACTCTCCCATCATCAATACAAGCTCTTGATGAAAAAATTAATGCAACACTGGATGGAAATAAATCTTGTGACATTGCAGAAGCTTACTGAAATAATGCCACAACGAATGCATGCTGTAATAAAAGCTGAAGTTGGTCCAACAAAATATTAGAGTGTGTGACCTTTTTTTGTGGTGGCGACTTTTTTTTTGGCCAGGCAGCGGATTTAATCTCAATGTGCAGATAGGGATTTTTCTATTTTGTGCCCATTTTTCATTTGATTAAGATCTGGCTTTGTAAATTAGGGGCATTATTGCCAGTTCTTGTTGTTTTATTCAGACTGCTTTCAGGGTGCCTCAGATTGGCCTCTCTTTCATCCAAAGTTAGGTTGAGGAGGCATTTTTGAGTATGACTGTGTCCAAATTTTGGCGTCAAAAGCTTTCAAAAGACTTACTTGATAGTTACACACATAGCTTCGTCCAATTCCTTCTGCAGTCAGTTGTTGACCCTTCTTCAGCTTCTGTGTTATAATAAACACTGCAGCATGTCACTTATTCCCATCCTCCAATGCTCCTGTCAGCAACTTCTTATGTCTGTACTAAGATTATTCTCAAGGAATCCAATCATGAATATCAAGCAACATCTTTGTGCTGTTCTCCCTAAATAAACCAAGCTAAAAACTCATCCTGTGTTCCCTGTGCATGGCTGCTCCTGCAGACTGCAATGTTCACCTACACAGGCCACACAGGATAAGAGAGAGAGAGCCAAAAATAACATGTTTGTGTTAAGTATTAAAAAGAACACTGCCAATCTTGATAGAATAAGCTGTTTTGGATAAGAATCTTCTGACTTACATGATACATTTCTTTTCTGATCAAGCATTAACTCATATTACTTGTGTCCATGTAAACAAACCTAGAGACCAAGAAGATTGTGAGCAGTTGTTGGTTTTAAGTGGGATGTGAATGAACATTGTTTGTGGAAAAAGTAAGCTTTTCAGCAAAAAGACCTCAAAGACCTCCAGGGCGCGTGATTTGTGCCACTACCATTTAATAAAGTTTTGCTGTCTGACAGGAAAATGCTTTTCTGATGCAGACATGCACGACAACTTCACCTGAACACACATGAATTTAAGATCTACAAACCATGCAAGAGATATTTTAGGGTTATTTTAGTGTAAAATGTTCTGCATTTTAATTTTGAATCCTTTCCAGGAGCTGCAATTAGACTGGGCTGAAAGTTAACATGGTGTGCTTTGATCAGTTTAATCCCTACTTAGACAGACTTTTAAGTCCTCAAGCTTTCCCCTGAAGCATAAGTCAGACCCAGGCTCTGATTCAGTTGGTGACAGTTTACTTAAGCTACAACTGGAGTGAAAGGCAGTGCTTTCAGTGCAGGTGTTATCTCTATCATGAGAAATGCTTCCAGATAGTACAATTTTCACTCAAACAAGAACTTAAAATAATATTTTTGCAATGAAATATCTACCCCTAACTGCCTAACTTGTCTGTCTATCAAGGTGCTAAGCTGTCATCACTGTCGCTCTGAGGCTTCATTATTTGCCTCCTGGAATAGTTGACCAAGCAGCTGCAGAGGGAAGAAGAGAAGAGAGAAAGCAAAAAGTAGGTGTATGCAGATATACATCCAATAATAGATTCATGGCCCTTGTCAACAGTGTCAGACTTGCTGCAGCATTTCAAAGTACTCAGTATTTTAATAGCAAAAATATGATGTGGAAAAAATAAGTAGTGAAGCACTAAGTAGAATTTTTTTTAAAAAAAGTCAATATGGTGAAATCAAAGTCAAAATGTTAAGAGTAAAGTTGAAATACTCTGTAGAAAAACAGTGGAAATGCAACGGCAAACATTATTTTGAAATACAATATCAAGAAAACAGTCATACTGTAAAAAAAAAGGTGACATATCAGAAATAATGTTGAAATACTTTTTTGAGAATAAAGTCAACTGGTACATACCGACTTCTTTCTCTATATTTTGTTTTCCCCTCGATCTTCCAGTATATCCTGGAAAAGGGTTATGAAAATAGCTGCCTAGTCATGTGTTATGTACTGAAACTCTGCTCGTGAATGTTCTGTAAAACTACCTGCTGCATTTATGTATGAGACTGACTTTTCTAATTGAGGGTGATCATGCAAAGTTTCCTAAACAGCCCAAAATTTGAGTTTTACCTGCCCCCCAGCATTTGGACTTTTCCCTCTCACACTCTGTACAGAGCCAGAAGCTCCCTGAAATGGCTCCAGATTAGAGCTACCACTGCAACTTCCTGCCATTGTTTCATCAGCAGTTTAAGCCCAATGGCAAGCCCAGCACAGAGCAAAGACTACAGAATGAATACAGAATAACTGACAACATGGCGGTGCTGTGCAGAGCTCAACTTACCTGTTACCACAGGCTGGTCTGCTCAACCAATTAAGGTGGACTGGGCCCATGTGGGGAAGGGGCCCTTGAAAAGACAGGAGCTCTAATACAGCATTTCAGACAAACTGAGAATACAACTGGATCAGGGACACTCAGTATATGAAAACGAGAAGGACTTTTGAACAATAGGGATTTCCAATGTCAGTCATGTCACTACAAATAGCATTATTAGTAACTTGATAAAATTTTTCAATAGTTTTGTGGTAGCATTGTTGTTGTCAAAAAGCTTTTCACTGGCTTAGTTATTTTATTGATGATGTAGCTTCTAAACAAGTTACATTTCCTCACAGCAACGAAAGTAAATGGCAGTGTTCAGTACAGCAGCATCAGAGAGCACTATCACAATCCTAAAAAAGACTCTTTAAGGATGAGCAAAAGGCATGAGTGGACATGCGGACATGTAATCGCAGTGAACAGTGAATTTTTGCTTGATAGTTACAATGCAGTCTAGTCCTAGATACCTTCGTTGTCCATATAGCTGCTGAACACAAGGACAGATGACTGGGAAAATGTATGCATGTGATTCAGGACAGAAATCGCAAACATGCATTAGATCAAGCATCTGTCAGTCTGTAAACACCATCTAGCGATTTGTCATACACTAACTATGGAGCATAAAGGAGAGAAGAGGAGCACAATTCACAATGAAATAGTGGAGAAGTTGGTTTCAGATTAGGGGAGACAAGAACAAGGTCAACCAATGATATAAGATAAGCAACCTCATGTTATTATTGGGCAACTTAACTTCTTTATTTTGTGTTTATTTAACAGTGTCGGAACTGGTCATCGGACTATTTACCCACGAAATTTCATTTTGTGTATTTGCTTAATTACTATTGCATTGGGTCTTTATGACAAAAAGTTAAACTTGACTGATTTAGGACAATTTAAACAGTTGTTGATTTGCCCCCCTATCAAATAGGAATAAGGCTGGTTTTAGAAGGGGCTCAAATTGATTTTCTCAAAATGAATTAAGTAATTAAATAAGTAGGTAAAATTTATAGATACAGAACCGTTAGGGCACAACTTATGCATAGCTGCACAACATTAGAATGATTAAAAAAGGCAAATAAAAGAGATGCAACAGTAAAAACCATTAAAAAAAACAAAAAGGAAAATATTCCTCAAAAGCAGATATCAGTAGATAAATAAAACAAACAGACTGACTTCATACATATAAAAAAGCACAGGCTGTGGTTGAAAATGGTTTGGTAATAATGCTTATAGTAATACAAATATTTAATAATAATATATTCCTAATATGTGTTATTATCATTGTTGTTGTTATTGCCACCCACAAAAGGTTATGTTCTCGCCAGGGTCTGTCTGTGTGTTGGTTGTTTGTTTGTTTGTCTGTTAGCAAGTTAACGCAAAGAACTACTGGATGGATTTACATGAAAATTTTGCCAGAGGTGTGGTTTGGTCCAAGGAAGAACCCATTACATTTTGGTGGTGATCTGCATATCTATCTGGATGCAAAAAATTCCCAAAATTTTCAAAAAATCCCATAACTTAACATTGGGCTGTATTTTAAAAAAAAACAAAAAAAACATCTCTGACATCACTTGATGGATTGGCTTCAAAATATACAATTTATAATATATATAACATAATCTATCATTACGGTCAATTTCATCTGGATCCAATCCAGATTGACATCACAAAAAACATTGAAGTTTACAATGGCAAATCCCATTCATTTCCTTTGCCTGCTCCGGGGTTCTGCCCCCTTTACATTATATGGGAATTGTAGTTTATTTGCAAACTCATGTCAACGTTTTCCAAGCCTATATGTCACTACATTACCCAGTTTCCCTTGCACTGCCAGCGGAGGAGTTCTCCATATGGACAGACATCAGTGGACATTCAGCCGTCATATCAGAGCACATGGTGATCCAGAATTGTATCTTGGTGGAGGTCTGTGCTCTCCGAGTGCTTTTCTAGTTATTATTATTATTATTATTATTATTATTATTATATTATTCCTAAAAAGAGCTCATATGTAGTGAGCTGCTTTTGTGATGTTGCCGTAGCTTAGCTTGCTACTTTAGTGTAGTGAAGCAGTTCTATAATTGGTAAATCAGCTCACTACATTTCACAAGTGGCTTGCCCCTCACTGGGGATTGTGAATGGATGTATAAACATAAGTTATGGCAAAATATGGGCTCTTTGATGCAGA
The DNA here is from genome assembly GCA_037902135.1 of Cetoscarus ocellatus. Classification (NCBI taxonomy): domain Eukaryota; kingdom Metazoa; phylum Chordata; class Actinopteri; order Labriformes; family Labridae; genus Cetoscarus; species Cetoscarus ocellatus. Next base: position 96,771 of record JBAMNC010000091.1, read on the forward strand.
TAGGTCTTCCCTGGAATCAATTTTGGTATTTTTACTATATTTGGCAAGTTTCAGTACGTTGTGGTTTGACACTCAATTGACAGAGCTGGAAACAGGGTCTGAATATATTCACATCACACGGATCATTTTCATTTTCACTGTTGAACACAGTATATGCAACATTTGAGCTCACACAGACCATTTATACATGAGGTTCCTGCACTTCACACAAAATTCCACAAGACGCCTGGCAGGAAAATTCTAGTTAACATCTGGATTAAACATTGCCTATCTATGCTCAAACATGTAACTTATCTAACTTGATGAAATACTTGTAACGCCTTTAAAAAAAAGAGCCATAGACAATTTTATCTAAGTGTGTTTCCTATCTGTGCCACAAGGAAGTGGCATAAGTCAAAATGTATGTTCACTGTAGCTTTATAATGCTCTTAGAGAAAGAGTTTGCATAACTGGTCTCCCAAACAGAGCAAATAAATTGATTTTCACTTTCAGCATGTCATAGAACATGTGGAGTAATATTTTTTGATGGCTACTGCTGCTCTGTCAGTGTCTGCTCTCCCCCAGAGCGATAAAAGGCCTTTATCTGGTGTGTTTGCTCAGCCATAAACATACAGTATCTTGCTGATTCACATTGAATCAATTTGTCTTTCCAAGCTCACTGTAATGGGTGCTGCAGATGCAAATCTTGACTGTTCTTTCGCCTAAAGGTGACAGGCAGCGTATCAGTGCATAGTTTCACTCTGCCGCTCAAACTCCCACAGTGAGATCTGCTTCAGGGCATGAACAAACGAGAGGCTGAGTTACACCAAGCTTTACATCTGTCACTGAAACATTTCTGTCATTCTTTACAATAACAAGCTGCTGTGTTGAGACTAACTATTTTAACATCCATGCTACAAAAGCGTTATGAGTGTGTGTGTAATTTTATCAAAACACTCTAAATGGTGCAATTTATCAAGCTTTGAAAAGTCATGTCTAGTGTTTGCTGCTCCTGAAATTTATTTTATGTCACTAAAAAAAAAAAGAGAGAATAAAAATACAGCCAGTTGATCTTTTGTTGGCCTTCTGATTGATGTCTGGTTTTTGACCCACCAACTGAGAGCCCTTATTAGCACTCTTTACAAGGCTACCTCCTGTTTAACAAACTTGTCCAGGCCAAGTCTTTTCAAGGTGTCTGTATTAGTGACTGAAGATATCCACATAGTAATACCGGAGTATTTTCCTCTCCTTTTCTAAACCAAAGGTTATCTATAAGAAGTGTCATCTTTGGATTAAATGCAGGAGAACAACATTAACAATTAAACACATCACAGTCTCACAGAATATTCTCTCGAAGGAAAGAAGAAAAACAACTAATACCAACATGTGATGTTCTGGTAATCTTGAGTAGCACTCACTGACATTAGCATTGCATCTTTGGTAATCTTATTGTGATGCTATGTTGATATTTCTATTCTGTACCATTCGCTAACTAGCACGAACACCAACTTGCAACTTAACATGAATGCTGGTCCAGAATGCTGATGTGCAGTAGGAGTAAAGACAGTACCACTGCCAGGGACATCAGCAGTGGTACTAGCTTCATTTTCAGGCTGCTGTCATAGTTACTAACCTAACACACCAGGTTGACCATTCAGTAAATTTTACCCGTCCATCTCGGAGACAGCCCATAGAAAGTGTTTGGGAATGGGCAGAACATTTCAAAAACATATCCAGCAGGTGAGTCAATCACATTAATTACAGGCCAATCAGAAAATGTAGTAGGTGGGCGCATCTGCCACAGTGTAGAACAAACTATCACCAAATAGTGTTGAAGGTGGAGCAAAAATATCCTTTCCGGAACTGATTTCAGCGTTATTTGTTTTTCATTTAATGAGGAAATACGGTCCAGATCTGATAAGACTGCCACTAAAGCTGTTAGCATCTAAGATAATCTCTGTATGAAAAGTCACTTCCTGCCGTGTTCTTGCTCATAGCTCCCACCTCTTTCTGCTTTAATAGATGCTGATTGGGTCGTGCTGCCTTGGGCAGCTCCCGATCATTTTAGATTGGCAAAATGGATCTGTCTGATTATAGACATTTAATCAGGCAGATCTAGCTGCTGTGCAAATTTACTTAATAACAGGTATGTGCTGTGAATTGTTAAAAAGTTCAATATGCATGGAAGATGAGAAGGGAAGAGAGCTTGAAGTATTAAGTTTGTGTCTGCAAAGATGTTGTACTTTATGAAAAACATGTTGAAGTCTTTTATCCATACATATAACATACATGTTTTGAAGAGTGAAAATTATCAAAGTAGTCTAAAAGAAAACTGATTCATCAGTTTTGATGTAATGTAATGAGCTAAGTGCTTTTTTAAGAAGTAATGAGAAAAAGATAACTCACTAATGCATCCCTGTTCTGATCACCAAAATCTAATAACTCCTCCCTTGTGCCATGACCAACATTTAAATTCATTAACAACTTTTTGAATTATCTTGTTCACAGACAGACAAACAAACGGACAAATGCCAGCAAAAACATAACCTTCTTGGTTGTAGTAAAAGCAGTCAACTTGCGGGGAATATTAAAATTTAAGGTGGGAAGGAACCCAGGAACAAAAGATTTTGTTAAACCTAGTAAAAGTAACAAAGAAGGAAGAAGCTTAACAAAGGTTCAGTTGCAAAAAACTTGTCAAATTTTGCTAAAAAAAAAAGAAAAAAAAAAGGAAAACGAAAGTCAAGGTTTCTTGACATGACTCTTGTCATTGACCATTAAATAACTTGAGCGCTTCTTTTTGTGTCTTTTAACACACAAATTGCTCCCTAATCCCTCTCAGATTGTGTTTCCAGTGGTCTGCTGTCACTGCGCGCGTGAGCACCATTTCTCTTCCTACACCGAGGCCTGACAGGTGGTTCTCAGGTAAAAATTGGTGTCAGGTGAGCTCAAACGTCCTGACAATCGCAGCATGTCACCCCAGGCAGAACTCACAAACTCTCCCTGACATAGAGATGTTTAATATGAGGTGTTGAAACCTCCCCTCTGCCCTCCAGTCCTGTGTGTGTCTATGTGCGTGTGTTAAAGTTGTGACTGTGGCGCTGTGTTTCGTTTATGTAACATATTACATTTATCTCCCTTAGGCCATTTTTAACACAAGCTGCTTCACCTGTCGAGTTTTCCAGAGACCAAAGGCTCAGGTCCTTGATATCAAAGGCTTGGCTCAGGCTAAGCCTACTGACAGACACTCTAGAGGAGCTGATGGGCGTGCCACTGGCAGTACAGTTAAGGGTTTGGTATTAAATTTCACTTTGTGTGGTCTGAAATCTTCTTAATTAAAGCATAAACAAAGCCAAATAAAAAAAACATTTAAAGCAAACACTAGCAACTTCATTTGTATTTGTTTAGTTTTTCTACTTAGGTATATTTTTCAGCTAATTTTGGAAACTAATGATTATTCATAAAACATATTCCTGTGAACTTAAGGGCCCATTTGTGCTCATTTACACAAAAATAGGTGTGTACATTGCAAAAGCCACAACTGTCATAGTTGGTCCATAACCGTAAACCTCCAAAGAATGAAGAGAAATCCTGAAAAATGAGCACAGTGTTTGCTCAATACTCATATAAACGTCTTGCATAGAGCATAAATTAGCCAAGAGAAATAAGTTTCTCAGTCATACTTGCAATTGACATTAACATGACATTATTTTCAGCCCCTTTGTGTCAGGACAGCATGGATATTTAAGGGATACTACCCAAAAAAATTGCAGTCCCATTGCAGTACTCTGGTGCCACCCTATGAACATAAAAAAGTTAAACCCACGCTTGTATGCCTCCATGAATGCAACACTCACAAACACATCTGCTTATGCTTGTGAGCAAAGCCGAGGGCTTTCAAACAGAGAAGGGAATTTCAGCTCTTATTTAAGATCTGGATCTTTTGGCCCAGCTTAGTGATGAGAGTTTTCTCTTTTGGCTCTCAAAACATTCTTCATTTGAAACCATTTTGTCTTTTATCAGATATGCCAAATTTAGCAAATCTTGACATTTTAATCATATTTGTGCATTTTTTCCCTAGACTAACACTATTTACATGATGTTTAACAAAAATCAACGCACTCCCTGGAAAGTCAAAGCATGCAGCTCGGCTAACCCATGAAGCATCATTGATTCAGAGCCTTCACAGCCAAGCAAAAGTGTGAATCTATCTTGCAATAAATGGTTAAATCCATGACCAGAGTGTTCTTGACTGAACTTAAAATTCAGGACTACATGTTAATATCAACATCTTAAGAATGTTCTAAGGGTCATAAAACAGTGATGAAAAAATAACATTTTAAAGGTCATAGGTTGAGGTCATTGAGCCTCTTGGTCAGATTTTGTTTGTGTGTGTGATATTGGAGGAATCCCTAGAGGAATTTGCACCATAATGTGCAAATGTTGATTTGGTTTCAGAAGAAAATTAATAAGGTTGTAAGTTTCATCATCATTTTCTGCTTGTAAATGCAACTTTGTGAATGAAAGTATCATGCGATTGCTCATGATAATTTTTTAAAACTTTGCACTTATAACAACCATGAAAGGATTTTGGAGGTCACGGGTCAAGAAGTCAAGGTCATGGTGTCTCTGGGTCATCCTTTGTGCTTCTGAATGAAATCTTTTGAATTCAGTATCTTAAGTAAGATAAAACAAGCTCTCCTTAAACTTTGCGCATGTGTCTATTTTGACTGACAGATAAAATTAAGTGAATACAACATAAAGGTCAGAGGTCATCGGTCAACCAAACTTGTAATTATCTTTCCTTGTGAATGTAATCTCTCAAAAAAGTCTTTGAGAGATTTTCATTAAACTTTTATTTGAATGTCCAGGTTGTGGAGTCTAATGACCAATGTGTGCTTGTGAGATGCATTATTACATAAACACAGAGATTTTGATCAAACTTGACACTTTGTCTGTACTCTAACTCAAGGTTGACCTGTACAGATTTTCAAGGTCATAGGTCAAAGGTCAAGTTCATGGACTTTCATGATCACCCTTTGCTTGTGAATGCCAAATTGTGAACCCCACTATCACAAAAAAATGCTACATTGATTTTCTTCAAACTTTGCACAAACATCCAACATGACACACGCATGAACTACTAGATTTTACAGATCATGGGTCAAATGTCAAGATCATCAGGTTTTCTGGTCATCTTTTGCTTGCCTACCCATTATCTGAAGAAAGATATTCAGGGTTTCTTTTGAACTTTGCACATTTGATCTTAGTCTACCTGATTAGATTTTGAAGGTCATGAGTCAGAGGTTAGCTTGCATCATGGTCCTTGCCTGCTTCTCAAAAACGCTCTCTAGGAATTTTGTGTTGAAATTTTGAAAAATATCCATTTTGACTCAAGGACACACTGGTAATATTTTGGATGGAAAAAGTCCAGTGTCCTTGGACTTAATGATCATGACGTGTGTGAACTTGATATGTTAAAAATATTTTAAGGTTTTCTGTCCAACTTTGCACAAGTGCCCACTCTAACTTGACAATGGACATTAAATTTGGAAGTTGAAAGGTCAGAGGACAAGTGACCCACCACTGTTCTTTGACTCCCTAATACAATGGAGAGAGCCTTGAATAGGCAAATCAACTCATCACAATGTAACCTGCATACAGCTGTGTATGTCATATAGAAATAAATAGATATGTATAGGAACACACATGCATACAAAAACATAAATACATGAAAAAATGCAGTTTTTCTCAGACCACTCTCTACATACTACTTTAGATGAAATATGTACTGCATACTGCGTTCAATGGTACAGGGTAGTATAACTGCCAGGCAACCATTATTCTGCATGATGCAAGACCCAGCTAAGGTAATTATTTTTCCATCCTTGACACCAAAAGTAAAAATTATCCCAGCTAATGGCTGATGCCACTAAATTGTAGCATCCACTTCTCAACTGAAAAAAATATTCTTAACATTGATTTTCATGATTTTTGCAACTAAACCTTCACCTGTGAAATGTTAATTACTAATGCAACCACTCAAAAAAAATGTAAATTTACAGAAGTTTGATTATTATTGCTGCTCTGCAAATGTAATGGAATTGATGCTGATGCTACAACCACTCGTGCTGTTGCCATGGCTATACTGCTGTTGACATCTGACCTGTCAGTGCTCTAGTGTTTTCAGTGTTTTTCCAAATCAGTTTGACATCTAGGTATTTTTGATTTGCTGCGGATCATGCAAACTTTGACATGCTGCATACCGCACACAACATCTTGATCAAATCAGTACATACTGCTAGTGTGGTGGGCAATTTTTCTTTCTTTACTTTCACTTACAAACCAAAAGCTAACACTAGTCAGACAGGAATACCACTTCAGTCTACATGGACCACAGTAGAAATCACAAGAGGAAAACCACAAGTGGATTTTATATTCCAAGACAGATTTTTTTTTTTTGCCATAATCATAATAAGCTGTATAGTAATTGTGCTCCATGCGTCCCCTCTCATGTGTTCAACACAAGAGACACAAGAGAGACACAAGAGAAAGATGTGGGCTAACAGCTTGTCTGTCAGGTGTTGGTACTCACATTAGTCATGTAAAAATAAAGGATCCTCGGCCACGACAAAGGCCGACACAAAGAGCATCCAGGCCCCACTCAGCGTCACCCGATCTCTTGTGTTTGTGTGAGTGTGTGTGGGTAAATAAGTGTGTTTGGATCTATGTGTGAGTGTGGTGGTGGGGCTTTCTTTAGGGGGTCCTGGCGCCTCATTGGCTGACATGCTGGGGTCAGGCTGAGGTCAGGACATGTGTGATGGATGGAGCTGTGTCTCTACAACGCAGCCCTCTCTGCTGGTGTGGGCCTCAGACCTTTGGTGGCGTTTTTGCTGCGCTCGGCTACAATCCACTCTGGATGTTTTCTTTACACAATAGGAGCGGAAATAAACCTCTTAAGGTGAGTTGTTCTCTGGATGTACACACTAATACTAAACTTCACCAAATCTCTTCCTGTCTTCACTTTGACTGCCTACAACAACTCTGTTTCATCAGCACGCCAAACATCTAACCCCATGATGTCATCTCTCCTCTCTCCTCTCCTTCCCCTTCTACTCTTCCTCCATCATACTGTCAATCCCTCTATTGGCTTCAGCCTGTTATCGGCACACAGGGACGCACATCTGTCGATGGAAGAATTCATTTTGGCTGCCAATCACAACAGGGGACTGGTCAATGAATGCAGACGTGCCAATACCTCCACTGCTCTGATGACTGACTTCTGTCTGTCTGTGTCTCACTCTCTCCGGGGCTTCCAGTACTCTCTGTCTGCTTATCAGTAGACCAACGGTCATACTGACTCAGAGAAGACATGGTCTTCCTCTATTGGTTTGGATTGTTCAAATTCTGTGCGAGTACTATAGCTGACCACAACAATAAATCGATCTGTTTGGGTCACATTTTCAATTTGCGCACAAAATAATCTGAGTCGAAATTCTGACTAATTTTGAGAAAAAGAGTAGTGCAAAAAAAGTTTTTATACTTGGTGGTAAGCAAGTGCATCATTTAAAGCAAAATGTTACTTTTTGCAATGAAGCCAGATTTAAGAAAAACATAGTGCCGAAAATCACGTTAAACTTTGTCTCTGGATTAAAACATTTAAGCAAGCACCCAGGATTTGATTTTTTTTTTTTTTTCAGAAATTTAACAAAGGGGGAAAAAAAGAAACAGACAAAGAATAAGAAAAAAAATGTGCAAACTGTGAAAAGTACAATGCCACAAAAAATTCCCAGCTCAAAGTTAAATGGTAATTTATACAAAATGGAGAAGTTAGAATTTGTTTAGTTCTATAACAAACTAACTTTATTCCTTTGGTTATTAGACTTTTATTAAGAGCCATTAGGTTTGGAAGGAGTTGTTCATGGCTCCACAGAATGGTGCATAGTAACTTCTGAAATGTGGAAGTAAATTCACAATTAATATTTTTGGTTCCCTTGTCTCAGATTTTTCCAACATTTTTTCAGTTAGATGCTTAAAATAAAGCCTCAGTTAACACAGTGAACACAAGTTTGAGAAACTGTTACATTATTTTCTATGACATAAAATGTGTCTCTAAGTCCTTGGCTTGTCCTAGCAAGTGTCTGACTGCCATGAAGTCTGGAATATGAATTGCACTGATATATAAGCTGCAGCCAAGTTTTAGCATTTAGCCTTTTAGAGAGAGAAGAGGTTTTGACTGTCTTGTTTCTGTCAGCTGTGATGCCCTTTTAGTAAAATTTGCTTGTGCCATTTTTGCTTGCGCCTCTACTACCTTTATCACAGTAGTTGAACCCTTTGCTGCAGGGATCACAGCCTTTGAGTGTTGCACTGCCCATTACACTGTCCATTAACAGAATTTTATTTAAAAACAAGATTATTACTTCTTGAGGGATAAATGCTGTGACAAATCACAGTAACCCCATACCATGTCTGTCTTGCTATAGTTCCTACTGCAGTGTGAGCAGAGATGCAGTCATTTGCATTCTTCTATAATGAACTTTCAGTAGAGTCAGGCTGTGATGTGATGTTAGCTGCTCCTGCAGTAGTGGTGATGCGTGTCTTAGCATTTTATCTGGTAAATTGTTTGCATCGATGTGTAAGCTGCAGCAAACTTTATGATTTTTTATTTTTTATTTTTCACAGCTTAAACTACAGATCTTAAAAGGAATAGTTTAGTATTTTTGAAGTGGGGTTGTATTAGGTTTATCTTTACAGTAGATAAATTAGCCAAAGCGATACTGTTCATCTTTACCCATGTGAGGAGAAAACTGGCACATAATCTTGGCCATTCATTGCTCCAGTGGGGGTCAAGAGCTCTGCTTATTATATAAAATTTTAGGTAAACATTTTTTTAAAGAAATAATGTGTCAGGGTGATGTGCACTGCACACGTTGATAATCCTTTTTTTTCTGATAGCGAGCCCCTGTGTTTTGGAACAACTTCAACACAGCTCAAGGACTACATGTCCTTCCACATGGAACGAAGTGGTACCCAAAACCAAGAGGCTTGCATTTTTTTTTTTTTGCTAGTTTGATTTTTTTTTACCCCCTAAATAACCACTACTACCTATCCTTACAGCAACAGAGCTGACCTGTAGTAATAGGGCTTTACTGATGATAAGAACACCATAGATCCAATACTAAAATATCGACTGATGATGTTCAGTATAGCTACTCACTGCTCAAACTCTTAATTCCTAATATTTTCAGAAAAGTAGTAAATGAAAACAGGCATAAACGCACAAATTATTTCACTGAATTTCTAAAAAAGAAAAATTAAACTCTTAAGAATGTGTTTACATGGACTTAGGTGTTCTGGTTAGAGTCTTTTCCCTGTTTTGATCCTATTAGAAATATGGTGTTTCCATGCTCACAGAGAAACCAAACTCATCGTAACCTCTGTAGGCTATACATGAGAAGTCCAAATGTCCCTGATTACTACATCTTCTTTGTGCGGGTTTCTGAGTTGCCTTTCTATTACAACACAAACAGCGGTAATTTTAAATCTCAGAAAAATTAGTCTGTGACAACACTTAACCTTAGTACAAACCAACATTCAATTTCAGATATGGTGTATCCATGCATTTTAGCATTCTGGGAACCCACTGACAACAGCCAGTATGATGCCCCTCTATCTATCTATCAATCTATCTATCTATCTAAAGACCAAAGATACTAAATATGTCCTCAAATCTGACCTTTATCTGTATTTTACTGCCAGCTTTTTTTAATCCAAACCTCCAATTACAACTACTACTACTACCATGATTAAAAAAAAACACAGTTCCGTATCTTTGTTAATTTTAAGGAAATACCCTCTTGCTCCTACCACCAATTTTGTTTTGCTGGGACCTCGCTATGCTGAGGCTAAGGCCATAACTGTGCAGAATGGCAGCTGTCATATAATGAGTTAAGGTGTATAAATGCTTAAGTGTCCTGTTTTCTTTTGGAGTCCTCCAAGTAGCAAAATTTGGACTCTCAAAATCAGGATAAGACTAAAGTACATACTAACACATGTAAACACACACAATGATCATCTTTGTGTCAACATCTCTTCAGTTTCCTTCGTTTTTATAATACCCTGGTACTTCTATTTGAAAACAGAGGAATGAACCTGAACCTCAAAGGCTTAGTTCAGGAGGTTTGGTCTCACAGCTGATGTATTTTCTTGAAGGGGTTAATTGTATGGGCCCTCTGTGGTGATATCCTTTAATAGAGCCATCTGGCTTCCAAAAGTTTACAATTTACTTTTTGGGTTTTTTGGGGGTTTTTTTCTTGCAACTTTATTGATTTTCTGGCTCTTTTCGATGTCCATTTGCATAAATATAATGTGTATTTGTACATGCTTAGACATATAGGTGCCAGACCCTAGGAAAACCTGTTTTTACATTTCTTAATCAACACATGAATTACATGGTTCAATGGATTTCTCTGTTTGTAAAAGTATGCATGGTTCTGCAGTAAATATGTTCCTGAACACTCTCAGCTGATGTCTTTGTGTTCTCCAGTAACACTCATCTTGTGGTGGGAAGAAAGAAGTGTGGCAAAATCACAAGTTTTCTCTCCTTTGTGTTGAACAGTCAAAAAAAAGAAATGTATTGAAGAATGTGTTAGGCAAAGATTTATTTGTCAATCTGTAAAACTGAAATTCTTTGTTATTACAGAAGCCCTGTTAAAACTGATACTTTTAAATACATGTTGAATTTGAAAAGAAAAAGTGACGAGTACATTCATTTGGTGTGACTGAAAATAAAGAAACTATTACTTTAGATAGTTTAGTCATTCAAAAAAGACATCATGCCACAGCATTGAAGAAAAGGGCATAACATAAGAACAGACATGCCTTTAAATACTGAACAATGGTATTATAATTTTGATCAGCATGATACCTTATAACTTACAAATATCTATTTTACAAAAAAGTGGGAAGGAAAATGTGAATAAAATGCACATTCCAAATTAAGAAACAAATGTCAAGGCGTTTTCTTTTTCACTTGCTGGTATTTAGAGAATGTTATTTCTCAATTTATTAATCAGCTTTTTGAATTAATTCTATTGTTCTTAAATCATATTTTTTAAACAGTCATGCTTGTGGTCGAATATATTAAGTTCAATACGATTTTCATTCATCTTTTATTGCACGGAATGAGTTGTTTGTATTATTGGTGTTTAAAAAAAACTTTTGCGTGTGTGAATTATAGGCGGGGAGACTTCCAACGTTACACTGGAAAATGAAATTAAAATGTTGGTCATATCAGTCGAGGAAAATGGCTTTTTCCACGTTCGTGTTACTGAAGTTATCTTAAAATTTTCTTGATTTCAGAAGTCCTAATATAAAATTTGATCTGACGGAGAAGTGCGAGAATGGTGTATTTTTGATAAATGTCTTCCTGTCAAATATTAATATGTGGATGGCACAATGCGCGCACTAAGGCCATTACAAGGACTCACGCATGAGTTTGTGCTCCTAATGTTTGTGTCATCTCCTTAAAGTCGAGTTTTAAACATCTCTCCCTCCTTCATGAAGACTTAATGATTTTCGTCAAACATCTGTCAGCGTCCATGTGTTTATCTGAGGGTCCTGGTGGGAACCATCAGCCGCCACTGCAGAGGTTAAATATTCTTCGTCCTCATTTCAAGACGCTGAGCTCATTTTAGACCTTGAATAGACGAGCCTGAAGGTGTTTTGGTCAAACAGGCCGTCGTAGCTGGACTGTGACTGCGCTGGTGAGCTGCTTGTTTGCTCTGTGTGCTCTGTAAACTGTTGTTTAGGAGGGCGGTGCTGTGACAACAAACTTATACTCTGACCGTGGAGTGACCCCGGCCTTTTCTTAGGGAGGATCAGCTGCGTCTCTGAGGATCCACAAGCGCGAAGGGGCCCGGAGACAGCATAGCTGGGTTAAAACCCACAAGAAGTGGTGTACTGAAGCACCCAAGGGCCCGTGAGTTGGTTACCTTTATTTGTTAGTACCAAAACACAGAGGTAATTTTATAACTGCTTTTAATTTAAGTGGATAAAAAGAAATTCTCGGCTTACAACTTTCATGTCTGCATAAGTTGATTAAACGTGTAAAAAGAGAAGAGGAGACACTAACGTCCAAAAAAAAAATCTGTATGCGGCCAGCCAAAATGAGAAATTACTTGCCAATATGTTGTCAGTCCCTCTTGCACAGAAGGGAAATTTGCAAAATCGAGGAACACCAGATGTTTGGATTGAGAAAAAAACAGAATGAACATGTGTTGTTTGTCGGGCTGCTGATTCAAAAGACGCAGAATATCGTTAATGAAAACCAAATTTCTTCTTATAGAGACACTATCAAAGAGTCAGAAGTGAACTTTACGCACAAAGCCATAGAAACCCTGTCAGGAAAATATGGGTTTGTGACCAATGTTTTTTCATTACTATTATTGCCATTATTATTATAATTATTATTATTATTACTTCTAGTAGTACTATTTTCATTACATTTATGATTGTTATCACATTTATCTTGTTATCATTATTATTGTCAATCGTTGCAAGTGTTCCTCATCTCGTATTTGAGTCAGTAACATTACATTGATCTAGCTTTGACTTTAGCAGCAGGAAAACTAAAATAAAACAAACGTACATATACAAATTATAAATTTGATATTCTTAGAATATGAATTTGACTTTGAAGTTAAGATATGTGATATTTTGTTTTTAAAAAAATGCTAAATTAAACCAGAATGCCAGGAAAAAATTGTGTCCAAAAAATTAGAAGTTTGTTTACAAAAAGTGTATGAGTAAGAAGAGATTTTTTTTCGAGGATTTGTTTAGTTATAACATATTTCCAAAAAATCTGAAACTTTCAAATCACTGCATTTAAACCGTATGACCCTTCATTAAAATAGGACAGGTATAGTCTAAAACATTTAGTGATGATTTTGAAGTTTTGTAGCTTGTGTCTTCCTTAGTATAAGTCTTTAAAACGTATCTGTCTCTAGGGTTTGGTCAGTTAAGCAAAAGAAAAAGGAAATTTTTAAAAAAGAATGAATTAATTAAACGGTAGAAAACACAAATACCAGGATTCACAGAAACGCATTATTTTTTCGTCATTGCTTGATTCTAAAAAATATATTCCTAAAATCCATTTGTTGATTTAGTTTTATATCGACATTGGTCTAAAACCTAAGTTAATCTGCAGTAATTCATTTGCAAAAATAAAAATTAAATATGTTCAAATATACCATATATAGTTTGATGACATTTTGTCTCTATTATTACGGAAATAAAAGAGATAATTAATCATCTCACTCTGTCCTCATGAACAGGCCCTTCAGGAAGAAGTCTGTGTCAATATTTCACTATTTATACCGAAACAACTCCTCCAGCCACAAAATGAGGGCGTCTGAGGCCACCAAACCTCCCCCGCCATGCTGTTGAGCAGTAAAAGAGATCAGGAAAACAACAAGGCCTAATGGACTCTTACGACAGTAGTAAATAAAACGGGAATGAATGGGAGATTTGCCTCACAACTTACGCTTCTCTTCCATGTGTGATGTTGTTTCGTGAATCTGATCAGCTTCAGCAGGTCTCCACAGCTTCAAAAGTGCCCTGCGTGCAGGTAGAATCACGGCAAGGTGAATGTGCCTCATTAATCATGGCGCTTTTGGCGGGTTTTGCCCTTTTATGGCGAGATGGGCTCGCGCGCTGCACAGCAGGAATTATCAGATGAATGAGGAAGTTTCTGGTTTTAGCTCAAGAACTTTGGTGGAAAAACGTAAAATACTTTGAAAATATTGAAACTAAACTCTCCCCACTTAGTAATATTTATTATAATTTAACTACACTCAAAAAACTGTTAGGCTCTAAATTGAATGAACTGACGGCAATAAGTTGGATTAATTAAGAGAACAAGTTGCATGAAGGTAACTTGAGTTGCGAGTGGTTATAGAATTGAAAAGACTTCATTACATAGCTTGTCACCAATAAAAGCAATCTTAAATATTCCTTTTTTCAGCGTTGTTTTATTTCAAATTGACTTTGTAAATATTACACCTAAATGTTGCCAGCTTACAGGAAGTGCCTGTGTTAGCTCAAAGCCAGTTAAAATTAACATTTTGTGATTTTAGTGTAATCGAATTTGATATTTAAACTTAATATTATAACTGAATGCTTAATATTAATTTCCCCTAAAGACGTTATGGAAAAGTTTGTTAGGCTCTGAATAGTATAATTTTCGATAATAGGTCGTCAACACTAAACTGTGTTGCTGAGTGTGTCACATGCAGTGCTGCAACTTTTCACTGCTCCCCTGTCATCAGGTGGGGATGATGACACCTCCATGTGACTCGGGGGGACTGCGGAGTTAACGCTGACAGGGCCAGTAGGGGCCCCATCCTTGTCGATAGCCTAACCTCGATGTTTGAATCGATAGTTTCTTTTTTGCCCCCTCAATAAGCCGAGAGCTCGATAAGGTTGTCATCACAAATGACGCTGACATCCTCGCTCTCATCTCCTCCGTGGATAAACATGCCTTTATTATGCCAATAACTCTTGACCCCGGGGGACGGGAGCGCACGCTGCAGCATACATTGAGGGACTCTGCTGTGCTTAAAAGGGAGATATGCAGCCTCATGAAACATAACAGCACACGGTTTTAATTTTTTAAGATCTGAAATACCTTAAAGTATCATTTATGCTGTCTCACCCTTAGCAATGACACAATGGAATCGTTTCTTCAGAGGTAAACGCACTTTAATACACATGGTTGACCCGTAAACGTCTCTCTGGACAGAACATCTCGAATGTGCCCCACTCGGTTTAATAGACAACACTTAAAAGCCTGTAACAAACATTGCCATACGTGACAGATTACTCAACTGATAAAACTCAGCGCCCCGTAAATAATACATGAAAGCTTTACGCATCATGCAAATCTCACACAATAGGCATTCGACAGACAGACACACGGACCCTAAACGGAAAGGTGACAGTGATTAAGGGTGTACACTAGAGGGATTCATACACGAGGTCATCTCGTTGATTGTGGGATGTCTTTTTATGGACACCCAGTGCAACCAGTTGCACAACTTTGGCACATTTGAGGTATTTGTTTGTGTGCAGACTTGTGACTTTACATTGAGCGGCACTGCTGGGGAAAAGGGATGAGGAAGAAACACACACTTTAAGCCGTGGCTGACAGTTGTGTGGACATCAATGGAATTCGGACACATTACACAGTAGAAAACAAATCTTTCACTCAGATATGGTCCACGTAACTTCCCAATGTCTCATATAGTCTATTAACCCAGCCTAAGTATCCCCAGATCCATCTGCCCCACTATAACCTTGGCTTTGGTACAATGTGCATGAGCTTTAATACATACAGGCCGCCTTGGGCCCAAAGATGTAGAGGCAGTTTAGTTGGATGAGTAAGGATCAGGTCCTGTGGAAGAGACCGTGGAGGATGTAGGAGATGGAGTAGATGGGGCTGAGATTGACTTTTCTGAATCTGCATCGTCCGATTTATCCCGAATCCTCTCTCCCGGGTCTGAGGATGCAGCTTTAGCGGTTGGCAGCAGCCCCTCCTTTTCCCTCTTCTTTTGCTTCATCCTGCGGTTCTGGAACCAGATTTTAACCTGAGTTTCATTCAGCTGCAGCGCGGCCGCTATTTCCACGCGCCGCGCTCGGGTCAGATACTTGTTGAAGTGGAACTCCTTTTCCAGCTCTGTGAGCTGCTTGGTAGTGAAGTTAGTCCGGACCGTATTGGGCTGGCCAGCGTAGCCGTACTCTCCGGTCCGGCCTGATGACAGAGAAACAGATTGCAGTGAGGTTTCAAAGGGAAAATTAGATATATTACATCCATCCAAAGACAGTGTCAGAGATTGTGCCATAGAGCAACTTAAATGCAGTAAAAAGTCAATTTTATACTACATGGCTAACTTTTACGCAGCCAAAACAACTTTTACGCAGCAGGGATCAGCTTACGCCGAAAGAGGTAACTCTTACGAAGCCAAAAAGCAACTCTTACGACACAAGGGTTAACTTTTATTTAACTGGAATGCAACTTATATGCATCAGGAACGAATTATGCACAACAGTTACATCTTTTACGCAGCTGGGGGCAACTCCGGCGCAGCAGGCACAAGTTTACGTAGCAGGAGGCGACTTTTACGCAGTAATAGTGGGACTTTTAAACAGCACAGATGCATTTTATAACCGTGAAATTACTGTCAACTACTTTTAAACAGTCTTGATTTAGTTTGTCTTGTACCTTTAACACATTAAAAACATTTTGTTGTGAGGTGACAATCAAAAAGAGAGTGGAAATACAATGCATACAATTTTCAAGTCAGGACTTGGCTGTAATATCAACATACCCATAAAAAAACCTTGGTTTTGTCAATTGTAGTTTAATTATAGTTTAAGTTTCTCAAACTAATATAGACACAACGTAGCTGAGTAACTTCCTACGCTGTGTACAGACATAGCACCCAGTGCCACTGTCAATGACCCCACCTAGCACCCACCTGTCTTTGGTGGGTTCCTCTTGACTTTCATCCAGTCGAAGGTCTGTGCAGATGATGCTCCTTCAGACAGAGGTGAGCAGCATGCCTCCAAGTGCGCTGCGTGCAGAGGTGACAGCGGGTTCGAGCACCCAGGAAATGGGGTTGTTTGCTCGTGCCCGCTGCCATATGCAGCGTGGGCATACTGCAGCTGACCCAGAGGTGCTGCACTGTAACCTTGGCGATGCTGAGAGACCATGGAAGAGGAAATGTTCCCCGAGTACATCAGCGGGCCGCACTGAGGGAAACCCGCCGTCGAGTCAACTTCCTGGTTGAGTGCGTAATGGTTATACGTAGTGCAGAAAGTTTGAGGTCCATAACTGGAGCTGCAGGCCGGATGGGCCCCGTAGGCCAGACCCAACGAGCTCGCGGTGGTCTGGTATGACCCGGGCTGGTGGGGGATGATGTCAGGAGAAGCCCTGTTCGCCATGAAGCGCTCATCTGCGCCGCAGTTGTTGACAGTCACCGCGCACGACTGGAAAGTTGTAATCCCGTGGTCCGAGTGGAAAGCCCTGACAGAACACGAGCCACCTTCACCGCTCATCACCGAGTAGTCTAAGAAGCTGCTCATTGTAGCATCGTGAACCGAGGGGACCGTCCGCTGCACAGACACCCTCTTCTGTTTCCCCCTCTTACCCCGAGTGACCGTGCCAACCTTTACCTATACTCAGTCCTGATCAGAAGAGGGAGGGGGCGCACGGGCCGATATCAATGAACGGGTGCTGTCACGTGGGCCCCGGGTCAGCCAGTGAGGCACTTGTCCTTATCCCCTCAGCCGGTGACAGATTGGCGTTTGAGTGGCTATTTAAATTCCAGGCGCTCGTCGATCAAGGTGACGCGCGTCGCCGCTAATGTATTGGCCGAGCAAACAATGAGCTGCGAGGCAGACAGCGGCGGAGAGCTCCAGGGGTCGCACGAAGAGCGGTGAACAGCAGCCTCTAACCCCCCTGATGTGCGATCTTCAGCCCGGGGAAAGATTAACGTCTCACCCGGTTCAACCTCTCCACGTGGAGGACCTGCACCCTGACCCCAGGTATGGTATTTTTGGAAGAGAGGGGAGAAAAGGTGGGCGTGTGTAAAACTGTTGGCGTGCATGTGCCCTCTGCGTGCATGATGCCATCTGTATAATAGTGTCATTCTCTCCTGGATGGATGGATGCGCGCGCGTCACTGCCACAGGCTATGTGGGCTTTCAATGTCCCATTCCAATGCGAAGTGTTTCACGCTTTAACACTGTGAGAGATTGGCTCAGCAAATATTTTCGCAGTGTGACAGTGAGGGAGAGGCAGGAAGTCTTCACTTCTGACACCAGCAGAAAGTCTGAGAGCTATTTTTTATATAACCCCCCCACACACACACAACCACACACACACACACACCCAAGGTCGTTTTAGAAACATTTGGCTGCTTCCAGGCACTTTCCAGGAGGTCACAGGTGACGTAACGACAAGACAACATATTAAGCATTAAGATGATGTGGTATTAATTTCTCTCTCCTGAGGTCATGGAGGTTTGCTATCTACTCTGATTTCACTCCCACATGTATTCATTATGCATGTATAGTGATCAAATGATGTGATAATGCGCGGAGCATTGGAGCTATAATGTGCACGTATAGCCCGAGGTGCGAGTGTGGGGCTGATTATCCTGTTAAGTTCATCAAATAAAGCTGGTGGAGAAATTAATGGCCGCGGAAAGCTGTGCGGCGAGAAAGAAGGGAACATGAGAGAGAGAGAGAGAGAGAGAGAGAAGGTGAAAGCGTGGGAGAGCAGCAGAGAGCAGAGCCAACCTCTCACTGAGGAAGGAAAAGAAAGGGGAGGAGGAGGAACAGAGAATCTCACATGGAGGGACGAGCGCCTCCACAGGCAGAATACGGCGACACACAAATGATAGACACACTGATTTGAGTAAACTTAACAGTATTTTGTTTTAATATCTGCAGCTACCTACTGTAAAAATGTATGCGGTAAATTACCATGAATGGTAAAAGACTGTGGGAAAATATTCTAACTTCTGCAAAAAATTAACAGCATTTTGCCATAAAACCAAGAGTTTTCTATTGTTAAATGTCTATATTACTATATTAATTCAGTTTTGGGCAGGAAAACTGACAAATAGCAGGCAAGATTTCTTCGAGGAAATGTTTCACATTTTTGGGTTTGAGTTTGAGTAAATGAATTTTGTTGGGTAAAAAAAAATGTGTGTGATTTTTAAAAAAAAAAATATTATACCTTGCTAATAAATGATCAGTAAAATAGTTAAACTGCCAAACTGAAATACAGCAAGTTCACTGTAATTTTAGATGCATTAAAAAGTCGAAAATAAAATATGGCAATGATACTGTAAATGAAAAAAACAGTAAGGATGCTGTTTTTGAAAGTACAGTAATTTAACGGATAATTGAAAGACAGTAATGATACCTTAAATAAACATACAGTAGTAAAACAATTTTAGCAATACAGTAATGATATGGTAAAATAAAATAGAGCCATGCAACAGTTTAGAAATTTACAGTAACTCACTGGCATCCTGTTGCCAGTAAGTTTCTGTAAAACTTACAAGCTTTTTAACGGAGTAGACAGATAGACAGATAGATAGATAGATAGATAGATAGATAGATAGATAGATAGATAGATAGATAAGACTTGCAAAGTAACTCAGTAAATGTCTATACATGTAATTGAATAAGGTTTACATTTCCTTCTATTTAATACAATTTAAAGGGTAATGTTCTTGTTCTTATATGCTGTTGAACCCGGCTAATGAAGCTGGGATATCACTTTGTACACAGGGAGTGCCAGAATCAACAAAACAGAAAGTTGCGTTTAGCTGTTTTAAGAACATTGAATGCAATACAGATAATCTTTATGTAATGATGCATTGTTTACTTTTAAGTTCAAATGTGAGTCCAAGTGATCTCTGTTATTCTTCATCTTTGAAACCAAAATCTTCCTCCTAAGAAATAAGAAAGCTATTTTTTTTTTTAATGGTAACTAATTTCCCCAAGGGGATGAATAAAGAATCTCATTTCTATCAGAGGAAATTGTGTTTTTGCATCCTGCTGAACAGTGAATGCTCTCATGATTAAAGAACATCACCTACCTCTTAAGTTGATCCATCTATCCATTACCTGTGGCTGATCCCTTTCAGGGATGCAGGGGCTCAGCCTATCCCTGCTGTCACTGGGCAAGTTGGTACCCCCTGTACTGGTTGCCAAACAATCACAGGGCTGACATACAGAGACAAACAACCACACCCATTCACACTGACATGTGGGCAATGAAGAGACACCAATCAACCTTAGAGCCATGTTTTTGGTCTGTGGTGGAAAGGGGGAGCACCTGGAGAGAATCCACACCATTTGAACAAGCAATCCCCCACCATGTATTACTCATTTCACCATGTGCAGCCCACTTACAAGTATATAAGCTAGGCATGCATGTTTTAATGCATTAAATAAAGATTAACTGCATGGTATTACATGACTGAAACCCTTCGTGAGCAACTTCCTATTTGTTAATTCTGGCTCCCCACATGAACAGAGTGATGCCTCCTTAGTCAGTGTTTAAATTGACCAAAAAATTAACCTCTATTTCTCATAAAATGTATCAATGAATATATTCTCTAATAAGCTCTATAAAGTATTAATATAATAAGAACTGTACAATATAGTACCCTACAATGTTTTTTTTTCCATGTGGAGCATTGGTTGTGTCATTAGGATATTGTTATATTTAAAATGTCATGCAGCTTCCCATATTTTCGTTAAAGACATCGCATTTGCGTTGTAGTATCTTGTGAATTATTTTGTAAATCACAAACAATGTTGGACAGTAACTAGGTACTTGTTAACTCTATGACGGTAATTATTTTACTTTTTTAAAATAAGACAGTTTAAGAATTACAAATTCTAAAACACCAATGTTATTATAGTCACTAATAAAAGTGTTGCTGTTTAAAAGGGTTACTTTTTGTCTGTGGTAGGCTTTTATCACTGTTACCTGTACTCACAGTTACTATAAAAGGTCAACCAAGCACTGAATATGAGAGGAAAATAATGAGCTTTACTTTCAACTTAAAGTGTTACTGTATTTCCATAAGTATTTATCTCTCTCTCTCTCTCTCTCTCTCTCTCTCTATATATATATATATATATATATATATATATATGTATGTATGTATATATATATATATGTATGTATGTATATATATATATATATATGTATATATATATATATATACATACATACATGTGTGTGTGTATGTATACTTGATCATTTTTAGGAGGGGGAATATTAGGTAACTAAAAGTAAAAGAAAGTCGTTGCTTTTAATATTTTTAATATAAGTTTTTAGAAGTGTAATACACTCACTTTAAAAGGCATAATGAGTAATACATTATTCAATGTTTTTGAGTAAATTGGACAACAGTGCTTACACAATTTAAAAACGTGTATCTTATGGGTGAATTAAATACTAAACATGAATGCCATTTATAAAACAGATACACAAAATAAAAAGTGCACATGCATTTTAAAAAAAGATTAAATATGGATGTTATTTTCCAGGCTCCACATGAACATGTGTATGTATATTTTATAATATTTAAATCCTCTCTATGTTTACTTTAGACATCAAATTGTATCTGTTGAAATTGAAATTAAATGTGTAAATCTTGAAAAGGACCGTATATTTACTTACCTTAAGTGACTCTTTTACCCTGTGGCAATGGTTTCATTTTGAATCCCACTGGAATAATCTTATTTCATGTTTGTTGTCTGCTTTTCTATGGCATATAGCATTATGCATGTAGTAACAATAGGTGTCATACGTTTTGACAAGCAGTTTTCGTATTTTAGTTACTTCAGCACCATATACAGCTGGACTGCTTAGATTAGGCTACATGAAGTTAAAGCTACTGTGAGGACCTGTCTTGTGATTCTTGCGCCCCTTGTGGACAAAATGGTACCTCTTAGCTTTGGCCCCAGTTCATAATGACAATTCTAACAATACTTTTAGCAAAGAGTGTGTTGAAAAGATGTAAACGGATGATTAAAAAACAGATAAATAAGCAAACCTGTGTGTATGTGTTTTGCGGAGGGGGCATGCTTTACTAGCCTGACCTGTAAAAGCAGATTCAGATGTTAATTATATAACCAAAGACAAATGTTATTTATTCTTGTGGATCTGTTTGCCTTTTGATGTCAAATATTCATCTCAGTGAGTTTAATAACTTGTCTAAAACTTTTTAGTAAAGCTTTGAATTTGATATTTCAAGCACAATGTATTTATATTATCTGATACTTCCACATTTCCCTAAAGTTTATAAAAACAACTTTTTAAACAGTATGTATGGATAAAAATTGTAATAAAAGAAAATATACATACTAGAGCCAGTTGACTTTAATATTTTTTCAATATTCAACCTATTTGATTTCAAGCTTGCAGAGGGTCCAAAAAGTAAAGAGGCAATGCAAACTCCCCACAAGACAAAAAAGGTGCAGTGGGGTCAATACTACACCCCCTCCTCTCCCCTTTCTGTCAGTCCCTCCAGCTGCCTCTGCCTGCACTTTGAGTGAGTGGGCGCAGGGGATCCATGTGGAAACTTCACTATGCAGGCCTCCTTGAGCTTCCTTGGCTCTTTGTGTCCACACATGTGGGCAGAAAAGGCGCGCTATCTCTGAATGATATGGTTATACTGAGCCTGGTGGTGCTATCACTAGAGTGCAGAAAGTGCCCCCATCTCTTTCTTTTTTACCCCCTTTACACCCCCTCTTTAAACACACACACTCATGTTCAACAGTAATGTTCAGCCACTCGATGGGCTGCTTATGACTTCCAGATTATTCGATAAACCACAGCTGAACCCTGGAGCTTGTGAAATTCGCACGTGGAGTTCAGTTTGTGAATCGATTTTAGACGCAACCAGTAGTCGTTTCTGCTTTTTTCCTCGCTTAAAGCTGCAAAAGTAAGAAAGGATATTGAATCACGCTGTGCATGAGCTATTAACTGATTCCCATAAGTCAGCGCAAGTGCAATACAATAAAAGCAAGACCCGTAATAATGTCTTTATTGAACTCTCAAGAGTTTCAAAATAACTGCTCCAGTGTTGTTGACAATCCCTCCAAAACGCACAAAATATCTTTAAAAGTGTGCAAAATATTTAATTCTGAGTCTCCGGTGCTATTTTTAGCAAGAAATGCTGGCTGATAAATCACAAGTAGTCCACAAGTGGTCTGTTTGGAGTTGGGTCAATTAGCACAGAGGGAAAATAGTGCAGCCTTTAACCTGCAGGCAGCTTCTGCGCGCTGTCGCTGTGGCCGAGCCAGAGCCGTAGTGT
Source organism: Cetoscarus ocellatus (assembly GCA_037902135.1). NCBI lineage: Eukaryota > Metazoa > Chordata > Actinopteri > Labriformes > Labridae > Cetoscarus > Cetoscarus ocellatus. The sequence continues at coordinate 119,656 of JBAMNC010000091.1, forward strand.
TTAAACAAGCTATAAAAATGAATTATGACCAAACGCATGCGGAGACACAGCCCCCTTTTAAGCGCAGGAATTGGGGAGTCCCATATGAAAATGTAAGTGTTTTTTTTATTTGTGCACATTACGCCACAATTGGTCTCCTTAATGTCCGTCTCATTCATGCCAAGGAGTGATTTATGAGCTCCTGAAGGCAAACAAGGCTCGGGCATTCCGCTGCAACATGCGCGCAATGTTAAGAGTCCTGTCGTGCTAGGCTCCGAGCTGTACTGTTTGCTTTTATTTTGCAATAAGACTGCGTTAGAGGTGGTGGAAATGAAATAATAATAGCGTTTGTACAAACAGTGCGTAAAAAATAATTAAATGTTTACGCGGAAAGTTAATTGTACGAATTAGAGGTTGATTTTGTGGGGAGAAAAAAAGCATAGTGTGCGTAAATTAGCTGATAATTAAAAAAAACAAAAACCCAATATTGTAACAAAATTTTTCAGTTTTTACAGTCAAAGTTTTTAAATAAAATTAAACTATAAATAAATCGAGCCCTTTACCAAAAATACAGAATTATTTTATTTGATTGCCACACCGACTATTTAAGATACAATTTTAAAATTGAAAACTTGTGTCTTCAAAACTCAATACCGTCCACACTGTTTATTTATGACCAACCTGTTGTGAAATTATCATTAAGTCCCTTTCTTTGTGTGTCCTACTTTTTCCTCTATTTTGCATTTTTCTACAAAAATAATCCATGCGTAAATTGGCAAACTTTAAATATATGAAAGAGAAAGGAATCAAAACACCAGACAAAGTGAGATTGTAGCAAGTTATTTGTATTCTAACAAAAATATTCAAGACATTGGAAGCTATACAAAAATAAAAAGGACCAGGTTCCATGGGCCTAAAAATGTGTAATTATTCACACACACGCACGCACTCATAATTTCCATTCCAAGAGATCAATTTTGTTATGGTAATTACAAGTTTTGAGGAGAGCTAATTCAATGATTTAATTGCATCCTTACCTTGTATTAATCGTCAAGTCAAATATCAACAGAATAAATGTGCCGAAAATACAAATAACATCAGAGTTAATACCACTGAAGTTTGATTTTAGTGTCCCAAAAATAAAGGGGAAAAAAGAGGAATTACTGTGATTGATCTGAGTTAATAGTTGAGATGCTGCAGGTCGATTGTTGTAAGAGACTCCGTGAAAAAATAGAAACTGTCCGTGGAAATGTCCACGGGGCTGTCCAGAGACTCGGACAGGCTCGGCGAAGCTGCATCGGAGAGCTGTAGGCAGGAATCCGAGGAGAAAGGTTGAAAATCGTGTAAAGAAACATCCAGGGCCGGGGGACTGTCGCCATTGTCCGGGCCAGATGCCGAGCCAGGGCCCATTGTTGACATGCAGCCCGGAACAGTGGGTGACGGGTTGGGAAAATGTTTCAGATTTTTGTCATTGCTGTTTAGTGGCGCGGCAGCAAAACCCAAAGCGTCACTATTATTGTGGATCTGCTGCGAGATTTTATTCTGAAAGGAGCAGGTATCTCTCTCCAACAGAGCCCCGCTCCTCTCGTACAGGGCCCCCGCCTCGCTCTCGTCCTCCTCCTCCTCGCTGTGAATGCCGTCCTCGGCGCACGGCCCTTTCCCCTCGCCGTTGTGGTTTTCCTTGCTCTGCGTCTGCCGCTTGTGCTTCATGCGCCTGTTTTGGAACCACACTTTGACCTGGCGCTCGGTTAGATCGAGCAGGGCCGCGATCTCCACCCTCCTCGGCCGGCACAGATACTTGTTGAAGTGGAACTCCTTCTCCAGCTCCAGCAGCTGGGTGTTGGTGTACGCTGTCCTCAGCCGCCGGGAGCCACCTCCACCACCTCCGCCTCCTCCCACGGCGCTCTCAACAATCTCGGGCGAGCCTGGAAAACAAGAAAGCACGGTAGCATTGGGATTAAAAACGCAGGACACAACAGTTACATAACTCTGCTGCCTGTGGATGTAACATTATGGCTCCTTAAAACCACCAGAGGGGCATGCTGCAGCAAAATGGCCGCTGGAGCTTCACTGGCCCAAGCTTACAGACCAGACCAGTAACATGCGGAATTAAAAAGATTATGATAGAAAACACTTTGATTAGTTTTGGATACAAAGTCCTAAAATTGTATTTGGCATGCGTGCATAAAAAGATGCTATTTAATAACATGCAAACACCTTAAAACCGTAAAAACGCTTGATTAAATGAAGGTCATGGATAAAAAGGGATATTTGAGCAAAAAATAGGGCTCAGCTTGTGCGTAAAGCTAACAGTATACAAGCAGTGGAGGTCCATGCTGGTGTGGGATACTATAATGAATGCTCCAGCTGCCCTCCTCGGCAACGACACTCCATCACTCTTCATTACTGTCACACATCAAAACTGTGCAACGGCTCGGGGAATAAATCATCCTAAACTTTATCCAAACTTTCTCCTCCATGCTAGTACACAATCGCAAATAACCATAACCATAAATCCAGCAGGAGGATGAAAGTGAAATATTTTGTCAAAAGGGGAAGGCCCAGGCTCCACATTAGCTCCTGCAGTTTTCCTACAAGTACTCCTAAATGAACCCACCTTTCGGGGAGAAGCACACGGGTCCATTGGCGATCGCAGTGGTGGCTGTAGAGGTCGGCAGATGGTTCCTCTTTGACGCCTTCTTCTCGCGCATCCACGGGTACTCCGGCGGTAGGGAGGCTGTGGGCAGCGGGCTGAATCCGTCGGGGCTGTGCCTGGGCCGGCCGTGGCGCGGATGGCTACCCGGGTTGAGGCTGGGGATGGTCTGCTCGAAGGGAGGAGGAATCAGTGTCGGGCGTGAAAGCGTCGAGCTCTTGATTGATGAACTTTGAAATGAATCAGCGACAGGGGGGAAAGATGTCAGGCACTCAGCAAGCGACGGCTGACTATTGATAAAACCGCTCTCTCGCTCGAATTCGTAATTCATCTCCGCTCCCTGAGAGCCGAGGAAAAGTTTGCGCGCGTGTATTTTTAAGAGATGTTGCGGCTCAGTGAGGACGAGGAAGAAAAAAATCATTAAAAAATAAAAAATCTCCTGGTGGTGGTGTTTTTTTTCTATTTCACTGATTACGGCCGTATGGGGACCGAGCGAGTATTAAACTATTGAATTCATGGAGACAAGGTTGAAATTGGACCGAATTGCCTGTCACATGATTACCTCTGCCCAATGACAATTTGGGGTTTAATCAAAAGAAGCCCCTGTCTGCCTGATTGATCCAAAAACTCTACTGAAGAACGCCTCGCTGAGCTGGGAGATTACTGTTTTTATTTACATCTTTGTCCGCGCAGTTTACGCTCCTCGCTCCCCAATCCAGTCCACTCCACTAAAGCTACAAAATGTGTTTTTAAGAATGGCTGACGCACCCTATTACAGGCAGAAGGAGCCCAGCCTGGGGTGCGCGGATTCGTGCACTCCTCTTTCTCGTATTGTTTGAAGATGTCAGTCGAGAACGCCCCCACCACACACACACACACACACACACACACACACACACGTACACACACACACACACACATACTTTACGTTAGTAGCTATACATATAGGCAAAAGTCTGCCCTCAGATGTGGGAAAAAACCCATCCTACCCCTTAATCCTGATACTGAGAAGTCCAGATCACAGCTACACACCCTGCTTAGTGTCTAGTGTCTACAGGATAACTGTGATTTCTCTCACATGTAACAGTGAAATATGCAGTGCATCCATTGACATGTGTTGCAATAAAAAGCCCATCCATTCCCTTAATACTGACAGATATGACACAGTCAGGCCATTTCATCCCATAACAGCTGTTAAACATTTACAGATAAGCGTCACAAAACTTGTGAACAAATAGTAATGATTGTGTGTTTGTGTGTATGTAGACATAAACATTGCTTTATTAGATACCCACTCTATTAAAATGATACCAAAGGAAGGATATTTCGATTATTCAACATTTTTATGGGGACATACTGCGCGCCCCTGTGCATAATTGTGCCAAAACACGACGGGTTTTGCGCATATTTACTCTATTTTATGATGATAATCGCCAGTTTTATTCAATTGCCAAAAGCTGCCACGACTGGCTGTTTATTTTCTGAGATAAGCGAATATTTTGGAAACAGGGCACTGCAAGCGTGAAACGATATTGAGAAAATGAAATGAAAAATAGGGGAGGGAATACTTTAAGGGCATTTACTTCCCTTTTCATTTTAATATTTGGAGAATATTTGGCATTCTTTAAGTGCCTGTTTTCCCCTTTTGGGTACATTTTCCCCTTTTGGGTACATTTTCCCCTATTTCTGAGAACACCCAGTGTTTCTACTTTCCCCTTGATCACACTAAGCAATCCCTCTTTCCCGTGATCGAACATTTCGCTCATTAATAATGGGTTTATCCTTATGATAGTAAAAGAAAGCAACCAGGTGAGCGAGGCTAAGCTACAATGCTAACAAAAGCACCCCACTGTATTTTCAGCATCAACACCACCTAAAATTACAATCAAGCAAACACCATAATCAACCATTTAAAACGAGCTCATTTGTAGCCCCATTATGCAGGTGAAATTGTTATTGAATGAATGTTCCCTGCACTGTTGCGGCGGTTTTGTGGACCCTTCTAGAATCCTCAGTGAAAGCCACATTCAGCATGTTTTTCCTCAAGCAGTACATGTTAAAAATTAATTCTTTCGTTCAAGAAAAATATGTTTCAGTTGTAAGTATAAGAGAGAGGAAGGGAAGAAGTGGTAGGCCTCTCTCAGTTTGTTGCTTATACACCAAACAAAGAGTCCTGGAAGCCTGCGCGCGATCAATCTTACTCGCCAAAAGGTCTGACAGCTCGGTGCCCTCACAACACATTTAAGGCTTCTAGCTCTCCCCCGGATCAAATGCAAGCCAGGAAGCGGCGAGAAACACTGGCCACTCAGATTAGAACCAGTTTCTGCTCGCAGTCAGAGCCTGGCTGTCGCTGGAGGGACTTTAAAAAAAAAGAATATAAATAAGAATCCAGCAACACAAGATGCCACCATTTCCTTTTTGGAGGAGGTATGAGTGCGCCAGCGGTGAGTGGGGCAGAAGAGTCTCTACACCTGGATTATATTGTTTGAATTTATTTGCACAAGGATATGTATTTGCAGCTTTTTAGTTAGACATGCAGGTTTGTGAAGGGGGACCTGAGCTTGTGGAGTTGCTAGGGGAAGAGATGGATGGCTTTTTTTGAATTACGCACGGGCTTTGTGTGTAAGGAAAGGAGTGGGTGGCGGCTTTTAGTGGACCCCAGCCTGTCTTACACACTTGTCTTACAGCAGGATTGATTTAAGACCTTTTTCCCACGGAGGGAGATGCAGTGAAAGAAATTGAAAATCTCCTCTTTCAGATAAGACGTTATTTTTGCGCTACCTGTGCATGGCACATATGGGTCAAATCAGTGTCTGGCTGTGTGTTTGCGAGTGCATGTGTGCGCGTGTGTTGGATGCAGAAATACTAAGTGCATCAGCTTTTTTTTTTTTTTTTTTTTTTTTTACTATGACACACCATGGTTCAATTGTTCTAGGTTTCCCTGCTAACCATATGTCGGGGCTGCTAATGTCCATGCCCTCTTATATCCATCATATTCGGATAGATATAATTCTCAGAACAAAATTAAAGAAAATAGATACTCCAGAAAAAAACAGGGACAAAACATTAACAAGACGAATAAAAATAAAGAAGGGGTTTGATCGTTTCGGCAGAAAATTGGTTTGGCGCTGTCAGAAATGGTCCCTTAATAGAAAAAAAATACACAACGAAATTTTGAGCCCCTTTTACTCACGTGTTTCATTTCTATTTCTGTAAATATTACTGCAAATAACAAAAAATTATTCGATTTTCTTCTTTGATTCCTTAAGATAAATTAATCCCATCATATGTTTTTCTGCAAATTATGGACATAGGGGTACAATGCAGTGTTTCATATTAATGCTTATTCTCTTGTTTCACTTATTATTGCTGCATCAATCCATATCACGGCCCCCCCCCCCCCCCCCCCCCCCCCCCCCCCCCCGTTTTTTTCTTTTTTTAAATCTGCACAATTATTTGCCAAATAAGCCCTTAAATGACTCAATTTCTTTATATGCCCATCTGACCTATTTTTGACTGACTGAAAATATCAGGGAATTATTTTTCAAACGATTTCTCATTTAGTTTGTCGTCTCTTCGCAGAATAACCAGGAAGGGCCCGCGTGACATTTTACTATTATTATGGATGTGATGTCCCCACGAGAGGAGAGGAGGGAAGAAAAGGCCACCGAGTGTCTGACTTCACGTCGAATCAAGAAGGATGGAAGAAATATAAGTAGCATTTATTATGTTTATTTTTTTTTTCAAGCGGCCATTTTATTTAACAGACTGAATATTAAAAGTAACAGAGACATTCGCGTTTTACGCATGGATATTCTGCTAACTATATTAACCATTTTGAAAATATTTGTTCAAACTATTTACATTATTTTTCGTTGCACATTACTTTTGTGCTTACATAAAAAGCAACATTTTTACAAATTTGATAAATGTGTTTTTTCCAATCATATTGTGACCTTTATTTTTCCAAACATCCCTGTATGCGCAACGAGAGCAATACAATAAAAATAATTTAAAGCTCAAATATTTTGATGTCTTTATTAAAGAAACTGTTACTATTTGTGGTTGTGTGAAATGTGGTGTCTATAAATTAAAACTACCGTATTTTCTGAAATTATATTTCAAAATCTTTTTATTTCTTTCTTCGGACTGGAGCAGCATGGAATGTATGACATCGAAAAAAAATGAAAATGTGTTCTTTTTTCACCAATAAAGAAACGTGTCCTTCTTTGCACCCTTATTGCATGACTGATTGATTTTACATTCGCTGAGAAAAGAAAAACACCTCCTCGAGGAAGAAGAAGAATAAGAAATGGAGGAACAGCCAGGATTATTAGCAGCATAGTGTTACTGCCAGGCTGGAAAAGGGCCGAGACGCTAATTTTTCCACCAACCTTCTCCCCACACAAAGATCGCAGAGGTGTCAAATAATACTAAAGGACGCCTTTATCTTTACACCCAACAAAATAAATAACATATGAAAGTCCAATGGAACAAAACAAGCAAGGGAGGTGTCGTGTAAGCCCGAGACTCTTGTTTTTGAAAATGTGTTTCCCTCACAGTCTCAGCTCGTGGTTCTGCAAGGATCCTTTCACAAGTGCAACAAAATGCAAAACACAATTCTTCAACTGCGGATAAATAATAGACGGACAAATTCACATTAAAATGAATAACATATGTTCATAATACCCTGTTTGAGATTCAATTTAAAATAAGATTTTAAAAAAGATTAAATAGTCCTATGCATATACTGTGCCCCCCTCCCTCCCGCTCTACAGCCCAGATAAAGGTCTTTGTGAGACAATGACACGAGCAAATAGAGAAAAATTCAAGCAAGTCGTGATTATTTATCCTACGCTACTTCACACATCAAACTATAGAGAAAATAAACAAAAGCAAAGAGAGGTGGGAGCTGTGAGGAGGCGCAGAAACAAAGCAGTGATGTGTCTGGAGGTGGATAAGACAATGGGGCGGAGTGATCCGCCGCTACAGATGCGTCAGTTTGGGCGCTTCCTGGATTCTTCCCTGAGAGTAGTGCGGCGTTAGGTCTGTGTATGTCGGTGTGGGGTCACACACACCGTGGTGCTGACTGTTGCCCATCGTGATTGCTCCGTTGTAGTCCATGTTTGCGGACGGCGGGTGAGGGAGGTGGGTCAGACCGAAAACGGAGCCCCCAGAATTGGGCATTGAGTCCATGTAACCTCCGCCGACATAAACAGGGCTGCCCTGCATGTGCGTCCCATAGTTGCCATTGCCTTGGAGAGGGTGCGCGTCATAGTCGGGCGTGGCCGAGTCGGTCCCGGGATACCTCTTCTGGGAGGGCGGGCAGTTGTTCAAAGGAGGGGGATATGACGTAGCCATACCGTACGCGTTTTGATGAGGTTTGTTGTAAGACGTCGGTGACTGGGAGTCATAAGGTACACTGTTTACAAGAGAATGCATAGAGTTGAGGTATCCTCCTCCACCTCCACCACCACCAGAGGCAGGGCCCACGGGACTCCGAGGGGACTGCCCTCCAGGAGAAGGCATCATTCCGACGCCTTTCTGATCCTTCTTGTATTTCATCCTGCGGTTCTGAAACCAGATCTTGATCTGTCTCTCTGTGAGGTTGAGCAGGTTGGCCATCTCCACCCTCCGGGGTCTGCAGAGGTACCGGTTAAAGTGGAACTCCTTCTCCAGCTCCACGAGCTGCGCGCTGGTGTAAGCTGTCCGGGCCCTCTTCGATGCTGCTGACCCCGGAGGACTCTTGTCTCCAGGGCAACTCTCCACTGCCAGAGAGGAGAAGAGGAGGGTGTCAATCAGTAATCAATTACAGACAGAGAGAGAGAGGTACAGAGAGAAGAAAGTGAGAGTGAAAACCAAACTGTGACACACTCACACAGCTGATAACAGAACTGAAACCATCATGAGGGGGTGGGGATCCTGAGCAAACAGTACACCGATAAATAAGCCCTGCTCCACTACATAAAGAGGAGTTTTATCATTGCCTCTCTCTCCTCCTCCTCCGCTTTTACGCAATCACGTGCGTGTTGTTATTTGGAATAAACATCTCCACGTTTTGATAAATCTGCTTCCTACTGTAGAGCACAAGGGTTATCATGAGGGCTCTATACGACAATTAACAATCGATGCATGTACACTGCGCATGCGTGCTCCCTACACAAACACCAAATGGAAAATAATGTAACCAGAGAAAAGCAGGTCAATATCTGATGTGGAACCAGGTAACCTCAGATTTCCTACTACACATTTTGACCCTCATCTACCCCCGTAGTCACAGAGTAGCACACGCGTAATGCAAACACAAGCATTATGTATTCCTCAGGGTGCATACAGCTGCTCGCCTCGCCCTCTCAGATAAGCCTCACCCTCTCAGAGGATGGAGTTTGGCTGCAGAGCTGTAAGGCGTTGGTCTACTAACTGCTGTGGCACGTGGCCAGCACTTAATAAATTTTACTACCTGTCACCCAGTCATGGAGCAAAAGGAATGGAGCATGACATTACCTGAGCCATTAGGTTATTACAGACATAAAAGAGAGGAATAAAGGAACACCCATGTATGTGGGGCAATCACTTATGACAACGATAATGTATGATGATTTTTTTTTAAAGATTCCTTTTTAAACATTTTATGGTCAGGATCGTAAAAGAGGCTGACTTATAAACGCCAATTAAGAGCCGTGTCATTGTTTGCTTTGTTGCATAAGTGCGCGTAAAGTACGAGTATGGCCCCTTTTTTTAAATGTTAGCGTATGAATTTCTTGTAGAAAATAATACAACTAAACCCATTTCTCAATACAAAAAAGCACAATAATAAAGACAATAATAATAGCAATAATAATAGCAATAATTAGTTCATCATCTTCTTGCTTTTTAAAATCATGCTGTAAAAGTATGCCTATTGTTAATTTAGAAAATGAATCAAGAATGATCCAAATAAAGGGAAGAGACCGAACATATCTGAAAATTATGATAAGGGAGGATTATATTGAAGTAGATTATTCTCACACAGATCACAAAGTTTTGGGTATATAGATGTCAGTATCAGGGCCACACGTGTGCTTAAGAGGTGTGCTCAAATATAGGCGTCATACATATCTCTTTAAAAAAATAATATAGGTCATTTGTGAGTGAACATGTCATATTGTTTTTTTTAGCTAGAAAATAAAAAAATCAAATTGATCTATCGCACTTAACATGAGATTTCATCCACTCTAACATTAGAATTTGACTTAAGTGTTTTTTTAAATACCAGTAAGTCATTAAGTCTAACCCTAACAATAACAATAAAAAAAAAACCTTGCTTTGTAATTTTTTTTAGCATGCATTGCATCATTGCATATTACTTCATCAAAACCCACCCATGTGTTTAAAATTTGGTGAGACAATTATAAATACATTTCAAGACATAAAATACATATTTCTTCTTAATTGATTTCATGTGAAATTTAGTCCCCAAACAAAAGCCCAACACTGGTCCACACTTTTCTCCTTAACAAAACTACAGGATCTATAGACGCATAAAACGTGCAAAGTCAGCACCTTGAATATTTGTTCTAGATGAATGAAGCCTTCATTCAAACCACAGCATAATGACCTTAAACCTTAAACACTACTTGTAATCTAATTACTCTCAAAATGTACAAAATGAAAAGGATATGGGAAAATGAGCACCCCTGAATATTTAGGTTCAGGCTTTGTAAATAGAAGCCCAATACCCAAGCCCCCCACTCTGACACTCTGAGTCTCCCTCTAATCAAAACATCAGGACAAACTGAAACAACTGTTGTGCGTGTTTGTTTGTTGTCTCTGTGGGAACATTGTGTGATTAGTGGAGTTGTGTGTTTACAGTGGGGACAGGTCAGCTGCAGGGCGCAAGGACAACAAATGGTGGGATCCAATCTGAGCAAATGTTCCTTTCACAGCTTTCAATCTTTTAGAATTTACTGTATTTGGGGATTTAGTGTTTTTTGTCACCGATTTAAAACCTATTTGTAAAGAAATTCACATGATTTGGTACATTTAAGGTATTTGAACATCATCATACATTGTGTTTAAAATCTGACCGCAGTTCCTAAACTAATAAAATATAATAGAGCTATGTAAGATGATGCTAAAGACGGTGTACATAAAGCTTGTGATTAGAAATTGCTGAAGTGCATTATGGGAGAGAGAAACTGATCATTCTAACTCTCACATGGGTTTTTATTTTTATTTCCCTCCTCCCACCAAAGGCCTTGGCAAACTACCAAACCACAACTCGCCATGCAAAATGTTGTTTCACTATCAAACAAAGGACGAGAACAACACAAGGCCTCCAGATATAATCAAATATGAGATCTACGCCTAATGAAACATGTATTTTTATGCAGAAAACATAGTTTGATTGCACAAATCAGTTGGCAATGATTGGAGATGTCGGACATGTAGGTTAAACTGGTAAGGGTTTCTCCCGTTGCCCTGACAGTGCAAACTTATATGTGCATTTTTGAGTGTTTATTTTCCAGAAATAAAGATGTACTTCCAAATAATTTCGCTTTTTCCAAAAAGGTTTTGCCTTGATTAAATGTTGCCTGCCTGTTTGTTTAGTTGAAATACTGCTGTCTTTCATTCAGTTAACTTATAGCAGATAAATTAATGCACGCTCTCTAAAGTGCACAAATGGGCTGGTAACATTTGGACAGGAGGATGGACTTGGCAAGAAGTGGCTGGAACAGTGAGGATTGAGGGTGCTCCCCAATTCTACCCACTGCTCCTAATGTTGCCAACATATTTGTGCAATTGCATCATTATTCAGAGCATTTTACCATCAACAAGTATTATTGATTCATTAAAAAGAAATGCATAAACAATACAAACAAACCTCAGACAATACATTGTGCAAACAAGATGGCAATGTCCACACACAGGTGAGTCAAAGTGGACAGCCTTTGCCAGTTTCACCCACATGTCCAAACAATACCAACAACTCTGTGCAATTTCGGCAGTGTGAAGAGAATAGCTTGCAATTTCTTTGTTGGATTATGACAGATAAATAATTATTTCATTGTATTTGCTTTTTCATTTATTATGTTCCTAACATATTTGGGCAATTAAACTGCTCCTTCAGTCTTTTAGTTAAAAATGCCACAGGCCAAATCCTGTGCACTGTCTTAACTGCACAAATAGGTTTGTTACATTTCGTTGTAAACCTCCAATCTCCAAAACTACTACTTTAAGGTTTGTACCTGCAACAGTGATTTGGAAAAGTAGGTGAAGAGAGAACTCCTGCCTGTTCCAAAAACTGAACCAAATGCTCCCAACTCATTGGTGCAATTATATTTCTCTAAAAAGCAATCTCAAATTACAAAAATATCGTTTATAACTATAAATGACCAAAAATGCATGTTAACCCCTCACACTGCAAAAACTGTGCAAATATGGTAGCAATGTTTAACAATGATGTGTAGGAGGGTGTTAGGGAATGAAACCCATTGTCAACTTATTTGTGCAATTAGCACAGCATCAAGAGGATTACTTTTGAATTTTGGGGGAATTCCTGAGTGATAAAATTCCTTTTCCTGCAATAATTTGATTTGTTTCAAATGTATGCGCATGACTTCTAAGGTGTTTACCTATTAGCAAAATAGAAAAAAGGTTTATCTCCCTCCATGTGCAAATATTTAGGCATATTCTTGCACTTAAAGGTTGAATCGACAAGGAGCTCCTGTCCTCACCAATTTGACACACTATTGAAAATACTTATGTATTTGTGCAATTTTATGACTAAATGTTCCCAATGTAAGGCACACAAAGTCATGACACTAGTTAAATCACATAAAATAGTTGGTAAGGACCTCACTCATCGACACATTAATTCACTTACACAAACTTTGCAAAATTATTTCTGCAATTCAAACTGTCAGGAGAATATATATATATATATATATATATATATATATATATATATATATATATATATATATATATATATATATATATAAATATACTTTGTTCTAAATTATTTTGCTTTTATTTATTGTGTGATTTAGGCAGTGGTCTCTTCCTTTTTGTTTATACTGCACAGATGGGTTGGAAATATTTGAACAAGTGGGTAAAACTGCACAGGCACCACTGGCGTTACAATTTCAACTTACTTATGTTGCCAACCTGTCTGGGCATTTGATTACTGATCAAATTAAATCAACTAAGAAAAATAATTTCAGAATAAAGGTTCTAAATAATACAACTAAACTCCTGGTTTTGTCAGCATCCTACAGATTAGTTCAGAATGTGTTAACAAGTGAGTCTCAGTCAAATATTTAACCAAACGAAAGAGAAACAGAGCACTGTTCTAATTTTACAAATAGGAGTTGGCAGTGTTTGCTGATTAAAGTCTTGCTCCTGCCAGTTTCACCCCCTTGTCCAAACATTGACAACTCTGTGACTCAAGGCAGTACCGGGACAATTGTTTAAAATGTTATGTATTTCTCTGGCTTTTTTCCCTGTTAATTTGCAATAGTTATTGTTATAATTGCACAAATATGTTGGCAACATTAAAAGAACTGGGTGGACCTAGGGAGGAGCCCCAGACAATATCGTCAGCCTGTTTGCCTATTTTAAAATGAAAAAGAGAGCGCACCACCTGAGGTGCACAAATAGGCTATCAGAATCGTATAATAAACAACAATCTAGAAAAAAAGCAAGGTGTAAAAATGATCAGTTAATTACATAAAAACACAACAAAACTTGCAAACTATTCTGCAACACTGCCATCATGCTTGTACAATTGAGGCAGTGCTCTCTCTCTTTCATAACTATGACTGATGGTCAAACAGTCTTTAAACTTTAAGCCCCCAATTCCCCAAAATAATTTGTTCACAAGTTTTAAGCTAAGAGGAGAAGGGGCTCCTATTGGTCTTTACCTCCAAATTAAGTAAAATCACCACTGCTCTTGGGTCTCAAATCTGGGTGAAAAAGTCATAGCTGTGAGATTAAAATCAGAATTCTGAATAAAACAGATCTTTAAAACAATTGGGTCCATGATTGTGGTCATGAAGAGAAGTTATTTATATGAAAAGAAAAAATAATCATATTAACCTTAGACTTTTATTTTTTCTTGCATCCCTGCCTCATTATTCCTAGCTACACCAAATCCCCAGGATCTCCCTCAGCAGAGCTTGTGTAACTCTCTGGTCAGATTCAATCAGAATTTGTGTGTTTATATGCAGTTTTTCTGGGTGTAAAGTACCTGAACTGGAGCTACTGGCGGGTTTCTGCTTGGTGTTCTGACGGGACTCCTTCATCCAGGGGAAGATCTGTTTGCTGCGGGTGCTGGAGGTCGGGGAGCCGCTCTTGGCACTGGGCTGGCTGGACCCGTTGCTCGTGCTGTTATGGCTGATAGCACCGGGGGATTGTGAGGGAGGGGGCGGGCCTGCCACCGGCACCTGCGGCTGATTGCTTTCGGGATGAACCTTGGACTGCGCCGCCTGAATGGCTGTGGTCCTGTCGCAGCTCTCCACCATCTCCCCGGGCTTCTGCAGAGCCACGGAGCCGTCAGGAGACTGCAGGGAGCAGGCAGGTCGATGGTACTCACTTTCCACATGAGAGGCGCGGGGATATTGAACCTGATTGGCATCATAACTGAAGCCATTTGCGCTTTGATATGGGTAGCCACTGTAAATTGCGGAGCTGTCGTAGTAGGTTGCCTTTTGCATCTCGCCGTTTCCCAATATTTATTTCAGAAACTGACAGGGTCTTGACACCCTTGTAGAATAACATTGGCACCCCGTGGTCACGTGACGCCTCTCCGCCAATGGCCTCCTCGGGTGAACCTAGGGTTACAAGAAGCACTGTGAGGAGAAGAAATGGTGGCGATCCATCTTACTTTTCAATACAGGCGTGACACTGGAGACTATGGCGACGAGATAGGGCCAGCAGTCCTGTAGACTATTACCGTTTACCTTCTGGCTTACACGGGCCACAAAGGCATGCACTAACCTTGTATTACCATCTGTGCCAAACCACATCAAAACAAAACCTTTTCACAAGCATTTCCAAATCTATTTTAAGAGTTAACCAGAAAGTAGGTGACATTCTAAACCTCAATGAAACTGAATTCAGAGAAAAGACTATAGGGAGAGATTATTAGCAGGTTACCACACAGAAAAATCATATTTCTGCTTTATTGTTATTCCACCAACAAGCCTGTCAACGCTGTATCAAATTCCCTTAGTAGCAGGTGGAAATGCTCTCTTTATTACACTTAGACTTTTAAACCATTTTGCCAGGTTATTGTTTGAAAAAATCTAAGGCAGACAGAGCTCCGAGCACCTGGCGCAAAGCACAAAAACAAGCACACTCTCCTTTTTTTTCTTTTCTTGTCTTTGCTTTGAATGCTCTGAGATAAATGAAAGGGCCGCGAGGAAACCTGAAAAACCGGGTGGGCACCCGTGCATCTCCCCATGACCAAGAAGTGAACTTTTTGCCTTGCAGGGCCCATAATAATGGCTGCTGTCGGTGCTGTCTGCTCGGCGGCACCGGCGCGGTGATGTATGGGGGGTGGGGGTCACTGGGCCGGAATGAGCAGCCAGGCCCCGGGACCGAGGCGGACAGACACCCGGGAGGGAGAGGCTGGAGGCTGCTGCTGCTGAGGATCATTCAGGCAGGTAAACATGGAAGTCAGGAGAAACTACAAAAATTCGAAGTCTTATTTGATATTTTTGATGCATTATAATATTCTTAATGCTATAAATTATTGAGTGTTTTAATTAAAAGCACTTGAGGTGCTTTGTGTGCGAGTGGAGCTGAAACAATAATCTAGCTTTCCTTAAGACAGACACAAATCAACGGGTCATTTTGGAGAAATCTTCTACAATGCAGCATTACTGACAATACATAACGTAAATACATTAGATGTAGACAATATGTTTCTGCTAGGGTCATAGAAATACTAATTTAGTCTACAAGAATTATAACAATAATATCATTATATCTTATTTACAGTACTTTATAAAAAGAGAAAATACATTGTAAAAAAAAAAAGGGAAATTTTAAAACTATAAAAAATGTCTTTGTTTTGTTTGCGTATAAGCTCTAGAAGTGCAGCAGCTTCAAATTAGTAGTTCATTTGAAGACTAAATAACAGATGATAAATAATAGCAATGCATTGTATTTATAAGTTCTTTGTAGATACGAACAGGCGTGACTTTGTTATAAAAATGTACAGTCAAAGGATAAAACGTAGATAAACGCAAAACAGCAAACACGCAACATTTAAAAAACAGCACTCAGAATATATTTTTCCATATCTAGCAACAGCAAGTCCTAAGGTCTTAACCTAGAGAAAAAACAACCTCAAACACTTTACTTGTTACGACTAAAGGCTCAACAAGAATATAGCTTTTTTATTTCTTAGTCTACTGGTATGGACGCCGAAGTCTTGGAGCAGAAGTCATACTTGTACGTTGATTAAAATGTGCAAAGGAATGCAAAGAACTATGTAAACACAAATGTGCGCAAATCAAAGAAACTAGGAAAGTAAGTGTTATATCTGGGTTTGCACATTCGTGCTAAACAATAAGCAAAGAGTCTAAAATGAGCCCCGAGCTTCACCATTTGCGCAACTAAAGCGCCAACTGAAAGAAGGTGTCTTCACGTCGCGTGCACTCACGGTGACCTGAGAGAAGATATGAGGGAGCTGGGTGCTGTGTGTCTCCAGGCGAGCCATAGCGATAGTCATAAATGGCAGAGAAAGAGAGACAAATGACTGACTGGAGCGTTTTTACGTGGAGCCGCAGCAGCAGCCTGCCCCGCGTTAGAGAAATCTGGCTGCCTGACTCAGTGTGTGTGAACTCTTCCTGAACCGAGATCTAAGTCATACGGTGATAAATCACCGCGCGACACACAAACTCCGCCATTTACAACCGAGGGAGCCTATTTCTGGCTCTGCTTACCTTATCCTCTGACGACGAATGCAGAGAGCTGAGCGATATTTTCTCATTCAGCGACGAAATCGATCAAAGCAGTAATCCAAAGAAAAAGTTTACAGGCAGGGCTGGCTGGGTGGGTGAAGCAGCAGCAGCAGGAGGAGCAGACTGCGCCCTGCCATGGAGCAGACATTAGCAGCCACAACAAAAAGGGAAGAGCCGAGAGAACCCCTTTCCTGTCTTCCTTTGCTGTTTTCCCCCCTCTCGACGTGGACGGGTAAACCGAGATTACGAAAGAAGGGGCGAGCAGTCAGGTCAGAGAGATAAGACTTATCTGGCCCTCAGGATTGAGTCCTGCTCCACAGAAATGTCCAGAGCTTCATTGGAGCAACATTAAAGTCAGCTTGGGCTAAGCAGCACTGTGTGATCCTTCACCAGTACCATGCACACACCAGTGAACTGCCCCGAACCAGAGCGTCACCATAGACAAAAAAAATTATGCAAATAAGTAGCGCCTTGGAAAGCCAGTTCAAATCAAGCCTTTCCTCCTCCCCCACCCAAATGAGCAAGAGTGTCTGGGGGGGGGAAAAATCACATTACTAACAGAATATAATCCAATTCTGTGAATGTTTTATGTGTTTTTGTTGATATTTACACCCAGCTTAGAAGTGGAGCTCTGAGCTGAGGTTTTGACTTAAGAGGGGAGTACAAAGGAAGAATCAGCCCCTGCATCTCCTTTTCCAGGGGACATAAAGGGGCTTCTATCCGCGGCTTAATCATTAACCCACATTTTGCATATGATCCTCAATCTTTACGCACAAGGACGCATAATTCGGTCTCATTGTAGCGCCCGGTTCTCCTTTACCTGCATGGTTCAGAGAACTATCTGTAACCTGAAATATTAGAAAGCAAAACAACTTTCACATCAAAGCCGTGCTCGGTGTATATCAAGGGAAAAACCCCACCGGGAGCAGGGTGTGAAAAATGGGGAGAAGTTTCATCACCAAAAGGCAAAGCAGAAGACCTGCAGCGAGGAGCGGGGGAGAGAAGAGGTGAGGAGAGGCGGTAGCATGCAGGGGGAATCCCTCAGCTGGGTAATGTAGCCAAAGAGACAGAAAGAAGAAAAAAATAGATTTATGTCCTCTCAGCTTCTCGGGGCTGTAAACGCGTCCAGAGCTGCAGCTTCTCAGGGACAAAATTCAACCACACAATTAAAGCTGGTAGAAACACACGGACGGCGTGGGAGGGTGAGTGGGACAAAAATCCACGCGTGAGGATTTTTTTTAGCCAACTCTGCTTTTTCTTTCAGTCCTCACTTTGGATAATTATTTACTTCTTTGTGCTTAAAACTGCTGATTCACCTCTCTTTAATTTGGCCTAAGCAGAGGGTTAAACATGAAAGAAGTGGTTGTGCTCTCCCGTGCGTAAAAGCGCGTAAAACAACATGCGTAAAAAAAAGCAATAAAATAAAAACATTTACAAACTTCAGGGCAGTAAAGCACAGCAGCTAAACGCAGATGGCTTCCACAGAAAGTAGTTTTTGAAAGGAGTAAGGCAGCTCTCCAAGTGCAGCGATTCCCCTCGTCACTTTTATAGTGACAAATTGCACCACAAAGACAAGTGGAGGAGAAGGAATTATTGCTCTCGCGATGGTCATATTGCTGCTACAAGGAAATGTACAAGCTATAAGCTACCTCTCTATCCCTGCGCGTGCTTCGGTGGGCGTGTGGGGTACTTATTAGAAATTGAATAAGGATATCACCATCAAGCATTCATAACACAAATCAATAAAGATATATGGACTTACCGAGGGCGGTTCAAGGTGGCTCCGAGAGCGTTCGATGGCCTGAATTTACTCAGAGGGGTTTCTGGAAAGAGGAATAAATATTTTGAATTTATTGGAGGATATGGCCATATTTTCAGGCTGCGTATTTAGCATTTTAAACTGGACTCCTTTTTTTATGGGAGCTACATTCAAAAAAAGGATATTTTACGCACTTGGTCTGTTATTATTGTGCGTAATGGTTCAGGCCTAATTCTAAGATGGCGCGTAAAAGAAAAACGTCTGACAAAGGGCCGACTCCAATATATTAAAGCTGGTGCAAGTAATTTAATATTTGAGGGTAAATCCTGTTTTTTTTATTTTTAATTTAACTGCAAGGATTTTTTAAATGCTTGTACGCATAAAACAAAGGTTTATTATGAACATTTTGATAAAGCTTTAAATAATTTATTTATCACTCTATCCGTAAGAGAGCAAAGACTTTAAAAATAGAGCTTATCAACTGCAAAATAATAACAAAAAATGGCAGTAATCCTTGGTGGACAGAAACACAAAAATAATAATAATAAATACTGAGAAAATCTCCCTGCTCACTAGAAAATAACTCCTAAAAATAACAACATATAATTCAACAACAACACTAATAATAATATTAATAAAAATCTCCTTTATGCAAATATCGTTTTTGTTGTTTCCCTGCTGCCCACTGAGCATTTTCTCCATACGGATCGAATAGTCATTAGCTCTCGCACACCATCTTCCCAAAGTCCCCGCGCCCATAAATCACACAGGAGCGCCGTGACCTCAGAGCGGCCGCGCGGTCCTCGATGGCACTCCGTCTCCCATTATATCCTCGTTTCCCCGGCGGAGCGACACAGCCCCACCGCTTTGGCCGACTTTTTTTTATGGCGCTCGTTTTGATGTATCATTTAAGGCAATAAAAGCTGCACGGAACGGCACGAGATGTTTAGTTTTTATTGGGCCGGCTGGGGCTCGAAGCAGGCGCGCGCTGTGTTTTGATTGTATCCTTGGAAGCAGATATTTAAAAAGCTGCTTCATCAACAAAAGGCTGTAAAGACATTTGTTTATCCAAATAGAAGCATGCACAGTTAAACGAAATGTTTGATCTCTATGTGGCTTTATTTTAATTTAAACTATTTCAATTGTGATAAATAAAATGTGTGACCTAGTGATCATTTGTGTGAATCTTATTGGCTCAGGCGTCCCTTTCAACAATAACCTGTAAATGTTGTGCCGTAAATTCTAAAGGCCTATTTATGTGTCGCTTTATTACTAATGAATAAGTCACATCAATATGAATTTATAGGCTATCTCTGTCTAGTTTCTCGCCCAGCAAAAGCTCAGGACCCTCTTTTCACTGACCTCTGCCTCTCGCAGCAATAACTCACGACAGTAATGAACAATCGGCGGAAATACCTCAAAATAAAATCCATCCTCCCAAAGCTCGCGCTCTGACTCTGTCCGCGTGGAAAAACATATCCGTCCGTGACAGCAGCAGAATACATCCACAGACTCGGGATCCTCCGCGCCTCAGCCTGCTCGATAAACAAACTACAAAGCCCGGACTCCCCTCACGGTAAGTGGGGATAACCCGCGAATAATCAGCATCATATGGCCAGACCAGGGCTCCGGTTTTCTTCCCCGTGCCATAACATCGCGCAGTATTATGCGCCCCGCTCACGTGACGTAACGTCAACTTAAATCCCTTTTATTTGAGCCCGTGAATCATTAATGGAGGCAGTCATTGCCCCTGAGGAGAAACGGATCAGTTTGGAGGGAGAAAAAAGAGGGCTATGTGACACTGCAATGTATCTGGCAGAGGAGCAGGTCTCTCGCAGAGAAGCAGCTTTTCCACGTGTCGCCCATTCAGGGGGAAAGACTGCTCTGTCAGGTTTAAAGTGCCATATATTCTGAGCCTGTTAGTGGGTGAAAGAGCTAATCCTTGCTGTATTATGCTGAGTTTCAAGTGTAGCCACGGCTCACAGCCTGACGCAAAAGCAGAGTGTTTGGCACTGCAGCGTGATATCTCACACCATGTGAGATAGAGAGGGATTTACCTACAAAACGACATTTAAACATGGCAGAATATTTTAGAAATTGTAGAAACTGTAGCCTGGTGTAATGTACGGTATATGAGTACATTTGATATGGTCTTTGTAATGGGATCCATGTAGTCATAACATTGACAAGAAAAGCTCAGTAGCACCCTTTTAGTTCATTAAAATGCGTATATTTTAAGGCATGTTCATAGCAGCCTAGAAATCAAACGTGCCCAAGTATATTAAAATGTTTTCTTTTATGACCAAGTAGCGAAAATAAAGACATTTGAACTGATTAAACAGGCTACCTCTAAATGTTCTTATTAATTTTACAAACATGTTAGCATAATATTTCTCATCCTGTCTTCTTCCCCTTATAAACACAATCAGGTATACAGAGTCTTACTCAATATCGCCCCCCCGCCCTCAGACCCACAGTTAGCTTGTAGCACCACTTGTGCTTCTCCATCAGCAAAAGCCTGCATGCTCTGGGGCCAAATTGACAACAATAGTTACACATTTACCTGTCCTACATAAGAAGCCGGCGCGTCCCGGTGGTCGTGAGGGGTGCGTGTCAGTCAGCAGTGGGCGGAAAGTGGAGCTGAAGGAACCAAAGAGAGCCTGCTCGACCCCGCTGATCAGAACATGGACCCCCATTCGACCTACATGCGCTTACGCGTTTCCTACCAGCTGAGGGAAATTACAGGCTTGTGTAGAGGAAGTTTGAAGATTTTTTTTTGAAAGAGGTAGGGAGGAGGGTGTGGAGGTAAGAGGGAATGCCAGCTGTACCACAATCCTGCTTCAGTCTGCCTAAAAACACAAACTACGAACTGTATCTCGTCTGAAGAGTGTGCCACGCGTGCGCCATGGAAGGTTTCTGGCTTGTGGCAATGCTGGTTTTGCCAAAAGTCCCAGCCCGGAAGAGCTTCTCTCATCTCGGCACCGTTTGGCGCTTGTTTTCCGTCAACACCGAGCAGCGGGCGTGGAAAAATCCCACCACAACTATTAATCATGTGGGGCGGACATAGACAGCATCCCACTCCCACAGCAGCCTTTGTCTTCTCAAACTACAAGTTGGGCGGCAAACTTTTTAAAGACATGAACAGAAGCAGATCAGCTCTTATTAATTCACCAACAGAAAAAAGAAAGATTAATGATTTAGGTTGCAGACTGAACTTTTACGCACGGGTTTTAGACACATTATTATGAATAGAGGACCCGTTATTGTTCGTGAAACAAAATATTAATGTTTCTTAATTTGTATTTTTTTTATCTGTTTTTGTTCCTCTTTTGTTACAGATGTGAAGCTGTCGCCAGGATTTTATGCCTCGACGTGTGCGCGCACTGGAAGCTTATCCCTCGCTGCCTTTCGCCACCGCCACTGAACTCTTCCCTGACCCGGGCAGTGGCTTCATAGGGAGTCGAGTGGGAAGTTATGTTGAGTTCCAAAACATGCAGGAGATGGACAAAGGCCCTTATCTGGTAGCAAACTTATTTAATTTATGTAAATTCTTTTCCAAAACATTTCCTTCGGCTCAGCCGACTGTAAAAACTCTTACATTTTAAATATCTTATCATAGAACCGTTTCTGATTTATTTACGCAAATCAGGACTTCTTATCGCTGTCAGCAAAGAGGAGTTAAAGGTGCAGACCTCTGGATGTTGGCCAGACGGAGCTCCATATCTTTCCACATTGTTGACACTCTGAGCTCTTGAACAGGCAGGCGTGGGTCAAAGAGACTTTCAGAAGAAGATAAAACTCTTTCTGTGAGGTTTAAAGCGGCCAACATCAAGGCTAAAGCGAAAGCCAACGCTTTGGCAGTAATGGAGACATCTCTGAGGAGGACCGAGACTGCGTAAATGTATGCGTAAAGTTGTTTGTAATAAAACTGTTTGATTTTTTTCTGTTCAACTTCATCGTCTGTTTTGTGACTTCAATGATATAATACTATGAAATGCTCACAGCTGCCCGTTACTGTGAAGGTAGGTGTGAACTAGCTTTATTTCAGCCATTGATTTTTTTAAAAATGTTTTTGTGTTTATCATGAAAATGCTCGCATTGTCTTGGATCTTTGTTAATAATTAACTTTCCACAAATGTGCTACTGTTGTCACTGTCAGTGGAGGTCTAACGTTTAACCAAGTTTTAGTCATAACTTTTGTTTTGTATCTTAGTTGAATTCACGTCACTCTTAAGTCTGCATTCTCCTTAAAATGTATATGATAATCAGAATGCAAATTAGGGAACTTTTGCTCTGTAATCAGTGACAGAAAATTACATATAGAAACTAATTGTCTATTTTAGAGTGAGTTTCAGCCAAACTGAGAGCACATTTTCATTCTGACGTGACATATGTAAATTCATTTATATTAGACGATTTTGCAAAAAAGGAAAAAAAGTTTTGCGCCATAATACTGCATATATTTTTATAGCCTACATCATTAAGTAGCATGAATTTTAACCTTAGCTTGTCAGACTAAAGGTTTTAAGGCAGGCGATATTTTTTTACACAAACATTTTTTCATTATTTAAAAGGACGTAAAAGTCATATTATATATATAAATCTATTTTAACAGAGTCAGAAAATGTAAGTGTTTAAATGTTTGGAGGAAATCTTTAAACAAAAAAAATCTATGGGTGATAAAAATAATACATAATTTTCTATTTATATTCAGTAAGCAATTATAATATGTAGTTTCTTCATGCACTTCAACTTTTAGAGAGAAAAAAACTTTTTTTTCCCCTATTTTACAAAGCACTACGTTAAATACAACGTTTATTCCTAAAAATCAAAGCTGGGAAGTATCACCTGTTTAAAGGTACAAAGTTCCTGCATAACCTTAGAATGTCTTATGATTGATATTTAAACGTTAAGTCCTTGAAATGTCTGTTTTTGTTTACCTCTGATTAGTCTTTCATTTCAAAAGGCACGCTGACTAAGACTGTTTCACCAGATCTCGGCTCTTTAACATAAGAACACCTGAAATAAACTGTAGCAGCAACGTGACGCTCGTACAATTAACATTGAAAGTCTGTGTTCAAACATGTGATCTCTAATAACTGTGTCTCCTTCCATTTCATTGAAAAAAAACTTTATATCCTGTTGATGAATTTATGTTAAGAACATTAGCTTGTTGCATTTTATTCTCAAAACGATCTCACTTTAACAAATCACCTTTACTGATTGTTCTGTACTGCATAAACTGTGCTACTTTCCCTCAATTTAGAAAGTCATGAATTAGATTTTTAACCCCTTAAAGCCTGTTGTATCATATTTGATACATACTTTTATGATACCTTTATCTAATCAATATGATCAACAAATTACTAAAAAAAACACCATCTGAATACAATCAGATAAATGATACAAATGTCCTCAAGTGGATTTTCCAGCTGCCAGAAACACCTAATGTATCAAATGAGATACAAAATACATATGTTCAATTTTTTGGAATTTTTTTTTTTTTTTTTTGGATTTCAGTATAAAGTGAAATAAACATTTCCGCTCCAAGAAATTGGAATTTTCTGGCTATAATTTGTGTTTTCAGACTTTAAAGGGTTAAAGGATTGTAGAAACCTTGAGGTAGGAGTGTAAGATTTTTTTACACCAGTTGTCATTTTTAATCTTTTGATTTTAAATTGCAGAATAGAAAACTTTCCTGATTCTGATTATAACTTTCTTAACTAGTTTTTATCCCCCCAGACATCGCACTGGTATACTTTCTCCCTGCAATCTGTAGCACTTTATTTTTAACTGTTTTTAAAATGTTGAGATGAATAAAACAGCCATACAAAGCCTATTTATATCCATATATTGTTGATGGTATGACTTATGGAAGTGTCACACTGGGTGTCTTTCCAATGTTATCATGTAAAATGAAAAATAGAGAACTTTCTTGATTATAATGACCCAGGATTGTTCTCGTCCCAGATTTAGTAGACTATCTCCCTGCAGTCACATTTGTGGGAATACTTTATTTTTAACCGTTTTATAAGACTGAGGCTGACAAATATTCACTCATGCAACATAAGTATAACTTGTACTCTTGATTAAAGGAGTTATGGAATTTTCAAACTAAATCAAATAACATAAAAATCTACAATAGAGGACTTTCTTGATTACAGTGATACATATCTATTTCTTTACCAGGCATACTAATAGTATAGCGTCTCCCTGCCATCATTTTTGTTGCAGTTATTTATTTTTTGACTCTTCTCAAGAATAGTTAGTTTAATGAATCATTTATATTGGGGGCAACATGGATTTGCATTATGTCTTCTTAGACTTCAAGTTTTCACTCTTGTTGCCTTGGACTATATTTACTCAGATTGGAATGATGCTACGTAAGTGTGACAGAAATCTCAGAGTTAATCGAGTATAATCACAATTTTGATTAAATGTTTCACAACTTCACCTAAGCAGATATCTGTGCTCTTCTTTATGTTTTCCTCTGTGGATCTAAAGGGTCTGTATTCAGAAGAACTTTTAGATATTTGCCATAAGTGGTGGAAATAGATTTAATATAACTGGTAAAACTTTTCATTTTTTAAAGGAAAAAATATATATATACAAGAAATGATTAATTAAAGCTTATATAATGTTAAAGATTGTGTCAAAGATGAAGAATATTTGAATCATTCAGCTTGTTCAAAAAAATATCAAGCCTCATGGCTGCAAAGGTGATTTGTAATATTTTACTGTGCAGTCTGTTTGTAAACTTGTTAGTTTTCACACTCTCTGCAAACTAAAATTAAACGGGACAGCAATATCTTAAATAAGCCTTTTATAAAGTTTTCAATGATAGGGCTCCAATTTTCAACACTGTTTGTTATGTAAATATATTTCAGTATATCTGAAACATTCAACTGAATAATACGTAGGCTATCTCAATTATGTCTTAAATACTCATACATTTCTCATAGGTTTTGCACATTCTGATTTGATTTACGTGCAATTTACGTTTTTACCATCCGTTTAAGTTTTTGTCCAACCAAATGGATCTAAAAACAATATGAGTTCAGCAATGACCAATAATAACCAATATGTGATATAATTTAGCTCCGAAATCTTAAGTAATGTACAAGCTGGAGCAAACAAAACACATCACAAATCAAAGATCAGTTCGAGCATACTGAACTGAACTCTACCCCGGGCTTCTGAGTATTCACAGTAATTTATCTAAGCCCTTTAAGAAAAACGTAATATGAACAAAAAGCCACATCTACTCACAGGTCATGTCGCTCTTAGTCCATACTTTTGTCATGGGAGAGGAGATGTGACTCGCACCCTGCAGAGGATCACTTCAAATGAAAATAAGGCAGATTTTCTGATCTATTTCTGACCCTGAGGGCATTCATTATTCAACAAGTCACGTGAACCAGCGAATTAAAATTTCAGAACATTGGAAGTGACCTCTATTCGCGAATCAAATTACTTCATATCTGAAATTGAACTAGTTAGGCTTCTTGGAGTCTGCGCAAAATCGGTGCCAATCACCCTCAACGTCATCTCCTGCACAGCCTCCATGTCTGCAGCGAGAGCTAAAGTAGAGACAAGAAAGAGTGTACAGGGCCTGTTCTGAATATGTCTTGTTTGTTTTCTTATATGGTGAAAGGTGAATTGATGAATATAACAAAAAAAATATTTAACTTCTTAAAAAGTTATTTTATGTGTCATAATGTGATTCTTTTTGTTGTGGTATTTTTTTCTGAATATGAGCTCCGACTTTTAAGATTAAATGCATTATGTTTCCAATTATTTTGTTTTTATTGTCCCAAATATTCAACAGAAAGCATCGGTGCCAAACGTATTGAAAATCGTGTTGTATTACGCGCCTGTTAGAGCTCATATCTGCGCCCTGCATGGCCTGACAGAAGTGTTTCTGTGATGAATTAAGGACGAGCTGTCTCTTGAAATAATTTTGTGGAAATTCATGGCTCAGATTCACACCTTAACACCGTGTTTTGTTTCCGCGCTGTCTTTGGGAGAATCTGAAATGGGAAGAAAAAGCTCGTGGAGGTCTCGGTGCTGATGTATGGTCTGAACACTGTGTGTCGAAAGGTCAGGGGTCAGGAGAAGTGCTCGGAGCTGATGATTGGCCAGGGCCGGCCGTGTCCCCTGGTTGAACTCCCTATTGTTTGGATGTAGCAGGTAGTGACCAACACTCACACACTGGTGCACTAAGGCAGGCTGAGATCTCCTCATAATGCAAAGTGAGAACAATATGTGTGGACGGATACATTTAACAACTAAGGTTGGTTTGATCCCCGCGCAAGTAGCAAAGTCTGGAACTTAAGCAGCTGATAACTGCCTCATAAATTCTCTCCATATTTCATCTTTATCCGCGAAAATACGCATGACATCCCTGCGCATTTCACGGATTAGGACTACAGACGATTGAGCAATAAAAGACATAATGGAAACAGACACTGATACACGTTTTAAGCTATGTGTTGCAGATAGGTTTGTAAATTCTTAATGCATTTTTCACAGTAATCGGATACAAAGAATGAACATATCAAAAGTCGGATATAATCCCCTCCCGGGATATAATTTAGAGAATTTAAACTAACAATTTAACTCAAGGAATATTATTTATTCTCATTTAGCAGATGAAGTTAAATTGATACATTAAAATAATTTCAAGGTGTTAAGAGGTGAATCTCCCAAAGCTCAAACAGTTTTCCACTATTTTACGCACGCGTCTCCACACGCAAAGTGTTTCCAAAGTGCTTTAAAATGCGTCAAAGTGGATAAATGTTGAGGTATCAATATTATTTGAAAGTGTTTTAAATTAAATAATTTAGTCTGGATGTAAAAGAAAAAGCCTTACTATGAAACAGAAATTAAAAAAGACACGCATTTGGCAAACAATTACGCGCGTAAAAATGCATATTGTTCCATTTATATCCAAACCTGCAAGGACAACCCCCCAAATCAACACAGAATTATAAGTGAAGTACATATTTATTTCACAAGGACACATAGAGCCTACACCAGCCTACATCACAGCGGTCATTACTGAGACAACACATACAAATATTCACAGTTTAGAACACAGCACAACATGGGACGGACTAGCACAAATAAAACTAGACCCTTTTTACGACACCAAAGAACAGAAATCTACAGGACAAAACTCTCTCCTTATTGTGCCTTCATTATGATTTTTTTCCTATGTACATTAACATGTGAAAGTCTCCTGGACTACATTCAACAGTAAACCAGTCAAACACACAAACTACTCTGTTACTCTGACTGATGCCACTCCTCTAAAAAAAAAAAAAAAAAAAAAAAAAAACAGCCGTGTGGTTCTCTAGCAGGCATCTGAACTCTCGCTAAATATCTTTCAAGTATATAAGAACTTTCCATGAGCAATTATAGAAAAAAAAAATCCCCAAAAGACATAGAAAAATGATCTCCAACTTACTTTAACCTCACTCTTTTTTAACTGTAATAATACATTTTGATCCAAGTCCTATTTTTGAATGTGCGTAATCCTTCCTTTCATGAGAATAAACAAATATATAAACACTTCAGGTGCCACCGTGGCAGTTAAAGGTGGATTTCAAGCTTATATGAAGAGGGCGAGGACGAGCGGAGAGGGCACAAAGGACGTGACAAGGGCCCAAGAGGCAGAGGCGAGGGGATAAGGAGAGAACACTATGAGTGTAAAATACTGAGAATCGGTCCATCAAATTCCACTTGTGTTATTTGCCATCTCAGTCTGGATTGGGGGGGGGGGGGGGGGGGTTCTTGCAGGGATGGGGAGGGTAGGGGGGATCGGTCAGGCACTATAGACCTGCAGTGCACGGCGTGGGGACGAGCTGCTGGCCTGTTTTGATCTGCTGCTGTTGCTGCTGATGGGCCCCCGAGACTGAGGACGAGGCCGAGCTGGACGAAGAGGAGGAGGAGCGGATCTTGGTGTTAGGCAGCTTGTGCTCCTTCTTCCACTTCATCCTCCGGTTCTGAAACCAGATCTTCACCTGGCGCTCGGACAGGCACATGGTGTGCGCAATCTCCACTCGCCTGCGCCGGGTCAGGTAGCGGTTGAAGTGGAACTCCTTCTCCAGCTCCAGAGCCTGCTGGCGGGTATAGGCAGTGCGGGACCTCTTGGGCACTCCTCCAGAGTAATTGGCATTAACTGGAGAGGAGGGAGAGAAGCCATATAGGGGAAAGCAAGCAGGTGTTACAAGATTTGGTTTATTCTCGCACCTTTAATCTCCACCAAAGAGCACATTTAGATCTTGAAAAAAAAGTATTTATTGGATATTTGTATTTTTTGTTTTTACATGAGCTCTGGGGTTTTACCTTGCAAAAGTCCCAGACGTAATGCTCTTAGCGCCCATGATATCTATTTAACGTAGTTCTCCTGTTAAGGTGCCACAATTTTTGTGTATTTTAAAATGCCACATTTTTACTCACGCACGGAAAGATGCTATAATCGCATTCTTACGCAGAATCAGACGATACAGTATTTTTTGTTTTGTTCCTTTTTGTGGAAAAAAATGTTAATTTGCAATACCTGCCCATATGAGGGTTTAAGAAATAATAGAAAAGAGAGAAATTGGCAAGAAAATACACTAGATCTGCTTTAATGGCGCACTTAAAAGCGCATAACAGAGGAAATACAAGTACAAAAAAGAAAAAGACAGGTTATTTCAGAAATCCACACACACATGGGAGCTTGTGTTTCATGTGTGGGAACAATGTGGTTTCTCCCTAATCCATTAATTATTCAATATTTTTGTTAAAAGCACTGAAATTGTGCTGTATTTTCAGCTCAGTTGATGGAATATTCAAGATCTAAATGTTTGCTCCCATTAAAGATAACCTAAGCATGATAAGATTTGATTTGGAATAACAGCCGATCTGTTTGCTTGACTCCAGCTTACGGACATGACCTTAATGTGGAGATGCCGAGTGTACAAGCACTCGCATCCAGGGACAGATCAAGCTTAGAAAATGATTAACAAAACAGCGGGGTTGGATATTACAGTTTGGCTCGGCTCCAGTGGTGGAGCTAGTTTGGGTTTTAAAAAGCAACAAAGGCACATGGCCCCGACAGACTGAACACAGGCTATAAAATTTACGAGGGTCCTTAATTACCGACCCTGCTGCTCGATAGTCGTAAATTGCTGTTGTAAGGGCTGCTACTAGTGCTGCCTCAATGGGCTCGCGTGTGCTCCAGTGCTTGTTCCTCAGTGGTTCTGCTGTTATACCGTGACGATAACTCACCATTGCTAACGTGGACCTTTTTCATCCATGGGTAGACCACCGGCTCCTTGCCCTTCGCCACGCCGGGATACACCTCACCGGCGAGGCTGCAGTCTTTGCTGACTGTATTTGTCCCTGCGCCACCGTCTGGGGCCGCGCCGAGGCGGGGACCGTGGCTCTGTGGAACCGGCTGCGGCTGTGCGTGATGCCCGTCGTTGAAATCATCGAGTCCAGCGGCGGGGACGTTACCGTAGTCGTATCCCGTTTCTGTGTAGTTTGACCTCGGATAGGATGGCTCGTCGTGATGGGGGAAGCCCGTATCTTTTGGCCGCTCGTAGTAATCACCAGGGTTGGGGATGTATCCGCTCTGCTGGTATTCGTCGCATGGAGGAAAGGAAGGCTCGATATAGTTGGAGTTTATCAAGTAGGAACTCATGGTCATTAATTTGTGAAGTGCAACAATACTAATTTTTATCGCGCTGTCGTTTTTCTGATCTCCACAAAACCCTCCTACTCCCTGTCAAATGTACAAAGTTGCCTGGTCACGTGTGAGGCGCCACCAATCACGGCGTGTCCTGTGGGCATCATGTAAACAGGAACCAATGGAAAGCATGGCATTGGTACCACCAACGCTGCTCGGACTGGCTTACGTTGGTGTCTTCCTTATTAAATCACGGTATATAAAGAAAAAGCAATCAACAAACTTGTTTACTGCATGGGGCCAAACTTCTGTGGGTGAGGCTTTTACTGCGTGAGAGGAAAATACTCTGCTTCTGCTGCAGAGAGGGGATGTGAAATTCAAACCCTGGGATCATAAAGGTTATCACAGACAAAGGCTGTTTCCATTAGAAGGCTAAATATTGATTTTATGAGTTGAAAATGTGGCAAATTCGATAAACATTGAAACTGGGACACGTGAATCACAAACACAAACAGTTATATCCCAATCTAAATGGAGGGAAAAGAAATCTGCCCGTGCGCACTGACAAAGCGCTCCTCTGCGGACACACAACTCTGCACATAAAGACCTGTGCATCTCTAAAACCTGCTCAACAACAGCACACACATATAAAAAAAAAAAAAAAAACACAAAGCCATCTTCGTCTTCCACGTTGCACAAGAGGTAAAATCTACACAACTCATTCTAAGGCAACAAATGAGTAAAAAATGTTCCTTCCATTATCCAGGACAATTAAACGATTTAAAGTCACATTTTTCTGCTCCTTGTTTTTACCAAAACAAACTGACAAAGTTCCTCATAAGTGATTGCAAGTTCACCAATTTATTATCCCTTTTCTTACGGATCTCTACAAAAAGACCATCCACAAACTTGGATTTTACGCACGTCTCACTGTGCGTAAAACCAAGCGAGACAGCACGGAGAGCTCTGAGTAAATAAAAGATAATGACATTTATTAGCTGCAAATCACAGATTATATCAAATCCACTCATCTTTACAATTTAAAATTATTGTAAAACATTTTAAAGGTCATCCTACAAAAATTTAGCCAACAATCCTAACAGTTTTAGCACTGTTTTGGACAAAAAGTCGGACTAGTTTTGTGTGAAACTAATTTGAGATGATACAATTTCCACATACTTTAAAAGTGAAAATATGATTAAAAGAGACTGGTAACTAAAAGTTTAAACAGAAAAAATCTCTAATATTTCATTTTTATTTGCCATAAAGCTTAAATTCCTTCTTTTTTTTAAAGCCAGCTGCACAAATTCAGGGTTACCCTTTGATGGACTTCTATGTGTTTGAATAATAATTTTTTTTTTCTCTCCTTCTTCGTTACAAATTATTTTTCTTATAAATAAAAACAAACATATTGTCTGACCGTGCTCCTCTCCAGCAGCCATCACGTCCAGCTCTTCTCTCCTCTCTCTGTCCGAATCGGCTCACTGTATCCGCAGCTCCTCTCCCCAAAGCTCGTCCACACTGTCCACGTCAACAAGGACCCTGCATGGACAAACAAGACGCCAAAACTTCGGAAATATTGAAAGGTTTCTTTTTTTCCACTCCTCTCCATTCATTTCATTTTTTTCTCCCTCTCTCACTCGGGTCCCCCCTCTATTCTATTCTCCTGCTCCCCTGAACAGAGATAACTTCTGCCTGACCCCAAAGTGACACCGTTTCCATTTTGTTTCTGATTAATCTTGCCCATTGACAGTCTTTGTTAAACAACAAGGCGTGCCCCCTTTTCCAAAGGCGACATTTTCATATCTGTTAGACGCAGTGACCTGAGGTTCACCCCGGACTTGGACTTCAGTTGTCCAGAGCTAATGGGGGGGCTCTCAGCGCGGGTCAGCACCCCTGGAAAGATCCCCAAAGGATTTTTTTTTTTGAATGTACAAAAAAGGTGCAACTTTCTCAAAAAGCAGACGTCGAAGTTTGGGCAACAGTATTCTCAGAATTGGATCTTGCAGCCACACACATCTGCTGAAAATAATCTAATGAAGTTCATATTTCTTTACAGTGTTGACTTCATCTTTGGCGCTGTGGATTTTGGAAACAGTGATGCGCACAACTTTTAGCAGGTGACTTCTTCTTTTCCACTAACAGGCCTCACTTTATGCTCCTTCATCTTTCCCATCTGATGTCCTCACACTATTGCTGTAAGGCAGAGCTGTTACTATCTTGTGTATCTTACAGCCTTCCTCGCACCTAACTCATTGTAGATGGCAGCTGGTGCTTCTTTTCGCCATATATTCCGCCAGCCCAGCGCGCATCCCATGGCCCAGAGACCACCTGAGAGGCAATATGTCAACATAATGTCAGCGCTAAGACGACTACACATGATATCTAAATTTACAGTCTGCTGCCATTCGATTATATATGTCCAGTGTAAATATGGGCCACATTAGCTCGGCTATTATCCACTTAAAACTTAGTTATCCTCGCATGAAAATGACTTCTGTTTGTGGAGGAACTTGTTGCTAAGAACTACTCTTCTTCGAGGAAAACCGACATTAGAATTATCATTAAACAACATAATAAGCGGTGAAAAGGAGTCATGTAAAGTGACAGCCCTGATAACGTGCATGGTACCTCCTGCAGGCCTGCAAGGTGCGTCTAAATGCAATAAAGCTGCACGAAATCTCTGTACTCACGAAATATAGCAAGATAACAATCAACCGTTTGACGATTTTGATTTTTTTTTTTCTGGGGGGGGGGGGGGGGGGGGGGGTTGCCATGTACACTAATTGTTGGATAAAAAGTTAAGATCTATCTCCCAATGTTCTCTTTCAGACCACAATGATAAATGAAGGTGTCTTTACGCACGGGGATTGGTCGGCCTTTGACTAGTCCTCTCAAAAAGACTGTCATTATTGGCATCATTCCCCTCAACACTTGAAATTCGTAAATATCCCTTAACTTATTTTTAGATTGAAAAATTAAAAAGCCATTTCTAAGAGTTATGTATGAAAAACTGAAATATCTTCTGATGTTATTCTTCAGTTTAAATAAACATAGTGCTAAGAGTCCACTTCAGGAGCACTGTCGAGGGAGAGTATTTTACGCACAAACCTAATAATGAGCCATTTGGCTGATTTTGGGCCTGTTTTACTGTTTTACGTTGTGCATATGATTAAAACTTTTGTGCCATGCGGAACAGTTCTCCACAGATTTTGTGCATCTCACTGGTGCCTATGGGTAAAAAAGTTAGCCTCCTAACTTTATTCTCGCATTTAGAAAGTACATCGTGTGTTCTCTTTCAGAGTGTGCACTGTCGAGGGAAGATCTCCATAAGCACAAGAACAAATATCTGTCATTTGCTTTTGCACTTAAAATAGGCACTTGCAATGTGTTTGAAATATTTGTTTAGGTATATTGAAAAGCTTTCCACAAATTTTATAACTCTTGCTCTCTTTGTGAAAAAACATTGTGGCTGTATTCTTTCTTTCTTTAATCAAAAACAAAAAAGAAGTTCTGGGAGTTCTCTTTCAGAGTGTACAATGATAATTACCAGCTAACAGGCCATTTAACTGAAAATATGCTGTTGGGATCTGTTTCATTTTTGTTTTTTTACAATCTTAAAACACTTTTAATAAAAATGTAGATGTCTCATCGCTTCCTGAATGTGGAAAACTTTAACACATTAATATATTATCCTCAAATTTTACTAAAAGTAATTCTCAGTGTCCCCTTTCAAAGTATGAGATCAAGAGGAGATATCTTTACGCACAAGATTAATGATCAGACATTTGGCTAGTTTACTTAAAATTAGCATTTGGATTTCATTCTTGAATTTTGAAGACAAATAGTTTTGGGTGCTCACCTTTTCGAGTGAATTGGGGGAAAATCTCCTTGCGCATGAGGATAACATGAAACCATTTGGCTATTTCTCTTGAAAGACGCAAATGGGCGCTGTTTTAGACCACTGTTTGATATCCTAAATAGCTTTTCCGATGTATTTGTTTCAGATATATCTCTGCCACCCACAAATGTGAAAAATAACAGTTTTTCTGATTTTGATCTTAATTTTCCAACAACTATGTCATGGTGTTCCGTTTTAGAGCGTAACCAGGGTCTCTTCACACTCGAGGAAAATGATAAGCTATTTGGCATTTTCATTTAAAAGCGCTATTTTGGAAGTTGTTTTATGAATGTTTTGTTTTCTTTAATATTTTCTTGAATATTGTTCACCCTGCTTTGGATTTATCTTTACAGCTTAAATGGGGAAAAGTAATTACCTCGTGATTTTATTTCTGATTATTAATCTTTAAGTACTTACCGGTGTTCCCTTTTCGGTGTATATCTGGCACAGATGTGCATATATGAAGATAATGATCAGTCAATTGAAAATTTCGCGATATTTAAAGCGTTTTGGAGTTGTTCCAAATTATTATTGTAATAATGAACCATTTGCGCTAAAAATTTAGAGATTTTATTCGCTGAGGAAAGAAAACATAATGACTCTTCATTTTATTCTTGGTTTTAAATTCAAAGCTTTTCTCGGTGTTGTCTTTCACCGTGTTTATTCTAAGTGAAGGTCTATTTCAGTTTATAAATCATGCTGACACTTTACTGTAAATTTAGATTATCAGAGAAGTGCTGGGACGATAGTGACAGATTGCAGGTGCTCCTCACAAGGTCTTCTGTCTATCCGGAGCCATGACGGACGGATAACAAATTCTCCCTGCATTCAGGATGTGAGGGACTGAGATTCAGACTATAAAACACATTTTATACATTTATGGAAATATTGTAGTAAAAATAAAGACTCTCAATAAAATCTCAGTCATGCGCACATGTGCCACGTGGAATTATCATCATATGCAAATACATCAGAACTAATTTTCCACCTTTATTTCAATGTATAGAGCACAAATCCTTGATAAAGCCAACAAAAACGGACTTTCAAGAGCTCAGGAGAATTTAACACTGGAGCCAAAGCAGCTACATCCTGTAAGTGAATGGCCAACTTCCTTATTCCTCAAAGTTGATGTAATTCAACCTGCACAAAATATAAATCAAGAAGACCAGACCATTGTTCCCACTAAAACAACATAAAGATATTATGATTATTTGGTGTTTGTTACAGTTTTAGGGATCTGATTTCAAATATTATTTTCGGTTAGGCTGAAAAAACGACTAAAGAAAACGGATTAGTTCAAGGGAGAACTAAAGCAGCTGTTTCCTTAAAATGTGACTGAGCAACCCTGTGATTCCAGCAGATTGTTTTATACCAGCGTGCACAACCATTAAACCAAGAATACCGAACTAATGTTGGCAGATTACTCGTTTCACTTACTGAGGGGTTTCAACGAGTGAATGAATTAAGGGTTTTAACTTTACTGAAGAAAACACGTGTTTGGTATCTGTTAAAAGTAGTCAATCAATTATTGTCCCTGAAGATTCTTAACTTGGACAAAGGTTCAAACGTTGGATGAACCAATTTTCAACCTTCATTTTTGGGCTTCTGTGCGCAGAAATCCAGCAAACAATGTGGTAATTTTAAGAGGACATGGGGAGTGAGATTTACTGATAGGCTATGTGTTTCTGTATCTATAGAGGATTTGCTGTTTTACATAATAAATATGTATCACTTTCCTATCACGTATTTTCTCCACTGTTGGCTAATTTGAATATATTTTCTTTTGCAATTTAACTTTTTCCTGTTGTTTCATTCACTGCCTCATGTTTGTAGATCGTGTTTATTTTGTTCTTGTCATTTTCTTCCAAAATCTTCACTACTTCGTGTACATTTTGCCGGTTTTTTATACTTAATTGCCATTTTACCTCCTTATTTTTGCCTTTGCTGCATGTGTAAACGGAATGAAACCTGATTGCCCTCCGCGATCAATGAAATATTTATCTTAATAAATCTAAACATTGTGATCAATAAAGTGTAAAAGGTTGAAGAAGGTGAAAGTTGTACTGTTGTCTGTTTTATTTGTCTTTGTCATAAAATGCAATGCTTAAGTATTTTTTGTAAGATCTAAAAAATATAATCACTTTTCAAATTCTCATGTCATGACACTAGTTGAATAGACATGTCACGCCCTACAGTCTTGTGCCGTGAGCCTTTTTTCATTCTGTGAAGCACTCCGACCTTGTTTTTTAAATGTATAAATGTATGAGGATAACTCCACGCTCTACAGCCAAGAAAGCATTTTTTCTTCTACTGCACACCGTAAGTTTACCAAATAGTTTCCTTTTACTGCAATGTGTGGTTAAGTATTAGTCTCTATTTTTAGGTGGTCTACTTCAGGTCCGTTCGGCCTGTGACTAGACCAAAAGGATTATTTGCGTAGAGACATTGGATCAACATTTATTTTTACGAATGGTAATAAAAGTTCAAGGTGAAAAAGTAATTAAATTAAATGTTCATCCCTCCAAACAATGTTTTTCTACGAACTTTATTTTTATGGGTAACAAAAACATCTGTGCCATTTCTGCTTTTTCTAAAGGCTTCTATTCAGCAGATCAAGATGAGCGGGGCTAAATGTTTTTTAAGGGGTCCGGGGGCTCGATTTGGGGGCTGTGGGCCTTCCCATTACCCTGTGACCGGGTCGAGAGTATCAATCCTCAAAATGCAAATGCTGCCCTCGTCCCTAAACATATCAAATGCAATTTATTCAAAGGAAATTCACCAATCAACCGCCCTAATAAAACGCCAGCCACTCAATCTTGTTCCCGGGGACGGGTGGGGGGTCCCCTCCCCCGGTCCCAAACGCGAGGTCACCGCGCTTCCAGGGTTCACCTGGAGTGCACTGTGCAACATATGTAATTCAAAGCTATTCTGTCTTTTGTGTGGAGAGTCAAGATCGCTATTATAAGGCTGGCATCAAGCTCGGAGTGAACAGATGACGGAGACTTGTTCAGCGCGTAAACTTTTGACCCCAATTTTTCTCCTCCTCTTCTTCTGCTGCGGCAGCAGCTATCTCCCCCTCATCTGTCCCAACCCGGAGAGGCATCAGGCCCTCTTGAAACGAAAAATTGATTTGAACAATGTGTATCTCTCCTGCCATCAGGATGATCATTTCCCTAAATTTCATAATTAGAGGAGATGCCAGGATAAGACCTAAAACGCGATGCAGCTTTATGATGCTTCCAACAAGGGAGAGAAAAGATAAATCCAATCGGTTCCCACTCAAGACTAATAGAGCTGTAAAATATGCAAATCATTCATTAGCGTTAGAGAGACACCAAAGCAGCCAAAAGTCTTTGTTGGAGGCCATACTTAAAGTTAGGCTTCCACTCTTTCCCCTTACATAGTTTCTCCTCTGGTTCATCCACAGGCACTGCGTCCTTCCATTACTGCGCTAAATTCATTTTTACGCATAATGCTTATAGGCAACGCCAAGAAAACGTGTCATTAACGTGAATCTGTGCGTGTGCGCGTGCATGAGCACGATATGAGGAGTGTGTGGGTGCTTTTCTCTCTGTCTTTCTCTATCCTTACAGCAGGCTGACAGTGAACTTGGCCTAAAGCGAGCTCTGCTGGTGGCTCAGAGAGGATGCAGATTTATCTTGGTGCTGTGGCTGACCTCCAGATGAACCTACAGCTCCCCTCTCTCTCTGTGTGCATGGCAGTTTGCCACACATGGGGCCCTGTCGAAATATCTTATTTTGAATTATTGGATAGGCATTTAATTTCCAAATAGCCCAGAACTCAGTGTGTCCTTTTGTGCTTTCAGCGCGTATGTAGAAGAGTAGAAAAAGTCACTGCGCAAAAATTCGTGCGTAAAAGTCACATTTTTGGTTAGCCACTGTCTTGAAAATGAGTTAAGATACGTAATAATCCACTAAAATTATAAGGTCGTTATAATCAAATTTGTTAACTAGTCTGTATTTTTGTATCTGCAAAGAAAATAAATCAAACAGGTAAGAAACCCTCTGTGTGCGTCCAGGACTTTTCAAGGGTGGATTTGTAAATTAGGCATGAAATGCTTTTACTAACAGGATGCTTTTACTCGAACCGAGTAAACTATTGCCAGAAGATTCTTAAGTATCAAGTAATGCTTCCAAATAATGAGCTTTAGGCCTGTGCGTATAAATAAAACTCCACAAATCCAAAATAACAGCTGGCGAACAATGGTGCTTTTGCAAATCGCTCAGGAAACAACTTAAACCAAGCTGCCAAAAAATTCTAAGACTCAAATATCTAATGATTTTTTCGACTGTTTCCACATTTGGAGTGAAAGTGTCAAATTAGAGGAGAGCGCATCAAATCACAAAATCCCCTAACGCGCAAACTAATCCCAAAGTGATGAAAGGAAAAAGGCCAACGCTTCCAAAAAGAAAATAAGAACCGAGAAACGAAATGATTTTCCTGATTACAGTCCATGTTCTTTAGGATCAGGGTCCACTGTCCGGTCAGTGATCGGACAAGAGGTCAGCACAAAGCGAGAGTGGCTTTTTAAAGAGGTCATCTGAACTTTTCAACCCCAAACACAAAACGACGTGGCAGACACAAAACGGAATTCCTTTTCAAACGTCTCCCTGCTGCTGTTTGTTCCCATGTTGTGTTTGCTCGACACTGTTTACAGCCTGAAGTCAAACAAGGTGCCAACGTGTGGAGCGCGCAGCCAAACGACAACTTTTTTTTTCTTCTTCCATTGATGGAGCAACAACTTCCAGACGTCATGAGCACAAACTGAATCCAATAGCTGTAAATGTATAGGCCTCGCATTAGCGCGTAACTTCATCAAGGGGGGACCTCCACGCTCCACACACTCCGTGGAAACTTTCTGGATCTGTGAATCCTCCAATGCAATAAAGCGACAACAAGTCGAAGTTTGAGGGGGTGGAAATGGACACAGAGATAATTATCCAACATGTAAAAATGGATTATGAGTTACACCACAGATGGAGGGAAACAAGTTACACGGGGAAGGAAGCAATTAAATAGCCATGAGCCGGACCCAACCCTGCGCAACATCTGCCGAGACCAGCATTCAGCACTGCACAACTGACAAATTAGTGTAATGGTCTAATAGGGACGGATAGAGGGAGCGAATACAATAATACGGCTGTTTGACACAGCCTGGCTGCTCTCGTGCTACCGGAAAGTCTGCAGAAACTTACCCAGAGACGCGCTCCTCGTCCTGGAGAGCGTCCGGTCCATACTGAGGCGAACAGACGGTCAAGTAACACTTAAAGCCTGCAAAGAGAGAGTCAGACGGAGCCTCGCCGTCAGTGCGATTATATGTTATGTGCAATATACTGTCAACTCCCCAAAACCATAAAACTTACTTTAATGGCCACCACGTGACCGTTTATGGCCAGTGAGCCTATCTGGCCGCGCTCCGGATGATTTTTACGATCTAATTCATAGACAAAACCCCCCATTCATTTAGCACCCAAATGTCAGAGAGCCAGAGCCGAGCCTAATAAAGTTTACAGCTGGAAAAAGTCGAGCTGATTCTCCGGGAAAAGCCCAGGAGTCTGTGCGCGTAAGGGGGACGCACAGCCCCTGGAGTCGGTTAGGACCCTAAAATGCCCCCAAAGCTCCAGCAAGGTGAGTAAGACATAAAGCTTTCATTCAGAGGGACCTGTTGAATTCGAGATTTAACCTGAGGAAATTGCCTATTTCTCAAATCTCATAGAAGGAAATGATTAAAGAAAAGCAGAAAGTCAGACTTTCCTGTTTTACGCAGCAGTTGTGCCAAACGCGTCATTTGGATGTGTCACAAAAACTCACTAAAAAGTTGCATTTCCAGTAGAAAGTTTATTATATTGGCAATCATCATCATCATTTTTGTTATTATAGTATATTCTTGTCTTCCAGTCTTTGAAAAACATTTACAAAAAGCTAATCACGATGGAGTTTTACACATAAAGGCGATGATATTTACTGTGGAACCCTCCACGTTCAAACAAAGACAGAACATGTTTTTACTCAAATGCTGCGTTCAGGTGAACAAACAAATCCTGTGGAAACATAAAATCAAAAAAGGAAAGAAAGAATGCAACAGCTACTGTACATAGAAGACTGGGTCGGAACTTCAGTCCATAAACGTGTCCATGACGCACACAATAACCACAGACGGCTTTTTTACTGCTGGCTCTACTTTTTTGAAGCAAGTTTTTTTTTTTTTTGACAAGTTGGTACAATACATCAAACAAATAAATACATACAGTACATATACAGTACATATACAGAGAAAACAAACGCTGAACACAAAGGCAGCACAACTTGGATCCTATTTTATAGGATGTTTGTTCCGAGTGCATCACGACTTTTACTGGATTTATGCGATAAGTAGGTAGCATTTCAAATTTTATTATTTTATTTTTTTGTCTGAACAAGAAATAATTTAAACAAACATTTATGTTTTTTTCATCTAAATCTAGAGAGAACTGTACATCTTTTTAATCACATAAGCATAACCACAAAGGGGACAAAAAATGAAATAATATTAAGGAATATAATGGGACTTTTGGACACACAGCGGAGCTCAGGTGGGGTGTCCCCTGTCCCGCACACTGCCCCGTTCAATGTCTCTGCGCCTTTTTAAGGAGGAGGAAGAGGAGATATCACAATCTTTGCTTTAATTTTCATAGTGCTCGTTATCAGGTGTGAAGGGAGGAATATCAGGGCCTGTACCCTCCACCGCCTGCAGCCGCCATGTTCATGCTCTTCAGCTTGTTGTCTTTCTTCCACTTCATCCTGCGGTTCTGAAACCAGATTTTGATCTGTCTCTCTGAAAGGCAGAGGGCGTGAGCGATTTCAATCCTCCTCCTGCGGGTCAGGTACCGGTTGAAGTGGAACTCTTTCTCCAGCTCCAGGGTCTGGTACCGAGTGTAGGCTGTCCTGGCTCTCTTGCCCTCCGGTCCGGACAAATCTGATACGGGAAAACAATGAGAATTTAACTAGATGCATGTAATAAATTATCAGCATTTTTTTATGACTGATATGACATTCTTGGACAGGAAATGTTTCAAATAAGCTTACTTTCAGAAAAGGCCTCATAAAGAATAGTTGGACAACAAAAACATCCTCTTACATAGTGAGACGCGCACTTTATTTTCAATGGTGGTAGAAATTAGTTGGTTCAAAAGATTACTTGTACAAAATGCTTCATTTTCGATATTCAGCCATCTATTCCCTCCAGATACAAACTACAAAAAGTATGCACGCAATTAGTCGAAAAAGACCCCTCATTAAATCTCAAATATTGTTAGAAGTTAGACACACACCTTTTCAGGTATACCTCGGTATTAGTAAAAATGGCCAATAAATGTCGGTAATTACAAAACTCTTCGTTGTTGCTATGTATTGAATGTATGTTACGAAAAGTAAACATGCCTCGTTGAAAATACACCTATAAGATCACAAAGGTTAAAAAAAAAAAAATCTAATAAAGTGAGACATGCCTTTTAACTTACTTAGATTTTACGAAAGTAAAACTCTGTAGTTTACTATATTCTTAACATTTGCAGTGTATGGACTATATCCTCCCCAGGCAGGACTTCTATTTGTAAAAGACACTGAATAAGATCTTTAGTAATCTAAAATTTAAAATGTAAAAAACCAAAGTTTTAAATTTTACTTTGCATTGTACTATGCTCTTTCCTGACGTGAAATTCGTATATTGGCACATATTTAGTTGTAAAAGGTCAAACTGGCTCACCTACATAAAAAAAAAAAACCAAGTTGAACACATTTTAAAGTACAGTTTCGGGAAATAAGTCGTCCAAAAAAACTTCACTTTTTTACCCAGTTCCATGATTTTCCAAGGTACTAACTTTGTATCTTTTCTACATAGGAAATGCGTAAAGTAAGCACATTTCTGAGCCTAAAGAATTCTCATTGGGTCACATACATAAAAAAAAAAAAATCTACAATCAACAATGTGAGACAAACGCCTTATCAGCTGTAGATGGCTGTAGGGAATGTTTGCACCAAACAAAAGTTTTGTCACAAAATCCCTTGCATCTGCAGTGTATTGACAGTGTGTTTTTCAAGGCACAACTTGCGTAAAGGAAGCTCCTACACCCCTTTTCAGCTAAAAATACATCGTAGAGAATAAAATGTCAAAAGTCCGTACTTTCTTACTCTTTGTATTTGTGATGTACTGCTTTTCCTGTCAGGAATTGCGTAAAGACAGCACACCATAGTGTTCAGGGTCAGAGAGAATTAAAAGTATAACCATAGAATGAGGACATTTTTAAGTTTCTAAGTTACGTTAAATTATCAATGCTCAAAAGTTGCACATTTACCCCCAAAAAATACTTTATATGACACTAAACCCAAAAATAGCTCGTATATCGCACATGGATGACCCTTTTACTTTGACTTTGTATGTTGAATAATGAAAACAGCCCGTACCTGCACCATGTTGACTGTACAAAAGAGCTGTAATACGCCAAACAGGTGAGAGGTGTATTTAGTGTCACGCGCCCCTTCAGAAATTAAATCTACCTTTTCCTTTCCTATATTTACATAATTACCGCTTTAGCTCCATTTCTATGAGTTTTGAAACTACCTACGTAAGATATGTGCAGGATCACACCTCAACCAAACATTTACGCAGCGCCACGTCCCTAAAGATCAATACTCGCACATTAAAAAGAGAAGTTTACCGTGATTTATGTGCAGTTTTCTCATCCACGGATAGATCTGAGGCTGTGTTGAGTCGGTGGGATTTTGAGGAGTTGTCGGTGCGCTCCCCGCAGGCTTCTCTTCCTCCAGGGGCGAAGCTTTGGACACACAGTCCCGACTGAGAAGCAGTGAGCCTCCGTTGGAGCTCGAGCACGGGGTTGAGCACGAGGTCGAGATAGAGTTTTTCACGGCTCGGTGTGGAGGCTGAGTGTCTGCGGCCGGAGACGAGCTGGCCACGGAGGAGCACGGCAGAGGGTCAGGTGGAGGCGACAAGGACGAGGTCCCGGTGCTGCTGGCAGGCTGGGTGTACCTGACCTGCTCCACGGAGGGTGTCGCAGTCGCTGAGTGACTCGGGGAGTAGCCCTGCGTCCGCTCGTTGCCCACAAAGTGCCCGGTACCGGCCCGGCCGACTGTCAGGTCCATCCCGTTGTAGCCATAGCCGTACCTGCTGGAGTGCATGGCCGTGGAGTCTCTGTATTGCTCGTTTGCCGAACTATGGTCTCCATAATTATGTAACTGGAAGTCCGCGCCATTGGGATAGCGTCCGCAGAATGAGTTCACAAAATAGGAGCTCATTTGTTGACAATTCCACCGTTTGCTGATTGCAGGTTTTGTTGTTGTTTTTATTGTTTTT
Source organism: Cetoscarus ocellatus (assembly GCA_037902135.1). Lineage (NCBI taxonomy): Eukaryota > Metazoa > Chordata > Actinopteri > Labriformes > Labridae > Cetoscarus > Cetoscarus ocellatus. Next base: position 162,947 of record JBAMNC010000091.1, read on the forward strand.
AGGAGGTAAAACAGCTTAAACCTGTGTGCTTGATTTGTGGCTCTTATGCTTTAGCGAGTCCTATAGCACCCTTGCACAATTTATGATGAATTATGGAAATGAGTGGGACATGGACTTGATTCTCTCTTACGTAGGCACCCAAATATGGGGTACGGCGAGGTATCACGTGCTTTTGTTGACCAGTCGTAAATCCTGCTTGGTGACCTCGCGAGGTAAACTCGTGCACACAGGAAATACTGGGTGGGATGTGAAGGGTGCGCGCCTCCGAGTGCTCCCGGCTAAGGCAAACTCTGAGGCAGGGCTCCTGTGTTTTGGATTGTCGTGGTGCGCCATCCTCTGGCGAAACAGCTGTACTGCGTGTCTGCGGAGGTTTTGTCAGGCGTGGGCTCCGCGCGGGGGTCATTCAGAGGTTAACGACCATTGCGGCAAAAAGCAACGAGCTCCTAAACAATACAACAAGTGACACGCTGAGAGCGCAATCTCTGCGAGTTGAGAATACAGGAATAATTTCATCAGGATTTGTTTTGTTTTGTTTTGATGGGCGGTGAGTGCAAATAGTCTGTGCAGTTAATAGAAAAAAGAACATTCTAAGCAGAGCTGCAAGTTTTTCAAACTCGTTTTTTTCGTATAATCTGAAAGCAAGTGAATAAAAACTCATGTAAAAAAAAAACTAATCGGGTAAAGTTGAGTTGTAAGAGGCCACACAGCACTTAGTCGAATAATTTTCGAAAGCGGCTGTCATTTCAGGCCTCCAATATGACATCTCCGAATATTCAATAATTTTAACATAAGCTTAAGAAATCAACAAGTGATTCTGTGTTGCCATTCTTTTGAGAATGTTACGTTTTTTCAAATAAACTCCAAAGATTTTAGAAAGATGATGCGTAGATCCGGCGTCATTATGCATGTGTTTAATGGTAACTTATTCATACCACTGACTTCTTATCTATACATTTTTAAACAAAATTTTAGTTTTATATTTCAAAATTTTAGATGTCAGTGGTTTAAAGTATTTTCTTCAGAAACTTGTTACAGACAACGCAATTTAAAAAAATTTTGAAAAATTGATTTAAGGCCAAGAAACAATTAGAGAGACTGTTTAGAAGCGCTGAGTTGCAGTGGAAAAAATATGCAAAGTTACATATTATTTAAACATTTAAAATTAAAAATAACAAACCTTTGCACCACTCTCTGTGTCTTCAACCAGACTAAATGTCCTGATATTCTGGGTCTCCTCCACAAAATAACACATCTTCAATCGGTTGGCTCTTCCACAAACCGTGATATAGGAACTTTAAGAGTTTTTGAAATCGATCAGTCTATTAATCAGCCAATCTTTATTTGTGAAGCACTGATTTATAACAAATTTTATCCAATACACTTTGGAAAAGAGATATGAGCTGTAATCTTAGCTCATCTTACTTTGATAAACTTAATTTCTCGTAATATTTTTTCACTTATTATTTAATATGGGCAAATAATTTCCATTGCACGTTTGTACAGACAGAGTGATATTAATGATTCTACTTCTCGCCTAAAAAATGCTTTCATAATGACGACGCATGTATCTGAATCTATATTTTAGTTTATTTGTTTTTAACAGTGTCGCAAAAAATGGGATCTAGGGTACGAGTTCTTCTTGAGTACTTGTAAATGCAAATTTTAAAGTCATATTCAGAATTGTGCTGCACACTGTTTGAACTGAATCCATATCAAGTCCTCATATTCAGTTTCTTTCCTATTACTTGAAATTATTTGTAATCAAGTGGCTTTTCAAAAAACTGAAACGTGTGAGAACAAATACTTTTAGAGACAAGATAAAATGCTCCATTGTGCTTTTATAAAGAGGGATTTAAGGTGATCGTTTATTCTACTTCTCAGCTATTTCTTTTAACTTTCATTAAAACTTGATTTTGGGGAAAACGACGACTGTAAATATCATGCTTAATTCTGAGAGTGAGACGGAATAATTAGTCAAATGTAAATTACCCACATCGTAATACAAACATGGGATCTGAGGCTATTCTTAACTATTTAGTAAATGCTAATTTACAAATACATACTCTGCACCGTGGTTTACGCTGTTTGAGTTATAACAGACCAAAAGTCCGAACAGTCTGCCCCTCTCCTCTCTCCTTAAAAGATTTTAATCAATAGGCTCTCCTATGACATTGATTTTAATTGTATTGGTGACACGGGAAGTCCATCTATTCCACTATAACAAAAAAAATCAGTTATTATGATCGATTTTTTTTTTCTTAAAACACACACATTGCCCTCATTATGACCTCATATCAGGAAAACTTGAACTGAATATTTAGTGTAATTTAACGCTGTTTAGAGTGTAATAAGACATGGGGTAGCCTATCTCGGATGCGAGTTTATCATGAACTGAACACATATTTCATTACCCTGGGATGTAGAGGGGAAATAACTAAAACATAGCTGACGATGGGTTTACGTTTGTAGACAGTGCCCCTAAAATCTTACAGGAGGCATTTAATAAATAAGAATGTTTTAATCAGCCATATGAAGGGTATAAGTGTAAAATAATACATTGTGCTATCAAGGAAATACAAAGTCCTTAGAGAAATGTTGCCTGAAAAGGTAGCACTTTATCATGAATAAGGTTATTTACAGCAGTCTCTTGACCCATCCGCTACTGTAAACCTGAACAACTACTTTTCTTCCTTTAGACTTGGATCCGAAGACAAAAACAGAAACATCCGTTCAGAGCTTGGCAAACACGGGGCCTAAACTGAGGTATGACGCTCCGTCTCTTGCTCTCCGTTTGCTTTTCTCCTTGTGGAATTTTTATGGCACCTTCGTCCCCTGAATGCAGCAACCTCTCCTCTGCTTTTCCCTAAACGAACTATAAATCCTCTTTAATCACTAAATGCACAACCACTTACTCCTGAGGTAACACATTTATTCTGCTCCATGTAGGCGCGCCCTTTACTCCAAGACACCCCCAGAATTAAGGCACTATAAGCACAGGAGTCTCACATTCTCTACAGGGCCTATAATGAGAGGAGAACTGCAGAGTGTGTGCTGGTTAAACAGTTGAGCTCCAACAGCTGATTTATGGCCGACCAATGGCAACAAAGTTCCCACGAAAAGTATTTCCCAGAGAAGAGCCAGGGACACACCCAGGAACTCAATAAGGACTAAAAGAAAGGGAGAGGAAAGTGTCAAACATGTCGGGCTGGAAGCGAGGGGGCCACTGCTGCAGGAAAAACGGGAGGGCAGTGCACTCTGCAGGCTAAAACATAAACCAGCAGTCTAGAGGAAAAGGTCGTGCGTAATGACATGTGGTATAACCAAAACAACCAAAACAGACAACGCCTGAATTATGAAATTGAAAAAATTACCTCTTAAATGTTCAACACAAAAGCCATAAAACAATTAGACTTTAAATGAAAAGGGTGACATGACAGCAGTCATATCATGCAGATGAATAGAGCTTTCCTAGAAACACATGGAAACCAAAGCACAAAGGTTGGTACAAAGTATGAACACCCGTCAACGAGCATTTACTATGCCTTCTAAGTTTGTGCGTTTTTCCAATTAAGGTATAAGTTGCTGAACCAACCAATGTTAAAAATAAATATTTAAAAAATCACCGGAATGTCCAATTACGCATCTATCTTGTGTGCGTAAAAAGAACCTACAACGTATCATGCCGACACCTAACGAAAGATTATGGACAGATATCAGTTTTACATGAAACACCTTCAATATGCATCAAATAAAATGCACCCAAAGCCACGTTATGTTAATTTAACAATGCCAGTTTTTATCAGTGGATAAGATTGCATATCAAATCTGGCTTATGACACGTGTGCGCACTTATACAGGACAAAACGGCACCATGCAAGAGACAAGGTTACAAAATAGAGGTCGACATGTCTGAGGTCCACCAGCAGCGTAACAAGCAGATCTGCAGATCACAACACCTCCACTGTTTCCACAGGAGGGCGTCAAAGAGCACATTTCACTATCCACCCAATGAACAGTGTATGTAAAAGCCCGTCTCCATTTAAATGCCACAACAAACAAATAAAGTCTGAACAGGCTGCAAAACCAACAAGAATATCAAAGACAGCAGCAACATTTTGTCATCGGATTCAAACAGATTTGTATAATTGCTCAGCATCTGCCATTCATATCATATTCATAACTGTAATCTGATACTATTAAAACTTGGATATTCATTTAAAAAATGCATCAATGCTTAATGTTAATTTGTTAAATCTTCGGAGTTGCCAAGAAGATAAAAGCTATGTAAGATCCAGCTTTCTTACCTTTAGGAGCGTTTTGCCTGTAAACAGGGGAGCTGAGTTTGCAGGTGTCGACGAGCTTTGACACAGGGAAGTATCCAGCTGCGTCCCCGGACGGAAGCAGGGGCTCCCGAGGGGTCAGTGACGCTCCTTCCAGTCATCTCGCCAAACGAACGTGTCAGGAGAGAGACAGCGGGGCACCCAAAGGATCCAGACATGTCCTAAGGCAAGCTCCAGCTGCATGGAGCCTCTGTGTCACCGACAGAAAACTCCAACATAACAGCGGGAGAAGATGCGTAAAGATGTAGAGGGTAGCCGATGAAAACAGCCGCGCGGACGCTCGAGACCGTTAAATGAAAGGCTCCTCTATTCCGCTATTGGAAATTATATATAAAAAAGTTCATGTTCACGGCTCCCCTGCCACGTGACCAGCTGCAGCCAATGGGAAAGCGAGCCGGGTCGTAAAGTTGCATTGCTATGTTGTAAATTTTCATAAACAACAGCGGATTTATGGCCCAGCGCTGGAGGGAGAGATGGGGAGGGAAAGGAGGGGGAGATGGGGAGGGGGCAGGTCACAGTCAGGCGCCATCTTACAGAGGGAAGAGGCAACGCAGAGTTCAACAGTAATTTCCCTTCATCTGCAGCCTGCCTCATCTCGCATCCTCATAGTTTAAATTCCCCAGCTTTCTGTGTTTGCCCTAGACGAAGAATGAACGAAAACGTTTCATTGCAGGCGACCAAACACTTGACCGCAGATCAACAATTAGCGCGTGCGTAATTATTGCTGTGATTAAACAGAGGCAAATATCAAGACATTTACAGTCAATAGATTTTTTAGAGCATTTCTTTAAGTCAAACAGATACAAAGAACAAAGCAATTCCGTCAAATAGTATATTCATATTTGCAGGTTGAAGACATGAGAACATTTTCTTTTATTGACTTCTTTTATTTCTTTTGTTGACTTGTTTACACTGTAAACTAAAGCATTGGGCTTACATATACCAGTGCTCGCACATTATTTATTGCATATTTGTTTAAAAGATAAAAACAAAACACTATGGCGAAATGCATTTCTGTAATATCTCAGTGTTTGCATGCCTTATCAGTACTGATATTTGTACTACTAAACAAACTGCATGACATCCTTTACAGTACAGGGAAGACTTCCAAATGTTTAGGTTAGGTTATTCTTGTTTACAGTGAGGGGACTCTGAGGTAGGTTACACGAGTTCATCCAAAACTAAAATATTTTAGTTAATCCTGGGATGTGGGGAGGGGGGAAAAAAACTAAGAACAGACTTGGTAACAGTCTAAGAAATAAGCAGAGGTTTCAAACATTAGATACAGCGCTGCTGAAATGACAGCTTGGTGCACTTCATAGCCAATTGTAGTTTTAAAAGTTTTGATTCACGAAGGCAGATTTGCACGAGATAGTTGTTTTTATTAAGAAGAGAAAATATTCATGTAGGTAGTAAGCCGTGCACGATACTATTCAGCTTGTGTCAGTGTTTTATGTTAGTAGGTAGTTGATGAGTAGTAGATAATAGGTAGCTTTATGTTAAGGAATGTCGTTTCAGTGTATTGTATTTCGTCGTGACTTGCACTTCAAATTCATATTTCATTTCATTTTTTATCCAAACCTTCAAACCAAAAGTATGTTTAATAAACATTCTCTGCACCTCTATATTCAACTCACAGGTATACATTTGTGATAAATATAAGCGTTATGTACTTTTAAGAAAATACAAAGTATCTAACTAAACGAACAATAAAAGTATTTTTATCCATATAAAATACATGCTTCTGATCACTCAAAAGCACAGTTTAAATACCTGTGTAATAAATGTTTGCTTAATATGATTTTAAACAATGTTATACCCTATAAGCATACAAGATGAACAATACGTTGTGTATTTATCTAAAATAAATTTACTTCTGATCATGTGTGGTTTGAAAACTTGTAAAAACACGTTTCATTCTGCGGAGAAAAATGTCAGTGTGGTATGTTTATCAAGTAAACCATAACATATTGACTTCTAATCACTAATTTAGAGTGTACTTTGGGAAACTTGAGAAATAAATGTGTGTTTTACGCACTAAAGAACCATATTATAGTTGCCTTTTTAATGTATTTATCAGAAATGAAGAGAATAACATGCACACCCGAAGCCGGAGTACTGCATGCTAGACAATAGAAGTACTAGCACACTAGTGTGTGTGTGTGTGTGTCATCAGATAACATTTGGTAAGATCAAATGTATTTACATTTTTGTTCAATCCGCTTTAGAAGAATAGAATAAACCTTTATTCGTCCCACACGGGGAAATTTGCACCACACGGGGAAATTTGCAATTTAAGTACTTTAAGACTATGTTTTATGTTTTTATTTGTCCACATATATTTAAGGACCACCCACTGCATATTAATCAACAATATGCTGAACTATTATCTAGCTTAATGGTGTTTAAGTGAGAGTAATATACATTTGGGAAGGACAAATACACAATGACGCACACATCATGCTACTGTAGTATCATATTTCCTAATAGTACTTAAGGTTTGTATCAATTACATTTAGGTAGTTGCCATGTTCAAAATATATTTGTTTTACTCATACTTAAAGTACTTTTTGGATAGACTTCAGCATATCCTTGGTTATTATTATTTGAGCTCGCTATATAATCATAGATAACTCAGCAACAAAACACACTTTAAGTAAATTTAATATAAAACAAGTGAAGCAGACACATCAAGGGTTTACCAGCATAAAGTATCACCATGTGATGCGAGTGAAATGTAGGACTGAAGTGTTTGTGTTCTAAATAATGCATTACCATGATGCTATTGAAATGCTAACACGGTGTCATATTTAAAAAAAGGAAATAGGCATAAGATGTACACATCTTTAAAGCAGGTATCTAAAACAAACTTTTGAGTCGTTTTTAGAAGTAAATATATCATAGATAAATAGACTATCGTGAAAACTAATATAATTTTTTTAACATAACAATTGCCTTAAGTCGTTGTTCCCTTTGTTAGTGTAAGTGCAATGTATGTGTACGTAAGAAACGTGTCAGACATCTGCCTAAACGTGTTACTTCCAGTGTTCTATAATTCAGGGTTTTTAAATGTCCACTGTGTCTCTTTTGTTACTTTGCAGCCGTTTCAGACACCGAACCGGCGCTCCGGACGTCTCTAGACCGGGCTCTGTGCGCTCTGACGCAGGGTCCTTTTCCTCGCCATCATTTATGGGCTCCTCCTTGTGGTCTTTCTTCCACTTCATCCTGCGGTTCTGAAACCAGATTTTGATCTGTCTCTCTGAAAGGGAGAGGCTGTGTGCGATCTCGATCCGCCTCCTGCGGGTCAGGTAGCGGCTGAAGTGGAACTCCTTCTCCAGCTCCAGGGTCTGGTACCGGGAGTAGGTCTGCCGGCCGCGCTTCCTGTGCGGCCCTATGGAGAACACACGCTGGATTAATGGTGTTGAGGGGAAAAAACACAGTCTGGATGTCTTTTTTTTTTTTTTTTTTTTTTAAATAAGACTCTGAATTAATGAATACGACGGGTTTTTTTTTTGTTTGGTTGGTTTTTTTTTTTTTTTTTTTGCTTCATTGGAGTACTCAGTTATCATCATTAGAACAAATATTATTGGCATACTGATGGATAGAATAAAGCTGTAGTTATGTCCAGCGTAGTCTTGATAATGTCCTTGTCTTAAGGATTTAAATGACCCACTTTTTCTCATTTTTGAAACAACCCACCATTCATCACAAATTCAGTTGATATCATGGCTTTTCCTATTCATAGTACAGAACCACTACTACTTAACTTGTTTTCCCCACTGCAGCACGTCTGACATGTTTTCTGTACTACATATAATTTTTTTTTTTTTTAATTATTGTTATTGTGATGTTTGAGTGCATCGTTGAAACATTATTTGTTTTTACATTAAATACTCGTATAACCTGAAAAACGATGAAAAAACTGCTTCAAAATAGCTTTGGGTCTTTTAAAGGGGATCAGACACCCTTTTCGTGGGCATAGGGATATATACGTGCAATGAAGAGCTCAACCGCTAACACTGGTCTTATATTTTAGCCATCTTTTCCACCAATGTTGTGCACAAACATAAGCCATGGCTGATAAAGATAGTCGATGTGGAACAAAACAGTGTACTTTTAACAACATGAGTAAAATTTCACCTTTCAATAATGTACTAAAGATTTTGGATTATTTAATTTTACCGATTTATTTGCACATAATTCATGGGTAAATTGAAGGCACTGAACCTAGATATACAACAGTGTTCACATATGTCATATTGCTTGCCAAAATGTTGATGAAACTAGTGCTGCCAATAAAAATGGTTTTGTAATCATCCAGGGGATTCATTTTTGCGCAGTTAATTTTGGCTCACATTTGCACATAAACCCACCCTCACACACTCAAACAGGATTTTAAGGTTCCTGCTTCTATTTAAAGTGTTCCTGCTGGGATGTTTGGCCTATGCCTCCTTTGATACCCTGCATGCCTTTCCAATTAAAAGCCAACAATCCTCTGCGCACTGAAGGGCCCATAAGTAATTAGATTTCAGCTCCCAACACCTTTCTCTTCCACAATTATAACAAAACCCCAATGATTCAAATTACCTGCAGTCTAAATCCACTTGACTTCTTTATGTAGCAGACAATACTGGGTTCTTATTGAACCGGCTGTGTCTATATGAACCAGATTGAGAAAATAACACGGCCTCTGCAGTGCAGCACCCAATTAGAAAAAGGAGCCGCAGAGTGCGAGGGAGCTGATTTACACAACAGGCTGCTCCTTTTTTTACAACCACAAAGGAGAGAAGAGGCTATAAGAGTAATAGGAGTGCAGAGAAACCCCCCAGCGGCAAGGTCTCTGCGCACTCAACACACAAGAGCGCCGGCCAAATGAATTTATGGCTGCAGAACTCATTAGTTGCGCAATAAAAGTTTTACGATTCTTTCCATGCAACACCAATGGCTTCACGAAATTAATTGAAGCACTAACGGCCCAATGTGAGAGTCCCAATGTTTTCTGGAAGCAGTGATCAGGGGGTTTTGGAATAAAAAGGGAAATTTTGCACCAACCTGACGTTCTCATCCAGGGGTACGTGTAGTGGTGTTTGTCCGGAGGCAGAGCGAGGTGTCCCGGATCCGGATGGCAGCAGCTGTCGGTGAACAGGCGGCTCTGGTCGAACAGGCTGCAGTGAAGAGTGTCTGATGGTGTCTGTGCGCCCTGCCCCTGGCCATAGCCAGAGGTAAACACAGGCCGGCTCTGGTAGGCTGCATTGTTGACGTCGTAAACTCCAGTCAGGGATGGAGCCAGAGCAGAGCCGCACACTTCCTCTCCTGCGGCTCCAATGCTGCAGGACGCCCGCTCCACGTTCGGAAAGAGACTCGCAGCCGCCGTATATTTGCTAAGAAGACCGTCCACATAATAAGAACTCATTTTTTTTTTCCAACCTCTCTGATTTGTTGGCCCAGAATCCTCAGTGTCGTTTTTACGAGGTAGTGTGATATATGACAGCAATACACCCGAGATTTACACCAAAGCCCATTTTTACTCTGGACCAAAAGAACTCACCCACGTGACTCTGGCCCTGGACACTCCCGGCGAATCAGAGGGCAGGATCGGGGGGTTTCATGATGGCGCAGGACTGCAGAGTGGGATTAACACTTCACACACACATAAACACATGCACACACATAAACACACACACGAGAGAAATTCACACAATCCTGGTGATCAAAAAGTCATTTACACCATCAGAGGGCCTTGTTTTATATTATTTATTCTAGTGCTTATGTGCAATTAATCATCTTTTCAGATTTTATTACCCAATTCCATGTAGACTATCTCGTAAAATGCCTTGAACGTTGTCTACTTGATCATAATACTTATTAAGTCATGAGGAAAAAAATTCAAAGAACAAGAAAGGCTCTATTATACGCCAAAAAGGGATCACAATTTCAAAATATTTCCGTATTTCTCCCTTTATGGTAGGAATTATATTCTTATTTTACTCACCTATTTTCTCAATACTTTCACTACAGAAATGCTAAGAGACATTTTGGCTGAGATGTTAAAAAAATCCTCAGGATAAAATGAATGTATCAGGAACAGTAATGTTAATTAATAATAGGCCATGGGTATAAATATTACTGAATTCATTGCTGTTTTATTAACTGCAACAGTACAGCTACTATAAGCGTAAATACAATCCATACATCTCCAATGCTTGAAATATAAATAACACTTTAATTTTTTAAAAAACAGAATTAAAATAAAGTCGTTATGGTAACACGGGAAAAGAATACCGGAACGAAAAACTTCAAATCTGTTTGTGTGTGTGTGTGTGTGTGTGTGTGTGTGTGTGTGTTATTGTTAATTTATATGTGCGTATACCGTCATGTTTTTGTTGGTCTGTCCTCACTTGGCAGTTGTGTGCGCGTGACGTCCTTGTGACCTCTTCAAAGCGCGCTGTAAAAAAAATTATTATTATTATTATTATTATTATTATTATTATTATTATTATTATTATTATTATTATTGTTAAGAGCTATTTCATGTCACAAGCTTGGTCAAAAAAATAAGTAATAAAAATAAAAATAATGGAGGGATTTTTTTTGCCATCCGTCAGCCATAAACCAGTCTATTGGTTGAACTGTCTGGATTAGGTCATATACTAATAGTGCTTTTATCGATCATAAAAATGAAATGATAAATTTGGGTACCATTACAATGACAACAAAAATAATGATGATAAGAACAGCAGTAATAACAATATTAATAATGACAAGAATAATAAATGTATACAGTGTGATACTACTACTGGAAAAACTCAAGTATTAAATTTACTCTTGCTGAGTTGATTTTAACACTTTTCAGGGTTTATATAGTTTCACACTTTGTGGAGTTGAATCAGCTCATCCTAACTGAGCACGATAAAAGACTCTCATTTGCAACATGGATATCAAAGCACACTGTACAATCAGAGGAGTAACCCTACTAAGACGTGCTTGTTGACGTACTGGCTATCTTTGCTTTCCAAAGTGTGCGGTTTCACACATCTAAAAGTCTCTGCGGAGTTGGATCAACACTGTAAAATAACAACTCTGAACAAGTCAACACTGGGAGTTTAAATACACTCTAACATGACTAAACCTGAAAATCTCTGTAGTTTTTGACGCGTATATTAAGGAAAACAATAACTAATATTTTTTTCTATTGTATGTACTGTATGTACTATGATAATAATAATGGCAATGACAAGCATAACAAGAACTGTGGTTGACGAATTGTTATTTGTGTCTATTTTTAGTTATCTTCTCTGTCGTGACATTTTAATTTTTATGTCATTGTAACTAATAATCATTCACTATATTGTTATTTATGTACATTTATTATAAGCATAATCGTTTTAATCATTGTTTTACCACAATTATTCTCTTAAAGATATTTTAGTAACAGCAATGGGAGTTCACAATTATTAAGATCATTATTACTACTTCAACCAAAACTAGGCCACCACTATTTACCGTTTCATTGCTGTTATTAATTTATTATCTGAACATACATTATAACGTTGTACATTATTATAACATAATAAATAGAACAAAACCCAAAACTCGGTTTTGTACCACTCATTTCCTTCCATGTGACTTTTACTACCATGGATCAGCCATAAATCAACTACTGGTTGAGGAGCTATAGGCTTACTACTACTACTAATACTACTACTACTACTACTACTAATGATAATAATAATAACAATAATAATAATAATAATAATAATAATAATAATAATAACAATAACAATAACAATAACAACAACAACAACAATAATAATAATAATACTAATAATAATAATAATAATAAAATGCGCAGCAATGTGGTATTTAGTTGACTAAAGCGACCACTAACTGGTAAATTTACTATTACTACTACTACTACTACTACTAATAGTATAAAATTAAACAGTGTATAATGATATACTTTACAATAAAAATCTGATTTACATTCACACTACTTGGAATAAGAGGCTTAAACAATATACAAGTCAAATGGGATCCATAATAAGAGAAGTGGTTATCATAGAAGAAGATAAAGCCTGTGTATAAAGTAGGCAATAGAGTGTTTATGGCCCATTATACTGCGTATCCAAGAAACAGTATTGTATGTATACCAGCACATGTGCGTATGTGCATCAATAAGTGATTTGTGTTTAACCCGAGTTCAGAGCAAATATGGAGTCATGTAAGTGTATTATTAGTACACAGGTTACTGTTTGTTCTTTCATATATATATATATATATATATATATATATATATATATATATATAGATATAAACTTTAAAGTCTTGTCTAAAGTAGCACTGCTGTTGTCTGAAAACGCATCGGGTCTGTAAACCCACACTGGAACACCCCGGCTGGCCTGGATCCAGCGCACACCGCGTGCTGCCTGTTTCATTGTTTCCGCAGGCTGCACAAACAGCCTCTGCTCGGAGACTGTAAAAAGGTGTGAAATTATTTTGCTGGACTCTTTAAAATGTTACTACAGTTTGTTTCCAGAACAGGTTCATTAGGGAGAAGTGTTCAAAGAAGACTGCTGATGTTGTGGAACAGTGTCGCCACCCTCTGGTGACATGCAGGGATTACAGGTTGGGCGTCAACAGTGCGCTTGCGTATAAACTCAGCGCTGCAATCCCGGACCAAAATAAAAGATAGAATAAGGGCATTAAAGCTCAGAAAGCGTCTCTTTTTTATACCTCAATGTCAGAAAGTTTTAAAGAAATGCGCCAAAGTGCTTTAGCATATATTCCCGAATGATTTTGGTGAAATGAAATGAAGTCTACAGGCCTACCACTGTGTTTGAAACCAGCCGCTGGCTTTATTGCTCCTTCTCCTTTAACTCGGGCCTTGTAGAGGAGCAGAGGGCGGAAGGTTCCCAGGTAGAAACAAAGGATTTGTCCAAATGACCGTGAGTCCCGAGCGTCCCCGTCGGGGAGTATCCAATAAAGCTGATCATTTCCGTTCGGCCTTTTGTCCAGGGCGCAGTCTCACAGAAAAGGAAGAAAAAAACAAATGGGTGCCATTCTGGAAACAGCCTAATTGTGTCTGGACGGCCATAAAGCCATTAAAACTGGAATGCCAGACAGTATAGCAGACCAGGCGTTTTATTGCACTGTCTCTGGTCGAGTCTTTGAAGTTTGCGTCCATCTGCGGCCCCTAACGCGCCACAACAGCCCTCCATGTTGGGCTAAAGTGACCTACTAACTACAATAATCGAGCCTTTTCTGTGCAGCTGGTGAGTGTCAGTACTGAGTGGGACCATGATCCACTCTCACACAGACTTGATTGCTGCTTAAGGAAGGTGTTCACTTAGGATTTCTCCTCCTGTGATTTTCTGTCTTTGCGCCAAATATTTTTACCAACATGTGAAGACTTGAAGCAGCCTTAAAAACTCAGGAGACATGATTAAAAACCAGAGCTATTTTCTAAAACATTTTTATGAAACATAAGGGGTCAGATCTGATTTTTGTCCAAATATGTCCACTTTTTTTTATTTCACTGCAGATTCTCACTTTTTGTTCACATTTTGAGAGACTTTCGCATGGATCGTTGGGGCTGAGCGACCTTGTCCAAGCTTATCAGCTGCATTATTTTGGGCTTCAGCTGTCGAAGACGTCGATGTCTTTTTTTGCTTTGAGTCCTCTCGCCTCGTAGCGCTTTGCACCCCATAAAAGGTTATAGCGGTAATTGTCTTTTATGGCTGTATACAGCTAACAACATCCTCTGCCAAGACACAGCTCTGTCCCCAATCCAGAAACGCAAACACGCACACACACACATCAACATATTCACCTATAGATTTGTATCTTTGACTAGTGTGCGTGCTGTTGAAAACCCAAAACAAAGACTTATATTACAAATCCTTAAAATCGCTACATCGCTGCATTTTGCGTTAGTTAAGTTCTCATTTTCGATACTGAAGTGTGTGTTTGTGTGTGTGTGTGTGTGTGTGTGTGTGTGTTGGGGGAGGGGGTGTCAGCAATAACCTTCGCATTTTTTCTGCACCAATAAAAACATTTTGCGCCAGTAAAAACTTGCTCTGCGGCGATAAATCTGGGATTAAGATCTGTAATTAATATCAGGAGTCCAACATGAGACGAATAATAAGAATGATAAATGATGATGAGCGGGCATGTATTCGCAGATATAATTTGTTTTATTTAATAAATAAAGTACAAATTACATTTGTGAACCAAAAGTCAGACGGCCATCAGACCGTGAGGTAATCAATAAGTAGCCTACAGTGTTTGGAGTTAATTTTCTCTCACTAACAAACATTATACTTTTAACATGTTAGCTACTCCCTGAATTCATAGTTCAGCATCTAATGCAAGCAAATCTACAATAATCCGCCATCAGAAAAAAACACGTTATTGTAGGTAGTTGAGGGACATAGGTAGTCACGTAACATAGCTTCTAAAACTTTAATTTTGAGCATCTTGAGGAGGATTTTGATGTTTTAGAACCTACTTCAAAATGCACTCAGTCGGATTTTTCTGTTCATATGTTAGATTCAATCTCATGGTTGTCAGTCATAGTTCTGAGGGGAAAAACACTGTAAAAGTAATACAATTGTACAATCTATGCGCTCAGATAATTCTGAGACAGACAACAAATAGAGCTACAAACCATGAACGATCACAGCTAAAACATCCATACACAAACAATCACAGGGACCGGGCCAACTAATACAGTTTGACGATTGAGGAAAAAAACAGCATGGGAAAAACTTAAAAACGAGAGGGCACTGTTAAAATTGTGCAATATAAAGGTAGTCGCATCGAACTGAAGCCCGACATGCTTTTTACAAGACAAATAAGTCTAATAGCTTCTGTTATATAGAACAATAAGACAATGAAATTTAGAAACAAGGTCCAGCAGGGTTAAAGAGCTTCCACACACAACGCTCGCTAAAATACTGAATCACTAACAGCTCAGTCACTCGTCTTTCGGTGCACCGTCTTTATTGAACTTCTTCATCTTCATCCTGCGGTTCTGGAACCAGATTTTAACCTGTCTCTCGGTGAGGTTTAGCAGCCTCGCCACCTCGTACCTACGGTCCCTGGTCAGGTAGGTGTTAAAGAGGAACTCTTTCTCCAGCTCCAGGATCTGGTGCTTGGTGTATGGACAGCGCTTTTTTCTCGTGGCACTCGCGTGGAGCCAGTTGGACACTGGGTTATCTGAAAGGAGTGGAGGGAGGAAGGGGGCGAGACTGATATGAGGGGTCTGGTACCGAGTAACCAAATACTTAGTACAAAACAACATGTAATACTGGCTTTAAAAATGAGAGAAAAGCAAAGAAAAGTGGAGGAGAAAAAAAGAAGGTGGTGTGCGTAAAAGCATCTCCATCCCGTAAACACATCTTAATATCTCTTCGAGTTTAAAAGCTGCAAAAGGTTATCTAATACAGCAACGGGAGCCGGGCCATTAACAGTCTCCATAAGGTAATGGCACGTTCAGAATGCATCTGATGTGCAGACGCGCATCACGCACCCCGAGCCTCACATCTTTTAGCGGTATAAATAGTAAACATAAGGGAGTGCGCAGTGACTTACTTGGATCGAGGCCCGGTTTGTCCTCAGCCTCCCCGCTCATGTCCCCAGCTTGGCCGGACAGTGCGTCCTTCTCCCCCGGTGATGCTGTGGCCACCGTGCCGTTTGCGTAATCAGAGAGCAGCAGCGCCGTGTGGGAACTGGGTAGCGCGCCGTCAGCTCGCGCCCCGAGCCCCTCCGGTTTTATCCCGTAGTGATGGGTTGTAGGTAATCCGGCCATGGGAAGAGAACCGGACATTGGCTCTAGAAGCCAAGACTGGTAGCGAGTGTCTGTGTCTGCACCCACCGGGCCTTGGGGATGCCCATAATGGTGGTGGTACACGGAGGAGACGCTGCCAGGAAACTGAGCAGGAACGTGGCTCCATGAGGGTCCAAACACCGGAGCTTTGGACGGAAAGGTACAGGCTCCGAGCTCACTGTGGTCTCCGATGGAGGAGGCTGTCTGTCGGGTGTGCTGGAGCCCTGGAGCGGAGGGGTATCTCGGCACAGAGAGCTCCTCGCTCTCGGGCAGAATGAGAGAGTCGACGTAGTAACTAGTCAGTGTTCCGGATGTCGACATGGCAGAAAAATGATACGTTCACATGTACGCAGTCATACAGCAAGATACATGCAAAAGTAAAACACGCACACACACACACCACACACATACACACGCAGTAAACCCAGCCTCACAAAATAACAATGTGGAGAAATCAAGTAGCAACTTGGCCCCACAGAGAACTACAGTGAGCTAGTAATGGGGAGCCAGGCTGCCAGGCCATTGGGTAGTAGGCGCACGTGATCATAAAGGCTGAACAATAAAGGATAAATCAATCCCTTTGGCCATTAAATACTAACCCGCTCTCCTATAACAACCTCTAGTTTTAAAGCTAAGAATGGTCAAATTATGACTCAGATCTGTTATCTGTGGGACAGAAGATATGAATGAATGACTATTAAAAAAGTATTTTATTATTCTTACCCTGATGTCTCTGCTGCTGCTGCTGCTGCTCCCGCAGTTAAATCCCATTCTGCTTCTCCCAAACGATACAGTATGTTTTTGGAAAGCTTAGTTTACGAGGTATTTTATAGGACACGTAAGCACCCTACCACTACTGCTCACCAAAACACATTTTAACCACCAAAGTAATAAAGAAACGTCGCTGCTCAGAGCTGAAGCTCTGGAGTTCAAATTACAACCATTGTATTGTCTTCTATTCTCAGCTTAAACATATGTTTTCTTTGTCCAATTTTTTTCCCCATTTAACCCCAAACTTTGAATATACTTTACAAAAAAAAAACTTTTTAATTACCAAAGACACTTTAGCAGCATAATCAATGTTAGTTCGGTGTCTGTAATCCATGCGTGAAGGGACGATTGTGCGCTTGTGCCAAATGACAATATCATTAGACGTGAAGCAATTCTTTTCGCTTCTATCGCTTCTACTTCTGATCTACATTCCATGACTAAAACAAAGTATTTATTCTCAGAATGCATCTATATTGTAAATCTATATATTATATCTATATTGTCTTCCATCCACACTGTTGCAGGCAAGGGT
Organism: Cetoscarus ocellatus; assembly: GCA_037902135.1. NCBI lineage: Eukaryota > Metazoa > Chordata > Actinopteri > Labriformes > Labridae > Cetoscarus > Cetoscarus ocellatus. Next base: position 180,417 of record JBAMNC010000091.1, read on the forward strand.
TTAACCAAGCATGACACACATTACTTAAGGTTTAATGAAAAAGAAATATCAGAATTTGACAAAATATAAAGCCTATATGACATACATAAAAGTAACTAAAATTGTATTCATATATATATATATATATATATATATATATATATATATATATATATATATATATATATATATATATATATATATATATATATATATATATATACACATTCGTATTCATATATATATATATGTGTATATATATATATATATATATATATATATATATATATATATATATATATATATATATATATATATATACACACACACACACACACATATGTGATATCGACATATCGTTACTTGAAAGAAATATTCATAAGGTTGAAGATTTTTATAGTTAGGTTAACAATACAGTTCCAAAATTATTTCCAGTTATATTATTGTAAATACGATGTAAGCACTCGCAAAAGCATATCTGAATGTTGAATTAAAAATTCTATAACATATTACATGAAAAAAAAATTCAAGCACGGAGTTGTTTCATCACAACAGCTTGAATAATCAATACATTTTTTAAAATCAGGTTAGAATAAAAATGCGTTTTAGTTCTAAAACTACTCTCCTAGCTTTAATAACAGACTATAATTGTATTATTGTGAATCAAACCAACAAACACTTGATCGTTTTTAAAAAGGGCACTACAGTGGAGATTTTTTTTTAAGAAGTTGAATAAAAGCAAAAGAGTATTATCAGGGCCAACGCTATTTCCTGAGCTAAAGTTGGACTATTTTACTATTGTTAATGACAGTAAAAAAAAACTGATTAATACAAGCAAAACTAATTATTTTTTTAAATTAATCTGAAATACATCAAAGAAATGGCTTGGTTTGTAACAAAAAAATAACTGTCCAGAATTAAATATAAATTAAAATACGTATATGCTAATTAATAAATATCAAGTACAGTACAGTGCAAGTAAATGTTAGCTGTTTGTTATAAATACAAAGAATCCCGCCACGATAGCGTCGTATCTATTTTCTAGTTTTCCAACACACTTACACTTCTTACTCGTCCTGCCGTTTAACCCGTTTATTATTTACACCGCCGTTATCACATGTAAGGGTCTATATGTTGCCATCATCACCACCATCAACAAATTCACTGAAATGCCAGAGAGCGACCAGAGCCTCGGTGTAACGTTACACTTAAACAGAGCTAGAAATATGCGTTAAGTGGAGTCTTTTTATTTAGCCTTACTTTTTATTTTTTGCTTTTAAAATTAAATGTGCGAGGTTCGACTGGCACAGGCACACAACGGCACCTTTCTAATGTATTTGGGGTTTTTTTGTCTTGACGTAGTAATTTTGGGAATTAAGAACACAAAAAAAGTCAGAAACGTCCCTGCTTTGACTGATGTTTTTAGTCATGTTTTGAAATAAAAAAAATGTACTTTTATCCCGCGTAAAAGCGCGCTTAAAAGTGAAACTGCTGGAAACATTTTAGTACAACGATGCCACACGAATTTAACACAGAATATCTCAGTTACCACAGCTGTCTCCTTAGTTTTGGATTACTATTTGATTTTTTTGTAGACTCAACATTAAGAAAATAATTACTGTGCCTACACCACTTAATATGGTTCTAAAAATACTTGGACAAACCCCTTCCTTCATATTTTTTTCTGTTATTTAGATATGGCACAGGCGCACAGCTCACCCTTTTACGCACATGTTTAGCACGTTCAATAAATGTAGAAAATAGCTGCTATCATTCTGGATTTGCATTTTTCAGTTTTCTGAATATGTTTTTGGTGTGTGTAGCAACATCCAAACCAAATCTAAACATATAACCTCATACTGCATCTCAAGTCTCCAAAGCAGCAACCTTGAGTTCTCACACATTACAGGCGCGTTTTATTTATTACCAGCAAATAAACGCAGAGCTTGGCCAACACCCCACAAGGCCAGAGGCGATCCAACATGCAGGAATTCTCTCCTCTCTCTCTCTCACTCTCTATACTTGTTATTGCATTTACAACAGAAGCTTGAAGGCAAAAAAGACACAAGCTGTCGATAATGCGCTCTGCAATTGCGAGCTATCACCTCCCTGGTACTTGCACATTATTTGGCTAACAGACTTCAAACACGCCGAGGGGGGAAAGGAGCGGCTGTGCGCCTATTTGTGCACTAAAAGTTCGAATAGACAAACACCTTCAGAGCAGGAAAAGACCCCGCTCTGCCAATGGCTCTCAGGCTGTAAACCTAAATCAGGGTGTGTTTTCACCCAGTTTACCGCAGGGGCTATTCACTTCTTTTGCTTCTGCAGATAACAGCCTGTCTGGAGGATCTAAATATCGCCATAAAGCCCTTCCCCTCCTTTTGTCTGAGCCACTATTGCGCACAGGAAGCATCCGGTCTCATTGCCCACGGAGGTCGCTGTTGCCCCATTCACCTTCCCCTTCCCCTCCACTGCAGTGGTCGTAACCGAGGCCTTGTCTGGCGTGTCTGCGTCACCACTACTCACGGAAAACACTCGTGGCTTTACACTTTATCCCCACAGTCCAGGACGCAAACTGCAGTCAGCTTTGATCAAGGTTAAATTCGGCACACAGGCGCGCACTATCTTACGTTAACGTCGAAAAACAAGCTAAAGGAAACATAACAGGAGAGGAATACACACGACAGCCCCCCCTCCTCCCGGGATTGTACCAGAGGAGTGACTAACATGCTCTCCATTGCTATTTTCATCAAATCCAGCCATCTTAAGTCTCTGATTGGGCTCCGTTTGCTTTCCGATGTGAGTAACTGGGGCAATTAAGACAGTTTCATGTTGCAGAGTTAGAAATTGACCCCAACAACATGAAACTACCTAAACCACTCGACAGTCGATCAGGGCCTCAAGTGAAACAGCCAATAGGTAAAGCACCATGCTCCCCTGTCCCCTCATCAAGTGTTCATTAAAGAAAAACACCTGTACAGACAGAAAGTGCATTTGGATTGTACTTTCTGCATGAATCGGCTGCAACAAGACGCAAAAAGGACAAATGCACAATGACACGTGGACTCACCCAATCCTGGAGATGTTAATCCAAGTATCCCTAAAATTATGATAAAAAGAAAATATTTGATCCACACTTAGAGTCTCTGTATAAACCAGATTAGGAGCACAGAGCCAGGCCTGCTCTCCTCTCCGTCTCTCCCACGACTGAAGCAGCTCTTAGAGGAGAGGGAGAAACCTCATATACCAGCCAGTCATAAAACTCTACAATAGCCGGCTGGGCATGCAGCTAGACGCCTTATAGCCTAATATCTTAATTATTTCCGATGGCCATTACTTTAGCTCCAAGAAACAATTCAAGGAGTTGGTTCGCACAGAAAGCAACTGTGCATAAAATATTTACAATTTAAGTAGAGAATTTTGTTTATGAATAAAGCGAAAAGAATAGCTGGAGACATACAAGCAATACAAAAAATTCAAGCATCTTCTCCGCAATTCGAGCTGATAATTTATTAGGCATTACACAAAAACACAATGTCATATATACACAGAAATATACAATAAAAACATTCCTCCTTCACGTTGCGCATCGTTTTTCGTGTCCTCATTTGGATTAAGATTCCTCGTACACTCTTCAGATTTATTTCATGGGAAACTACAGCTAATCCGGATTAATGTAAATTATTCTTCCCTCTGTGATACATGGGTATTATATTCCATGAGGGCTTAAAATAGTTGTTTTAAACGCCATAACTTTGTATCATGCAATTCAAATTTAATGAAAAAAGTCATATTTTTAGATTAAATTTATAAAAATGTTCATTTTAAAAAATGAGGGAAAGTGGGTATTTAACTCCACTCCCGTTGTTTTTAATCTTAATTGCATTGATTATTAACTCCACTGATACATCCAACCACACATAAATAGGTCTACAATACAAAAACACGTCATAGAAAATATCAAATGTAACCCATAATATTTAATTTATTCCCTTTTTCTTTTCAGAGGACGATGCACTGAATGTGTGTTTGAGACTTGTACCCTACAGTGAAATGAGTCATTATGCGGACATTGTGGTGGACTGAGGGAGAATGGGTGCCACTGATTAGATTTCACCAATTTCCTTCTTTTTTTCAATGTGATCACCTCGTTCATCACGAAAATCCGTAGTTGGAGGTGAGCTCCCGGATCCTGTTTTCCCGCGTCATTTTCTTCAGTTTCATCCTGCGGTTCTGGAACCAGATTTTAACCTGTCTGTCCGTCAGGTGGACGCTCTTGCTGATCTCTAGGCGGCGCTCTCGGGTCAGGTACATGTTGAAGAGGAACTCCTTCTCCAGCTCCAGTGTCTGGTGTTTGGTGTATGGACAGCGTTTCTTCCGGCCGCTTTTCGCTGTCAGCCAGTTGGCCATGTTTTCACTTTTTGTGTCTCCTGGAGAGAGGATGGCAGATAGCAATACATTGTTTTTACGCACGGCAATATGAGGCTGCAGTGTGTTTTTGTGCGTGCGTGCATGCGTGTGTGCGTGTCCTTGCTTGTGTGTGTGTGTGTGTGTGTGTGTGTGTGTGTGTGTGTGTGTGTGTGTGATGCGTTAAGTGTTTCATGCGTAAAGTATGGTTCATTCTGTCCAAACATTATATAATATTATATTTATCATAGTTTAGCAGAAGTAAGGCATAACCAGAACATAGTGTGTGCTTTGTGAAGCAAGTCAAAAAAAATATTTAACCATCATGGCACAGAACTTACAAAGGCTTGCACCATTACACGTAGGCCTGGTCCTTATTTTTATGCTGCGCATTACATTACCAAAATATTAACTGGGTTAAAGATATTGTGGCATGTTAAAAATGTATGATAATGCATTTATCTAAAAGATAATTCTTCGATTTCCAGTTCAGCTACAGAACAGTCAGAAAATATTCATTTTACTAAATGTAACCTAGCTAGTTACCGTACTCGGGTTATTTTCACAATTTTACGCGCAGTCCTTCAGGATGTAAATACGCATGTTTGCATACATTAAATCCCTTAAAAGCTCATGAATATAATAATATATAAACCAAAAATAAGTGCAGTAATGTAAAGTCTTCATATGTCCTGACCTGTCACTGCAGTACAAACAATAAAATGGCACTTGACAGGTGCCATTAAAAAAGCCTCTCTCTACCTGAGCTGCATGCAAACAAACCAAAGCAGGGCCACACCTATGATGAATTTAACATACCTTTTGCAGTTTTTGTTGGTCTCTCTTTGTCATGTTCTTCCGTCTCGTCCCCCGAGGACACCTCTGCATCCGAGGACTCGCGTGCCTCCTCGGTCCTCGGTCCACGGTGAGGCTGCAGGTCTGCGTTTCCCGAGGACGCGGGCTCCTCGGTGGTCCTCCCTTCCTGCGCCGTGGCTGGAGCAGAAGTCGGTGTTGGTGGCGTATGGAAGCGAGCAGGAGCAGTGGGGTGTAGGCCAAAATGAGAATGGGAAGGGTTCGGCTGGGGGCCGTTGGTGTTGTAAAGTTTATGAGAATGTGCGTGCGTCTGAGACAAGCGGAAGTAGCCCGGCACAGGCACTGAGCCTCCACCGCCGCCTCCATCGGTTACAGTACAAGAAGTGGGACCGAGCCCGCCTGTCGTTAACCTCGAATATGTGAGATCTTCAGCAGTGGAGGCTTTGGGGCACTTGGGCTGCTCATACAAACAGTAGGTGCTCTCTTCTTTAATGTTTTGCGGGAAGGAGCAGGGCGCGACCTGAGGACCCGCTGAGTGCTCCTGGTCCATACGGCATGACCTCTGCGCGTCCATCCACATCTCCATGCTGGACATGTACGCGCCATGGCCGGTCACCATGTTCTGGGGACCCACCTCGCTCCGCTTACCCATACCTGGGAAGTATCCATAGTTGTGTAGTCCGTAAGGCACTTCTGTGGCTGCAGTGCTATGGGGCACACACACCGCGCTCCCTGTGTAGTGACCTCCGGCGCTCTCGCTTCGGCCACTGATCAGAGAATCCACTAAAAACGCGTTTCCGGACGGGGTGTCCGAACATGACATTATTGTGGTGTATTTTGGCGAAGGGAGAAGATAGCCCTTTCTGGCTGACATTTCTTGTGCAAAACATGCTGGATATGATTAGAGGAACACCCCCCCTCTCCGCCGTGCGGGCTGTAAAACCAATGGAAAGGCTGGGAGATGGGCAGTCCCTCCCACACAGCAGCTACGTAGCAGCCGGGGCGAAATCCATCATGGAGCTGAGGCAGAGAAAGGAGACAGCACAGCAATCAGTGTGTTGCCTCACCTCGCCTTAATGCACCACCATTACACTGTGGAAGGGGCGAGGTCCAACCCGATACAAAGTTTAGAAATACATATTTATGAGCAAAAACGAAGAATTTACTGGTTTTAGGATCTGAATAAGCTTTGTAATCAAGTTTCTACTGTACAATCCACAGTGTGATTTCCAAACACTGCTCCCACACACTCTCTACATGCAAATCAAATATTTACCACAAGTACCAGCAGTAACAACTCTTAAAACACACTTTAATCCCCATTTTTTACCAAATGACAAGGCTTAGACGATGGACTAAAGAAAACAAAAAATATAAAAACACAAAATCGTCATAATAATACCAATAGTGTACGCAATGAAATATGACCTGAAGGTGGAGGAAGCTAATAGTTTAACTGCAGAGTCCTCTAATAGTTAAACTGCAGAGTCCTACGGACAAAGACATAGCCACAATAACAGAGCCATTTGACGTAATGGTAATAAAATGGTTTTTACTGTAGGGAGAACCCGCCTATGGCGAAATGACCTGGCAAGAAGCCGTTTTTATATGATGCATCCTTTAGCCTCAAGACAGTCCCAATACTTCCGCACCATAATCAAAGGTGTTAATGTTTCCTGAAGGTAACCAACTATACCTCTTCTGCTTAACTCCATTTTAGAGTTTGGTTTACTTTTTTCTCCATGTAGAAGATGTCTGGAGACTTTTATATCAAGTGAAACACATCTTTTCTGTTTTGGTGTTCCCCAAAAATGACTATTGTTTTTTAATAACGCTTTTTAAAATTTGCATATTTGAATTTGAAAGGATTTACTAATATTATCAGATAAGTTCATTTGCGTAAGAACAGATCGCCATTTTCGATGGCATAGAGCGGAAAATAAGTCTTTATAAAACAAGTAAATTGTCCTAAAAATTACGAAAACAGTACTTATTGTGAATACAATGGGTTTGTTTGTTTTTTTAAATATAACATACAATTATGTTACCGTGATTTATTTTATGAGTACATGTATTTAGCACGAGGATTTTTTAAAAAAACATCCGGAAAATAAACAATTAAAATCTAAAAATAATAATCGAAGGCATAACATAATTTACTTGTATCTACTCCAAATAAAAATGTGTTAATTTTATTATATTTCTGTATTTATTTTTCAATTATTTAAGACGGGGTAATTATTTAATTTGGGCCCCATATAATCATTATGCACAATACTGCGATGCGTAAACCAGCAGTTCTTGCCGTTTCGACGCTATAGATGAGAACATATAATTTGTTCGTCAAACAGAATTTACTTTCCTTGTTCTGGTGATCAAATAATCAAAATAGTGCCCTGTGTAATAGTTTAAATTTGTAAAACTGTCACAATATTGATCCCAGCACTGTGAAAACAGGCGCTATTTGCCACAGCAAAGTAGACAGGATTGTTGCACGTACAAGTCATCCTGTCGGTCCAATTTAGGGCAATAAGAGCCACAATAAAACTCTCCTTCCATCTCCAAGTGTCCTTGGCCATGTGAACTCTATTGCTCTCTCCAGGTTGAAGTTAATCTCGGCCAGCTTTGTTTTTACCAGGCCCAGGTGGCCAGTGAGACCCCCCACCCCCCCTTTTTTCAGCCTGTTGAACTAGAATGAGGCAAATTCCAGTAGAAATTCATAAATTTAGCCCCTTTAGCATTTTTTCAGCGCTCGTATCATTGACAGCTTATTTATGCACACTGGCTTGGGTTTTTTAGCGTGTCCTGGACATTTGTCACTCCGTTGTGGTCAAAACGAGCATAATTCAGATGTCCGGACGTTATTTTGGGGTCATTTATTTGAGTATAAATATAATGCAACAATCCAGTAGCACAGTAAAATTGTATTATCTAGAAATATATAGAGAAAAGAGGATTCTTGGAGTGCATAAATGCAAAGGCCGTGCGCCCAGAGTTTGCGCATAATTAGTAAAATCTTTACAACCATAAAATAATCCACTATAATTTTAACCCAAACTAAATCAAAGCTTTAACTCCGAAGCCTCTTTCCACTTCCCCACAGCGGCCTGGTCCTTATGGGACACTTGAACCAGTTAGGAAACCAAATACATCAATTAATTATGTGTGCCCAGGATTAAATTGTTTTGCCCCGCACACTTCATGGTGTTGTACGGGCAAGAGGGCCTATCGATATCTGAGTGTTACAGTTATTAATTGTAGCTATTAAATCTTCATTTTCACAGCTGCCCGGCTATTATATCCTCCAAACCGTTTACTCTGACCACTGGCTTTGATCCGGCCCATATAATCGTGGCCGAAGAGGCCGTTTGAGTCGTATCATGTTCGTCCCGAGTGCAGTTATGAACAATAATGCGGCGTTTTATTGCATCCAGCGGAAGCATTTATTTTTCACGAGAGACAAAGGAGAAGGGAGTCAATCCCCGCGCATATAGGTCCAGAATAGTCATTCTGACACTGATATCTTCACTGTGCGTCTCTGTGTCCAGAGGCAGGAAGGAAGGGGACACGCGTTAGCTGCCCTATCACAGTCCAATCGACTCTTCTAATCAGAGCTCCGGTACACTTGGCACGTACTCAGAATAATGTGTTTTGGAAGGACGTCAAATGTCGTTAGTGGGCCCTTTGAAGAGGAGGGTGGCTGGGATTTAAAGGGATCATGAGAGGCATCTGAGAAATGACATTATTTGTTTTGTATCCAGCTTCATGCACTTGCTCCTCATTTCTTTAAAGTATTCGTATTTTTTTTCTAAATAATTAAAGCAGACTTTCCAACAACTCCAGAATATTGTGGCTAATAATGGACCGGGTTGCAGATCGCTCCAGGTCCACTCGGGCTGTGCTACACTACAACTATTAAAATGCTCCAGCTCAGCAAAATGAATAGCACATGCAGCATGAAGGCTTGGCACAGATGTGTTGCCTTATTAGGCCCCCAGGAAGACTTTCTCTGTAGCATGGCCCACTAAGCACTGAGAAAAATGTGGAAAGTTAAACTCTAAATCTCCAACTAACAAGCCCTGCATGCACGAGAACAATCTGGAGACAGAGAGGTTTTGTTGTTGCAAGAAACTGCCAAAGCCTCAGGCTGTGTTTACAACTTCTTTTTTTTTTACCTGTGTGCATTCGAGGTGAGCTTAGAGACGAAAAGATCCACGGCCATGACATTGGTACCAATGGCGCCGCCCGGTGGTAGAGCAGGGTCAAATCCTAAGTGCTGAAGCTCGCCTCTGGTGAAAGTCGAGGTGGATAGAGCACACGAGGGGGAAAGCCTCCCAAATGAAGCAGCAGTAGCAAGCAAGCAGAAGCGTTTCCTATCCGTCCTCTCACTGCCGTTGCTCTCGCCTCCTTGGTAACACAGTTAATAACCTTGGGTCTCAGACGGTTTATTGCACTGCACTCCAATTGTACAAATGCCCCAGACTCTCAGACAGCTTTTATGGCCGCGTTGCTGCGGCAACGGGGAGGATGTCCCGTAATTAGGGACGGAATTCCAGCGCGCAGTAAAGGATGCGCAAAGCAAGGCCGGACGATGGCAGAGAGAGGCAACCATAAACTTCAGCCTCTCTCCCCGCGTTTATGGCCCTTTTGACTGTCATATATGAACGCCAATGCGCTGCGGCTAGCCCCCATAAACACAGTGATAACAACAGCAAATATGGCGACCCTCGCCAAAGGAGAGTGCTGTTGGAAGAGTGTTTCCAAAGCCTATCAGCCAAATGACAGCTAGCCCAAAGAGAGACTGGGAGAGGAGAGAGGGAGTAAGAAACAATTCAAACACAAGCACATAAAGTTAAATGTTTAAGCAGAATTAATGGTACACAGATGGATCAAAATGGACCCACAAGCTAACTGCATCCACTGGAAAGCAAAAAGCCTTTAAATGGACAGCATTTTCCAGTGATATATATTACTCTAGAAAATAGGATCACGGTTTAAATGCATGTGCAAAGAAACAGGTCAAACAGTTTTTCTGGTAAAGAGCAAATATTCGTGTGCCTTCTCTGCCTGATCATTGAAGAATATTCAAAAGAACTATAATTATTCAAATTAATGTTAAAAGGATTGACAGAAGTGGACCCACAAACATCAGCTTTTGATTAGCAAAATTTTTCTACAGTTTGAATACATCTGCAAAATATACTATTATGACACAAGATACTTTGAATCAGTTCAAAATGTTCAAATCAACAGTTAAAGGCTTCTTCTGCAAGTGGAAACTTCTGTCCCTAATCTGATAAATCAGAGCAGATTATACAACAGGTACTTTGCTCAGATTAATGGCACATGAGAGGAACTGAAGAAAACTTCACATGCTTACCACAACTAAGTCCACAAGCTAGAAAGACTTGGTAAGATATCTCATGACCCGAGATAATTACACAGGCTTTAAACTGTTTGCAAAACAAACCACTTCAGATAGTGTCTCCAAAAAGAGCAAATATTTGCCTTTCGATTCATCAATCAATTGACGCACATTCAAAAGAGTTTGAATAATTATCATCGTTTTTGCAATAAGGTGGATGACAGTTGACTTACAAGATAATTACAGACTAATAAGCAAAAAAAGAATCCTTCAGTTGTTGTGACTCGAGATCAAGATACCTAGACATAGTTCAAAATGGCTGCAAAACAAAACTGTTCTAACAATATTTGTAAAATAGCAGTCATTTGCGTATTTGCCTCTCTTTGATCAAATCAGACACATTCAAAATACTTGGATTGTTGAAATATAACACAATTTGCGATTATGAAAAAAAATTGTTAAACGGTAATTTTTCTGTAGTTGCAACTAGTTTACAAAATATCATGAAAAAAATACTGAGATTCTGTTCAAAATGCCTGCAAAGCAATACAGAATTCATGTATTAATGCGTTTTTCTGTCTGATCTGTTGATGCACATAACAGCATATAGAGTAATATAGAAAATATTGTGGTTGTTACCTGTGGGTCAAAGGAAAAAAGGGAGGATGTGGATCCACAGATAAATCCAAATTAAATTAGGATAAAGAATTCCTTCAGATGGGGTGAATTTACAAAGTATTTAATCATCTAAGATAATTAGACATTGTCCAAAACTATAGCAAAAGGAAACTGCTCACGTAGTGAGGGAGTACATATTATATATTGTTGCTTTTCATATTGGATGAGTAGATGTACATTAAAAGGACTGAGGTTTATCTTAAACATGTTATAAATGTTTCAGAGGTGGTCGATCTTCGAGTTCATCAAAACTGTTCAGCTGCAAAAAAAAAAAGCATTTAAATGGAATGAATTTAAAAATATCTTATGGCAAACAATAATTACATATGGTTTAAAATGCCCCCGAAGCAACACATTTTTGTCGAATTTCCAAAAGAATTAAGTATCCTGTTCCTTTTTTGATTTTTTGATTTCCATCTGATTAAGTCAAGCACATAAACTGGATTCCGAGTTCTGCATAAACATATTATGAGTGGTGCAGAGACGCATTAGTAAAAGTTAATTGCGGCTTTGAAAATGAAAAGCGTTTTCTTTAGATGTGGTTAATAAATATGTTTGTTGCCCAACATTTTAAAAACATAATTCAAACCAAAAGATGAAACACTTTTTTCATTCACCTGAATGGTTAACATTTGCTATTGCGTTGCAAAACCTGATCAATCGGCGCTTATTAAAAAGGCTTCAAATTATCTTCATATAAAACATCACAGAGCTATAGATCGAAGCTGACCCACAAGAAACCTGTCTGAGAAATAAGATTCACCCAAACAAAATACATTTCTAATGACTAATATTGATTATTGATATATAGTATTAATATGTGCTCAGTCGCAAAAAAATATATATATTTTGTCATTTTATATTAATTTAATTAATCGAAAAATGTGCTTGAATATTTTATTTTTCGAAGTGAAAAAACTTAAACAAGAAACTAAATTTGTGGATTTAAAAAGTAATTCACTAAGGGCTGAAAACACTGTCAGCCCTTTTTTTGCGAAAGTGGTTTGTTTTCCTCTTTACAAGGATAAACTGCTCAAGTTTGGCACGTGTGCCCTTATGTATGTACTCAGATTTCAAAAACTGAATGAAGCATGAAAATATAAAATATAAAGCTAAAGACTCGAGACAAATGTGTTACATTTGCGTGCGTAAAATGAGCCGCTTGTTTGTGGTTGCTTTAACAAATTATGCCACATTAATACTTTTTTGAAAAGGAAGCAGCGTGAAAAACAGAACAATAAACAGGCAGAAATGTGTATATTTTTTCCAATATTTTTTCACAAGATTTTTTTTATTTGGAAATATAGTATGATACACAATAGTTTGGGCATATCAAGCAATTGATTCAATGCGATGACCCTGGCCAACACACTTGAAAATGTGACCTTTACACAGCAAGTACCAAAGGACCGCGAGTCAAAGAGAAAAATATTTTATTTCTGCGTATCAATGTGAGACGGAAGGGCCCCACTGCGTGTCTACCTGTGTGAATGTGTTGGGCGTGTACCTCAGTGCAACTCCACACGGCTCCAGTAGACAAGCTTATCTGTCTGGTGTGGCCTGCGTCATCAGAACTGGACTGAGAGTCTCCAAAGAACTAACAAAAGACGGCATGAATTCAGGTTTGGGAGATACGCTAAATATAAATACGCACATAGCCCTCATTATGCAGGCTGCTGGGGAGACAACAAAAGCTTGTGTTGAGCTCAGCCCAGGCTCAAGACGGAATCCCAACACGCCTGCCTGTAATATTGGACTTTGCCTCGACTGGTCCGTGGCTTTAAAGGAGATAGTAAACGAGTGGCTACAAAATAAATAAGCACACACAAACAAAAACACGTTACATTCTCATCCGTTCGGACTCATTATTTGGTCACACCAATATAGAATCAAAGCCGCCTTCTTCATAAATGCACCACTTTTCTGATTTTAAAACGGAACTTATAGGTAAGATCAATCTTTTGATAACAAAATACACTGGTTCAGTCAGTTAAGTGACTGCTAATTTCTGCCTGCGTGGTAAGAAAAGAAACAAAGGCGCCTGTGAGTGACATTAATATTAACATGGGCCTTCGCAGCGTTGGCGAAAACAGAAATCCGTGACATTTTCTCCAAATACAGAGTCTCAGGAGCGCAGTCAAAGTCCACAGAGTGTCTCAGTTCATGCTCAATATTTTGGATTTCTCAGATCACAGGATGCTGTTGTCCTCGAACTTGAAATTAACCACTGAGCAGTGTTGTTGTTGTTGCTGCTGTCTCGGCCATTGTGGTACACACTGTACAGCAGCAGAGTCACAGCCGGAGAGTCAAGTCAGTCAGTGTGTCCGTAAACGCAACAGCAGTCCCTCAGCAGGGCGCGGTGCTGCTCTGACCCCTAAAGCAAAGGGTTGGACGTGTAATATTGTAATCTATCTCTGTTCAGTTTCTTTTCCTTCATGCGCCGGTTCTGAAACCAGATCTTCACTTGTCGGTCTGTAAGGTTGAGCATCCGGGACAGTTGCATGCGCTTCTCCTTGTTTATGTACACACTGAAGAAGAATTCTCGTTCAAGTTCTCGGATCTGATATTTGGAATAAGGACACCTTTTCTTGCGGGTCCTCTGTCCACCTAGAAAGCACAAAAAGTGAAATGAAATAGAAGTCTATGTGAAATTATATAAATTTCAAATCACCCATAACTTTGCCATATAAACATTAATACGCCATGGGTGGTGCAAAATTACGCACGAGAGGACTGAATTTATATTAGGTATTAAAATACATATTCCATTTTTTATTTTATTCAGTAGGCCTATATTACATTACTAGTGAATTATTACAAAAATTACTGCTGGGTTTACGAGACAATGCTGTGGACTATGACCTTCCCCAGCAAATGAAAACAAAAGCTGAATCTCAAATGCAGGCAGCTAGAATCGAACACAAAATAACTTTTTTATTCATTAGACAAATTATAGGGAAAATATCGGATTTACAGAACACATAAAAATGAAAATATACATATTGGAAATCAGTCCTTGATGGCTTCAATACAAGAGCTCGAGTGTGCTAAACCTTAAACCAGAGGCACCACCCTCATTACATGCAAGTGCTCCTTTAACGTTAAGAAACCGTGAAACAAGCACGTTTAAAATACACGGACTAAACTCCGATCTGTGCAGGAATTCACATTCATAACTGTGGGCTTTTTGCTTAAACGTCAGGAAGTGTTAGAGAAAATTCATATGGCTGATGTCTTTCACGGCCAATTTCAATTCCAAACACGTGATCCTGCAGTTTATAACAAAGTTTAGTTGGGGGGTGGGGGGTCTACAGGCCCTCTATAAACCTTATATGCTTATAAAACAGCATATAAAATTTTTAACAGCAGCGCGCAAGATTGCAAACTTTCTCTCATAACCAAGGTGCTGACTTTAATACGTACTGCTGCTGCTGGATTTCTCCTCATTGTTGCCGGAAGATAACTCCGGACTGCTCGTCTCCTCCCGGGGCTCCTTCGCCTCTGAGTCCCGGCATGACGCTGCGTCCTCGGGCGCAGAGCTGGGCTGCTTGGTTGGTGTTTTGTCTCCCGAGAAGCCGTTTGTGGAAGAACTCTCCGACGCGTTGCCATACGCAGTCTCGTAAAACTGGTCAAAGGCTTGTGGCAGCACGCCGTTCCTGCCCACGTTTCCGTAGAAATTGGAGGCAGCGGAGCCGGCGCTCGTGTGGTGGTGGTGGTGGTGGTGATGGTAAGCGGCTGCTGCTGCTGCGGGGCTGTTTTTACCGAACATGTCCCCTACAACAGCCGTCTGCGCCGACAGACAGTCCCGGTGCACCATGTCCTCCGCGCTGGGGTAAGCGTGGGGTAAGTTTCCCCTGTGTGGCCATTTACCGGACGCGTCAATGGCTGCATAGTCCCTGAACGTCACCTCTCTGACGGGCTGGACCTGCGGCAGGTTAGAGGAGTAGGAGTATGTCATGGGGCGGGTGGACGGGGTCTGGGATAAAAAAGAGGGAAGCCCGGAGAAATCAGCCCCCGCCGGGACGTAATAAGTGCAACTGGGTAAATACATATTCGATCCGACGGGGACCCTTTCGTCAAAATCCATCATCGTAGTTCACCCTCCACTATAACTCGATGTTGGGCTTTGATTCTTCTATAACCGCCCTGAACATGGCTCTGAAGCGCCGTGCCTCTTGCCTCTTTGAAGCAGGTTCGCTAAGCAGAAATTTGGAGACGTAAGCTGACGTGGAGAGCCATCTCCATCCACTCCACTGAGGAGGAGGTCACGTGACCACGCGGCAGAAATTGACAGATTTTCAGGCTGTGTGTATGGGTGCGCCTGCCTGTGAGCTCGCGCGCGTATGTGTGTGGGTGTGTGTATGTAGGAAAGAGAAGGAGTGTGTGTAGGAGTGTAAAAGCCATGACTGCCGTGTGTCCTAAAGCTTGACATTGGTGGTTCATCGCCATGTCTGTTTAAAAACGAATTCCTGAACATGCAAGGCAGTCAGAGGAAGAATTTTGAACTGGATGTTTTTTCATAGTTATAGTTATTCTTTTGATTAAGCTTTAACCAAGCATGATCTTTTAT
This sequence comes from Cetoscarus ocellatus, assembly GCA_037902135.1. NCBI lineage: Eukaryota > Metazoa > Chordata > Actinopteri > Labriformes > Labridae > Cetoscarus > Cetoscarus ocellatus. Next base: position 196,229 of record JBAMNC010000091.1, read on the forward strand.
TTAACTGATGTTTACTGCTTTTAAATACTTTGAGGTTGTTTTGTAAATAAAACTGTGCATATTTTACGTAAAGTTCTGTTTTTTCTTTTGAATACTTTGGGTTTTTTTCACTCAGTATATTATATAACAAAATAAAGCACTCAGGCTGCCTTTTGTCCTGACCCTACCTGACAATACCATAACCTAAAGCAGTTTTACTGTGCACAGATAACATGGACCTGAATTGGAGGAAGGAGACAACAAGCTTATCTTGTTTCTGCTTTTAGAAATGGTTAGTCATCATCATTTGGTGCTTTTACAACTTAACATTTGGCCCAGTGGGCATTTGGTTATCAGGGTCATGTTCAAAGTAGCGGCTAATGTTTCAACTGGCCACAGTCTTGTATTTGTACCAGTTTAAATAATAAACTTTTGAGAACAAAGCAAAGGGTCTTGAAATAGACAGAGCAGATATGAAGTATACATGTGTTGCCCATACAACTGTATTTTGGTGGAGCCTAAAACATTAGAAACATTTGTAAGAAATGTCATGTTTAAATCTTTAAATACATGTACATTTTTTGTTTTTCCATTCGGTGCATAAAATGTTGTCACAAAAGACACATAAGTGTTATATACATCTCAGAAAACTGAAAAAGGGTTGCTGATGTAAACGTGTAAAAATGAATCAACCGCTTAAGATCTAGAAAGGAGTCATCCTCAATATCCAACGTGACAACCTCTGTAAAATTATAAACTAACTTTATTTTGAATGATTCTTGTCTTACGGCTTCTGTTTTGCCTCACACTGACTTTTAATGGATTCACTAAAATCACCCCCAACACGAAACATTCAAGCCCGCTCCACTATTACGCATGGCTATTTCTCCATGTTTTTGTACAAATATTTACTCAGATGTGTGTCGCTGAGGAAGAGGACAGCTCCAGCAACTTTACAAGACACTTTTATGTTTTAATGAATAATAATTTCAATCACAAGGTGGCTTTTTGCTTTTTTATTATTATTATTAAGATTACGCATAGGAATATTTTTAGATTCTGTCCAGATACTAAAATTAGGAATGAGAGAAATTATTCTCTCACGGACTGTGCTGTGCAGGATCTTTTAAAATACTTTTTTTTCTTGAAAGGTAAAGCTTAAATTACACAAGACATTTTATCCACTGGAATTAATATTTAATCAGAAATTAAACAGATTTTATTTTAGAAAAAGTTACTGTCCTGCAGAAATATGCCAGTTAATCTGAATTAGAGGTTGATGTTCCTCTAAAGTAAAATAAATAAGTGTAAATCATACCAAGTATCTTTTGAAATGATTAGATCTCCTCTACGTGATTTGGTTTTATGTCAGTGTATATTCCCTAGCTCTCTGCTCCCCCAGGCCACCATGAAGATAGTTTTGGAGAGGCTGCAACCTGACTCTAATGTGCTGTGAATGAGAGACCTGAGCTGGGATTAAGACCGCCGCGGCTGGCTGGGCCCCACAGCCCGAAGTGCACATAGGGAACTAAGGGGCTCTTTGGTGGCACATGTGAAACACAACCTTAAAATATCACAGACATTAAGACTGTGCAAGTACCAACTAACGCCCTGTGAGTGTATCAAAACAGGAAAAAGCACGCAGCCTTTGCAATCCACCGTTCTGCTTGCAGGCCATTTTTATTTGGATAAATTGTAGGGACACAAACAAGCCGAGTGTCTCTGCGGCCACACGCTCCGCCTCTTGGTCCATCCAGAGAAATTCTACGAGTTGTGCTGAAGCTTTTAAGCCGTAATTGAGCACAGGATGCCCAGGAAAAACCAAAGCCGGCTCTGCTCAGACCTGCGTTTTTATAGCTGCTATAGTATTCTGCTGCCCTTTTTTCTCCCCGGCCAGACAGACACCACAAAACTGGCCAAGCGATGGGAAGTCGCCACCTACACGGACTCAAAGACAACAGCTGAGGATTTTCAACACTGTAGAAACCAATCATTTTTCTAACAAACTAAGGTAGGATTTTTACTTTGGAAAAAAAAATCCACATATATGCAACAATTTGGCTAATATAAACCAAATATCAAATCTGAAAATAGACACAATGATAAAAAAATAAAAATAAAATATGCAGAGCTTTGTTTATCAAATGTGTTTTGGATTTTAAATATTGTTCTGTTGATTCTGTAAACATATTCATTTCGAGATATTTGCTCATCAAAATGCAGTCTGGCGCTGCGTAAAAGCCCTCAAAGCCAAAGCTTTGTGTCTGTACGGTCGACTTCAAGTTCGGGGGAGGGAGAGGGTCCTTCACTGAGAGCAAAGGGCCCAACTGTGCCCCGGATGGAGTTGCTCTAATTGCTTTTGCATTTACGCAGGCTTTAGGTTACAAGAGTGGTCGATACCGTGAGCCTTTGAATCTAAACTAAAGAAAGGAAAAATTAACTCTATTTCTCCGTTTTTAGAGAGTTACACGAGGAAATTGTTTCACAAGATGCATGTTACAGTTTGGAATTTCTATGCTAATACTCCCCTATATACACAAAAAACAACTACAAGGATATGAATTGTAAGTTTGGGGAAATTTCCAATCCGTAATGTTGACAATACAACAATTTTATATGTTTTTATGCACAGAAAACAGTTGGAAATACAATGAGTTATGCACTTTTACGCACCAAAAATAATTGGTCTGTGTCATGATTTTGACAAAAACAGGAAACATAATACCCCATAGCTAAACAATACAGCCCCAGAATTTTCTATTGAACAGCACCGCATGTCTCTGAATGACATTGATACAGAAAAAGACGGAAATCATAACACATATAAAAATCTTTTTTTAGCCATGATTTTTTCAGAGTACGTTTGCTTTTACGCACAGCCTTTAACGTACACACTTGGTAAGCGTTATTCAAATAAAGCAAAAACTATCAAATCTAGAACATTTTTTAAATGAAACAATACCAACCAAACGTTTGCAACCATAAACAAGAACAAAAATGGACAACTGAAGTGTAAATCCCCCCCAAGAGGTGACAGAAGCGCACTGGTTTGGACAGGAAGAAAACCCGACGGACAGATAGCCCAATCCGTGCGCCATAAAACCCAGCCAGACAACAAGTAAACAATCACGTGTTGGAACTGAGAGTATACAGTTTAACGCCACGTCAGGTAGGCCCTATGGGCTGTAAAGCAGGCTAAATAGACGCACGCAGTGTCTTGCAAAGCAACCTCCTGTAGTTTTAGTCCTCAAGTGGTATAAAAAAGAAGGCGCAGAGCTTTAGTACAGGCTGCTCTACTCTCTTTTCATTTTATGAAGGAAAATAGGGCCACCACACCTGCATTTGAAAGCTTCTTTTGAGTATTTTGTTCATTGCAAAATAAAGACAGTTTGTAGCGTGCGGACCAGGAGGCCAGAAAGATACAGTTTGATTGTACAAAAAAAGAGAGACAGGCGCCAACCGTGACCTGTTAATGCGCACAGTCTGATACAGACGATAAAAGATCACAAAACACAGATTCAACATGACGGGAGGAATGCAAAGCAAACTCAAAACATGCAGGCATAACCAACGTTTGATTGTGTTTAGATAATTAATAAATGTCACTATTCGATCAAAACATGCATTGAAACGCTGGTTATAGTGCGTTAATAATTATCCTCCCAATCTGAATGTCAACATTAAGAAACACTATTTAAAAAAAAAAAAAATGAATATCATGCTCTGCAATTTTAGAGTAAATGGGGATTATTTTTCTTAAAAGGTGTTCCTCATTTGTGCAGGTTTCTGATAAGGAAGAGGATACTCTTATTGTTCTACTTTCACACTGGTGGTTCGTTTTGTGGACTAATGTTCAAGATTGACTAAAACCTCTTAAGATTTGTCTTAAACTTGGGCCTTTAAACATTTCGGAGAGGACTGATGAAAGAGAATGCATCTAATTATTAAATATTATAAGTCAGGTGGTTAAATTTTGATATTTACTGCAAAATACAGAACTAATCTGAGGCCAGAACTTGTTTAACATAAAGAATTATACAAAATAGTTTGAATAAGGAAACAATCATTGTAAAAAGAAAAAAAAAAAGAATATAAAATAGCGCAAGGTGATACTATGTAATATATTTCTAGTGTAAATGGTATCACAAGGAAACCTGGATTCTAGCTTTATTTTGAAAAGTGATGTAACAGTGTTAATGAAATTGTGAATCTACAGTTTTTGTAATTTTACTTTAAACTTTTGTCTTCAGTTTGGCCTTATTAATATACTTTCAGTGTTTGTTGTTATTTATATGCTTAGTTTGGTGTTTTAATCTTATGCAGTGTTACTTCGTCACAAGTGTGGTCAATGTTCTCTTTCAGTGCGTTTGAACTTGAATGCACCACACTCTGCACAGACATTATCATATTACCGGCTACATTGATACCAGCTCGGATTTGCGGTGGGATTATAAAAACATCAGACTGAAACATGAAACAATCAGAGCTGCACAAATTACCATTAAACAAGCAGGGAAAATATCATTAAATGTGAACCTGATTCAAGCTGACGCATATGTTGATTTCTCCACAGGTGACAGATGTGGTGGGCCGGAGGATATGGAGGCTAAGACGACACGAAGGGCCCAAAAGCAGGAGGACCACACAGGGGCCATGCCAAGCAGAGAAACCGACCAACTCCACGGTCAATGGGAGCCCTTCTGGCTGCTTTACTCACAATGCTGGGTTAGCCTGTATCCTGGGAGACAAGGCGCCTGGACAAAAGGACATAAAATGGACTTCACTTAGGGAGAGATGAAATTTTACAATGGAAACAGACACACGAGAGACGAACAAGAAGAAGAAATTGGTCCCAATTTCAGGATAAAAGGGAACATTTTTTAACTGTCTGTAAAGGGATGCCCAAATGTAAAAACTTAACACTGTGTTTGAAGAATCGTGAATTAACGCATTTGTTAGTGATTGATTGACACATTTTGGAGCAAGAAAACAAAACAACAGTATCAGAATTTGAAGCCAATTTGAGTTTTGGCCTTTAAGATGTGCTGGTACCTAAAAAAAAAAAAAGAAAGATTTTAGGATGGACCTGGTTATTGTTATACGATAAATATTTTTTAATTTCTATCTTCAGCAGTCGAGGCTGTCAATTAGAGTATAACACACTTTTTACTTCAAACATGGTTTTCATTATATTCACTGCATTTGAATCTAAAAGTTGCCTTTCCCTACAAAATGAATCTCCGAAGTCAAATGTACAGTCTGTTAGAGGTATGTTTTCATTTTTTTAAGTATCTTCACAAATATTTTTTTTCATATTGAGTTTCCAGCGGCTGTATGAATCCCCCACAGTTTATAAGAAATGTGATGACAGTCGTAGCAATAAATTTATCAAAATGAACATTACTTCACCATTTAAAAAACCCTTTTCACCTCTCAAAAACGGCTCTCATTTTAACCCAGGTGATTAAAAAGAAAAAAAAAAACTGAAAGCGACTTAAGGTATGCACCATGACAAGGGGACTAAACAGAATACCCTAAAGTTGTGGAAATAGATTTAGTAAAACAAGGCAGTGGCGGTGAGAACTACATTTATCATCAATTTTCCATTTCCAGTCGCGACTTCTGCTTTGAAAAGTATGACAGTTTTTAGCGCCTTTCTGCATTTGCCTTAAAAAGTAAAGAATTATAAGAGGAATATCAATTTTGGCTGAACTAACCAAATGTAAACGTTTGCGTTAAAAGGTGTTTCCTCCATCTCTTGTTGGTAATAGTGACCCGTAACCTTGATTAGACTGCCATGTGTTTTTTTTCCCTGTATTTGACATTAGACCAGAATAATTAATAAATTAAAGAAAAAGAAAAAATGGGGGAAAAGATTAATATGGCATAGAGGCAAAAGGTGATCATACTTAAATTAAAGCGTGTTTTCTCGATCTTTCATTTTAAAAAAGCGACCTTAAACTTTCACCTTTTTCGGACCATTTCTGAATATGACATTAGAAGAGAAAAGCAATGAAATAACGTACAGGAAGTGACAATATAGAACATCTATTAGTAGTCTAGCAAACCTCAGAGGTGAAGTGTCAGTTTATTCTAAATAATAAACTTTCTCCCTCTTTTACTATAAGTAGCGACCTGAACCTTGATCAGCTTGATCGTTTGGGGGATTTTCTCTGTACTTGACCGAAGAAAAAAAGGACAGATTTAAAAGTTCTCATATTTTATTTAAAGCGTGTTTTCTGCATCTTTCTTTAATAAGAGCGACCTTAACCTTCATCAGTTCCATCCTGCATGGGACTATTTCTGTAAATGACATTAGAAGAGAGAAAACGAAAGAAATAAAGCAGAAGAAGAGTCAAATAGATCATTTAGTGGTTACATAAAGTGCCAGTTTATTCTGAATCTTCTTTTCTCTATCTTCCATCAAAACCGCTACCTTAACTTTAACAGTTTGTTTTCTACATCTTTTCTGGCTTTAACTTTAAAATTGTCCTGAATAATGAGAGGATGTGCAATGGAATATCTAACAATCATGAGGTTGGATTGCATTATGCGAGAAGCAGTTTTTGTAGCGCGTTTTTGTTCGGATTGATTAATCATCAATAGGATGTTTTACTTCAGTGGCGAGACTCGCGGAAACTTGGTTGCACGAGCTTTTCCGATTTTCTTTAGTAAAAAACTGAATAGGACACAGATCAGTCGAAGGTGACACAGGTGGATGTTCCAATACAGCTGCAGCATCTTATGGCCTGTTTGATAGGAATTGCTGAAATGCAGGTGATAATGCCTTTGTTTTGTATTTTTCAGACATGGAAAACTGTAATTTCACCAGTTATAGATAGTATGTAATGTGCAGCGACAATAAAAGTAGCATTTTGATTTCAAAACTAGTTCAGTCTAGTTGTCCTTATGAATATTTTCGCTTAGTTCTTTGTAGGTAAATACGCCCTTATGACCTTCATGTGCCATCATACTTTATCACAAGGAGGAGAAAATGTGTGGGTTGGTATGTAGCATGAAATAACAACAACCTGAAGAATGCTTTGGTATTAATCTAAACTTTATCACAATCAGAGACAACCACCCCGAGGGGGTATTCGGCAGTTACAGTCACTCTTTCATACGGCGTAGCACAGAGAATTCTGGCAATACTGCGAGACGACAAAGGAAGTGGACGCAAAATATCAAAATGAACCGAAGGGATCAGTGCGTAAAAGCGTCAGAAGGAAAAAGGCATGTGCAAGAGCGCAGGGAATTGAATAATAAAGAACAACTTACAAATGTACAGTGTTGAACAGTGGAGATATTACACAGTGTACAGCAAATAAGACTAAATGAAAATAGTATCCACTTTAAAAACTGTCAATAAAGCCAACAAATAATCACTAAATAAATGTTTCTACAAAATCCATATCTGGGTTCATTTGCATGTGTTCTTTCTTGGATAGATGGGCACAATATGGACATCTCTGCACCCATTCTTAGATTTTTGGATTCGAAAGCTGTTTGGTTTTAAAAAGAACTTTCATTTCGCTGACAAATAAAGACATTAATGAGTTGTTGTTGAGTTTTAAACGCACTGGCTATTCCACGGGATGAAGCGCAAAACACAGTATTGTGCGGTAAACTATTATTTTATTGTGGATTAACCATCTAATCCCGGTAAACATTCATTTTATCTACAAGATGACAAATAAAGTAAGTATTCAAGTGTCGTAGCGCTATTAAACGATTTTAAAAAAAATCCCATTCTTTCCTGAGACGAGTTTTTGTTCACAAATGATCTTAAAAACAACCTTTTTTTTCAGCGCAATGGCGAGCTAAATCGTTTGATAGATATTCTTTAGCTCACCAGCTCATCACTGTCTAGTTTAAACCCACGTTTAATACAACGCTGGCTTTATTTTGTGATGTTAATTTTAATAAAACAGAAGTCATTCAAAAGAAAAAAAAAAATCGGTGAAAACAGATCCTTTTCGTAAATAAATAGGAATCCCCTATCTGTACCTAACATGTCCAAAAGGCCACGGCCTTTATACATGAACGACGTAAATTATTTGGCATTTAATTTTCAAAACAAATGAGATTGGGACAGGAAAAGCCCGCATGTCTGCGGAGGGAGTTAGTCGCCGGCCGGGACATGGAGGAGGCTTTCACTATAATCTCGGTCAAGTGCCTCTATTTGACCGCAGTCACGGTGCTGGATTAACTGTATGTCTGCTCCAGTCTTTGTGCTGTATTACGAGATTACCTTCAAACCCTAACGCGCTCAAGCTTGACCAGGAGGACAGCCATGTTGTTGACAGTGTGTCTGAAGGTTGCAGGCCTCGCCTCCATTACGCACAGACACAGCGAAGGTCAATGTAAAGAGCACTGCGGGCCTGTCTGTGCGCAACTGAGTCTGGCAGGCGGAGGAGAGCCGCACAGGACTGTTTGGTGGATCTTTGGACTATTCAACAAATCATCCGACGCCCAAACACCACAAAAATATGTGTGTTACAGATATTACCACTTTTAATAAGTCTTTCTCAGTAAGTACCCAAAGAGGAATCCAGTCATTTAATTTGTTGAGCATACAAATAGCTATCATTCTTTACAGGGTCTGTTTTCAGTTTGAATTCAGAGATTTGATAGAAATGGACATGATCACTTTTGGAGCTATTTGTCGCTGTCAGGGCTTATGGTTTTAACAAAAGCCTTGGATATTCTGTGATATCAACAAATTTATGTAAATGCAAGCCATCCCCACGTGATCTCCCCTTGACTGAACAAAAGCTTATTTGTTGGAATCTAAGTGACGGAACTTTCATATTATATCCAAAAAGATGCTGAAATATATACATTTGCAAAGTCATATACACAATGAAGTAGCCTACATTAGAGGCAACTAGAAGTGGTCACAGAATTAAGCAGAGTTAAGTTATCTTGCAGATACCAGCGACATGTTATTTTTTCTGTCCGAAAATTGTGTGATGCCAAAATGGTGCTTTAGCACTAGTTTCAAACCCAAAATATGTTAACAACTGTAGAGGAACAAATGGCACTTTATAGCTTTTGATGGTGGAAGTGCACAAATTATTGATCTTTAATATATTTTAAGGGTTTAAGAATGATAAGGATATTTTGGACCAACTAGATACTGAAATAACTCTAAAGAATGTAAGTGCAACTTTTGCCCAAAAATGTCCAGATTTGTTGACATTTGAGATGGTTATTTGTTTCCAGTGTGCAATAAAAGTGGTGCATAATACTCCCTAAATTGTAGGAAATAAATTGCAGGAGGGTATGTCTCAGGACCTTCCTTTGGGCTGGATGCCCCCTCCAGCTCCACCCCTGGCTTGTATGAGTTAGGTTTTGAAACAGACCACATGTGTCCTGTACCTGCATATTTACAGTTTAGCAGTTTTCTTGCCTGTTACCTTTTCCATTTGAATCCTTTACTTTGACCGCCATGAATTCAAAATGTCTAAAATGTATTTTCTGGAATTTCACAGCATTATTCACGTCTTTGGTTTTCAATTGGGTCATGCATGTTGCTTAAAATCACATATTAAGGCTAGGAACTGATGGTTAGTCTATGAAATTATTTGTAATATACTTTGATTTTAAGGATTTAATGAAAAATAGTTCTTAAAATATGCTATTTTATGCTACTGTTTTAATTTCATGGATTCAACAGGGGTTGAAGTCATACTATGGGTTTGAATATTGGTAAAATGTACCAAGAGGTGTACAATTCTCAGTTTGAATATTTGACTTATAACCTTGTCTTTGAGCTTCTTACAGACAAAGCTGTTTTAACCTCAAGAGTTTGTTGGCAATAATGCCTCAATATACATATTGAATGGAATTGCTAGCCTTTTACCTTTTATTATGTTTAAATTGTTGACTTAAAGATATAAAGTATGTTTTTCAAAAGGTGGCTTTTAATAAATTACAGAATCAACCACAGACTTTTATAACAACATTTGTCTCAATAAAGGCAGAGTTTTAAAGAAGGTAATTTGTTGCTTGAAACAGCGCCTGTATAAATGGTCACTTGGCCTTTTAACTTTTTCCTTCCTGATTCTTTACCCTAGTCCAGCCTACCATGACCTATCATTCTAATGATTCGAACAATTTAAGAATGCAGTGGCAAAAAAAGAGCTTCAATGTATTCGAGTGCTACTATAAGCCATGGGTTTCCTAAAAACACATTTACAAATGTTTATTGTCATATGTCCTGCTTTAATATTTGACTTTAAGATACCACAACCCATCATTCTCTGAAAGAGGCTGTTTTAGGTTATATTGCATTTAACATGGGCTATATGTTGTATGATACAGCAAAGTTGGATAACCTTATTACTGTAAACTCAAAGTCTTTGACATAAAAGTGTATATTATGACCTATTAGTTTTCTCTGTTGATGTTTTCTCTATTTGATTCAGCATTTGATTGACTAAAGCTCATAGTAAGAAGTCAGCTGCAATAATGGTCCGGGTATAGGTTTAAAATCAGTGGTATGTAGCTTGAAGAAGAATACTTACAAACATTAATAAGTCAAATAATTTTTCCCATTTCTGGTTTTGTTAAACTTGAACACATAACATAACCTTGTATTCTCCTAAAAAAGGCTATTTTTAAGCTTTGATTTAATTTAAAATATTAAGTGAAAAAAAATGTCTGCAGACGTAATCATTCGTATTTTGGGGGGTTCAGTCTTAGTTTGAACAATTTAGTGGCAAAAGCCTTAATTATCCTAGGATTGAAGAAAGCCATATGTTGTCCAAAAGAAGATATTTACAAATGCTCCGTTTGCCTATTGCTCTGTCTTTTTTTTTTTTTTTTGAATGTTTGACTATAGCATACCACAACTTATTATAGCCTACAACTGGCTCAAGATGTTGTCCTCAATATATATTTGAATTTTCACAGTTTGTTGACCAGTTACAGTATATGTAAATATTTGACTTGAATACCATGACCATTTGGTAGTCTAAAAAGGATGTTGTTGTAGGGCTATATTTTCCTTTTTTGAAATCACATGCAATAAAAGTCATGGAAAAAGCATTAAAATAGGTCCAATATTGCTTTATGTGGAACTTTCACTAATTAATAAAACTTTTGCACATGGGATATTTAAAAAAAAAAAAAATAAATAAAAAAAAAAAAAGGTCAAAGGTGAGGTTTTTATATTCTCCTTTATGTATTTTTGGCTCTGGTGGGCCTTAAGTCTACCATATTCTGTTACTTTCTACAAAAGGCTTTGTTTGTTGGGGCTTTATTTATATTTTAAGAATAATAGCCGAGACATTATTTTTTAATTGTTTTAAAATGTTGCTGCATATAACAACTCATAACAATACAAGTATACATTTTTTCCTGTATTCATATTTTTCTTTACCATACCACAAACACATTATTCTCGAAAACAGGCCTTTTAGTGCCACTGTTTCAATACTGAAAATCTTAACACAATAATAGCACTAATGAAAGTTTGTTTGCAAAGCCATGCTGATTGAAATTACACATTAACAAATGGTACATTTATCTCTAACTTCTACCTTTCTTGAATACGTTTTTTTTATGGTGGGGGTGGTTTTAGAAACACAAACTAAATGCCATCGAATATGTTAGATGAATTCTGAGTGCTGAAATTAACTGTAATACACAATTTCGCCTTAGTGTGGCAGCAAAACACAATTTTTTACAGTCACTTGGCCCACTCTCCCCTGTTTCCTGTCCCGTCAAAGATAGCTTGTGGAAGAAGATGCAAGGTGGAGCTTTGTGCTGTGTGCTTCGGACTGAAGTGCTTTGTGACAGGCTGGAGGCGGGACATGTAGCCTTGTTTTGGTTCTCGAAGGGCCAATGGAATCAGGTTGTGCTCCCTCGTAGCCAATGAAGAGCCGTGTGGGAAAGCCTTCCCTCTTAACTTCCGCTACTTCCGGGGGGGCTGTGTGTTGGGACTGCAAATAGACCACGGAGCGAGACCTCATACTTTTTCTCCCATCTTTGAGTTCGCTCTTTTACTCGGGCGCGCTCCAACGTGCCTACGTCAAAGGGGGCGGTGACTTAACGACTCTGAGTTCTATGCACGCGGACAGCTCATATTACAGTGGGGCAACTGTCAGTCATTTAGAGGAGCGCGCGCAGTTCACAAAAACATCATATAGTTTAAAAGAGGACACTGGTGACGGTGGATTATCGAGGGATGGGTTACGGATCATTTTGTAAATGTGAATAAAACTGTTCTTAAATGCAGGATTTTTTGTGCTCCATAACAAATTCAAAATAATAAAATTTAATTAAATTCCGTTTTCAAAATATCATAAATTAAAGTTTTTGTTTTTTGAAAGGCTTATCTGGAAAACAGTGAGTTAGTCCTTAATGAGCTTCTTGATAGGCCTATTTGAATGGTAAGGGACAAAATGGTGGACGCCAAGTTGGTTAGGTAAACCATAGGAAAACGTTTTAAATATCAGTTTCCTACTTATCCATAGAAAAAACTGTATTATATCCAGATATTAAAATGGCTCCTGTAGTAAACAACGACTTCTTGAGGAACAAGTCTTTTAAAAGGTAGAAAATTAGGTCAGGTCTTAAGCAAGCCAGGTACGACGACAGTATTATTTACATAAAATTAAAATTGGTCCACTGTTAAAGTGTTGGGTAGGCCTGCTTTCTTATCACTGTAGGATTCGTACTTTTAAAATACACTACCCTATGACGGCAAATTATTGATGTAAAAGCAAGGCCTTTTCGATTTTTTTCTTTCTTTTTTTTTTTTTTAAGTAGGGAGAGCATGAATTTAAGCGTGACAAGTCAGAATTACCAAGTAAAATAACTTAAAAGGGTACTTAGGCTTAATGTGTTGAAAAGTCACCCATCGAGTCAACACGATATCAGGCCAATAATTAAAAATTAAGTTTAGAAACATGATCGAGCCTGATATAATTTCTTCTCATGATCGGGGAAAAAGAACAGAGTTTCATGTGAAAATATAATATAATTGTGTACCGTTCGTTTAGTAGCTAATAGGCTATGTTGTCTCCAATGAATTCTTTCTTGTAAAAAAAAAAAGCACCTTGAAATACATGTCCGTCAGTAAGAAACAAATAACATTAGTTTTATCCCTGTTATTCATTTTATTACTACAAGGTACCATCATAATCCATCATCGTCAGAGTGAAGAAAATGTAGTCTGTCAGCCTTCTTTATCACCACTGAAATTAAGTCTTTCATGTTTTCTTGGTGTATGCAATACAGAAAAATAAAATATAATAAATATTTTCGCTCTTTCTTGACTGTTATTTTGAGACAAGCAAGCGATTTGTCTGCATATAATTTAATTATGTAATATTTCTGATGTATGTTTGGTATAGGGACTGTTTGTTTAAAATTATTTGTTAATATAGACCTGAATATAATGTGTAGCCTATACAGCAGTAGAAAATTTGTGTGGGAGACAATTGAAACAGGGTGTAAATCACTCTAACAGGTGGGACCAGCACCCAGAGGGATCTCCAGCTCTAAACACGGAGGGATTTGGTTTCAAGCCTGACATCCGTGTGCCACTCAGACTGATTCATTTTCACGAATGCAGCTAAACAAAGCATGCTGGGATGGTGGTAGAAAGAACATATTTCTTTCCACGAAGTCATATTCACTCTCTAAATCTGCAATAATTATCCACACTTTAACATGTGTTTTACGTATGTGGAACAGAGACAGTTGTGGAAGCGTCAAGAGATTTTCATTCCCAGCTACACAAAAGTATGATCAGTGTAATAATATTTTTTTTAAATATGCTCTCTTAAAATTTAATTAATCAAATATGACAATTTCTGCTATTTGATTTGTGTAAGAACAGGCCGCTGTGAAGAAAAGACAATTAGCCTAAGCATCCTTTAGATTTAAAGGAACTGAAATTTCACTTTTGTAGATTGGTAAACATGTACCCTAACTGAGTGAAATGCATTAAAGTACATGTATAGGCAGAATTAAGTCAATACAATACTTTTAGCACTCTTTTGTCTTATTTGCTCCCAATTTGGTTAAATCCCAAAGTACAATCTGTGAAAATGATGTAAAATGAAGTGGAAAGCGTCAAAATAAAGTGATAGGCTATATATAACAACGATGATGTCAGAATTTTATGGATTTTTTGCTTTTCATTTCTCATCAGTCTAAACTGTATATAAATTTTTAATTTCGTTTTTTGTTTTGTTTTGTTTGTTTTGTTTTGTTTTTAATGTTGTACCCTTGGCGCGATTGAAAATAAGGGTAGATATGCTCTCAAAGTATATTAGATGTTACATAAAGGTTGAAAGTATTAATGGAAAACAACAAATGTATATATTTCTCTTTTGTCTTATAAACGCCGTCTTAAAATAGGTCATACATACATGTTATTCCACTCATGTCCACCAAAAGCCTGACAAATACCGCATGTCCGTTTCTTATTGATACTATCAATAATTTCTTTTTTCAATCTTATTCTAGAATATACACGCCTTCCTAAAAAATACAAATACCAGAAGATACAAATAAAAAAATGATGGATTGAAAATAGAAAAAAAAAATCACTTATTTTTTTTTTATCCATAACATGTTTTATGCACACACGTTTAGTCACCCAGCGCATACGGTGAAAACTGTGCGCACGTCATTAAACGCACCAGATGAAACAGCGGGTCACACATTGACTTTACTCATATTGTTATGCATTGACTGTACATACATTTGGAAGAAAGAGGGAAATAAAACTATCTGATAAATACCTAAGGATTTCTGAAAACAAGGCTCAAATAAATATATTTGGGAGCAACAACAGTGAACTTAAATGACTCTCAGGATTTAACAGGCTTAACCTTTAAAAAACTTTTTGTATATAAGCAGTTATTTACAAACCAATTATGAATCTGAGATGGAGACAGGTGATTTTATTCTATCAAACAAAAAAAGGGTTTGTGGCAACATTTTCAGCTGCGTGCATTTATTTCGGAAGCGGTCTTGGTCAAAAAAATATATACGACAAAGCAAATGAATACAAAGACATGCCCCAAAATATTGTAGAATTAATCCAAAATTCAAGCAATTTTTGGTTCCATTTAACCATTTAAATAAAGATATTTTCACTGTATTTTAGAAGGCCGCAAAGCTTTGCATCTGTGATATTTGACCTCAGATAATCCAGTCAGTTATGACACAAAATCACCGCTAGATGGCGATGTCAGTCTACAATTCAGCACAGACTGCTTTGGGCCATGTCTCCTTCTCCCAGAGCTCTGCTACATAATACATTTATTTATATCTTAAACCAGTAATTGTGTATGGTATTCTTTGGCTTGATAAGCCACTAGTAGCGTAGTAACATCCTTTCAAAATAAAACTCACAATCAAAACCTCTAAGATTGCTTGGGCCTCGGGCTCGGGCACAGATACCGCCTAAAGGCAGAGCAAAATCCTCTAATATACGAAAATGTAAATATAGAAACTGGGCATCTCAAAAAATCTTGGATAAAATTCAACCTTTTCCATCTTTTTATTTTTTAGGGCGAACTTAAGCACCGACATACTGGACTCATACACAAATATGTCCTGATATCATGCCGGAATTTTACTTTACATAAAACCACATGAGTACGCACACATTATAAAAGCTATGATCAGTATGAACACATGCCCCGAACGATTATCTAAGCATTATTACAGAAAGATTGCACCATGGATGGAGTGAACATGAATGAAAGAGGTTCAATTGATAAGACAGAAATCTTCATACAAGCTTAAGCATGTGAGCAGGTTTAAAAAAAAAAATAAAATAAGGAAGCCAGGGTAGGTTAATATTTAACATATCCAAGGTCCCAATCCGTCATTTCATCTGAATCTTCTTGTTTATCACTCTCGTTAAAAAGTGGAAGATAAAGGCGTAAGCTCGGTGGCGCAAAATGTTCTGAGCAGTTTGTCTTGTGTTGAGAGTGGGCATGCTTTAAAAAGAAGTCACACAGATATATATTTTTCTTTTTCTCCACAATTTGACTCCTTGGACAATATTTAACATCAAGTGGTAGGGTCCACCTTTCATTAGAGGCCTCAAATTTGATCCAAAAGATCCAGGAAATCATTTGGCACCATCAAATAAATCATGTTCAGTCAGGAAGGAGTGCTGTCCAAATCCACGAGTCCAAACGTGTGTGTAAGTGTGTGTGATAGTTTTATCTCCCATGGATAATCGTCCAAAATCAATAAACTAGCTGATGGTTTTCAATTTGTTTACGACTTTCTTCTCCTTTACGCGTCTGTTTTGAAACCATATCGTCACCTGCCGCTCGGACAGATTGGTCTGCGCTGATATTCTCCTCCGTTTGTCCTTCGTGATAAATTTATTGGCGGCGTATTCGCGCTCGAGCTCCTTCAGTTGAACCTTGGTGTATGGCACGCGCTTCTTCCTTCCGCGTCGATAAGAGCCGGCGTCTCCTGCAGAGTGGGATACCGCATCTGAGAGGCAAAAGACCAAAATAATGTTATGTTGACTTCTATCAACGGGTGGAATGACATTTGATTAGTAGTGAAACTTATTTCTTCTTCCATTAAATAAAAATCCAAGCCTAGCATCATCCCTTTCTTTACAAAGAACAAAATATTGCAAAGATAACCATGCGTAAAATGTGTCAAAATAGGAAACAAATATGGCTGACTTTTGTGGTAACAGCTGATTGATTCCCAAATAGTACAAACATTTTTCCCTCGGGAGAACCTCCTTAAACATATAAGCGACAAATGCTTCTTTCTATTTATTTTATGCATGCTAAACATTTTTCACTCTTCAAATTATTCCTGCTATTTAAAGAAGTTATTGTTTTTCGACACATTTGACATTTCTAACGCCTCCTTTCTGTGCAAAAATGCACCCCGTGTGCTGTTTTGAAAGTTACAAACATGGTGGGATTGCTGTGTTTGAAAAGGCAATACCCTAAAAAGGAGCAGCTTACCTGATATGGAGGGCTTCCACATGTGTCCGGGCTGTGGCTGCTCCTTCGCGCAGTAAACCTGTCCGTTCCAGCCGTTGGCGGCAAGGGTCCACGGCTGGTAGCTCTCCATGGGCAGCAGGGACTCGTGTCTGGCCTCTGAGGGCGCACTGATTGTTGGCACCACAGGAACGTCCAGGTAACTTGGAACAGGTTGGTAAGGGCCTGAAGGGTACGTCGGATAAAAAGCAAATTCCTTTGCCCGAGAGGTGAAGTCGTCCCCTGAAGCGGACGTGTCCATGTATTTCTCTCCATACGCGGAGGGAGGCTGCGCTCCGCACGACTTAATGCTGCTGTGATGCGACATTCTGCATGGGTAATAACCGCTGCCGAAGTAGCCATAAGGCAGGGAGGCGCTCGATGAATTCTGAGCTGCAGAACAGGGGCTGCACTGCTTCACAGGCTCTCCCATTCCCGAGGTGGGCACGTCGCTGGACGAGTAAGCCGTGCTGGGTGCCAGGGACGCGGGGTGCGCCATCAGATTCCTGCACTGGTTCGCAGCAAAGTTGCCACCAGCAAAACCGTCCATGTTCTTGTTCACTTCATCGGAACCGCCGCTGTTGTCGTAGAGGAACATCACCGACGGGTCGACCCAGCGCGGACGGAGGAGCAGTGACGTTGTCATAGCACGGCATCCAACATTGAAGCTTCTGGCTCTTTTTTAAAAAGCTCAGAGACTGAAAAAAGGAGATACTGGTTCCCAGGGAGTAATGCCACTCTGACGCGCTCAAGAGCGCAGAGGTTGAGCCGCCATTGGCCGAGCATGTGTCATGTGACCAGGCTATGCAAAGAGGACGGTAAACATCAGCCAGTACGGATAATTAAATGAAGAAAAATGCGGCGAAGAAAGGTGACCGTACCTACTAAAGGATTCCGCTTTTGTCGAGTCTGCTTCACCTGAAATGGATGTTTGTGCCTTTATTTTTGAAAAAGTAAGACACATTATATGATCAGCTGTCTATTCTTCGACTATACAATGTATAATTCAGGATAATCAATACTTTCATTGAATTAGCCTACCTATAAAATTAATCTTGTTATGTTTTCAGTTGGAATTAAAGTCAATTGTCGTAAAGCATAAATGAATTAATACAAAAATTAAACTTATTCTTTTACATAAGAATCATAATATGCATTTAGCCTGCATGCTGCCTGTACGCCTGCGTTGATATATGAGGAAAAAAACACACTAAATCCCACATCAGATACATAGATACAACAACAAGAAAACAATATTCTGTACATTTTATATGCCAATTTTGCACTTTGTTTACATGGTTAAAACAGATGTGTCGCACACTGGCTCACAATGTTGTATGTACTGATCTACTGCTCCGTGCCAGACGACGCCTTCACTGTTTAATAAAGACATGCTGTAGAAGGTGTGATGATGGATTTATTTAATCTCATGTGGATTTCACGCATGCATATATCCAAACACACAGACAGAAACAGGCTCTACCTTTCTCTATTGTGAAACTCCAAATGCAACTACAGGTGGAAATCAAGAAGAACGGGCGATGGTGTCATGCGTAAAGGTGAATTTCCCCCCACGCCAGATTTCCGACATGTTTACAAAGGCGAGGAGAGAAAGCAGCTCTGCTCGCCGTGCGTGCTTGTTTTTGCATACAGGACTCAGACACGGCTGGAGGCCAAGGTCAAGTTGAAAGTTGCTGTCTAGCCGTCCAGCCTGTCGGGCTATTCACGCTTTGAAGGAACCGTCTGAGAGACTGAAAGGAGCGGAAGAGGGGTGAGAATTCCTGTCCCAATGAAAGCTATTGGAGGACATTAACTTTTACTATCATTTGGGTTACTCTCCACCGTTTATTTCCACAGACAGGTCTGTACCCGCTACTCCTGGGTGGTGTGTTTGAGCCCCAGAGTTGAAAATATAAAAGGAATGTCGTGTTTTTTTTTATTTGCAGATCCATTGGGGGAGTTTTTGGCAGATAAGTGTGAAAATGTTGATCCCTCAAAGGAGGGAAAGGGGTAGACGAGTCGTGTGAGTGTGTGTTCAATGCGTGTCAGTGTGTCTGGTCTGGTGGCTTGTGTTTACGACCAATGGCTCTCTTTCTATTCTATGGTGGAGGAAATGGACCTGGCGGACCTTTCATTGGATTTGTCACCAGATTTGTTTCAAAGTCCAGAGTTAGTGGAGGTCTGACTGAGGGGGGATTGTACTTGTGTGTTATCTGCAACAGGGGGATAAATTCAACACAACAGAAGCTGCCACTTAAGTGTGTTAAATACTGACGCAGACTGCTGAAGTGCAGCCTAAAGAGGAGGATTGGTTATGTAGAATATGAAGCTTAATGCTCTCTGTGCATCCATCTTCACAGCTTAAATTTCAGACAGTAAATGTATTAGAATACCATACCAAATTCGAAAAAGCCTTGAAGCCAAATATGTTGAATTCAACATTTTGAAAGAACAACTTTTAAAAATACAAGATTTGTAAAATAATTACGTACCTTCGTATAGAGAGTGCACACATTTGCGTATTAAACTGCCACTCAAATACTGACGCAGACGACTGGTGTGCAGCCAAAAGATTAGGGTTGTTCACTGTAAAGTGTAAAAAGAAATGCCTATGCTTTTCACGACTCACTGAACATCCAGTTAACTTAAAATGCAGGCAATATACAAATTAATGGAGCAGAATACAAAATCTTAAAAAGGCTTACAGTGAAATTTGCTGAATTCAACTAAATTGTGAAAGAAAAAGATATAAGATGCAAGAATGACAAAGTATTGACAGAAATTTACAGGAAAGCGTGCACAAATATGTGTATGAAGTTACTGCTCAGTGAGTAAAACACTGACGCAGACGGTCAAGAAAAAACAACGATGATTTCTTTTTGATTATAACAAACGTTTAGTTTATGTGCATTGTATACGTCAATTACCTCAATCTCAGTGTAGAGATCATATTAATATAGCAAAACAGAAATCAAAAATTATAAAAAACAGACTACATCTAACAAAAAGTCCAGGAAAAGGTGAGTAGGTATAAAATTGCTTAAGTATTTAAAGCTCTTTAGAGTAAAGGTGTGCACAAATATAGGCGTTAACTGAAGTACGTAAAACATTGACGCTGAAGGCCTGGATGCAGCCAAAAGACGTGGATTATTGACTCAAAATAATGTTAAACAAACTTCTGTGCTCTTTTATCCATCTATAAGGTATAAAAAGTCCAAGTTTCACTTTATCCAGAACTTATTTGTGTAATGTATCAAGTTTGAAGATAAACACAAAAGCATTTGTTAAAAAAAGAAATTTCTTTATTTCAGTTTTTGAAGTATAAAGACTAAATAGTTAGTCACAGGTTAAACGAAGTATAACGTTAGCCTATATGCGTTTAAAGGCTTCTAGCAGTTGAAAAATAACATCACATGGGCAAAACATGTGACAACCGAAGAACCTGATGGACTGACGGTGTTTAACTTGGAGCCAGTTTTGAAGGCAACATACGCCATGGTGGCAAAAATAATACGAGACTTACACTGTTGTGAGAGGAATGTGCAGCATTTCTGCTGAGTATGATAACATTTAATCAGATTTTTTATGAACTCTAAAGCAATTTTTGTAACTTAATCGAAATTAACCACCCGTTTTAATAAAAAAGAAAACAATATAGCAATTTCTCCCCTGATACGCATTTACTTTTAAATAAAGAATAAATATTCTTTTAAATAAAGAATAATCAACTCAGAATTAAGACACACCTCTTAACATACGCTAATCCACTTAAAATAGTTAGAGTACATTAAAGTGTAGTGAGCAATAAGGAAATTGCAACAGATATGAGATTACGAAAACTATAGATCAGAATGATTATTTGTGAAATGTGCAAAAATAACTTTGTACTCCGCATTTCAAACATTGTTCGCTTTTACGTTCGTCTAAATTCAAAGCCACTTTGGATTCCTATTTATTTGAAGTCAGACATTTATTGATACATATTTTCAGAAACACATATAAAGTTTTCGAATCAAGGACACTTGTGTGTGTTTGCCTTTAAAAAAAATTATTTGACTAATAATACCGCCGTCCCTATTTCCCACAGTGTGATGGAGTATCTCAGCACAGCAGCGCCTGTGTGTTTTGGTCTTATCAACAGTGAATCTGATAATGAAATAATTCAGAGACAAGCTGCTACTGTGAGTCACTGCGCTCCTGCACAAGGCCCGGCCTGTGCCTGCGCGCTGCCCTGTGGCGTTTTCTGAAAATCACGCTACAAAATAAACAAACGTGTTAATCATTTACTGTTTCAGTTGTCTCTTTGTCAGGCCGTCATCTAAGACCTGTTTGTGTTTCCGTTTTATGTGTTGCTGCGAGGTGTTTTCACACGGGATGATTTATGATCGATGCATGTTTGGATCCATTTGTGCTACTTGCTATAGTCACAGGAAAGAAAGCAGCTCTACGCTTTCGCCAAGGTGACCACCATGGCGCACATGTGGTCAGTCCAGACAAGAGGCATCCCCAAGAACAATGAGCACACACTCTAGACGGAGGCGCGCACACATTGTCCCGCCAAATACTCACACACTAAATCATGGATTGTGTAACGATGGCGTCAACTTGGAAACAATCCTTAATTTGACTTGGTACCATCCTGATTTAACACCCTTTTCTGGGGAAAAGCACTCAAAACTCAGCTTCTAAGCAACACTGTTGTTAAAACTGTAATTTATGACAGTTTTGCCGATATAAATAAACCGAAATGCTGTTATCAATTCCAAATCCATAAAACAGGTCTCCATTATTAACCCGAGGATTTCTGGAGGTTCCCTCAAGACTCTTGTACCTGCAGCCCAGCTTGAGGGATCCTCTGAGGTCATTATCAAGGTTAACCCCCACTTGTTTGTGCTGAATCCAAACTACGCAGCCCTCAACAGAAAGGGCGCATTTATTCCCCTTGAACAATCGCCTGAAGCCAGCAGCACGGGCAAAGGAGGGAAACATCCATATAAAGTTATGCTCGGTTGTAAATTTTCATCGTTAATAGCATAAATTATGTGATAAAAACGAGCTGCACAGAGAAACTATGCAGTCAAATTTAAGCCTCGTTGATGACACGTTTAAAGCCGGCTGCTGTCAAAAGGAAAAAAGGATGTCAAATCATAAGCAGCAGTATGTCTCTGTGGTCAGAGCAGTGAACCACAGGGCGGTCACACATTTAACTTGTGCATATTTTCTGGACGGTGGCCTGCAGAGGAATCAAAAACGGATTGCGTAAAAATTAAAGGCGAGAGGAAAAAAGGCCCCACTTCATTTTCAGTCACACTCCGAATGCCACCTCAAGGTGCACGGTTTAACTGGGAACTCTCACTCCCACGATGTGTGCTGATGTGTGTGTTTCTATATCTCCTGCAAAAGTCTTAAATGTTGCGTTAACAGGCTGCTAAAGCTCAAGCCTGTAAGCTGCGTGTGAAATCATTTATTGGCACGCAGGAATCTCAGATCGAAAAGTTGTGCCGGTGCTCTGACTCACATCTGTTTTGTTTGTGACTGCTGAGGACGGCGGATTGTGAGTGAACGAATTTCGACTTTAGAGGACGGAAAATATCTCTGGTTACTTTTTGATTTCATGATTGTAGATTTTGTTTGTGTACTAGTGTGCCACTTTAAGTTATAATTAAAGGACTTTGTCATCATTTTGATTAAGGAGATGCATTTAAATTCTAAATCTTATTGTGATAGGTAATATGGAGCTGACATAGCTTTTATTTGGCCGGTTTTGGGTAATTCTAGTTATCTTAATCAGAACAGGTTGTTATCGCTGCTTATCCGTCTCGGCCTTTTGCTGTCTGCTGCCAGCTCGGAGGCCGAAAGTGAAAAAATGCTACTGAGCCTAGACTTGTTCATATAAACATGAAAAATTACAAGCATGTATAATTGAATATGAATTCTGAGGAAATACTTTTTTCGTGCTGAAATTACACATCGCGTGGTGTGAAAGTATAAAATGCAGCTTTGACAATGATCGAACACGTGTTTTTCAGGTATGCTGTTAAAACATAGGCTACTCATAATACCGCGCAAGCATTACGATGCAAAAATGCAACTTTTTAATTCGGATTATGGTGAATAATAGTCAACACAAAACGAAAAAAATGAGGTTAAAGTTGATTAAAAATCAAGGCTTGGCAGTTTTTGTCGTAATATAGGCTACTAACTAAGAAAAATGTTCGATAAATTAAAGCAACGTGACAGCAGGATAATCATTTTGTTGCTGAATGGGATCAAAATACTCTTAAAAATAGCTTTGTGTTCGGATTTTCATGCGTAAAATTAGAAATATACTGACGGAGTCTTGAATTTATAGGTCAGTTTTTTCCTAATTCATAATTTATGTGTTCAGTTTTTGGTTTTTAATTTAAGTGTGGAAAATGACAAATCATTTATTCTTTAATAACAAAAATCGTGTCGTTGCAAAGTTATTTTCAGAACAAAAGTGAGCGGGTATAATTGGTGCTCCTTGACAATTTTTTTTTTAATAAAGAGCCTGTACCTGCCCACCATGAGCACTTTGCAAAGAAATACATATGGGAAAATTCTCAATGCAAAATGCTTGTTTGTCGGATTATTAGATTATTCGGGGTCCATTTGTCAATACTTTATTTCAAGAACCGAATGAAAGGATGGAGACCTGTTTTTAATAATGCTAAGATCTATATCTAACACTCCATACTGTATGCAAATCGTTTTGGATTGCAGCCTACAAGATTTTTGCACCCACAAATAGCTCCAGACCTGCATCCCTCCATACGACAATACTTTCAGAATTACGTAGAGAAATGCCATCATCTACGCCTATTCTTGTTTATTTTCCGTTTTTGAACGTCTCTTGACAAGTCATACTGCAAACAGGGGGGAACATGAACTTGCGATAGAACCGATGACAGCAACACTCCCTAAAAATAAAAACCCATTTGCAGGCAGACAGACTTGTAAATATCACCTCCCGCAAAGATGCCAGGGACGCGCTGGGCTCGAGCTTTACGTGCGCTCTTGTGAAACATCGGGGCTTTGCACCTGGTGTGCTGCCTTGCTACTGCTGAATTGGTGGTAAGCCGTTCCCCCGTGACGTTTTCCCCTTTAATGGGGTGATACAGGCCGGATATCAGCACCTCTCTAAGCCCTCTTGGTGTAACACAGAAAAATGGAGTTTTGCAGGATGGCGCAGAGAACAGGAGAGATGACAAACGTGACAACGAGCGCGCACAGATTCCCAGCCCATCAGTCTTCAAGGTCATCGAGTTAACTCTGTGGTGGCTGCGTCATCCTGTTTCAAGGCCAAGTTGAAGCAATGGAGACGGGAGGGGCTGTGATAATGAAGGAGAGGTTAGGTGTTATTTCCTCCTTGGAGAATTGCTGCGCCTTCAGCCTGCAGCAGATTTAACATCTCGAAAGCACTCCTGCGCTTTTTTTAATCATACGCTCACCCACACTTTTGTGCTAGAAGCAAGCATTCTGGCATGTCTGCACTGCCAGGGCTATGGATTGGATTACATGCTTACTGCGCAGGCTCCATGGTCAAGTTCAAGTTGGGCTGGCTAGTAAAACTGGGGGGCGCATTCTGCAGTGTCTGCCGCGTGGGGCGCTCCCCCTCTTTGATCTCCCCTGCAAAAACTAGACACCAAAGCAGCCATGACTGCAGACCAATCCTTGTACCTCTACCAGGAAGAATGCACAGGGTTTGCATCATCAGTATGCTGAAAGGGTGATGCATGGAACAGCAATGTGTTCATATTAATGACAACAAAACGAATCTAGAGTCAGCAAACGATCCAAACTCATCCTCTGTCCTTCACTATCTTAAATACACACTATATAAGTGACACTACTGTAAACCCACAAGGTCATTCATGTTGCGCAAAAACAGTACTGACTGTTATCTCTGGATGATCACAAGGTCTCATCTGCCCTGGCCAAGACCTGTTGCATAAGCCCTCCTCCAAGAAGCAAAACAATGAGACCTTTGCAATCTCTGGACGCGCCATTTTAAAGCATGGGACATGCCAAACATGCTCAATGATTTAGAACGATGGAGGAGGGACCATTTCTGCACGAAATCTGGTCAGGGTGAAACCAAAATAGCCCACCTTTGGACGCAGCATTTGTGAAATTCCACTTTCCACTTGATCCTTATGTTGAGAAACTTTACAGCCATTGATGTTAATCTAAGAAAATGTCAGAAGTGGTTTTTGGATAAGGAACTGTTCATTGCCAGTAATTACTAGATAATCGCATTCCCCTCCATGTGGGTCTACGCCTTTCTTAAATTAATAGAATTTAATATAAAATTGTCTTGTACTTTTAGAAAAGATTACAACACCTAATCAAGCAACTTCACCTACAGATACCTCACCAAAACCAGTATCAGATCCAACCAGTGCTGGGCAAGCTACTTGAAGATTGTAATAAACTACTCAATATTCATTGCACTTTAAAATGATTTAGATGGCTTTACTTATCTGTTAACAAAAGTAACTAATTACTTAACATCTGGTCCACTTATGTCCTTTAACTCTTGAAAAACGTGTTCTACAAAAGTTAACAGTTTATAAAAGACAATGTTATTTACACCTCTCATGAACACAAACTCAAAGACAGATAATACTTTGAGTTGTTTAAAGTTCAGCTCACTCTTGCTGAACATGATCATGTAACTATAAGCTACACTAATGATGGAACTAAGCATTACTTTAACTTTTTACTCCCTTAATCAACCAGTTACTGAATAAAAGTGATTTTCTGAAGTATTACATTACAATAAAGTTGCTGCCCAGCGCTGCATTTAATATCGGCTATTGTCACACCCGCACACACCTATCTATCTATCTATCTATCTATCTATCTATCTATCTATCTATATATCTATATATATATATATCTATATATATCTATATCTATCTATCTATCTATCTATCTATCTATATATATCTATATCGATCTATCTATATCTATCTATCTATCTATCTATCTATATATATATATACATACATATATATATGTATAAATACTATATTATTGTTTTTTTATTCATAGTGTATATCTGTGTAGCTTACTTATCATGCCTAAAAAATAGTTACCTCACTTTCACATGATCTAAGAAGTACTTTGTTTAAAACAAAGATTATTACTACCAAAAGCATCCCTTACATTTTTCTCAAAATCAAATTCAAGATAGAAATAACATTTTGAGTAGTTGAAAGTACAGGTCATCCTTATCCACCATCCAGTTCTTCACTTTTTAGTGTGTCACTTCACTCATAATGACAGCCTTACAAGGACAGACACTAGACATTACTTTGCTAAATTACTGTCACTGTTACTACTGTAATACTATTACAGTATGGAAAATTGTAATCCTTTAAACTATCACCTACTCAAAAGCACTATTAATACAGCAGTATGTATCATGTGCTTACTGCACAGCTTTGGTCACTTCAGTTAAAACTTCCTCGACTTGGGTAAGAGTGTCTTTTATTATTGTTTTATTTTTTATAGTATGTATGGGGTAGGAAAATGTTGGACCAAATGTTGGTGAGTTCATGTATATACTTGTATTAAAAGGTGATACATAAATGTACAATTTAAAGAGAATGATTATTAAAGTGTGGGACACCAAGCCATCTCCAAAGACAGGGCAGGGATAAAAAAAAATGTAGAAAAGTAAATATATAATAATAATAATAATAATAATAATAATAATAATAATAATAATAACAATAATAACAATAATAAATAACATGGTTACTCTGACTTTTTTTTTCAATACTTGAGTACAAGTTAAAGAGCATGCTATAAACTTAAAAGTTAAAAGTACTTCATTGGCGGTGAAGGTAACAAATAACACTTACATGTAAAGTGCTTTACTTTTTAAAATCAGTATTTTCCCTTAAACCTGAAAAATATCAGTGGGAAGTACAATACTTTTTTAAACGTAGTATCTGATCACTGAATACAAAAAAACCCTTTCAATCAAGTAGAGTATTTCTAAGACAATATAAAGACTTTAATAAAAATACCAAATCTAAGTATTTGAAACTAAATCAGGTTTGATCCTTATTACCTAAAAGACCATAAAGCTATCTCCACAATTATTTGTCATATTTGGGAATCGACACATTATCAACAACATACAATCAAGCTTTAGTGATTTAATATCTACCAGGTAATCTATCTATTCACCTGTTCTTATAAACTTGGCAGTTTATACGTCTGAAGTCAAGTTAAGTATGCTATTACAAAACTATGACACATTATGTACATTGCATACATTTTCACTGATTCCTCTAGTATTTTGTTATAAATCAGGGCCAGTTACTAGTTCTGTGGTTATAATATTACTAATATATATACTATACTTATATATAGTAAAACAAATAAACTGCTGATTTATGACACTCCCTCAGTTGTACTGTTTGCACAACCCAGAAAAGGGTGCTGAAATATTCAGTACTTCAGTCACATTTTAATGATATAATTATACTTGTGTAGATTTATGGAATGATACTTTTACTTGAGAACAACATTTATGTACCCTTTTCACTTCTGATCCAATGTCTTTTAAGTATTGAATATTTAGTATTCTTTCTGTGTAGTATAAAACAGACAAACCACTATAGCCCAAGTGTAGACACATCACATGTTTTTTTAATTAATCAATGAATTCTTGAACTCTATGTTGCAGCAAATGTTTGATATTTAACGAGGTCATTTTTAATGACGAGTCATAGCTTTAAAATACATGTAGTGATAGTCAGGTGGTGGACATTAGCCAATCAGAGGGCTAGTTTTATGCTGGAGACAAATTGCATTTTTCATTTATCATCCTTATTTTTTTACTCAGTTAATTTGTCTAGTGTGTATTAGAGCTTCCCATAATACCCAAGCAAAGATTTCAGTTCCGTCTTATAGAAAACACTCAAAAATTTACAAGAGTGCAAAAGCCACTGAATTATAGTCAAAGTAATAGTTACATTAGATCCCTGAGCAGGGAACATACTGAGGTGGAGATGAAATAATGCCAGAAACATTTTTATGAGAGCAGCTCAGGAGCTTTCTGATTTCATTCAGACTGTTTCATGTTCTGTGCGCATCCTGTGTGGGTGAAGTTTTTCCAGAAATCACTTTCTTTAAGAACTGAAGGATATTCAAATACGCTGTTGTTTCAGCCTTCGGATTAACTTTGTCCTACAGTATCTGTGTATCTGGTAAATACTGAACTAAAGTTTGGCGGAAAAAAAATCTTGATAATTTGAAACGTTTTTTAATGACTGGATTTTATTTTAACTTAGGCCTAATTGAAAAGCAAATATGGTGTGTGAGAAGGAGCAATAAAACAACTCACTAGTCCGTGCCACTAAGTCAGAAATGACACAAATTTAATCAGTACCTTCTCCTCTGACTCAATTTTGTATTCATGGATTGGCTCATAAAAATACATTCAGTCAAACGTTACTACCGACGCAAGGTCCGAATATAAGACAACAGAACACAGAGAACAACAACACTACCCACAAACATCCGAAAACACACAATAAAATTCTATTATCTACTCACAATAAACAAATATAGGCCTATTAATATTTTCAGACATCTCCAGAAGCTCGTGATTCTTCATAAACAATGTGGATCACTCTATACGTGTTTGTCTTTTGTCCTTTTGCTACACTTCCGAGGACCACAAACCTGCATTTCGTTTTATTTCACGCAAGCACATAAGGTACATGATGAACTGAATCTTGGGACTTCCACACTAATCTTAAAAGAAGTCCCTACGGTGTTATCAATGCTGCTTTCATCTCCAAAGCTAAAAGTTGTGTTTATAATCCTCAGGACAGTAAGACCAAGAGAGAGGACTAGGGATGTGGAGTGAGATCAAACTTCTCAAAGTCTTTCATCAAATCACAATCTGGAAAACAGAGAGTGAGGTGGATAAAGAGAAACAGGAGAACTACTTCTTTCCATTCCCTGACCAGATGAAAAAGTTGGAGAGGAGGAAGAAAGCCAGAGGAATTTCCCTCACTCCTCTGCGCCGGGCTGGGTGAGGCTGGGGGAGGGTGGGGGAGGGGGAGGTATCGCTCGAGGCCTTTTCCCTCATTCGGACAGGTGAGGGCGCACAAGGACAGCGGAGACTGCTGCTGGAGCTGCTCGATCTGACTCCCTCTCCTCAATGTGAGACCACGTGACACCGCCTCTCAATAAACTTCACCGTGGCAGTAATACAGCTCTGCCTGCAGCTGCGACATCAGCTCTGATGGAGAAAATGCTGTTTTTGGACTGAACTGGAGAATATTATCTCTTCTTGGAATTCAGCACAACACACTGTGAAATGTCTCCTCTGTTAACCACTTTGCGCTTTGTATATTATGGCATAGATTATATTTCGTATTCAGAAAATCTGGGCTCAATTTGTATTCTATCACCTCTGATTTCCATCTGATATCATTTTCATTTATCTCTTAGAACAATACTCCATGAAATATCCTTTTGTGAGAACTGTGCATTTACTTCCATATTGTATAATAGTAAAAACTCTTTGTGCTTTATCCATAGCCTCTTTAATTTAATCTATGTTATAACCATCTACTGTTAATACTTGAAATTTTGCAACTGGTCATGTTTGCTTGTTTCTATTTCTATTATTATCATTTCTATATATTGCTCCAATCTGATTTTAATTTCTGTATGCTACTGTGTATAAGAGCAACTGAAGCAGTCAAATTCCTCCACATGGATTACTGAAGTATTTCTGATTCTGATTTTATTTCCGTATGATGTCCTGGTATCATCCTGTTCATCTTTTTAAAGGTCAAATCAAAAACTTTGATCCCTACCAGGTACATCTTCAAGACTTTCCATCACCCGTTAGCTGTGGCTACTTCCATACAAATAGTAACTTTACCTCCTGAGAATATAAAAACAGATATAATGGTATAATCAAGGTATGAACAATACTGACTATAAAAAAAGATGTCAATGCTTAAAATGTACTCAATAGCCGGATATTCTTTGTAAGATGTGTACTTTTATGAGTATTGTATTAGTTATTTCAGCACTAGTGATTTCACAGTGACAAATAGTCTTTTTAACAACAGCTCTCTGCCATTCTATCTGGTGTGCAAACTGTTAAGATACATTTTCCAATCATGGGAGCAAGACAAGAAAAATTTTAAGCTCTTACAAAAATTAAAATCCTAGCCCTTACCAGACCTTGGAAAAACTACATTAAAGTTCAAACATTTTGGATTACAAGCACAAAAAAGTTCAAACCTTTTGGTATTAAGGAGCAACAATAATGACTTAATTATTTGTGATTCTGAACATTTAACTGGGACTTTTACTCTCCTCAGAATTGTGAATGTCACAGGATAGTGTCAGGAGGCATGCCATAGGAAATAAATGATATTATCGGAACAGTATCGGTAGTTATGACTTTTTTTATGCTAAGGCCATACACAGTGGCCATATATCCCATTTATTGGCTTTAATATTGGCAGAACATAATGGTTTACCTTATCATCACTGCATGTCCACCTTTGTAAATCAGAAACTTAATCAAATAATGTTATTATTGTTAATAATAATGATAATAATAATAATAATAATAATAATAATGGAATCAGCATTAAAGAGCTTGGAAATATCAGCATATTGGATATTAGCAAAAATCCAGTATCCTGCATCCCCAGTGTAAATATCTCAGGCATTTAATAGGCTAAGGTATGAGGAGCGGTCATTACCAGTGTTGGACAAGTTACTCAATAATTCTTATTTAGCATTCATTAGTCCTTAAAAGTGATTGCATTACTTTACTCATTTCAAAGTGTCAGAAAAAACAACAACTAATGACTCTTCTTTTATGATACTTACCAATTTCCTTCAATGGATACAAGACCAGTTTGAAACAAAGTTTACTACTGACAGCAGTGCTCTTCCTCATGCACACAGTCTTAAATCCAGATCATACTTTGAGTTGTTAAGGAACAGCTCAGTCTTTATCCCACATCCAACATGTGTTCAAGTTGTCACATGAACATAATTATGACAGCAGCCCACAGAAGGAAAAAGTGATTTAGATTTATTTTGATTAGTAAATGTGATATAATTACTTCATGGAAGTTTTAATCATTTACTTTACTAGTTACTCATGAAGGTAATATCATTACAGAAATAGGCTATATTACATGTAACTAAGTTACTGCTCAACTCTTGTCATAACAAACTCTTTCATTCATTTTATGCTGATGATTTACTCCATAGCAGTCTGAGTATTGCTCTGATTTTTGATTCCTCGTGGATTCCTTTTAATTTTGCACCACTGACTGCAGAAAGTATTATTTTTGTGTGTAAACATGCATGGAAGTAAAAGAAATGAGTGTGTGTTTTGTTTTGTTTTTCTTTTACTGGTACAAGTTAAAGTAAAATTGATCACAGCCTGAGGATGCCCAACCAAAACTGCAACCATCTGTCAAACATAAAGCTTAAAATGTGTAAATGGCTATGATTTTGGATACAGGGTGCAAGAAGTTACAAGTAAATTCTGACATACTGAATCTAAAAAAAAAAAAATAACTGTCAACATTTCAGCATTACACCTACATTGAGTTAACAGTTTTAAAAAAAAAGTAGGCCAATGATTTACCAGTCATTTGGGGCCTTGTAATTGTGCAAGGTGGACTCATCAATGAGAGTGCACCTGAACACGTGGGAAGGCAGTAACAGCAAACACACCAGTGGACACTCTGTGTACTACATCCTCCAGTCAGCTATCAAGGCTTTCATGAAACCTGACATGCTAATTGTGATCTCAGAGGGTATGATGACAGTTATGCTGCTGTAAACCTCATCATACTGTCTGAATGACATTTATTTTAACTGGCAACATGCTGACATTTTAAGACCTCTATCAAGAAAAAAGTATTTTTTAAAGGAGGGCTATCTTACTAAAAGTAATGGCTGCAAACCTGAAACTAACCAAAGTCATTCCAGATCTGAATAAAGTGATGAAAATCAGCTTTCTGTTCAGAGTGACAAACCTTAAGGATACATTAATTTTACGATGTAATCCATAAAACACTGGACTTAAGAGTAAACATCAGGATGCTTCAACAACTAAAAATAAAGCTCCATTTTCTGTGATTTTGTTCTTGAAGTTCCTATATTGGATCAATACCTAAAATAAAAGCCATTATCCTGACAGAAAACCTACCACTGGGCTTCCTGTACCTTCAAGGCCCACACAGTAAATGGGTATAGCTAATTATTTCACATTACAAATTATGTTAGTATTTATGTTCATAACTGTCCCTGTAGAACAATCCATCCCTTTCTTTGGTGTGTTGTCACTGCAGTATACCATAAATTAATACATTTATTGTTAAATAGTGTCTGAGTGCATGTGAGCCAAAAAACATGATACCTGCACATCAAATATTACTTTTTAGTGTATCCTTAAATCCATGTACTCATGTTTATAATGTTAGTGTTGTGGCCTTTGAGCGGTATGAACTGTATTTCTGTCTGGATGCTCTGCTGTTTACTTTTTGGTCTTGATTTCAAATTGCCTCTTATCTAAACTCTGACAGAGGGACTTGACCTCTGAGGGTTTTTTCCTTGACACCACTTAAGGTGGAGAGGAAAGAGAGGCACTAAAGTCTGAGCTTGAAGGTGGAGGCAGAGAGCTGGAGGAGGCAAGGTAAATATATCTCTCTTTATTACTGAACAGACTTTTTATGAATGACAATACTACAGCTCTACACTGAAGTATTTTCAGAGAATCAAAAGAACATTTTGGTCATAAATAGATATGAATATTAGTGTTGAATGGTATAAAGATAAGAAAAAGGTGTGGGGGGGATGACATCATTAATTAAACCAGCTACATTGCCATAAAGAAAAAAGTTTCTTGTGTTTTTGAGGCTGAAGTTTATCTCATTCAACTTATCCTGATTCTTAGAATTAGTTTTTTTTAAAGCATCAAGCTCATACCTGTAAAGGATTAGTTTATTACGGACAGATTTTAATTTCTCATACAAGTAAATTGCCTTATTTTGGTATACACATGTAGAGTGCTCTCTATAACTCAATATATAACTATGGATCACAAATTAAAACTCATTGGATGAAACCATTAACTCATCACACATTATCTCATTGTATAAACATCACATCTAAACTGATCATTGTTGGGCAGTGACTAGTTACTTTTACTATATTACTGTGCATAAGGGCTTACAGTCTCTAGAGTGATAACACCACAGTCACTGATTAAAGTAATAATTAGTAACTAAATTGCTTCTTGTCCTATGAGGGTTGTTATCATGCTGACATGCACACATAGTGCAATCTTAAAAGATCAACATGGCATGAAAGAGAAAGAGTGAGGTGTACTTTCAACAACAGAGTTTGTGTCTGTGAAAGTATTAAAGAACAATGCCGTCCCACTAAAATCTACTCAAATCCTGTTATAAGTTATTAGGTAGTTTTGATACAAAGTTACAGGTAATGTAATGTTATTACCTTTTCAATGAGTAATGAATGCGTCTACATTTTATTAACTTGCCCAAAACTTAAAGTGATCCATTAAGTTTTCAAATTGTGTCAGGAGTAAATGTACAACCCCTGATAGAGATTGCATATTCAAATATTAAATCAAACAGTTTCCATCATCCTTTTTCACAGCTACAGAAATGGGATGTGCTCTTTTAATTTTTCCTTGTAAACAAGTGTCTTGTTTTGGGACAATGACAATCATAATGTAATTTGCTAGTATCATGGTTTAAAAGCAATTTTACATATTGACCAGTTTGGCTCAAACAGTAAGTAAACAACTCTTCATGCCCAAAACCAGACACAGAATAAGGTTTTGAATGATAAATACATGTTTTAGGTTGCTTACTGTCTATACTAAGAAGCTGATGTCTCAAGTGCACTCACAGTTTAAGGACTGTTACGTCTTTTTTTTTTTTTTTTAAACATACTGATACAATTAGGAAACACTGTAAAGCTGAATATATAGGTAGCAGAAAAGCTATACTATGTGACCTTTAATTCCTATTTAAATGTTATTTAAGCAAAAGGCAATCCTTCATTCCTGTTGCAGTAACCACCTTGAACAACGACTTTCATTGTTACAAATATATAGGCTGAAATACATGCACAAACCCCTTGGTTTCCAGCCTGGGTTCTGGACCCTCCTAGGGGGGCGCCAGAGGCACAAGGCTCTGTCAGTTTTGAGGATGCCTCAATTTGGTTTACATATATAGGCTAAAGCGCCAACAACACGATCATTACACACCATCATCAAATGTTTTGGTGAGAACATGCGCGTTTATCCTTATTCTATCAGGATTTCATCCTGAGAAATAGTAAAACTGGTGTTAATTTTAGACATATTTAAGTTTGGATGTAATAATGGGGGCTATATGGAAGGAACCACTGCACTATCAGATCCTTAGACATGGGAGATGTCGGACCATAAGGGGCTTCTTGCTCAAGAAAACATCGGGAGGAGCAAAGAAATTTCTTCTTACCTCATCCATTTACAATTTAAGTGTCTGTTATTTGAATTGATATACTGCAGTCGTGCAATATGGAAAATCAGCCTGTTATTTCTGCTACAGAGTAAAGTGCATTAAGACAGAAAATCTCACGTGGTATCCCCATGCATTTGTGATAGATAGATAGATTCTTCTTCACCCCTGCTCCCACCCTTGCTCCGTCTGTTTACCCATCTTCAATCAATGCGTGTCGTCATCAGAGGGGGGTGGGGGGGCGTCATGAGGACAGACCTATTAAGAATGACAGCTCCAGAGAGAAAAGAGAGAGACAGACAGAGCGCGAGAGAGAGAGGGAGAGAGAGAGTAAATGGTGATGCCTCCCAGAGCTCCCTGTGCGCACTCTGGAGCGCTCTCCTCTCAGGGTCACACCGGACTGCATCCCCTCTTTTTTCTTCCTGAAGCCTCTCCTTCCTTCCTACATTCTCTTTAAAGACTAACCCCCCCTTCACGCACCCACCTCCGCCTCCACACTACACACAAACACACCCCTCCAACCCTAAAAAAAAACGTCTCTCTGCTCTCTGACGGCTCGCACTCTCCACACCGGAGTCTCGCTTTTTGGAATGGAAAGCAGAGAGGAGATGGTGATGCTGGCTGATGGAGGTCAGCTTAGCAAGAGCGTCTCGAATCATTTACCGGGAACCATGGGAAGCCCCGAGCTGAGGGAGCAGCAGGGGAAGCCGCTGGGCCACGGGGGCTGCCTGAGCCCCGGTGCCGCTGCGCCCTACTCCCGGGACAGGACGGAAGAGATGGTGGAGGACAGCGCACGGAGGAATCTTGGCGCAGACTTAAGGCCGGTTTGCACGACTTCATCCGGAGAGAGAAACCGGGGTGATCATGTGCACAAAGAAGCCAGCAGCTCAGACACAGAGTCGGACTTCTACGAGGAAATTGACGTGAGCTGCACGCCGGAAAGCATGGACTACCCCACTGCTAAAGGTAAGCATGCACTGCGGCGTTTTTTACTGCATGCCCGTGTAATGCAAAAAACAAAGGCATTCAAAACCACAATCATTTTAAAAAATGCGTGAAATGAGCTCCAAAATCCATATTCAAGCCTTCCCTGGAAAACAATGCCATCTGCAGAATATGAGCGCAGTGTGTGCTGCACAGCTGTTCTGTCAAAGTGACCAGTGTGGCTGGAATCACGCTGAGGTGACACCCACAATCTAACCAGGCATTTTCCCCTCTGACTTTAACAATGTATGGGTAAATCAGACTATATGTAACCTATATTTACTGCGCAAGGAATGCAAGACTTTATGTGAAACAAACCACAAGAAAAAAAGAGAAGTAAAGCCACCAACATGAGGGTTTGTGGATGAGTGCGACATGTTTCAATGCGCAAAAAATACAGAATGCATGCTGAAAATGTGTGACATGACAATGAAATAATCCATGTGTTATGAAGTAAAAAAGGAGACGCTGTTATATATGTGTTCCTGGTATTAAAAAAAGTGGCAGGGATGGCAGCAAAGCAGCCTCGTTTTTCATAAATTGAGAAAGAATTATATAGGGTTATTCTGTAAACATTACCACATCTTCACGTTTTCTTTTCCAATAGCTTGTTGTTTGTCAGTGTATTTTATTTTTTTGTTTTTGAAGTCCACGCTGCACAAAACCAAATGTCACAGATGGGATTGAAAACTGGATTGAACCAGTAATACAAGAAATTGACATGCGTTTATGTTGAAATATAAACTCAAGATGTATCACAATATGGATCTGTATGAAACTGCATTAGAAAACTGACAGTAGCTTTCCACCACCGTGGAAACAAACGCTTCAGATATGAAACGATGGATATAGGCCTGTATTGCAACGCGTATTTGCTCTGTATGGATCATTTAGTAAAATGACGCATAAACCTAGTTGATTTTTGATTTATTCATTTTCTCTGCCTCTGTCTACAGGTCGGAATGGGGATTCGCCTAGTCACCCTAGTGAGACTGGATCTGACCCGGGTAAAATTGTCCCAGGTCAGGGCTCCCTCTCCTACTCAGCCGATCAAATCCGCCGGTACCGAACAGCGTTCACCCGGGAACAGATCGCCCGGCTGGAGAAGGAGTTTTACCGGGAGAACTATGTGTCCAGGCCGCGGAGGTGCGAGCTGGCAGCCGCTTTAAATTTACCTGAAACTACGATCAAGGTGAGATTATAGTACGTCAGAGGAACAAGGTTCCGCCAGGCCTGCAGATTGGAATACAAGCTGATGATTCAGGATTCAAGATTAAAATAGTTGTCCTGAAAAGTGGTGTAGTTGTCTTGAGCTCTTCGCCAGTGTCGCAGCGGTTCAAAGACAGCATTCAACATCCAGCACTTTAACAGTAAACACTTTAAATTAGTGAATAGTGTAAGAAGATCCTAAAATGAAAAAAAAAAAAGTTTCCTGGGTTTTTTAATTCTTGTTGTGAACAATTTATCAAACCTTTTAAGTACATTGACTCAAACTATTTTGGGTGTAGGTGTATACATTTGTGAGGTTGTATGTGTGTAAAAATAGCAAATAATCCCATAAAGCAACAAAAACCGAGACAAGATTACAATGACAACACAGACGAATACAATTTTTTGCTGGAAAATGAAGCCGTGAACGGTTTATTTTTTTTAGTCTTGTGTTCTATTAGAATATTTTTTGATCAGCCAAAAAAAGGAAAATGTTTGAACCTTTTTTTTTTCTTTTTAGTATTTTATGAATCTTATTTCCAAGGAGGATAATTGAAACAAGGATGTATTTAAGCTGTAAAGGTTAAAATGTAAAAAATCATGAGGTAATTTGTGTATATATTCTGTTACAAAGGGACTCGAGGGATACTTTGAATCGAAAAAGCTTGTGATGTATAAAGAATGTATGAGAATGATCTGACGCCAGGCGTTCAAATGACTCTAATTACTTTTTGTTTGTTTGTTTTTTAATATGTCTTGTTATATTTACTTATATATTTACAAATAAATTCATACTCGCCTCTCTTTAGTTTTTAAAAAATCTTTTTGTTACCGAGGAAAAAATAACTAGACAAACCATAAATATCGTTGTAACGAATCAAAGAAATTCAAAATCCGTGCATAAAAGCGGAACCACTGTTCGTGCTTCATGTTTGTTTAGGTTACTGTGGGTTTGTCTTGCACCCTTTGATTTGTGGGTCTCGTGGTTAATGTTTTACTCTTCCTGTCTGTGTCTCAGGTGTGGTTTCAGAACCGCAGGATGAAAGACAAGCGCCAGCGTCTGGCCATGACGTGGCCTCACCCCGCCGACCCGGCCTTCTACACCTACATGATGAGCCACGCGGCGGCCACGGGGAACCTGCCCTACCCCTTTCCATCCCACCTGCCGCTGCCTTACTATTCCCACCTGGGTGTCGGAGCTGCCAGCACTGCTCCCGCTGCCACCCCTTTCTCCAACCCGCTGCGCTCCCTGGACAGCTTCAGGATGCTGTCTCACCCCTACCAAAGGCCGGAGCTGCTGTGCGCGTTCAGACACCCCTCCCTGTACCCCGGGCCTCCCCACGGCCTCGGTCCCGGTGGAAGCCCGTGTTCGTGTCTGGCCTGTCACTCCAGTCAGTCTAACGGGATCACGAGCAGGCCCGCCGGATCGGACTTCGCGTGCTCTCCGAGCAGCAGGACTGACGCCTTTGTCACTTTTACGCCTTCAGTGCTCAGCAAATCGTCACCTGTGACGTTAGACCAGAGGGAGGAAGTGCCTCTGACCAGATAAAACCTAAACTCTTCCTCATGTTTAGCCTTCATCATAAGCTTTTTACCCTCACATATTAGAGAATCAGGGCAGCAACAGCATGAAGCGTCAGAGAAAGTCAGCTTCAAATCTGTGGCAAAAACAGCCAGATCTTCAGGCGTACAGGGATGCACGATATGATCCGATAATTCCAAAAAATTCAAGCCTGTATATATATACATATACACACACCCACACACACATATTTCTACCCGAAACAAAACATTGGGTCTCTCCTTTGCCCCCTGAAACTGTAAGGTTTTTACTAATTTTATTCCGATTCATTACTGCAGTGTTAAACTAACTCATACAGAGTTAAATTTAGTACTTTTTCAGGAGCAAAGCTCAAAACTTTCTAGTAAAGTTAGCACTTTAAAATGATGCATTTAATTCTGGATGACTTGTTTAACAATACTTCAGCCCTCCAATTTTTATGTTTTATATGTTTTTTAAACTTTTGTTTTCTAATCTTGGAAACTACCAAGTTCAATAAGTTCCCAATATTAAAACACAAACTTAAAAAGCTTCATATCTCAAATGTGCGCTTAATGCAGATGAAACCTCAAACTCAAGGGGATGGAATAGATTCTCATATACATAGAGACGATAATGGAAAAAAGGCATTTGCTTTGGATAACATGCAAACTATATCCAAAATATATTTAAACGGTTACGGCAAAAGCAAGCCTCATCTGCCTGTTTAAAACCACAAACAGCACTGTACCAACCTGCTGACACACAGTGACTTCTGTGATGCACTGAGTAAAATGTGGCTCCTTTTATAGAATCTTACAAGCAGATTTCAGAGATAACATGAATTTGACTATTCCAAGTTCAGGTTTGCAGGGTGGTTCCCTCGAAAATCCTGAAAAATAGCTTGAAAAGTGAAAAGAAAAACAGTTTCAGTGTGATAAAAGTACCTGTATTAAAAGTAAGGTCTATTGAATACATTGTAGAGTTTAAGGATGTTTAAACAAAGACCTTCAGCTGAGGTTTTTTTTCGATTCTTCTTAAAACTACACCAATTAAAAGCTTCACCATGATATATCACTGCATTTTTCAAAAACTCAAAGGCAAACTTCTGCCCTATGTCCACCATGCTTGAAAGCATTTATTCACCACATTTCCAGGAAAATCCTCATCAAGGACATGATTTGTTGAAAAGGGCTGAGCATCTTAAAAAAGAAGCTGCCACACACCTGTAACTTTTCCTCAGTATGTCAGCTTTAACAGCAAAACACCTCCGCTCCCTCAATGAAAGAGTAACTAGATGAAGACTATCCACAGCCTAAAGGGCAATTTCATACAAGTCATCAGTTTGAAGGTCAAAATTCATCATTTTAAATATAAGTGACACTATGGGCCAAAAAAACTAATTTACATTTTGATGCAGTAAAACGGAAATGTCATAATGAATCCAAAAAAAAAAATCACACCCCAAAAAAGATACTACTATTTCATCATGACAGGTAAAAAACGGACCCAAAATCACGTTAAACATGTTGAATAATTTTGCATATTTTGTATTCCTAGGCTTACATGTGAGCTTTTGAAGAGTACATTGCCCTCTACAAACCTGTCTCATAAAATGGATTTCAACTATTTTTTTTTTTTGTGTCAGTATCTTGTATCTTAATATGTACTATCGATACATTGGCAAAATTATCAGCAATCTTACATTTTTCAGCTTTTAGTTGCTGGCACCAAGACTGTGCCAGCAATATTGTGTATCCTCCAAAATAATTAAATCACAACCAAAACAATTTTTGCATTAGGTTGCCAATATCATGCTGATAATATCGTGCATCCCCAGCAATCTCATCCAGAGGAACAGAAAGCTGAAATTTGACATGGACACAAAAGCAGATTTAATTTTTAGAAGATTAATTTTATATTTGATGGAGAGATTGAACGAACAGAAACATGTAAATCTGCGTGATGGATAG
This sequence comes from Cetoscarus ocellatus, assembly GCA_037902135.1. NCBI lineage: Eukaryota > Metazoa > Chordata > Actinopteri > Labriformes > Labridae > Cetoscarus > Cetoscarus ocellatus. The sequence continues at coordinate 236,478 of JBAMNC010000091.1, forward strand.
AGCAATGGTTTTTTTTATTTTTTTATCATCACTCGTCATCCAAATCATCCTACATGTATTGTTAGTTACGCGAGAATGATGCTCTCCATCTCTCTTTTTAACAAGGAGGATTTGTTAACAGTCTCATTATAAAGCCACACCGGGGCCCTCCACGAAAGCTCTGGGGCCAAAAATGTGCACACGCTGGTTAAAAATTAGAGAGTGATGTATATGTACGAGCAGGCTGAATTTTGAGTGTTGAATTAATGATAAAAAACCAGGAAGGGATCGTTACTGCCAAAAGGTAACAAGGCGCCAGGGGAACGGATTACCAAGAGCGCACGGTTTGACGAGAGGGGGAAGAGGATAGGAGGATGGAGAGACAGAGGGAGGACAATCATGATGAAAAAATGACTAAAAATGGACATCAAATACTCCTTCTGTTTCCGCTTTGAGGACATGAAAGCCAGTTCTAAATATGGATAAAAATGTGATTAATATATGACTATATGCCTCTTAAACTACTTTTTAAACACAATGGCACAAGGTTGTAGAAAAAGGACTGAAAATTGACTGAATGTTTTTGTTTCTTTCTCTTATTTGGTTGATTTTTTTTTTCTCTTTGTGGGCCGGATTGTCCCGAAAATAGCCTATAATTTGCAATAAACACTGTCAAAGATTCAACATTACAATGGAGTATGTGTCTTCTAAACGCATTTATTTTCATTCTGAATAGACAAAAAGACATTTAGATTCATAGAAAAGGGGGATTCACTGAAAAGGAAATGTTAACTGTATTTTGGACCCCTTAATTATTCCGTTTACGCTGTCAAGGATCGTCTACACCCCACCCCCTCCAATAACAACACTAATTTTCCTCTCAAGTGGTCGGTGTCAAAAACACCCTCGTGTCCTCCACCCATACCTCCTGATGGGAGCGCGAGATTGACCGTGACACTTAAGTGGTCCCCGGGCTTCCCTAACGGTCCTCATATTTTCACTCTCGCGCCACTTTAATAGACACGACAGAATTAGTTGTCTGAAGATATTGGAAATGCAAAGAGATCGATGATGATTCAGAGAGGGCCCTCAGCCAATCAGGTGGGTCTTAATTGAACCGCGGGGCTAGATGGTTTTCTGTGAGGGTTGGCGTGAGCGCGCAGACCACCAAAGGGAGACGTATACCACATTTTAAACTGGGTTCTAGGAAGGATGAGAAAATGAAGTGTTATTGAAAGAAAATCAGGAACATTTGTTGGTTTCTGGTGAAGACCTTCAGAGCCAACTGGCCAAATTTGTCTCAAAATTGAATTTCCAACAAGCAAAAAAAGAAAAAAAACTGCGTTAACTTTTAAATTATAATTATCTCTAAGTTGAGCCTCATCGGTAGTTCTCAACTTGTTGGAGGGGACTAAAAAGTGTGCTGTGGAGCTGTTTTCAACTCACCCACGGATTAATGAATGGAGGCGTGCAGGTCATATTTTAAAGTAGTTTTTAATAAAATACGAAAAAAATGGTGGCATTTAGCAAAGACCTTCAAAGCCAATGTTGGGAATGCCTTTCCAGTCTAAGACAGACTGTTTCCTAAACAGTTCAATAGTGGTTCTCACCTGGCGGGTCAGGACCAGAAAGTGGGGAGTGGGGCTGTTTTCACTGGGTCACAGCTGTGTGCCAGGGAACAAAAAATACGTAAAATATCTAAAGTAGCCGCAACAAAATATGAACTTTATATCACTGAATTCTCCTGTCATTATGTGACAAGTATTCCTTTTACTTGTGATTTGATTATAAGGATAACAAAACAGAATTTTTCATTTCAAAGAGTTAATTTTTCAGGGTTTCTAAAACAGTGGTTCTCAAACGGTGGTTTGGGGTCCAAATGTTGGTCATTACGATTTATTTACAGTGCGGTGAGCATTTGTTCCCAGGAAAAATAGAACAAAAGTCAAATATCATATGTGTTTTTTTTTTTTTTTAGATCAGCGAATGAACTTGTTTTACTGGCAATACAAGTCTGGGTTTTCCTGAGATAATGTATTAATTTCATTATTTTTTTAACAGTTGTTCTCAGATGGGTTCTTCTGGGAAAGAACCCAAAAGCTGAAAGGTGGCACATTTGTGTCAGGGGGATGTGGCAAAACGTCTAGTTTTAATCATTCAAATATTTCATTTTATTGCATTTAACCATTATTATATGTGTTTAGATTTCAGCTTTGTTACTCACTTAACTGGGACAACAACGCTAGTTTTTCTGTCACAGTATGAATGTTTCTTTGAAGCTCTGAAACAGTGGTTCTCAAATGGTGGGTCCAGGCCTTTGAGAGGGTCGGTAAAGCCGTTTGTGGTGGGTTGCAAAAATGGGGGAAAAAATGAGGGGAAAAAGTCTATAAATTACAGAACCATTACTTTGATGAATTTGACTGCATTTTTATGTCATTTTGTGCAGATTTTGGTTGTTTTTCTTGCAATCCACATTTTAACACATAATGCTAGTATTGTAAACTTGAATATTTCCGTGATAATGTATCGGATTCCTGAGACCCCCTTAACTGTGGTTCTCAGTGGTGGGTCGAGATCCAAATGTGGTCACCAAGATGATCTTATGATTGGGATGATATGCCTATAAAATATGGCAAAAAGTCCATGATGTAAAAGAAGCTCTAAGGAAATATGCATCCATAAAAACTGTTTTACTCTCAATTGCCACCATGTACTTTTTAGTTGTTTCCTACAGATCTTGACTCATTTTCTGTATATCTATAGATAAAAAAGGTGTTTTTCCACTTTAATGCACTCTATGAAGCAACAAAATTTATGATATGAAATATGAATGGAGCAAAATCAGTTTTATGCATGCATGTCCTCCCGGGTCTAATTGTGGCCTTACAGAACAGTTTTGTATGCACCGTGTCTTTGTTCAGTCATGCGTTTCGTTACATTTGAAGCCCAAACTGCAACACTTTGGCCAAATACTTTTCAGAGGTTGAACATTTTTGGAAATTTGGGTGAGGAGGTGCTGCTTGATTCAAAGCTTACGACTAGAGCTACTGGTCTATGACTTCAGACAGCAACAAATACTTATTCATGATTTCCATTCAACATTTTCAACTTCTGACTCCAAATCTGTGTGTTAAAGGAACAAAATACAAAAAAAATCGCCCTAACTCACATTTTCATTCCCGTTAAAGGTAAAAAGGTTCATCCTAATCAGGCTGTGCTGCAATAGCACGCGCAACGCACCGATGGGCCCCCTCCTCCCCTCCGCACGCGCGTTTGATTGATGGCCTTATTAACTGCAGTTCTTGTAAGTGTGACCGAGCTGATTAAAATGCATATGTTTAGGATAATACACCGTTTAAGCCGCTCGGGTCGGGGCGAAAAGCACGCGGCAGATTTATGTAAACTATCAGCTCGGTGTCTTTAAGCCTCGTGCAGGAAAAGTGGCTTTGCTTTGTGCATCATAAAACCGCACAGTAAAAATAAAGATGAACGGACCAAGGTGGGAGAATATTCAGAAAGCCGCGTCTCTTTAAAAGTCTGGTTATTTTAAACAGCCTGGGAAGCTGATTCTCATTCGCATACACAGCAGCAGCAGCAAGTATACTATCATCTCCTAAAACCCGCGTCACACTGTGCCAGAATGACACATTAAAGTGAGGCAAATTACAACCACATTTACCCAGCCGCGCATATGGATCACCATCTCCTCGCTGCGTAAAATGCGCTCAGTGAACCCTCTGCGGCCTAATCCAGCATCAACATGCCATTTAAGCACTGAAAGATTGCATATGACTGAGCTTCAAGATATGATGGGCTGGTAGATTGCGCACATAACACCAATTACATCGGAGTATAAGATCCTATTTGAGAGAATTGGCTCAGGGCTCCCCAGCTCCCACAACCAGCACAAAGCATTTTGATAGGGGCGGTGCAACGCAGCTGTCCACCGACTGAGCATTGAAGAAAAAAAAGACACCAAATGGATGTGTGGCTGCTGCTGATGTTTAAATTGGATTACATCCTAATTTACAGGCCCTTGTCGTAACGCAAGGGGGCTGGCGGAGGCGTGGACGGAGCAATCACACAGTAATGATGATGAATGGGAGATTAATGCGCATACAAGCAAGACAATTTAAGCCTTCATCTGTTTAAATAGGCTTCCAATATCATTTGGAAACTGGGGTCACGTTAAATCAATCGGGGGACGCGTGAAAGTCGTATTCGGCGGGCGTCTTTATCAGCCTTATTTACGGTGCACCGGAGACAGCTCCATACAGCTGCAGAATGGACCGGCTGCTGCGAGCTTATGTGACAAGAGCAACAGAAACAGAGCAGAATAAACCCGCATTACAAAACGACTCTTACTTTGTAGCTTGGATCTTTAAGGGGGAGCCGAATATCTCTCTGAGCGTCTAGATCAATGTCATTCTTCTAGGTAGACGATTAATGCTCAGTTCAAATAAAATCATGAATTAGGCTTTTATTTTTAGAGGAGGTTTTGTGTTACACGAATAATTGATGCAAAAAATATGAATCAATTGCCATTTGAGTCCTCGTAACGCAATAACTTTTGCAAAAGGGGTGTAACGTGTTTCGAAGCTTAACTGTGAAACTTCCAGTAAACACATCGATTTAAAATCTATGAATCATCTTTTTATTTAATTATTCATTTAGGTTTGTGGACGCAAGTGTAATCTGCCATGCATCAATGTTTGCTTAGCTTCAGCTTCTAGCAGAGTTAAGGTTTTCCTCTATTAGATTTTTTAAATAATGGTAGATTTCTCGGTCTGAATCAGCACCCCTCTGTGATAAAAAAAAAAAAAAAAAAAAAGCTTTGAGCATGCCCCCTGACTTCTTAACTGTGCCTCATGAGGTCACACGACTGTCAGAAATTAGATGTAAATGTCAACAAGAAGCAGAAAAAGCATGAGAAAATGGTTAAAATAAGCAGAACATTTACAGTGTTTATCGTGACACAGTTTGTTAAAATGATTTTTATGTTTACATTGATGTATGAGCCTTGTTTAAAATAGACATTACTCGATGTTGTTTTCCGTCATCAATAGATTATCAATAGAACTCCTCAGATACGGACACCCTACTTGACGAAAAGTGGCTCTGAATATGATTCATGATTGGCTGTTACTTATAGGTCATATAAGACTTAACAACCTCAGGCCTGCTCAATTTCAGATAGCAAATCGATAAATATAAAACATATTCTGTTTCTGATATCACCGATTTCTCAAAATATCCTTCTCAAAACTATTTTTTGCAATCAGTTTGTCCAGTGAACCGACTTCCCCACATGACTTTAAGAAGTAGAGCCTACATCTCTTGGAGGATATTATCATCAAAGAAGCAGAAAAAAAAACTTTTAAACTTTTTTTATTAACAATGTTTTGAAATGATTAATGATCGTGACAAAGCATAACATGTCCACTTTTGTTTGCAGCAAAGGGCCTGTGTTTTTGTGCATGATTTTGTTTCAGCAGTAATAAAAATGCTCAAGTGCTATATCAATCCCCATGTCATCATATCGCACATTTCAGATAAATACTGGCGTTGAATTCCTTTTCAATACAACCCGTATACCGTAGCCTCACTCCGGGTTACAGCGTACCATGAATTATGATAAAGTATTATTTAATTAGGTCTAATAATTTTTGTACAAGTGCTAAACCACCATGTCCCCAATCATGTTTGTTCAACTGCAGTTGAATTAACACACCATGAGCATCAAACAAATTCTATTTTTTCTCATTTAAAGTTTAATTTAAAATATCTTTCATATTTCGTTATTTATAAAAATGTCTTTCTTTCTTTTCCTAATGATTTTGTTTGTACATTTACTTCTTATATGTTTTGATGATATGGATCTACGGGCCTAAAATGAAGTATTTACCAATCTAACGCATAAAATCGATTGACTGCTACGCCCTTACCCTGATGAGAAAGTTCTACACATTCCCCATGACTGTTCCTCAGGTCACATGACTATCAGGAAGTAGCATTGCTTTTTGGAGGGAAATCGTAGGGAAGAAGTGGATAAAGCGACACTTTTGGATAAAAATTTTAAGTGTTTTAAAATTTGACTTAGTATTCATCGATGAGCGAACGCATAACAAGTTCACCTTTAATTGTAGCAGAGGGTCTGTGAAATGAAATGGCGTTAAAAGGATAGCATGTTCTTAAAACAAAGAAAAATAAAGATACACAAATCGATTTCAAAAGCTTATTTGGGTTGTATAAGTAAGCAAATGGTTCAAGGGTGCGTTCAGTGGTTGTGGGGAATTATAATGCTGTCATACCTTAGCATACTTATGAGCACACAAAGTGAAAAATGAAAACAAAACATAAATATTCTCATTATATTAGATTGCTGCAACAGTAGACCAGTAGATAGACTGAGGCCAAAGCAGTGAGCACTCTTTGGCGCCAAGTCAAGCAACATAGTTTGTAACATATGGGAATTTTCTCATATCACAATGTAGGCCTATAAAAGTAGGGAGTGATAAGGTCGTGGAACATGAAATTAAAACAAAGTTTTGCGCTTACAGGTGTAGCTGATAAATGATAATGCCAGGAAGTTCTCCACATCTGAAGTTTTCTGAGGATCTGCTGTCTTGTGTGAAGCATGCAGAGGTCCAAACAGAGTGCTGTACCTGGTCCCTTCTTAAAGGCCCACCCCTCGATTTCCCGCCAGGTAAGAAATGGGAAGATACCAAGGTGGGGGTGTGAGTGAGAGATATATTTTACTAAATGATCTCCAGGGAACAACAATTGATGCATTTATGAGCATTAAAATTGATATATGTATTGTTATAGATGCATATTGAATGCACAGTGACACAGGGTAAAAAAAAATTTTAATAACCAAAGATCATTCTTTTTGTGTACTCCACCCTCCTTCAAAATTGGTCTGCTCCTGAGGCTTTTAAATAGGTGTGTAGCCCTTTAAAGCACATTTTGCCCAGTTTGCAGTGCTTAGAGCTCACTGTCGTGCAGATCTCTTCGAATGGACATATGCTCCATGCAACCTAGAAAGCAGTGTGTTAAAATAACAGAGGTCAGTAAAAACTAAAAATCCATACTTAATACAGTTAATGATAAACCTTTTTTTTTTTTGCTCAAGGTACACGTAGAATCAAGCCTTAATACTGAGGCACACCATAGTCATAATATTAGAAAATACCCTGTTAATATGTGTTGCTATATTGTACTGGTCTGTGCAAGTCTGTTTAACTTTAATACCTAATAAAATCAGACAGAAAACTGTATTTAAAAAATCTGCAAAATTACATCTGAAACTTGGTAAAACTTAGAAAATACAGCAACAAATATTAAAAGCATCTGGCTCCATTTTAAAGAACAAGGAGATCTTACAAATCAGAGAGAGGAAAACCTAATAATTTTCCCCATCCTCTTGTAACTGTTCAAGACAGTGTTTCCTTAAATACTATAACGTCATTAAAAGTTACAGAATTTGTGTCTAAAGTCAATGCACCTAAAAACAGTAATTGGTAGGAGAGCCTTATGGTTGTGCAAACTCCACAAGGCACACCTATTTGCATCAAGGCACACCAGTGTGCCCTGCCACACCATTTGAGAAACATTGGCCTATAGTGGGTCAAATTATTCAATCAATTGCCTATCAGTCATGATTCTAAGATAATAGGGACCCATTCTCAATAATTTTAATGATTCAACTCCAAAACACAGGGTACTGCATGTAATCATATTTCATAACTCCATAACATACCAGTGTTTACCTTTATGTATGTTTTGCAAGACATAGACTATTCAATTGATCTAAACTTTGTGTCAGTGTTAGGATATGAATGGGATAATGGATGAGATCCTTATTCTCATTGCAGTTTTCTTGGATAAGTATTGACTTTGTGAGAAACAATGGTTGATTAGTGTCACAGTGCTTCATAGACAGCATGACTGATTCTCAAGCAGGACCTCGGCCAAAGCATGCTGAGCAGCTTTGCTATTCAGAGTTACTGAAGAAGTTTAATCACAACAAGATTTAAGATTGGGGGCCTTTTTTGCCACTTGTATTAGCCACCATTGTCCCTGAATCCAGATTTGAATTAAAGATGTTTTTCTTCAAATGGTTTGTCATTGATTTTTACCTGAAAAATGTGCAATGAGAGAATTTATTATTTAAAAATGTAGCAGACATTACATTGTTGAAATGTTGAGATTAAAGATAGCCCTTGCAGTGTTCTTTAACATTTCCAGATGTGAAATAATTTGAAAGACTATAATGTTGTGTACCATCTTGTTTTTGTAACTGGAAAAATATGTTAGTCATGTACGACCTAATACACTTCAAAGTATTTGGTATTCATTCTTGAATAAGATAAAAAATCAAATCAAATAAAATAAAACTTACAAAGCTTCGTAATGCTGCCTTGCATTTTGTCTCTGGTCTGGGTTTTTGTATGTATCATTGTGTCATGTATTAGAGAGTTAGCTAGTCTTCTGTCTACAATAGAAGGCTGTGACATGGGTACATCTTTCTCTCCGATGCTATGCCACATGAACTGCCCTCTTACTTTTGTTCTTTGCTGACTCTAAAATACTGTCAGTAGCTTTAACCTTAGGTCTTGTGAATTTATCATGTTTGCGATTCCTTGAACTCGCTCTGCCTTTGGTAAAAGAGTTTTTAATGTGTCTGCTCCATCATCTTGGTCTGACCCTCAGAGTCACCTTAAAGTAGAGCATTGTATTAGTTTGGGAGATTTTAAAACCAAAAACGAGGATAATTTGAATAGTGTATGCATGCATATGCTTTACTGCTGAATGCTGCTGATTTGTTGATTGTTAAAGCCTTTTTGTCATCCTTGTTTTTTTGTTTGTTGGTCTTTGTTTATTGTGTGAAACTTCCTCTGCTGCTATTTTTGCCAGCATTCCCTTGTTAACAAGATTTTTGTTTCCCAATGTGAATGCTCCTGCTAACTAAATGTTAAATACAGAAAAACATGCAACACAAAAATGGGACCACACAGCATCACTTTGCCATAGATTGTCTTTAAAGAAGATGGCTTGTTTGTATTAAGAGTGTCACCTGTTATGGCAAAAATGAGAAGCTTTTCTGAGGGAGGGGTGTAAATCTGACCAGAGTTAAGGCGGACCCCTGTGATGACCCCTTCATCTCATCCTCTTGATAAACAGCGTTTGGAGGTAAAGAAATGATTGATCACTGGAATAAATTATACAGGGATTACACTTCTTTTGTTGGTATAATCTCCAAAGAAATTAACTTTTTGTTTTGTATTCTGGAACAATTGTTATCTTAGGGGACAGAGTCAATCATAATTGTGTGCAAATTAGATTATGACAGATTAAACATGCCAGCACTTCGTACCTTATATTCTTACTTAGTCACTGGCAGGGGTGAATTGACAAAACTTTGCAGACTGGAAACAAACTCTTTGTTGATCAAACATTGTACGACAGCACTGAAGTAATGTGCAGTATTTCTGGTAAAAATTCTTGACAATTTTTACAGCTCAAGTGTTGCTCATCATGCTTGTGATTATGACAAATATGGAGTTTTGGTTGTGTGTGTTCAGTTGTTCAGTTTTTATTTTCATGCAAAATCACAAATTGTTCATCTTCATCTTTGACATTGCATGTCCTCTTTTTGAATCTTTTTGGCCAGATCCGAGCTTAATCATTCCCTCTGCCGTTAAAGATGGAGCAAGAAATGACGAGACCCTTTGTCAAAGATGAAGTTTGTTGCTGTACAAAACATCCACACTAGAACTGTCAGGTGAGAAACCGTCTCTTGACAGCAAAGGATATAATTTCCACCACAGATTTTGGTTTATACAACACAAGACAATTAAAATCAAGCCTTGATTAAGGGTTCATTTTTCTTCTATATTTTGCCTTTACTGAACAAATGGCAAACAGGAAGTGCTGATATAAAGAAGGATAGAAAAAGCAAACCAATACTTTATCAACATAAACTTCTTACTAAAAAAATATTGCTAAGTAGCTCATGTCCTTTATGTTTGTTATTGAACTTCTAGGTGTAGCAGTATGTCTTTATATTGCAGAAATATACAAACAGTTGACTACAGAAGGAAGAAAATGAAGTGTCCTTTACCTTATTCAATAATTTTGGGACCCATCTTTCAAAAAGTTGTCTGTCCCAGGTACTGCTGGGGATGAAATTCATTACCCTAATAGATTATCTTTTGCAGTAACTTATGTATGTTGCTGTATGGTGCAGCTTGTGTTTTCCTTGCTCTTCACTTAAATACTTGCACTGATATACAAATCCATTTAGAGTCTTCTTCAATAGCTTTTTATTGCACTGATGGTGGCAGAAATCAGTTGACTGCAGATCAGTCTATTGGAGTATAAGTTAATTGACTTGAATGTAAAAAATATTAAAGCCGCAAATAGTACAAACACATCTGTTATTGTAGACTTCAACTAATCCTGAACTAGGCCTCTTTAGTTTTAAAATTTTATATAAGAATATCTACACTTGAACAAACTGTGTTTTTTTGATTTTGTCTCCATTACCACCTAGAAAGAGTTAACAAGCTCACTTTAACAGCAGGATCTGTTTCCTCTGATGCACCATTGTGACTTAATGGCCACATAATGGCCAAGTGTCACTTTATTGATAGGGGCTCAGCCATCTCCCAAAAGTCTTACTCAGCGTTGTGATAATGATCAACTTATTAAACTTCATTTGACTGTTCAGTCCCTTTCCTCCATGACATCTTTTTTGTTTTGTGGAGCACACCACACTGTGTGATATTGTTTTAAAATGATTTAATAAGCTCTGTCTTTTACGACAGAGTGTTATTATTTTACGACTCACTCGGTAGCCAATGGCTTTGCAGATCAGTCCAATTCTCTCTGCACCTCGTTTTATTTTACTGCATGCAGGCCGCTTTACTGCTCGGGAATGGCAGTGGCAGAAAGCGACAGAAAAAGTTGTGCCATTTCTTTCCCAGAGAATCAAACAGACTCTTTGGTAGAGAAATGCCTTTTCCCACACTCATAATCAAATTACATCATTGTTTTTACAGTGGGAAGGGGCTCATTGGGGCTTATTTCACATCTTATGCCACAATCTGCGCCTTTGTCGGTGTGGCTGAGCAGTGTGAGTGTGTCTGGTTGGTGTTCAGTGTGTGTCTGATGATCGAGCACCTCATTGCTGCAGTGATGTATCCTTATTATGCCCACGTCCCATGGCCGTCACACCCAGCCCACCAGTCCTCTCCTGAGGGACCCTCGGAAGTCTGGGCTTCCCCTTCTCTCTGGTCCTCCATCTCACAGCCCCTTGCCCCTTGGACTGACTCCCCCATCTCCCTACTTGCAGTCAGGCTGAAGTGCTGAGTCGTCCTGCTGACCAATGGGCAATGTGTGGTGATGCTAACTGAACAATTTAGGCCCACAATTGGATAAGTACTCATCTGTGAACTAAGAGTTGTATTTATTGACCTTGTGTTACAAATAGCAATTTGACCTAAAAGGTTTATTTGAACAAGCAGTCCCTACTGGTCAAAGAGTTCATCTGACAGTTTGCTTACCCTCCACTAACAACAGTATAGTGGGGTACTGGAATGATGTAATTTTGTAGGCTAACCAGGAAGTTAGCATCACACTAGTTCCTCCAACAAAAGCCTGTGTTTTCTTGGTAATGGGTTTTTGGATAGTTGCTGACAAAAAGGTTGGTGGCAAAGAAAAGTTAAAAAAACAAACGTATTTTGTTCAGCATGTTAATCTTCAAGTGGACTCTAATTAAATTTTCTAGGCCTAAAGTGTAAGCTAATGTAAGACTAGTGGAACAACAACATGGCGGACCATCCTCAGTGCCACAGTTTCTAAACTTCAACTTTTATTTCTAGCACTTACCTCTTCTGTAAAAGACTTTCCTTGGAGTGTGACTGATTGAATAAGTGGCAAAGGCTGTGTCAACTATCTGTCTACCATCCTTTTGTAAAGGCAATCAAAAATGATGTTTATATAATTTTATTCCTTTTAGAATTTGGCTCAAGTGACAGAATAAAGACAAAATTACCATAGGGTGTATGATAAAACAAAATATTTCTGAATCTTTCCAGCTAAGAATAAAAAAACTATAAAGGCTGAATAACCTTAATGATGTCAGCTTACATTGGCTGTTCATATCAACAAAATTCAATTATTATTCCTGCTGAATATTCCCAAAACAGCAAATCTTGTCAGTATTATGTTTTCCCTTACTTTAGAGAGTAGATAATTTCTATGTGGTTTTCAATGTTGCATTTATCAAACTATTATAAAAATCTCACCACAATACACTAAAATTGATTCAGCCAACATGATAAGTGTCTGTCTGGTGACCCAGTAGGCTAGTAGTTGCTTGAGAGGGGGTTCGCTGTTTCCAAATGGTTGGTCATTTTACCAATAAGTGAGCAAACAAAGGGTCAATTTGTTGGTGAATGTACAAACCATCTAAGTAAAAAAACACTTTCTTGCATCATTGAAACAAGCTGCTAGTAATGCTGATGGCAATTCAAATCCTATAGTTCTTCTGAAAGTAATGTTCAGGCCACTTTATGCTACAAAGAAATACGAAGTACAAATAAAAGGCCTAACAAATCACCTGCTAATTAGTGCTAGCGTAAAACTATTTTTTAATGTCCTGTTTAAACAATGACTAACTAGACCAATTTTATCTGTTGAATGCTGGCCATAAATGATTCCCTGAAGGCACCTACACCACAAGCACAGTAGTAAAATAACTGCAGTGAATTTGCTGAGTCACAAACTTTTGGTAACAATAGCCTGTCACTCAAAGCAGTCACACAAACATTTGGTTTTCTTTTATAGCTGAATTAGCAAACAAACTGTTTTTCAAGCCTAAACAAACATTTAACATTAAATTTAGCTTTTTGACATGAAGAACAATAGAGACCATTCCCTTTTGAAGCTAGCTTGAATTAAGAAGGACTGTAGTTTTTGGTAAGTGTAACCATTATTGTCACTTTTTTTAGCTTTATCCTGGAACTTGTTAGCAAAGTCTCAATATTTAAGCACAGTATACTTTAAGTTTCCATGTTTTACCTGTAGGACCATTTTCTTTGCACAGGCTTATTGATTTGAGAACACCACACCATGGTCTAACAAGCTAACCGCGTCCATAGAGGGTTAAGGCTAGTGACAAAAAAATAAAAAAGGTGGCCATTCTGTTAAAAGAAGGCTTGAAATGGACCCTTTTCTCTAAGTTTGTTTGGATAATCTGTTCCCATTATCACAGATAACATAATCCATTAACTGTGTGTGAATAGACAGCTTTACTCGTGTATTTTTATACAAGTGCCATGTTGTATATCTGTTTTTGTGCTGAGGTAAGCCTAACTTTGGGAGGTAAGGTTACACCATGGGAAAAGGTTTGAGTGGTACCAGATAGTGAGGGCATCAGAAGAGGAGCTAAGAGCCTGTGCTTAGTGCTTTAATGGATGATGTTAAGGAACACTCATTCTGTTTGGCTAGGAGCAGACCTCCCCAAAACTATAAAACTGTTGTAATTGACAAGATGGGGTCAAGTGTGTGTCGTGTGATGACTGTGTGTGTACTCAGCTCTCAAAATGTATCCACCGACAGAATTGCCAGGTAATGAGATCACTGATAGACATTTATCTGTAGGATTTAGATATCAAAGAGGAGTTGGATGAGCACATATTTTGTTTCAAAATGAAGGCATTAAAAGGTAACCTTAATTCTTTCCATGATGCAGCATGATTAATCTTGATGGTATCGCACATCTTAATGCCCCAGTATTAAATTATCTGCTTCTGTTTTATATTAGTGTTTTAGAGATATCTTCTTTTAATGTCCTTTTTAAATAAAGGCAGGTCTGAACTTTGGTACTTCAGGTTTACCTATAGGCCTATTATTAAAGGTTTTTTTTTTATTATTATTTAAGAGGGGTTGTATGAGGTAGGCAGGGGAGTGTCAGATGTTTGTGTTGCACTACAGAGTTCTTAAACAGAGGTTCTTCATGAAAGCAAGGGGCTCAAAAAACTCTGAATAGCCTATAGCAAAACACACACCCTGGAATCAGTATTCAAGTAAGTTCGTCTTCATTATTAAACTGGACTACATTGTTAAACTGGTCCAATCTGTAGCAATGTATATTCTACCCAAGACAAAAAGAATACAAATGTGTAATCAAAACATATCTGAGTTTTTGAAATACGTTTTGGACACAATAGCAGAAAAAAAATACATATTTAAGAAAATCTAGAGGAAAAAGTGTATTCATTACACTATTTCAGAACTTTAAAGTGCATTCTGATCGACTCTCCAAAAAGCTCATGTATTTAATATTTCATAAAAAGATCGCAGTGGAATAGAAATGAAGCACGTATTAGCCACAACTACACAAAATACTATTTTAACGGACCAGTGTGTGTCAAAAGTTTGATGCAAAGTACAACAACAAGCTTCCTCTTGATAGGCTCAGAAAGAAACATGGATGTATATGTTTACAATGTTGATTTACAAGCTTTATTGAGCACATTGTAAAAGTACTTTGGAAATAGTTTTGTTTACTTTAGCATCATTAAATTAAAGGTATGTTGAGATACGTCTTAGTTTTGGTGAAAACTTGTTAGATAAACCTCAAACTACTTTGATTTCATCTGTCCTGGTACTCCAGTGTATTTCCCGACAAGCGGTCAATGATTATTACCCTTCCTGCATCACATTAATTTCTTTTTTGACCAGTAAAGCCCACAATCTCTCAGCAAGGCCAGGGGTGGGAAGAGCACAGAAATGTTGTGTTCAGGGAAAAGTTTTTTTTTTTTCTCAAGTCAATTAAAAGTACAACTTGATGAATCTACTCATGTAAAAGTTAAAAAAAATACTCAATTTAAAATGTACTTCAGGTACCAAGTAATTTGTATTATACTGAGTATTTTCTGTGCCCTGAAAAAAGGACAACAGCTAGAGAATGATAAGGCAACCAGTTACTTGTTCTTGTTTGTAACAGTGCATTATAATAACATTCAACTAAAAGAAATTATAAAATCACAGAGTAGCAACTTATTCTGATACATATGAACTGTGATTTTAAAGATGTCAGTGAAAATGTAGTTTGGCCATTCTGTAAATGATACTTTTGCATAAACACACTGTGTTTGACAAAATTAATGTAGGGCACAAAATTTATAATTGACAATTAACAATTTGCTCTTAAATATCAGATCACTAAATCTCATTGAAAATGTAGTTTTTACACTTACTATTTTTCATATATTCATAATTCCTAAATGTGACAAAAACTTGTGGTCATCCTGTTACTGATGCAATTTATATTTATTATCAAAGTAGTTATAAAAACTAGTTTCAGTTGTAAGCAGGGCTGCCCCTGGCCAAATTGGGGCCCTAAGCAGAATTTTATTTTGAGCCCCCCCACTCCCCACCGCACCATCCATGAGTGGAGGTATGTTAACCCTTTAAATTTCTCCATTGTGGGTCATATAAAGGATTATCTTAATTTATCTTACTTTTTTAAATCTTATATGACTGTCATGAACTAAATTCACCCAGAGATTTCAACAATTTACCTCCAATAAATACCCCAAAACTTCCATTGATAGCATAGATCGATAGGCCATAAACTGGGCTTTACACAATCAAGATTTTGGGGCTGATCACCGATTAGTGAGTTTAAAAAACGATCACTGATCCGATCACAGGAGGGAGCAATATGTCGATTTAAATAATTAACTCGATCCAATATAGCCGATCAGATCGATGGAAAGCTTTGAACCTGGCCCAACATACGATCACCAACTGGTCAATTATTAACCTCTCCTTTTTCAACAGAGATGAATATACATGCAGTTAACTAGACGCTAAATAAACGGTAATCGGGGCCATAGGAAAATTTAATCTCAAGTCCACATCTAGGTTTATTCTAGTGGGTATACTCTGACATACTCTGATTGGCTGTTTTTTCCTCTTAGTGCCTCCATACACTGAAGACATGTTTGCCACATTTTTACCTGATTTATACACCGTCCACTGAAAACAACTCTGAAACCCATTTATGGGCCTCCACCCACAGGTTGAGAACTGCTGCACTACTACATTGGATTTTAAGCTTGATCCTTCAAAGATTGTTCTTATATCATGGAGAATAAGTGATTCAGGATACCTCAGGTTGAATTTATCATTTAGAAAACAGTGAGTGAGTGAAAACAGCAGCTCAGAGCTTGACTGCTGAAGAATGTTGAGTTTTGATTCATCCAAAGGCTGACTTGCCTTTTTTAAGTCTTTGTGTTACTGAACCGTGCACATGAGCTATTAAGACACCGTTTGAATTATAAAATCACACAAAGTGACTGATGATCCCTCACTGTCCCCTGCGATGCGCGCCTATCTGCGTCTTTACGCTCACTGGCAGATGGAGGAGTGTGCACACAGACGCTGCGCAATTTAGGCGGTATTTAGATCAAATGTTCACATGTGCGTTGGCTGCACTGCAAAATGACATTACTGACAGACAACAACTGTAACAGCCACACTTTAAATGGAAAATATCAGGCCTGTACTCCACAGAGCGGATCATGGCTGCATCAGACGGCGGAGAATGCATCCCCTTGCGCAAAATGGGTCCCCCCGTGGATCGCGGGGCACTACGCACAGCACGTGTTTTGCGTTTTGGGAGGGGCGGCACTGGATGTAAGTATTGTGATACTAAACTTGATGTTGGTATCAAAAGTAAATGTTGGTATCATGGCAACATTTATTGTTATTGTGATGTTAAATGAAGTGAAGTACAACAATTCCAACAGTTTTTTTTTCCAGATTTAAATAAAGTTAAAGTATACTAATTACACAAACTACTGAAAAAGGGCAGTGCACAAGGAGCTAATAAAGTACAGTAACGTGAGTTCATGTTTTTAGTTTAATTCCCATCCCTGGGCAAAGGAAGGCAGGTTTATTCAAAGAGCATCATTCATGCACAAAAAAAAATAAATGTGCAAAACAGAGTTAAAAAGATCTTTTAGAGCATTTAAGGACAGCAAAATTCACACTAAAATGCCCTTTATCAAAATGTGAAATTAAACAAATAAAAAAATTACATGAAATGACAATGTGAACAAACAGTTTGATCTGTATCAGACAGAGCTCTAAGCAGCACCAGAAACCCCTTGTAGAGCTGCTGTGGGTGGAAACGTCCACCCACAGACACCATTTGTAATTGAATTATTGTTTTTTTGTTCGCTTGTTTGTCTGTGGACAAGACTTTAAACTTCTCAATGGATTTTGCTGAAATATTCCAGAAATGGCATAGGACAAAAGTGATTAGATTTTGGTGATCAGAATCCAGACATGGATCCAGGAACTTTTTTTAGGCTTTGTTAACATTTTATGGGGCAGTTTTCCAAATACAAAAACTATTGCCAGATCAGAGGCAATCCCATATTTTCAGCCTGAATAGACAAATTAGCATGTAGATGTGATAAGTCTTTTACTGTCAGATAAACTTGAAAGCGGTTTGCAAAAAGACAATAATGAATGGCGAGTCGGTTTAATAAGACAGACTGACTGACGCTGATGGACCTGTGGCGTCTTTAGGTTGTGACTCACAGAACAGGAACCCAGATTAAAGAGGGGGGGAGAAGGGCTGTATCAAGGGCATCCTGCTTTGGTCAGCTGAAGGGGTATGAGAAGTAAAAGGGAAAGACAGCAAAGTCCAGTTGAGAGTCCCATTTTTATAGATGAATATTCTGAAATTTTTGATTTAGATATAAGAAATTATATTGAAATCGAATAGAAGACAGGATTAAGAAAGAGAGGGAGAGACTGTGGGAAGAGATCAAGAGGAAGATGGAGCTGAGAGAGGAGGTTTATGGTGATGCTCTGTTTGTGACGGCTGTCTGCTGGATGAAAACAGGCTCTCTTTAACTCCTCCCGGGTTAATGGAACTTTTATGAGTTTGTCCTGCAATCGTGTAACCCCTGGTGTCTCCTTTCCTCTCTCTCTCCCTCGTTTCTTCTTCCCTTTTCCCTATCACAGGGCAGATCAGAGGTGAACCGCTCCTGTCTCTCTGTAAACACCCAGCTCGCTTTCTGGGCAGAGGTTTACGAGGACGAGACCAGTTAGGAGGACGTTTAAGTTGGTCAGTGACTCACTGATCTGGCTTGGTTTACATAAAGTAAAGACTTGTTTGGGCAGTGGTTAGTGTAGTCTGATGGAGAGCAGCAGCAGTATGAAATCTGCCAAAAGATCTGTTTTTCCCCATCCATGCGGAAATAACTGCTTGTGAGAGTTGCAGTTGATGTTAATTAAAAATAAAAGAGTAGGCGCCCATTCATTTTATTGCTACAACAACATTCACAACCCCAGACGACAAGAGTTCTTACAAAACTCGCCCTAAGAACTCTCCCACCAAAGCCCTCAGATGTCTGACATCACAAGGTGCATTAAGGAGAGGTGGATGTAATGGGTGGGGGTGGATTGATGGAGATTGGCGCAGAAAGGTGATAGGAATCCAACCAGGTCTTCCCCTCATCATAAAGCACTGAGGGCTGAGGGATGAACAGCCATGGGCCAGACACAACTTTTAATGTCCTGCCATGACTCACACTGACTGTCAGTAATGAGTTTTATTCACTTCCATCATTTGAGTGTCGATTGCGATCATGGGGCTATCTGAGAGGCATGATTGAAGGAACTGAGTTGGATGTGTGGGGTGTGGGAAGAGGTATACAGGAGGACAGAGGGGAGGTGGACACTGGAGGTACCTCAATGTTGTGGTTAAAAAAGAACTGTTAACAAGAGTTAAAGCCTCTTGACATTTGACTTGAAATAGTAAAGATTTATGTTTTTTACTTGGGCTTAGTCTGATTATAATGCTGAACTACTAACCCTACATACTACAGGATCAGTGAACTTGCAGTTATTGCCTTTCTCTGCAGTATGGGATGAATTTGATATCAACGTAAACCTAAACTCCCCTAATTAAGGGCAAAATAACCATGTATCTGGGCTTTGTGTGGGTATTTGCCTCACCATTTTCATGCAGCCAGTGTTGGAATATAACAGAAATATTGTACTCAAGAAAAGTTCTGTTACTTTGATAGAATGTTATTCAAGGGCAGAAAAGTAGTACTTGATAAGAAGCACTTAGTATAAAAAACAGACCCCAACCCACGCAAGAACCAACGGGGGTAGGGTTAGAGCAGCCCAATTGTTGTTTTTAAACTTTAAAAGGTGACCAACCATTGTGAAGATCCTTTTTGTGTCTTACCATATATCAATATCAAACAAATTTTGTTTCGGTTTCAAGTACTGTTTCACTGTTGTGACAAAAACTTGGTATGAGTATTAAAGCTTAAATTTTGGTCATGTAAAGTGCTTAACAAATGTATTAGACCACCTGCCATAAAAACAAGAAATCTTGTAATTCATTTGCTAATTATTGTTATTTATTTGGCAGATAACAAACTGAAACAATTTAATAGTCCTTCTTCTCACATAATAACCAAAAACGTAACATTGTTTTTGGCCTCCTTTGACCATGGTTTTATGAACTTCTGGATGGTGTCTGTTGTTGCTGAGTTGCAAATAGTTCTTAGCTGTTCCCACAGACTTGCTTTAGATGAAACTTCTTCATTCTTTGAATCTACTAAATACAATACATTGACTTGGACAGTCTATCAGTTCCAGGACTCCAAATTCCTTTCTCTTGGTCAAATAGTCTCTACACAGTTTTGAAGTATGCTTTGGGTCATTGCCTTGTTTGTATATGAACCCATGAACCCATCATGCAATAAGTTGTTGTGGTAGATGTATTTATTTATAATACCACTGAATGATCTTATAAATTTGTTAAGCACTGTACATGTAATATGTAACAGTGGTTGAAGGAAAGCTTTTATCAGTTGAGATTTTCAGGTTCTATTATTTCACTCGGTACCCAGATAGCTACTGAGTGAAATGTAAAAAAGTACAATGCAACCTTAATAACTTGCCCAAGTACATAGTAAACTAAAAAAGCCCAGGTACACTGACAGTAAAGTTAGTAAATGTAATTGGTAAATTTCTAGCTTGCATTCAACTTTGCCTATGCCACAGCCGGCTGGTTTTCTTTCTCTGACTGGTGGTGGCAGTAGTCCTCAGCCGGCTCCTCCTTGATTTTTGATTATTTGGTTTATAAATGTGAACAAATCCAATAGCATGATGATGTGCAACACTCATTTCAGTCTCTCATTGTCTTGCATCTCATGGTGTCTCCTCATGTGTAGCATCTTTGGGAAATATTTTTCTCCTTTCTATGACATTATACGCTCTGTTTCTGTCACCTTGGTTTCCTGTATTTGTCAGGACTAATTAACAAAATTACACTACCAACTAGAATTTGGTGTAGTAATGCACATATATAAATGCTTAAGGCAATAGACACTAAGATGTAGCTTTGAGAAAAAAATATGCTTTTTACAAGAGTGACAAATTGCAATATTATTCAGGTTACGATGCATTCTTTGGTCTTGTGCTGGTGCTAACGCCAAATGGCAGCCATGTGAGTTTGTTCTGTGATCTTTTATGGACACTTACCATCATCTTTTAAACTTTCAAACACATAGTTTTATGCCTGCATTGGGTTTCGTAGTCCCAAGGCTTTATTACAGAATTACAGTGATTTTAAGATTTCCTTATGCTCAAGAAAATTATTGAAAAATAATTAGATTGACCTGTCTTTTTCTGATATTAATATACTATTAATATTCTCCTGACTGCCCATTTTTCATCTCTTTTAAAACACAAAAATCTACAAAAATTGGCAAAACACAGTGTCTAATTGTTTTCTTTCACTGCTTACACACATAGTCTTTGAGGTAAAGCAGTTCTGAGGCATATGGTCAAAGACAGGCAGTTTAAAGATGATAATCAATATTGATCTCAGTTAAAGAGTGAGTGTGGGCTGCTGTAAGGGTGAAAGGGGGAGCTCCTTACTCCGTCTGGATGTGTTGGATCAATGAGCTTTAGAGGATCAAGAATAAATGGTTCCTTGTTTGTAGAATCACTGACTGTGACAAGACCAGAGAGATCCTCTTCATCTCACTCATCATCGTCTTATGAACTTTGACTCTTTCATTTTCCAATTATCTATTTCTGTTTTCAACACTATGAATGCCAGATATTTTTGTATGTAAGTGTACAGGTTTGCAGGGCAGCTGCTGAGGTGATATAAGAAGACGCAGGACTTATTTTTCACCCTCTCCAGAGTATTGATTTGGAGGCAATAAGGCGGTAATCTGCTAGGCAGTTACATTAGGAGGACATGACATACACACCTTCTCCTTTTATGGGTGGAGATCATCTGTAGTAAATTAAAGCACACACAAACACCCCTGCTTACACCCAATTCAAGAAAACTGATTTCCACACTGAAATAATTAAAACAGGTGGAAGACTTTTCTTGTAGGTACAAGCCAGAAAAGACACTCAAGAGGAACTGAGGTGTCTCAGAATAGCTGAGGGCTCTGGATTTGGAGGAAAAGCTCCATCCTGATCAGTCATGCTTTCTTTTGACAGTAACAGAGCTTTTTCTATTTTAATAAAGCCTGTCCTCGCTATATTTACCTGCTTAGCACAGTCCAGTGCTCTGGGGCTGCTGTGACCTGCCTGCCCCATTCTGTGTGTGTTTGTGTGTGTGCTGGATCCAGAAATAATGGTGACTTAGCACCTGGACACGTCAACGTTATGTAGATTCAGCGATGTTGATGCAGCATCTGAATCGGCAGTGAATGCAAATTTATTTGTGGCCCTGAGTGGATTGAGGTAGAAGGAGAAGGTTCTCTGAGTGTGTGTATGTGCTTGTGTTTGTCTGCGAGGGATGAAGATTCAGTTGTGTGGGTGAGAGGGTTGGATTAGAGATGACAGCTAAGACATAGGAATCCCATCATTCCATGTCCAGGGAGCGCTCCATTTGGCCAGTGACACAGCCCTCTGGAGTGAGGAAGGCCGGTTACTCCCTGTCAGGAAGTCTTATGACCTGATGGATGTGATGTTATGGGACACAGGGAACACCCTGAATATTAGCTGTGCCTGAAACCACCTACTACAAAAGTAGTAGGTGCTGGTTTTGCCGAAGAGTATGCAGTGTACAGCAAGCGGTTTGCAGTATGTGAATAAATACAAGATTCTCACTTTGCAAAAAATTCCCAAGGTTATGCTGGTTTGGGATAAACCTACAAGACCCAGTTCCCCTTGTATTCGTTTTCTAACAATTTAAAGTCCAAAAACTGATTGGGGGTTGTTTAGCTTTAGCTGTATTAGCATAAGTGTTAGCATCATGTAAATTATGGGGTGATGTAACAAGGGACATGATCAGGATAAGACAAAACCACCTAAAAAAAAGAATGCTTATTAAGTTTTATGAAAAGTTTTCTATTGTTTTATCTGTACAATTTTATGTGCAATGTTGGGCACCTGGAAATGCTGTTGCATTTTTGGGGGCAAGCAGGCATCATGGGCTGTAGTAGGAAGCATCATCTGGATCATGCAACTGAAAGCAAACCATTGTCTACTTTTGCCTGTCAAGGCCAGAAACCATCTTAGCATGCCTATCACTGCAAAATGATGACTGAATGGCAGTCATACAATATTCTGCATTGAACACAGTATGCAGCATGTGCTCTATAAGGTACACATTGCTTTTGACAGGAGAAGGGGTTACAGCCATTATCTTGTGCACACACTGTTGTCCAAAACAAAGACTGGTATATAACATGAGCTCTGTAAAAGATCCTTCTCAAAGAAAAGTCCTGATGAGATACAGACTCAGTGACCACAGATGAGTATTTAACAGGTCATCACAAAAAGGCTGGCTCCCAGAGGAGGGCAGACACTGTCCCACTGTGACACCCAACAGGTAGAGACAGAGCTCCGTTAAAAAAACAAACACATTGTTTTTTCTTTTTCTTATCATATTATCTGACTTTTTTCCACACATAGCCTATCTAACCATTAACCTGTTTTATCTTCATTTTTTCTAACCTCTACTATCACAATACTAAAAATTCTTATCTTTGTAATCAACCATTTCCATTTTATATTGAATATTTAATTTGATCTTTTTTCTGTTTTTACTGAAATGCCTTGGCAGTAATGCTCTACAACATTTGTGCCAATAAAGCTCTTTGAATTGTGAATTGTTACTACATGACACAGTATCATAGCTGTCTCCTATTTTACTTTATGTTCCGGGAAACAGTCAGAGCGTGCAAGTACAAGCATATAAAAGTTAACACTTTGCCAGATCCCCTATGACAACACAAATATCATTGAACTGCAAACCCCTTAAGTTGCATCTTCTTTTAATAGAACAGCATGATAACTGTCCATCAGCTAAACTAGCGAACCAAACAACGCCCCCAGGCAATCACAAACATACTTATTTAAGAGCTTATTTTGTTACAGTCAGCAATGTCTCTCCTATTTCTTCTTCTCCCTGGGGTGAGTGTCATAGTCTTAGTTTTGACAAAAGTCTCCTAGGGAGGTTTTTTGTCATACCTGCTTAGTACAGCCCAGGAATACACATTCATGGGCTTTTCTCCGCTCCCACCAACCACCCAGCAGCCTTTATGATCATGCTGTTTTCGAGGGTTTAATTTTGCTCATCATTTATCTCTTTGCATGCCTCATACACAAACATTCAATGACGGTTCCCTGTTTATGTGTGCATGTATTTGTGTGTGTATTAGCTGTTTCTCCACTCTGCTCTAAACGAACCAATTATGGGTGTTTATGTAGCTTTAATGTGCGTAAGCGTCAGGAGAGAAACATTGCACCGCTCACCACCTAATCAATGAGGCCTTGCATGCTACACCACCCCATGCTCCGCTCCACTCCTCTCACTTGCTTGTCCCCCATCGCATCACACCCTCCTCTTTCTCTATCTATCTCCCTCCTCTTCCCGGTGCTTGTTCCTTTTCTGTTCAATTAGCAAGAGACAAGAGTAAGCTATCAGGTCAATTGGCCATGAAGAGAGCTTTAAACAGAGCGAGATGAGGCCATCACAGGACAGTTAGAAGCTTAAGTCTGGTTGATTTAGATGAGTTCTGAAATTTCTCATTAGCATCTTAAATGGTGCAGCAGCTCATTACTGTGGTTTAAAAGATTTTCTTACATAAAATGTGTCAGTGTGTGTGAGATGGTCTGAAGATGGCCTTGTAGCTTCCCTTTTTCATCAGAAAACTTTTCAGTCTTCTGTATCACCTGGAGTCTTCCTCTCTGCTAACATGAACAAACAAAATTCTTTGTTTTTCTTTAGCATTAAGCACTCCCTGGTTCCCAAGACCAAAATACATGGGATTTAGAAGACCAATTTCAGAAAAATGCCTCGAAGAAGGATTGTGATTATGCACACAAGATTTCAATGTTTACTCTGAAATAATAAAATGCATCTGACATTACCTGCTTTAGAATTTCAAACTGTCGTTTTGTGTTGAAAAGGATGCTTGCTGACAAGCTGCTAACAAGGGCTACAAAAACGGCCAGGTCCCCAATGCAGTCATTTCTGATCTTTTTTAATAAACCATTACTCATGCCACAGCCATGAGAACCAACTTGATCAGGTTATTTGATTAAGAGGAAACCCTCAAACAAGAGATCGCAATAAGACGTTATATGTTGGAAATATTGTAGCAGCTTCTAAGTCAAACCGCCATGTTGTAGTTCAATAGTGATTCAATATTAGCTTTTCTATTTCTCTGATTTTTGCTTAAAAATCAGGAAAAGTAGGTCCTTTCCTTATGATTAAAACAAAGAGCAGAACATTTTTGTTTCATGATTTTTTATTTGCAACAGACCTTATTATCAGCAATGATCATAAACACAGTGAAAGATCCTAAAGGTTTTTAAGTTAAGAGAACCAGGGTGATGCCAACTACCATACTGACATACAAAAAATGTCATCCCTGCCCCGCTCCACTAGGGTATGCATTGACTAAACAACTCCTGCTCCGGACTGGCAGTTCCACTTGCTGAGGTGCAGAGAGCAACGTCTAGTAATTGATGATGAAATGATGGTAGGAAACAGTAAAACACTTCAAATCACCTGAAAAGTGTTGTTTTTTAGTCATTTTCAGTGGGCCTAATTATTTTTGATGATCATTACAGAAAATGTAGATTCTATTCTGATGTATATTTAATAGACTAAATAAACTTTTTGGAGCCATAAAGGTACATTTATAATGCAGGATTAATTTGCCTGTGTCATAGGATGAAGCCCAAAAGTGAATATACACCCATAGTACCTCTTAGCAAACTGTTTTAACTGTTGCTGTCTCCTGTTTATTTTAAATGTGACACCTGAACTGGTCGGAAACCATTGTTTAGTGAATATATGTAAAAATTATATGAATATTTGGCCAAATGGAAGTCATATTAATCCATTTTTTCATCAGTTTGTAGAAAAATGTATGGACTAGCTAATTTTTGAACCATTATTTATCAAACCAGCTGTTGTTTTCAGATTTCTCTGAGTTTTATGTAGGATACAAGTATAACACATAATCAAATGTGAAGTCATTTAAGATGCTGATGTTTTATCTCATGAATGATTTATTTAAATATGATGTGATGTTTTTTCTTTTAAGTAAAACTGGAGGAAAGAGAAAGAAGAAAAAAAAGAAACTTTTAAGCTGAATTTAAGTATTTGACTGCATACTTTCCACTTAATCTGGTTTTTAGTCTGTGCCCTTTGCCACTCAGAGGCTGACATTTCATCCACTCTCACTGACTATGACGTCATGTACATACCCACACAGAGTTTTACTGTCTAGTACTGCTGAAGAAAAATAAATAGAAAAGGAACTCGGGAGTAATATCAGAAATTTCATGTGTTTACAGTGAGGAGACACCACAGACAAACAGTAGAAGAGTTTAAATTCTTACTTATTATGATTCGCATGTGAAACACAAATTGAAACTAAAATGAATTAAAATTGAAACTAACATGTGTATGTATAAAGGTAGAAGTTTATATAAAATTTGATTTAAGAAAAATTCCACAAAATCTAAGAAAATTAATGCATAAATACTTAAACAAGGGAAATTCAGTAAAGAGAACTTTTAGTGTGAACAGTTTAAAGTGCTTTGCAGAGTTTAAAACAACACATTTATAATATTAGGAACAAAAGACATGCCACTGAGCAAAAATCAGATGTAAAATTAAAAAACATTAAAATAAATGATAAAAGGCAATTAGGAAAAATATTTTAAAGAAGCAATTTGTCACATGTACTGTACATACACCATTAAAATACAAAGACTTATAAATACATGTAGATTAGATAAATAAATATCATTTTTTAATCTACTGAAGCTCAAACACATTTGCAGAGGTTTTTGTTCCACAAAATGTATTATTCCCTTTACTTTACTTACTGCCTCACCCACCCTAACCCCCTCTTGGTCTGAAGCAGCCTCTGGGTCGGGCCTCACAGCTTCCTTCTACTTTGGCAGAGATGAATGTGGCTCAGTGGGATCTGCACCCCCCCTGGGTATTTAGGGCCCACCCTGGTGGGTCTGACGGTAACGGCGGGGCCCTGCTACCGACACCAGTGATTATTTACCGGGCCTGGTTCTCTGTGGGAACCAGGCGATGATGAATTCTGACGGGGCCTGATGATCACTCTTCCAATGAGAGTAATTAATATAATGAAGAGCTACTGAGCATGTGCAGTAGTGTATGATGAATAGAGCAAGCAGGTGCAGTTTCTCACAAGTGACAGAGGGTGTGTGGGGGGTAACATAAAGAGGAAGGTGTGGTGTAAAATAAAAGTTAATGCAGGAAAGAATAGGAGAGTACGAATAAATGATTACGAGAAAACTGAAAAAAAGAGTTTTGTGAAATTCACAGCAAAACTTTTTAGATGTGAGAATGCATAGGCCTAACATAAATTTGTCTGCCTGGTGTTTAACAGAACTTTCTTGTTGTGGTGTCTCGTAGAATGTGTAGAAATTCACCTCTTATTCAGGGGCATGAAATCAGATAAAATGAGTATTATATCTAATATATTCACCATATCAGTAGTGATTTCATAGTTGCATATTTGACTCAAATCCAAGGTATTGTTGAGGGCCAGTATTGGAAATAACCAGGACCAGAGGAATTAAGTTTTTAGGTGATATGTAAATGTGGAAATGTTTGTTTTATTGATTCTATGTACAGCGCTTTGGAGATGTTTTTGTTGTTTAAAGTACTATACAAATAAAGTGGATTGGATTGGATCTGGACCATTTTTGTCAATGTCATAACAAGTGACTTGATTAATTGAATAATTGACCCGAGATAATTTCAGACTTAAAGCATTCTGTAATAGCAAAGGGAGTTTTTCCACAGCAAGAACCAACTTTATAATATCATTTGGTATTGTATATTATATTGTTGGAAAGCCTATTAGGAGCCTACTGTTCATCAGTTAAGCAAGGGCGAGGAACTGGTCTTGTTCGGGTGTTGTCTTCCTGGGACTTCGTTGTCTATCTTTGACTTCACCAGTGTCATGGAACTTGGTCCTAAGTTTGGAAATGACACCAGGGCTCACACCACATAATGCTGCCACTATGTAAAACCACCTTCCAATTGTCACTATGGATGTTCCCAGGTGAATTATTTCAGATTGCCCAAACCCAAGTTGAAATGGAATATCTGGCATGCCCAAAGTTAATAAAGCACTCAAGTTTGTTGGCACAGGACCACAGCATCAGTAGGTAACAGGTTGTGACATTGGTTTGCAGTGTGAAGTGTAATGGTACTGCTAGTGATGTTATCGAGTCATCAACTCAGTATTTCTGAGCTGAATGTGGTACTCTGTTTGAGTCCAGTGAGTATTACCAGACAAAGCCTAAACAACACAAATCAATTAACCAGTTTTTGGGTCAAAACTCGCAATCTCAGCTGTGAATACAAGACCCTTTGGATGATTACTGTATGTTCCCCAGCATTCAGTCAATCATCTCCTGTATCCAGGTCATAGGGCATTTTAATCTGCAATGCAGCAGCTATTAAGAGGAGCTATCTATCAAACAGGACCTAGTTCATTCAAATGTTATGAGACTGTGTAAAGTAATTCATAATTTCACACCAGTATTTTACATCTGTGAAATTCTTTTGTCAATCAGAGTGGAGAAGGTTGGTAAAGTTTAAAAGACTAATTTACAATGTCACTATTGTCAAAAATTTTGTCTTTGTCACTGTTAAAGAGGCTAATCTTTGGCATCATGTGCTTTGTAGTTGGGTGCTGATGACCTAATGGTCAGGTTGTGCCCCATGTACAGAAGCTGTAACCCTTCAGAGTGTCACAATTCAGGTTTGGGTCAGACTTATAACTCTTTTCCTGGATGTTGTTCCCCTCTCTCCTTAGTTATATTGTTTCCACTATCAAAATAAAGACAAAATATATAAAGAAAATCTGTCAGTGAATTTGTCCCTCTTCAAATGTTTATCCATATTGTTTAGATTCACCCTTAAAACCTGAGACTGACACCATGTTCCACAACAACTCACTTCACCCCCACAGATATTCAGATGAGGTCTTCATGGGGTATAATTAGCTGCTGTTATGAGTCTCTCTGTTGCTGCGAAGCATTGTGTGCTGACCTGCTGTCTGCAATAGAATCATCTTCACTAATGAACCTAAACCAAGTCAGTGACTCAGGATGGAGAGAATGCTGTCTGTCTACAAAACAGGAAGAAGACTTGTGTGGGTGTTGTGATGATGTGCAGACAGTGGGTGTCAATTTGGCTCCAGCTAAACGGTTTTACGCTTATTGGTGTGTTAATATGAAATATACTGAAGCCACTTTCCTATACAGTGAGACAGTGGCTTGTTACACATCACTGGGCGAGCTATTATACCTGAACCACTAATTTAGCCACATGCCACTTAGCATGCGTTTGATATGAATCACTGGGTGCTTAGAGGAGCCCCTAGCCCCCTCCCTCTTAATGCTGTGACCCCACCACTCTCACTTCTTTAAAGAGTAAGTCGTTAAACAGGCAAGGGGATCCACCAGCAGTTATAATGGGGAAATAATGAATGCTGTTGCCTCAGGTATTTATCACAGCAGCAACTCTAAGAGGCAAGGCTATTTTATTCTCTAAATGGCAGAGAGGGGGCTCTACCAGGTGGGCAATTAGCTTCAAAGTGTGAGGAGAAAGCAGCAGAAATAAGAGAGATACAAGAGTTCATCATCTGCATATTAAGAGTTAAACTTAAAGCTCCTGTGAGGGATTTTTAGTTTGGTGAGCCTGACTTTGACAATGGTGCCTCTAAATGAATAACAAAGACTATATGCGACAAGTGAGACAATTTCCTTTTAGCCACTATTTAGAACTACATACTGATGGTGTCACTGGGAAGGTGCCCAACCAAAACTTTAGAAAGAATTGAACAAAGTCAGAGTGGCATGAGATGTTTGAATACTATTGCTGTCTTGAAGCCAGTCTACAACTCTGCCTGGTAAATGACAAACAGGGGGAGCCAAGGCCAGTTTTGAGCCTCCTGATGAACAGCAACAGTGCACAAGCTTGCAGTAACATCCAATCCGACACCAGATGGACCGTTTAGTTTATTTCACTTGTCCACCTTGTAAAGAGCTTATAGAAAGTGTTAGGGAATGGGAAGGACATTTCAAAAATATATCCTGCAGGTGATTTGATGATCGTTCTGTCAATTACACCCATTACAGGCCAATCAGTTCACCTAGTAGGCAGCCACTACTACTGCAGCACAAAATATAAAATGTAAGTCACTACGTAGAACAAACTCTCATCCATTAAGTGGAGCAAAAATATCCTTTCTATCTAGCAGGGCTTTCAGTGTTATTTCTATTTCATTAAATAAAGAAATGTGGTTGAGATCTGACAAAACTGCTACTGAAGCTGTAAGCATCTACACTAGTCTCTATAAGTAACTTCTAGCTGTTGCCTCATTCGTAGCTGCCACTTCTTCCTGCTCTAAAGGACGCTGATTGCTGCTTTGTGCTGCTCACAACTGTTGTACATTGGAGCTTGGCAAAATGGATCTGTCTGATTACAGACATTGAATCAGACAGGTCCAGCTGCTAGACAAGGTTTAGTATCAGCCATGCCATTTTTTGAAGCTCAACTCATATCCCTGAAACGGAATTATCCCCAAACAAAAAAGCCCTCCCTATACAGTGGGTTAAACTGGACCTGTGCAAGACCCAGACATGACCTACAAAGCCTTTCTTTTTAAACCAGGCTGTAAACATGTTTATTTTCACAGTGAATAGTGGTGTTTTTCTGTGAAGCATGTATGACACTTAAGCAATTGTTTGCATTTCTGCATTGGCTTCATGTTTTCACCCCCAGAGGTTGCCACCGGTGTCTTTTTCAAAAATTCTTAACTAGTTTTAAATCGGATTGTCAGATCATCAGATTGATGAGATTTTCATCGTAGAGGTAACCTGACACGCCAGACAGACAGTTCCATATGTCCATCAAGGAAATATTTCACTAGTCCATCTGGGAAAGAGCTGTTCGAAAATGTTTTCAGAGGTGGAACCTTCAAAAACAACAGCAGCTGGTGATTGGATGATTGTTCTGCTCGTAACACTCATCACAGACCATATCAAGCCACAGTATGACATAGAAGCTAGACCCTGTTGATAGCCGTTAGCTTAAACTATGTTTCAGTCCTTAGACTATCACCTTACATTAATTATACAACACAGATGTATCATTTACCACTTATACATGACATGAACCTCGTCAATGACAATCCCCACCAAGTTCTCCTGGTAAACTTCTGAGAAGACCATATTTCATCAGGTGTCGTGGAGTAACCCTGGCTCAGGGCTACCATACTACTGACATCATTACCGCATTTCCACATCTCTCACAGTTTCCCAGCAGTGATCCCCGGCTGGGAGAAGAGAAAAAAACTGATTTTCCATAAGAAAAGCTTTGAATGACGTTTTTTGCTCCTTTTTCAAGAAGAAATTGAGTCCATTTCTGATAAAACTTGAGATTGTTTTAAAACATGCAGTCACTTCCCACTGTCATCACGTCAGCAGCTCCCGCCTCTTTCCCCTGATTGGGTCGTTCAGCCTTTAGCCAAGTGAAGTTGTAGATAATTGGAGCGTGGCAAGATGGACCTGCAGGATTTCCGATAGTGAAGCAGGCAGGTCCATCTGCTCTGCAAGGTTATCGTAAAAGACTCACAAATGTACAAAATTTGATCGTCAGAAGGATTACCTTCTTAAAAGCAACATGAATGTTACTCAAAGGAGATTTAGGGTCAGAGGTTACACTGTTATCTACATTTAATAAAAGGGTTCTTTGATCCTGTTAAAAGTAAGTGTCATGTTAATATCCTTTTTGTTTTCAATTAAAGGGGACATATAATGGGGAAAGTGGGCGGCACGGTGGCACAGCAGGTAGTGCACATGCCTCACAGCAAGAAGGTTGCCAGTTCAATCCCTGGGTCGGGCAGGGCCTTTCTGTGTGAAGTGTGCATGTTCTTCCTGTGCATGCGTGGGTTCTCTCCAGGCACTCCGGCTTCCTCCCGCAGATCAAAAACATGCTCATTAGGTTGATTGGTGACTCTAAATTGCTCTTAGGTATGAGCGTGAGCGTGAATGGTTGTCTGTCTGTCTACGTGGCCCTGCAATCGACTGGTGACTGGTTCAGGGTGTACCCCGCCTCTTGCCCAATGACAGCTGGGATAGGCTCCAGATCCCCCGCGACCCTGAAAGGGGTAAGTGGTATAGAAAATGAATGAATGAATGAATGAATATATTTGGAAAAACTTTTTTGCACATATGTTTAGGTGTCAAAAAGGAGAAACAAAAAAGGAATAGCTTTTTGAGGCTGCACTTTTGGGGTGTCACTTTAAATACCCCACATTTTGCCTCAACTCTGGCTCACATATCCATTTTTATGACTGTTTAAATATGTTTACAATGGCTAATGTTCAAAAAACTTCTAGTTTTCAAATACAGAACACTCCTGATCCACCTGTATTCTCTTTCTGTCTAAGATTCCCTTTAAGGCCCCCTTTCTCATATGGGCCCAGTCTCTCTGAGTGGTTGCCAGGTCAACTCTGCTGTAATTAATCAGTTCAGTGCTGCAAAGTGACAAGTTGTCAATGACTCTGTAATCATTCTAAGGTCAGTGCTCTGCAACATCCGAAAAAATAGGGTAAACACTTTATTTTTCGGAGCGATGCATTTCTGAAGTGCATGTAAACATGCAATCAAAATGTAAATGTACTCTAGGCTCAACTGTTGCTTTAGTGCCCCACTAGGAACACAACTCTTCCATCAAACAGTGAACTCCTGCTAACACATCAGACTGTTATTATATCCTTGTTATGGACACAATTCAGTGCGGTGTGTCTGCTGTCCCACCACTGGCTGGCAGTGACAGGGTGAGGCCCTCCGGCTCAGACCGGCTGGCTCGGGGCTCTGTTGGTTCTTTCGGTCGCTTGTATCCCCTTCAGACGTCAGCGCAGGCTGGTTATACCAAAGCTGCTTTACAGCTTGCTTTCATGTGTCCTTTAATGAGGAAACCGCCGGCTCAGCAGCCTGCTATAAAACACAGGCAAATTAAAACACCCAAATATGAATCAGTCAAGAGCCTAATTCAGCAGACCAGAGCAGAGGCGTAGCTTGTGTTTAGGGAGACCTCAAGAGGAACCGAGTCTGTTGCCTGCAAAGGTAAAGATGGTGTTGAAGACTGAAAAAGATACCAAACCAATCCAACAAATGACTCCTATTTTAAGTAGGGGGAAACGTAATATAAATTGTTTCTAAGTAAGAAATGTAGGTTATATCTCTTTAAAATAAGACTGAGATACTCTTCAAAGTACATGCAGCAGAGGCAAGTGCATTCTTCCCAAAGAACAATAACAAAGTGAGTCACAATCCCACGACACAACCTCTGCCACCAACGGCTTGCCGCAGTCTGCAACAACTGTGGCTGCCACTTAGACGACAGCAGCTCCATAAAATGTCGCTGAGAAACACCAACCCTCAGAAAAAAGAGAGTAAAATAAAATAAAAAACACATTCGTTTTTTTCCACTCATTTCATTGTAATGATGGAAATAAGGGCATCATTCTGAGATTAGTGCTGCTATTTCTCCTCGTCTGACGTTAAGCTTTATGAGTGTCTGCTGAAGAGCTCTGGAGGTTTGATGGAATATCAGTGTTGTGGAGCAGAATGGCTTTTGTTATATGTAATGGGAGTTAGAAACTGAAAAAAAAACATTAAACAAGATATTGACCTCATCAATTACGCTATGAAGTTTTACATGGCATTCAAAAACATAATTATAGATGTGTCTCATCTGTACAGTTTATGACATAGACAGTGTATGCCCTCTATGCAGATTAAGACCAACATTAAAAGTCCTTGTGGGTAAAAGTATAAACTCTCTGGATCTATCTGACAGAACTGAAGTCACAAAATAGTCTCAATTGTGGGGCGCGACCCATTTCAAGACAATTCAAAATTCTGATTGTAATTGGCTATTGCCATGTCAAAGTTGGTATTTATGTAAAAAAATCAGCATGGGTTGTGTAACAACCTTCTTTTGAATTATTTGGTCAATGTGGAAAAAACTTTTTCATTACAACTTACGATTGTGACTGGATTTTAATCTTTTCTTTGAGTCATCAAAGAAATTAGTATAAAATCTGCCATCTTTCTGTTGTCATCTTTTCATTAGCATTTAGACTATAAACTATAAATCAAATAAGATTTCATAAGATGAAATTGTAATATAAAAACAGGAATTTCTGTGCCTACTCACTAATGTTCAATGCCAACATTGGTGTCCACATGCTTAAATGTATTTAGAAAATCTTGACTTTTTCTCTCTTCATGACATTGTGGGTGGTGGTGGGGCTAACAGAAATACTAGTCTGAAAAGGGGGCCACGACAAAAAGTAATTGAGAACCACTGCTGTAGGCCAACTTGGATGTTAGCATTGCCAAGAACCATTGACAGAGAGCCTGTTATTTTTCTTTCACATTGGTTTTAGATTGTTGCTGAAGATAGGCTTACGGGGACGGAAGAAGATGGAAGGATGGATGGATGAGCTTAAGATCGGCTCTGTGGCAAAAAAGATCAGTTAAACTGGTTTATGTTCAAAAGATTAGGCCCCAGAGTAATATTAAACAACACAACAAATAAGTCTCCATTGAGCTCTCGAACCACAATGGAGACTGTGATGCAAGGACATTTAGCTCCTTTATTTGCAGCATAGAGGATAAAATACTCCAAGAGAGTCTTAGGATGCGATAATGTCACAGCAGCTACTGTTGGTACGCTGCATTGTTTTTCTATTAATCTATGGTCGCTGTTTAGTGACCCTGCTCAAGATAGCAGTAAGAGTAAGATGACTTAATCCACAGAAAATTCCACTCCAGATAAGACTGATACGTCCATGTACTGCACAAAAACTTGGCATGACTTTATCAAATGGCTACCTGATAATTCAATACGTCAGCAACTAACTGCATCCCTGTATGCCACCATGACCAAGCTGGCCAGGGAAGACCGCCACTACATTTGATGAGCATTCTTGTTGCAGCACGAACAAACTACATGGCAGTGAGCCATGCACGCACACACACAGACAGGATATCTTTACACTTATTGAGGGAAGCTCAGATGACACTTCCAAGTCAAAGGCATCACTCAGGGAAAGGTTGACTGGCCCCAGAATCAGGCTGTACTGTGAAGTTATTGTAGTAGCGTGACAACAGTATGTCACCAAGTCTTTTTCTTCTCTTGGACACATCCACAACTGTGTGAAAACAGCTCCACAAACAATTTCTGGATGCCAACCCACCAGTTGAGGACAACTGCTCTCATAATGAAATATAATGGGAGTCAAATCTGAATCATTATCTAGGCTTAAACACTACTGCATCATTCATCTTGAGCTGAAGAAAATTATTCTATTGTAGGACTAAATCAAGTCATGCTGTCAAACTGAGAGGCCATGCTGCTGAAAAAGACTGAAAAGAACATTCTTATCACTGAATACTTAGTTTTATAATTGTTTTATTCAGCCTTTAGCCTTAATTTCACCAGAGAGCTAAAGAGACCTTAAAATGTTGGAAGGGGGAAGAATGGGCAACAAATGGTCAAAACTAGGATTAAGCACATAACCAGTGAATCAAGGACTTCGTCTCTGAATTTTCCTCCAGGACTAGAGTATGATCTTTCAAACATTACTCTTGCACTGAATTTCAACAAAATGAATCTGAGTCATCTGCTGTAAGACCGAAAGAGATAACAGCATACTAGGCTATACTGACTTCAATAACAATAGCACCATTGACGTTCAAAATACTTCTAGTATTAATAAAAAAACAGACCAACACAAAATCCACAGAACATCTTTTATTTTAGGCTACAGCATGACTGAAGATCTGTTTCACAGAGCAAAGACAAACTGTAGACACTAATGATGAATTTTACTAAAAAAAAAAAAAAGTGACATTCCATTTAAATTCCTCTTCAATACTACACAACAAAATGAAATATACATTATGTACATATGTCAGAGCAGGGAGGAGCTGTTCCCCGCTCACATTTTACACTGACGTTGTACAAGCTGAGAGAGAGCAAGAGACAGAGTGAGAGAAGAGAAATATCTGACATTGGACCTCAGTGAAGAAATGATATTGAAAGTGCTTGTCTGTGAGAAGAATAGTTTGAAGTGAAAAGTATAAAATCTAAACAGTATTGGTCATGAAATAATACTCAGTGGCTCAATAATCAGCTGTAGACCGTCGAGAAGAGAGGTAAGTCTAAAGAGATTTTGTAACTGTATCAAAATTGCCCTGCACATTGCACTGCAATGCACATCGTACAAAAATAACCCAAACTATATGAAATCACAGCATTTAAAGGAGCAGTACTGGATGATCCAGTGAGATGAGACTTAAATGTCGTACCAATAATGTGAATATTGTAACTGTAGTGTCATCTTGAGGTAAAAATAAGCTCAATAGTTGAAAAATAAATGTAAAACTTAAAGTTGTTATGCTGGCTCAATCACCATTCAGAAAAAAAAAACTGACAAATGTAACAAGCAAGTAAACAAAGAGCCAACTGTGTGGTTAACTTTGGTTACCTTATATGTAGTTTTTGAATACAGGCTTTGTATTTTCAGTTAAAAAAAAAAAGGTTTAACTCTGAACTCTCTAGGACTGTCTCTTTTAATGAAACTATCACATTATGAATCCTTACCATAGCGTTTTTTCCCTCTGTCCTCTTTCACTAGTGGGGTTTCCATCCAAATGTATTGCAAAATTTGACTTAATATTTAGAAATTTGGCAAAATAAAATGCAAATGTATGCCTTTTTTCCACCAGTTACTGTTGTGCAAACATCAAGGTTCAACAGGGAAAGGAGTAGTCGGCATGAAAAAGAGAAAAACATTCGTTAAACTTACCAGCCCTGGTGGCAGACAAAAAACAACAATAATGGTTTGGCCCTGAGTTTCGTAAGTGTAACAGAAGCTCGGCTAAAGTTCAGTTATTGCAATGGTAAAACCAAACTTTTTCCATCTAGTCATTCACTGTAAAATTACCCAGTTTATATGCCGCTAAAGGCTTTTATCTTTTAACAGCCATATCAAGAAAAGGGATATTTTCCACAGTAGCAACTAAACATTCGGCATTTATAATTAAAGTGGACAGTGAAAGATGTAATGTCTAGTAGATTTTTGACTCCAGTTCAAGTGGCAGGCAAAAAAGATCATCTCCAACCATGGCACAATAGGCAAAATATTGTCAAAGAAATTAAATTTTTACTTACTTTGACCAATCAGTAAGAGCATATTTAATCTAGTGTTTCTTCAAAGTGATACCTCTGGTGTGGGATTGTCCCCAAACAGAGTAATGACTGGAGATAACCTCTTTCATCAATCATAGCATTAAACAATGGAATTTCACAACGGAAATGTATGTGAACTATGTGAAAACACTTTGATTAGGTGATACTATAGCCTACAGCCTTGATCTATGACCAAAGTAAAAAGCAATTGAGCAGTTAACTGTCAATAACATAAGATAACTAAACTGTGCTGTTTTGTTGCACGGCTGAGAATTATCTTCAACGACACAAACAAACTTGAGAGCAAGAAAGCAGACATTTCTGCTGGATGAGGATGTTAAGCTCACCCTCCACATCCATCCTTACACCTTCTCAAAGGTAAGTCTAAAATTTAAGCCTTGCTGAAACTACCTCAGCTAATGCAACACCTCGCAGGTTAGCAGTTGTAGCGATTTCTTGTATGTCAAGTTTGTGAGAAGAGCAAAAAGTCACAACCTCCTTTTAATCGATGACCTAACTTTTCCACTTTCTTCAAACTTAAATAGTTTTTTGCAATATTTTGTTTTTAAGCCAAACTGGTAAATATGCATCAAAAGCAGTGGATGGAAACCTCACTATTAAACTGGGACAGGTCAGAGTCTTATGAGCAACAAGCAAAAAGCGCTACCCCGACAAGAGTACCTAAACTTTGAACAATCATGCACTTATTACTTATCAATCATCCTGTAAATCCACGTATTATTTGCATTGTTACACAAAATCTTGCAGCATCTTATCCTACTTCTCACTTCCCACTCCAGCCTTGACTGAAGAAGAGAGCTAGCTTTGTCTCTAGATACTGATCTAAGGTCAGTTTTAGCATTTCCACCATGCAGAGGGCGAGCTGAGGATTGTAAATATGATTCAGCTAATGCAATAAGGGGACACGTGTCGACACACAGTATGTTAATTGGACCACAGATCTGTGCCTGAGGGCAAGGCCTTAGTCTCTCCTGAGCATAGTGGGATAAGGGGCACTGGGTTGTGTATGTATGTGCGTGTGTGTATGCATGTATGCGTATATGTGTGGTAACATCTCTCTCTACTCCGTTCACTGGCTTTCTTCCTCGCGTAGGAATTGAAAGACGGATGAGAAGTCCTTGTTAGCGTAGCCGCGGGAGCACATGACTCTGAAGATCTGGTGGGCGAGGGAGCCTAGAGGGATGGGTGTCTTGGTGTTGGTAGCTGTGCTTTGAGCCAAACCGAGATCCTTGAAAAGCAGACAAACAGAAAAAATGGGCACAGGCTTGGATAAATGCACTGAAATAATAATATCCTTTTGTTTAAGTAACGCCTGACTTAAGAGACTGCAAGAAAGTCATTGTTTATCCCAATTCTATCAGGTTTCCTACATTTTGTTTAGCTAATGAATGCAAAAAGTCTGACAGTGTATTAACAGACACCCAGATGCACAGAGTGACCTATACAGAGGAGCTAATGCAGTGACAGTAAAATTTAGTGTTACACAATAGGTCACAGATGGACCGTTGAAGAGGAAACAGAAACAAAAGGACAGTTAAAACTGAGACAAAGCAAACTGCTGGGTCCAGAGAGTGACAAATAAAAACAGACTTTTAGAAAAGAAAAAAGACATAGCAGCTGATTATTTAGCTGATTGTTTAAGTGGTAGCCAGTAAATTAAAGGGAATAATAACAAAGGATGATACATTTGTTAAGTAACTTTGCTTCCAGCTTCTTAAACTTGGAGCCTTGTTTGATTTCACTTAAGGCATCTTTGATTTTTCATAGTTGATCAATAAAACTTTCTTGTATAATATTTTCAAAATATTCATACTACAAAAACATAATAGTCTACTCTTAATAATAAACAGAGTAATGGATGGGGTATAACTGTACTCAGCACACACTAGGATACAATTTGAGCAGCTGGCTTTACAATGTTATGTTTTTACTGTTCTTGGAAGGTTGTAAGAAACTCAGTTGATGTTCAAGCTTTAAGGAAGAGACTGCCTCACAAAAGTGTTTTTTGTGATGCTTTTATTTTGCCTTCTCCCTGCTTAACACCTGGGTTACTTACTGCCTTGTTTTACAGTTTTTCTCCATTGGTTTGGCTCATTTCTTGGAAAAGAAATTACATCTTTAAAATTCTAAGATCATTTGGCAATACAGTCAATTCAGCACAACACCATAGCTCACTTGCAAACTGCACTTCGGCGGTTAAAAAACCCAAAACATTCTTTTTCACTGCTTCTGCTTTTGTTGGTTTCCGGTATGGGGAAAAAACAATCAGCTGCTGCTTTTAAAAAACAAACAAACAAACAAACAAAACAAGATTTCGCAATTTTCTTATTTAATTTTAAAACAAAAAAACGCCGCTTACCTGGTTTTCTGTTTTTTTCTGTATTTCTGTTTTAGTTTTAAATAAGAAAAACAAACAACCACACCATTTATTTGTTTTTTCAATTTGGTTTTGAAACGTAATAACCAAAGAACGAACCATACATGGATTCTTCTCAATTGCTTTGCCTCATTTCTTGAAACGGACCGGACATCCTCAGTACTCTTGGTGATTTTGCCAAAATAACCTGGATGGTTCACCTGCAAAAGCTCATATCTGTTCAGTCATGTGTCAAAACTAAATTCCTTTCTCATATAAACAGTCAGTGCCCCAAAAATGCATCATCCCTTTGGCATTGTGTAAGCACTTACAAGTCAAAATGTTGATATATTTTGTCATTATGGCAGAGGACCATTGAAATATCCCTCATGTCCACCTCTCAGTCTTAGCCCAGTCCTTCATTGACAATGGTTACTGGACTAGTTTTTTTGTCTGGCTAACAGCATACAATTGTGTATAAAACTGAAAAAAAAAAAAATCAGATTTTACGGTAAGAGTAGCCTCCAAGGTTTGACATCACACCTTACACTCATACTGCCAAAGAACTTATAACCATTTTTAATTCACACACATAAAGTAACTTCCATACATCAGAGTAGAGGGAAAATGTAAGGTTTTGCTAAAACCATATTAGTCAGTAATAACATATATATGGATAAACTCCATAAAACGATTCAGCTAATGAAATAATTGCATGGGAGCAGGTTTTACCTTGGCCATAAGTGTGGTCCCAAAGCCACCTTGGTAGTTGTTGGCTGAAGGGACTCCCTCCATGACACCAGGGACTGGGTTGTAGGTGTCGCTGGACCAGCAGCGACCTGAGGACATGTTGAGGATCTTTGCTAGCAGCTTTGGATCAAGACCAAGTCTAGAAAGACCAAATATAGGAAAAAGAAGTCAGTGTCTCCTTAAGACTTAATTATGGATCATGTAAAAAATTACATAATAATTGAACTGGGTAAGAAACCCCTGCAACATTTTCCATTTCCCTTGACACTAACTCTGATAATATCAGGGTTAGAGTGCGATAACAGGGAGATGGGATGGACGGATGATTATAGAATTTATCTCCCAAACGGCAGAAGAGGAAAAAGATGGGTGTGGGGCTGCTGGTGATCGTAGTGACCCCCGTTGAACCTTATGCTAGACTGCGACCATCCCTCAGTGTTAATGGCTGAAGGCTTTGTAATGCCGGCTAATGCAGTATTGATGTTTACTAGCACGTCTATCCTTCATCATCCCCTCTTTCATGAAAAAGTGGAGGAGGAGAAGTGGTTAAGCAGCACGGGGGAGCCATAAACCTCGCTGTCACATATAGAGGTGCGTGCTCTCACTTCTGCTGCTCCATTTTGCTGCAACCCACTTTCATATGCAAGCAGAGCAAATCTCCAGGCTGCGATAAGAGGAAAGCAAATGAGACAAAGAGAGCACAGACAGACAGAAGCAGGGGAAACAAAGTGCCAAGCATTACAGTAGAGAGGGTGTAACTCTAGCGTCTGTGTGGCTTTTGTATATTAACAGTTTTAAGGCCAGTGTAAAGCTGCCCACATCAAGCCCTGGCTGCCTCAGCTCACTGTTACTTACAGGCCTGTAACTCTATTCTGCTCTCAATATGACTATTAAACCATCATAGGTCCTTAAGGCCACGACTCCCCCCCTCCTCTCTTACTCCACCTGGCTCTCATTCTGCCATTACAACCACAGTTTTTATTAGCTGTCTACTAACTAATTAAGAAAGGGAATTGCATTTACACTCTCTCCAAGCGGCTCCCTCCACCCTTTCCCCTCGTCTCCGTTGTGTCCGCTCAGCCGCTCTTGTGTTTCTTTAACAAACTGTTTTGGAAATGTGGCATAAGTGACACTGCATGTGTGCGAGCATATACATGTGTTTCGGCTGGTAGCCTCTCTGATGATGGCTTCTTTTTTAGCGTTTTTTTTTTTTTTTTTTTTAAGTCTGGAAGCATCCCTCACCATCCCTTCTACCTCCCCCCTCTTGTTCCTCCCCTGCTGACACCTCCCTGTCTGAGGACTCTGGGGGACATATGTTTGACATCGTGCACAAACCTCCCCCCAATCTCTCGCGAGCAGGCAGCCCCTCCCTGCGTTCTGGGTCAGCAGCTGAAAAGGTTACTGGCTGAGCTACAATAAAGCGCGTCCGAGCGCGCAGATCGTTTGTTATAGCGACCAGAGACGCTGACGGGGAGCTGTTGTCCTCTGTTAACGATAAATCAATGAAGTTCCCCTCCTGCTCCTATCACACACACACATATGCACTTACATACACACACACACACAGTCCTGGTTATTAGCTGACGCAGTGGTGTTGTTCATCGCCTGTGGTAATTTGCGTGAAGAAGAGGACATGTCACGCTTTAACAAGATTGACATGGATAAACACACAAAGACGCAGAAGGTAAAACAAACGTGTTGCTGTGCGATTCCACCACAGATTACAGACACACACGATGAAGTGAAGATGAAAGTTAGAAGGCAGGGTGTTCATGTGCTTATGATGGGGGAGCTGTAGCAGGTGGAGTTCATTTGCAGCTCTGATATCAACTGTCTGTTACACTGCGATTAGCTCCTCGTCCTGCACTGATGCCACAGGAGAGGAAGCCAATCCCGTCCCCATTTATTATTACATTAAAGAGCTAACGAGCACACTGACACACACACATTTACATTCTCATTTATAGAGGCAACAAGCGTGTTTATCACCACACTTTAATCTTCATCATAACATATGCTCACAATTCATTAGAAGAGGGGAGAGATGTGTGTCTGTCTGTGTCTGTAAACACAGAGGGTTGTGTCTTGTTAACCTTTCTGACTTGCTTGTCCTTCCTGTAAAATAAAATTTGTGTTCCTACTTTAACTTCAGTATTGGTCACTTTATGTGGTGTATCCATGAAGGGACGTGTATGGTAGGACTAGGGTTGGGTATTGTCAAAGGTTTGACTATACAGTACTCAAACAATACTTGAAAAAATGGTGACAGGTCCTGAAAGGTTTCTGGATCTGTACTTAGAAAAGGGGAAATAGCATTAATGTTTACTTTTGTTACAGCCCATGTGGTGATGTTTTTATTATCTTTAATTTCTGTGTTTCTAACTGAAGGGTAACATTGACCAGCTAAACAACAGGAAAGCCTGGGAAGGTTTAGCATCTTCAGCTCTGGTATTTAGTGACTGGTACTAAAATGAGGGATCAGAACCTGTGTTTTGATTCAGTTTGGTAGATATCAGATGTGTTGGTAAGGATTTTGATACCCATTTCTAATTTGGGAAGCATTTATATCAGTTTCAGGCAACTAAGAGTGTGCATTGGCAAGAATCTGGGGATACAATAAGGATCATGATACAGAGATGAAAATGTGTAATATCAGAGTTGGAATATCTGCAGTTACTAGCATGTATGCTCAAAAAAAGAAAATCAAGTTTGAATTTTTGGAAATGTGACATCCCTAATATTTATAGTATAATATTTATATTTATAGTGCTTAACACTTACACCCACTGTAATATTTATGTCAAAGCAGTCTCATTTAACAGCGCTGATAATAACCAGAATCATTTTTATATTTGTTTTAATGGTTAATACAACAGTATGTTGAAGACATTTAGGTGAAATAATATTCTTAACGCTGAAATATGATTATTATTGTAATCCATGAATTTGTAAACTAACTGTTTTAAAAACAGAAAATTAAACTTAGTGGTTGAATGTTACGCTTTATTTATTTCTGACTACTCAGAGAGGCCCAGTGAGTTGGCTAACATTTGGATATAAAAAGGTGAATTCAGTTTTGAAATTCCTCATTCTTGTTAAAAATGGTAACAATAAATAAAAAAAGCCTTCTATTTTAAACAAGTTTTTTAAGATTTCTAAAATGTTAAAGTTTTCTTGTTTTTAAAACAAATTGTCTAATAAATGTATGTATGTATATATGTATGTATGTAAAGAAACTAAATCCAGATAAAGGTGAAATGAGAGAAGTATCCCATCACCCTTTCTCTTCTGTTTTTGTGCATCGTTAAAATCACTGCTCCCACTCTCTTTCCAATACTTTACAAATTCTCATCCCTCTTTTTTTCTTATTGGTTGGCTGGATGCAGAAATTACAGCAGGAAGGGAAAGATGGCAGGATTAAAATAAGAGAATAAAATGAGCAAAAAAAGGATGGAGAAGAAAAGTCAAAAGAGATGGATAGGACAGGGGGTAGAAAGGCAGCATGTGTGTACGTGATCGTAATTGTCATGCGTGGCCATTCCTTGCGCTAAGAGAACGTCACGCTCTGTTGGAGACGGCTCGAGCCTCCATCTGAGATCAACAAATTAGCTCAACGAAAACAGAGGCGTGGGTATTAGTGTGTGTGTTTGTGTGTCTGTCTGCATGTACAGGTAAGGAGAAACACACACACACTTCCAAACACACATATTAGAGAGAAAGGGCAGCTCTATCAGGCTCGAGTCCAGCATGATAAAATGTTATTGCCGTTTTCCTGTAAATTGGCTGTGAGTGCTCCGTCTCCTTTGTGTTGGGCTGTTTCGTGTGTGTATGACCGTAAACTCCACACACACAGACGCGACAGAGAGTGCGTCTCCTCTGCATAAGAGACTGGGCTGCAATGCAGCATGGGAGATTTACGGGTGTGGGCTCTCTTTAAACGATGACAGTCTTTGTCAAACCCCATAATAAAGCCCCAGAGATTGGTGAATAAGAAGCGGGGAACTGAAGAAGCACACACAAACCATTCATGTACTCACACATTCAGAAATAAATATGTGTCAGTTTTGAAGTGAAGTAAATCATATTCATATTTAGAGTAAAGGGATTCAATACTTTTTGGTGACAATTAGGGCTGAATATCAGTTTTGAAAATTCCAATTAAATGCTGAAATATAGTGGCCAAATGTGATTAATCATATTCTTAAAATTTAATTGCATGTTTAAAAGTCATTTATTTAGCATCCATAATAAAATATCATTCCATATTGAGATTGTTAGACAGTTCCTGCCAGTGTCTTCATTTTGGAATCAAATAAATGACTTATCATCAATCTACAATTTAGTTCTGGACACACTCCATCTGAAAACATAAACATTCTGCATCATGGGACAACAAAAAAAAACCCAAAAAACCCACTGTAAGATGTCCTCAAGCATGTCCCCAGACCAGAACAGCACGCCCAAGCTAACAACTACCATGTGACAACATTAACATACCAATGGTTAACCTAGGCCTTATATGCTGGCTCTAGGTCCAGTCAAAACTTTAAGAACTGGAGAAGCCATTTTGAGAGGAGGCAAAACGTCTTCAAGAAACCAAAACAAGTCCCATTACCA
The DNA here is from genome assembly GCA_037902135.1 of Cetoscarus ocellatus. NCBI lineage: Eukaryota > Metazoa > Chordata > Actinopteri > Labriformes > Labridae > Cetoscarus > Cetoscarus ocellatus. The sequence continues at coordinate 281,075 of JBAMNC010000091.1, forward strand.
GTTACCATGACCTGGACGACTGCAAACCTACACAGTCATATATACGACAACTTTTGTATTTTATGATATTAACTTCTGGATTTATCTTAATTGGTGCTGCACTGCTACAACAGGGTTTTCATAAAGTGCAACCATGACTTAAAGGAGGAAGACATCTTTAAAGTGCTTTTTTTCTGTGAAATAGCACTTGACAGTTTTATACATTAATATACCCAACAAATGTGACAGGGTTTGCAGTTAGGTTGCTATCTCTTTGATCTCTTTGACAGTAGTCTAGTAATGGTTAATTTTTAATTTAAGAGATTCTTTCTTCTGCTTTAACTTTGCAATATAGTGTATACTGTCTCAGGTGCTGCTACTTTACTTCCTTTTAGATAAAAAAAAGAGTTTAAGTTTTAAAGAGGGTAAGAACATTTCTCTAGATCAAAAAAAAAAAAAACTTGCTACGGATCGAGAGATTGGTAAAAATAGCCACAGACAATGGTTAAATAGTAGATTACTCCTTCCTTGTCTACCAAGCTGTCTGGGAGTATTTTTTAGAAGCAAAATAATACACTTGAAGGCATGATGGTGGAATGGTGAATAGCTGCTGCCATGCTAGGGTAGATTTCGAAACATTAGCTGACATCCACTCAAAGTGGACTGCAATGATTTTTCTGCAAAGTATTTGTTTTAGGTCAGAGAGTGTGTTTGGAGCAGAGAGTTAATGTTAGCTTCCTAGCAGTTAGCCACCATCGGCCCTCCAGAAGTTGCCAAATCTATCTCAAGTGCTACATTAATGTGTGTATCTTATTGCAGAGCCACTTCCAATGAGGAGAGTGAAATTAGCAGTACGTGGGTCCTTAAAGGACAACTAAACCGATTTTCAACCAGCTCTGTGTTTTTACTTGCGTTTCATTGTTGAATACGTCTTGATGGGATTGTGTGATTGTTCTTTGTTAGCCTGGTCAAAGAAGAATTTCTGTCACCATCTGGGACAGACAATAAAGCATATCTAATCTAATCTACTCTAATCTGTATGTCTAAGGTTTTTATAGGGTTTACTTGACGATTTATAATTCCTTCAAGAAAACAGTGAGTGCAGAGAAGACAGTCTTCATAGTAACCTGTTTGGCGGTGCTTTTTTCACAGATTGAAGACCATCTCAAGTTACTCTCAAGTGACAACACGCACTTCTGCACTTACTCTGTCTCCGCCCACAGTAATGCCCACGCATAGTTGAGTTTGGGTTGCACTGCAATCAAAACACCTGCTCTGAAATCAGCTGGTGATCAAAAAACAAAGCATGCAGACTGAGGAGTTGCACGTTTCAGTCTGCGGACAGCTGGAAGGATTTTACTTTGCTATAAGTTGAGGTGTGGACGCTATACAGCTACAGGCAGTGGGTCATATAGGATTCTGCTGATCAAAAAATGTGTGATCAATTATGAGAGCACAGAGCATTTTTGGTAGCCTTCTACATAACCAGTATTCGTGTTCAGTGATTGTATTTAGTGCGCATTATTTCCCTCTACTGCTTCATGTTTCCTGATGAAGAAATGAAATTTCTGAAATGCACTTGCTCCCCCACCTCTATGAATGAGGATTTATTTTGACATGAGGCTTTAGTTAAGACTCTTCACAAGTTTTTAGAGATATTTTTACTGTTAATGTATAAAGCACGCATTTTCATAATGATATAAACTCTTAAATATTTTTCACCTGTATCTTAAGAAGGTACATCTAACAGTCAGTTCCTGCTCTTACCAGGCATTTCTCCAGGTTAACTTCATTACAATGGAGGTTAAAATAGATGCTACATTCTTATCCTCTGTTATTTGAATTTGACTTTGGATCAATAAATGGAAATTTATCGAGTGTATAATTGTTATCAGTGTGATTCTGATCTGCAGCTGTATGTAGCATCATCTACTCCTAAACTCTTTACAGAATAGCGATACATATGCAGCTAATAGGGTCGCACTTTTTTTATCATGGGAAAATCTACTTACTTGCTGTTAGTTGGGATGATTTCATCAGATATCCTTCTGCGACTGACTTTTTTTAGACGTTTATAGACCACATTCATAAGTTATCAACAACTACTCTGCTCTATAGACCTGTCTCTTCAAAGGTTTATCCTAATAGATGTGAAACTACATATGTGTGATAACATGCAAAGTAAGAAGAAGTTTTTGTAGTTTGGTAGAAAACTGCTGTCCTCAGTGCCTGTGGATGTAAATCTGTGTGTGTATGGGTGTGTGTACCTCAGAGACAGTGTGGCAATGTGTAAATCTGTGTTGCTCCCTTAATGCCTCCATATTTCAGAGGACTAGTGGGGGGATTTATGTGCAACTGCTCATGCCAATTTTCCTCCTCTGTCTCAGCACTGATAAATCAGCAGCACTAACACAGCTGCACTGAGAAAGGGGCAATTCTTGTACGTGCAGACACTCATAAACACATTATACTATCGGCACACATCTTTTCAGTTGCAAAACGTAGATATTTGTGTAAGTGATATGGTAAATAGAGAAAACAGTCTACCATCAACAGGAAATATGTATAAATAGGGCAGATGGTGCCATTATATTTCCAGTGTAGAAGGTTAATCTGATGCTTTTATGTCACGATAAATCAGTGACAAATATTTGGAGAAACTGGTTTTCCATGCAAAACTCCCAGGCTAAGTCAGATATTACCGATCACATTCAAATGTTAAAAAGTGTCTAGACTGAGAGGACTTCATTTCCCATCATCCTCAGCCTCCTGGCCCAGGAGCCTCCTGTGTGTAAACGAGACTTGATGAATGATGGGATTTCAAGGCGGTGTTCAATGACAGGGTTGTGACAGGATTCTGCTGAGAGCTCAATCAGCAGATGTAAATCAGAGATTGTTGCTCCGCCCACTCATCCATCTCTTTGCATTGGAGGCGGCTCTGACTCTGGGATGGGCTGACCCTTTCACACACACATGAACACACACATACACATACAAAAATGCACACATTTCTAAATGTGTCCTGAAGTGGTAAATTACTCCCACTGTTACAGCCATATGCTGGTATAGGAATTGCTTTTATTGTGATGGCTATATCTAAGGGCTAGCTCAATGTCAAATTCACGCATGACTAAAATGTAAAATACATAAGGGTGCTGATTTTAACTTCATGGTGCTTTTACTTTCTATGACAACATGTCAGCAAAACATCAACATTTTGTTGACTCAAGATGATACTTCAGCTGCTCCACATCCCTCAACACTAGAAAGAAACCCAACAGGACCGACTGAACCTCTTTCTTTTCTCTGTGTACATTTGACCTCCTCGGGCTACAGTTGCATGTCAACAACATATTTTGCTGGGTAGCTCATATTCTATGGAGGGGCTTTGCTGGTAAATGTTAAATTAGATCTATCCATGTTGATAGCCCATTTGCATGTCTGTCAGTGTTCAAATTCTTTGATATAAAGTTATATACAGTATTTGTTACTGTAACAGGCAGAAAGAGACTTGTTATTAGCAAAGGCTGTTTTTACCTGATTCCAAGGTTCATGGTCTCTGCAGTGCCAATCATCCCGATGGCCAGGAGCATGTTGTTGCAGATCTTAGCTGCCTGGAGGATTGATCATAAGCAACAAAAGCAATTTACCAGTGTGAATATAAAGAGAGTTCTGTAAAACTGAATACATGAGTGTTAAGATCACTTATAATATAATCACTAATAATCACTAATAATTGCAGCTTTGGATCAGACTTGTAAATAAGTCGCATATTTAGTAGTGTGTCCTGGACCTGGCAATTCCTTACGATTGAGGAAAGCCAGTCAATTAGTAATTGGTTTTAACCTATATATTTACCGTCTTTAAAGAGTAAAAATGTAGAATGTATGCTTGGATTCATTGTTTTTATTAACAAGGGATTTATGGTTAGAATTCCTTGAGAGTGGGGTCTTGTAAAGTTATGTATCTTGTTCTGACTTGAGACAGTCCATGTAATGCATATAGTCATCTTTTGCTGTGTGATTTAGCAAGAATTGAAACATTTTTTGACACAGAATGCCATCAAATATCAAAAGTGCCATGTGTTTGACATTACTGACATAGGGAAACCTGTGTAGGACTACTTTTATCCACAATAATCGATAACAGAATCAATAAGCAGAATTGATGCTGCCATTTGTATCGATAAAATCTTATCAGTTCCCCCATACCTGTAAGGAAAGCATGTGAATAAGCCGATCAGCCCAATAGGAGTTACAATCATAATTTGATGTTTTGGGTTTGTGTAGAGGGATAAAGTTATCAAAAAAACACATTACTACTATTTATAAAGCGGGAATGCATTTAATCTGTGTGTATGTGTGTGTTTACATGCATTTGTCTATTACCTGGCCTGTGCCAACCTGCCCACAGTAGACTACATTTGCTCCCATGCAGGTGAGAAGCTCCTGAGCAGCGTTATACTCCTCCTCCACTCCACCCACCATGAAGGTCAGCTTGGCCATGCTAGCAGCCCCAACACCTACACACAGAACACATGCTGAGGTTAACTGGGGTGATCGTACACTGTTCTTCACTGTTCTTGACGGCACATATATTATGTTCATTCCAAACCAGACATGCAGATCTGCAGCACATCGAGATCTTACAGGATGTTCAAGTAAGACTTAAATTTAAAATCTCAACTCGGTACCATGTCTTAGCACAAGTTAACAGGTGTACTCAGCTGAATGGGTTAGTCTCACATAACCAGCTGTGTCACAAGGGTCAGTTGTGCTCTCTGTGTGTTTGTGTGGTAGAGCCATAGTGGGACAGGAGTGTTAAGTAGTGGTGCACCAGAGGGACTGGGGTATCTTTAAAAGCCGATTGTTGCAATCATCCACCACACAACCCTCGTGGGAGTTTTTGCCTTTTGTCCTGTCACCCCTACTCCCTCCATCTCACACACACATACAGACATATGCACACACTCAAACACACACACCAACAGCTGTGCCTGAGGCTGACCCCCCTCAAGGGGGTATCAGTGACAGGCGTGAGAGGTAATTAACTTTACACTTTATCATGTTCAATTAGGCATCCCTCCCCGTGCCTGATGGCTTAAGGAGCGTGCCATGTTGTAGGAGGCAACCTTACCCCCCTATTCCACCTCAGCCCCTCTATCAGGCCCTGGACAGGGTCTTTAATGCAGAAATAAGCCCCTTTCAGAGAAAGCCAGGGTTTGGGAATATGGATCAGGATATATCTTGATTTCTTTTATGACTGAATTAAACATGAACCTTATTCTAGTACAGATAAAACTATACTGATGAAACTTATTCTAGTACAAATAAAACAATACTGGTGTTTGTTTGATACAATTACAAAAGATCCAACAGATCCAAAATTAGGAGGGTATCTTTCTTTTTGTTTATTTGATATCAGTTATCAAAAATTACAGACAAACTCGTGAGCTCTGAACTGGGCAAAAACAAAAGTAACATGAATTATATCTATAGTAGTTGTCAAAATGTTAGATACTTTTAAATGCCACGTCATTCATGCAATAATGATAAAATCTCACTATTTGAGAAAATGGTGGTTGTTAACAAGAACAGTAACCAAATGATTTTTAAAGTTGTATTTTTAACCAAAAGAGAGAAAGAGAGAGTACTGCCTAAATTCCCCAAATGTGTAAACAACAATTACGTGAAACTGGCCAGCCGGGGTTTCCTTCATCAAGCTCCTGTGCTTTTTGATTCTGTTGTTAATTAAGATAATAGGAAATTTATCATTTTAAAACATATGGTCTTTAGAACATTTTGAAACACTCCATATCAATCAAACTTTGCCAATTACATGCAATTTAGACAGTGTGCAAGAGTCAAACAGAGGTATTTGACAATTAAAAAATTAAAATTTCCCTAATATTAAGTGTCGAGGACTTTTATCTTTTCTGCCGTGGTATCAAACATTCATCAATATCATTGAGCTTCATGAGCAATAAAGCTGACTCTTCATTGCAGCAAAAAAGAAAGACTCAAAGGTACTATCTTTAAACAATTAATATGCCTTTATTTCAATGGCATGGTTATGTGGACCTTAAAAACACTTCAACATGTTTTGGCATCAAGCCTTCATCGAGAAGTCAAACAATGATTTCTAGATGAAGGCTTGATGCTGCAACACGTCACTTTGTGAATCCCATTCCAAAGAGCTTCTCAAGTAAACACTTTTTTGAGTAAAGAGACAGCCCTCCTTTCCTTTATCTTTTGAAACGTGACCCTTTATTCCCTGGTAAAGATAAAGATGCTCACAACTTAGGACAATTTCGAATTGCCAGTTTACCTAACAAACATGTTTTTTGGTCTTATGAGGAAACTTACATACCCAGAGAAAACCCACACAGGCACAGGAAGAATATGCAGAAACCAGTCCACACAGAAAGACCCCAACCAGTTCCAGGAGTCAAACCAGTAACCTTTTTACTGTAAAGCACCAGCACTACCCTCTGCACCACTGTGCAACTTATTTATTCATTCATTTAAACTAACTTCATTCAACACCACAGTCACCAACAGCCAGATTAAGTTAGGAGAAATGTTCCATTATAACTCAGGATAATCTTACCCCATATCATGTTTAAAAGTATATGAATATCTTTAAAACTAAGTATAACAGCTATTATTAACCAGTTATGTTCAACCTTCAATCTAGGAAGGACAAACTTTTACCATTTCTGTCTACTTTGGACTTTGCTAGAACTCACCCTTCACAGTTCCTTCAAGTTCTACCCCTCAGTGGTATAGACTTGATGCTCCAGTCCAAATTGTTACCAAAGGGCCACATTTCATATCTTTATAAGCTCCTATCACCAGTAAACCAGTCAGCTGCAGATAAGAGCAGGGTGGACTGGGAAACTGAAAGCACTAGTTCTTTAGTCCAGTTCTTCTTTTAGTTGTGCCTGTCTTTGTTATTCAGCTTAAAGGACTTTTTAGACTGCAAGAACACAGAGACAAACTCTTCAAACTTATCCTGACAGAAATTTAATTCTCACTGGGAACCACTATTGAATCATGTTAACAAACTCCCTGCTACCGAAGTCCCTCCATGATTCTCAACTTACGTCCTTCGAGTAGTAAAGCCTCACCATGTCCACAACCCCCCTGCCCCACCCCCCCACCCCTGACATGAGCCTCTTCGCTCAGGCTAACATGATTTTTTAGGCAGGCTGACATCCAGACAGTACTGAATCTATTCAGAAGTGGGAAGCAACCAATGGCAATCGATCAAATAGCACTTACCACGGATCCTCTTTTTCTGTACACCATACTTGGATAGGAAAGTGAGTTATAGATGATACTCTCTTTTATAGTTCTTCTTGTTTCATTAGTTTTCTTATTTACTCTTTTATTATATGCTTGTACCTTCAAGCTTAACCTTGCTTAACATATCATATTGTTTGTATGTATGTATGTATATATATATATATATATATATATATATATATATATATATATATATATATATATATATATATATATATATATATATATATATATATGTATATATATATGTGTGCATCTTCATGTGTATTTGGATGTGTCGGTATATGTTTGTTTGTTTTGTTTTTTTAATAACAGAATGTCCTCGGGATGAGTGGGAGGGGTGTTCAGTGAAGTTGGGGAATGTTCATGTTGGTTCATATTGAAAAAAAAACTGAAAAATGTTATTTTTTTATTGCATTGCTCACTTTGGCTGTTATTCAATACAACATGTTTGGAAAAAAAAACTTCTAAAACATATTGCCCCATCCAAAAATTAAGCTTGAATTCAATCTAATATGTCCCTAAAATAGCCCCAAAACACAAACACACACATACAAATAATATAATAAACAAGTATAATACAATAACACAGAGATATCTACTAAACTTTAATATAAAGACATCCAAATATTGTGCTGATCTCAAACATAATACTTGAAAAAGTACGGTACTTGAGAAGTTAAAAAGCTGATTACTTGCAAACAAAACAGCAGACTTTCAGTTAGTCCAAAGAAGACAAGGACACGGAGCATGAGTGAGTTCAATTTGTCTTCAAGGTGTCGTCTTGCTCTAATGAAAGGCCTCTTAATAGTGAAAGCCTAATAATGTTGCTGTTAATAATTAAAGAGAAGTGCTGGGACAAAACAGCTGAAATCACATTATCAGACTTCACTGCAGAGGGAGAGAGGCGAGGCGAGGTGACTTCTCACTGTATATCTTATGAACCATAGACATGAATATACATCTCCTCCCCGTCTTTAATTGGCCTCTCTGTTGTCAAGTTCATATTGATGCCACTGTGCTGTACATGTGTGTATGATGCATGTTAGTCAGCGATGAGCTGTCAGCAGGTCGTAAAGGCCGCATAATGAAGGCCAAAAATCACACTGCAGCTGACTGTGGACCACCACTAACACAGGCTTAACATACTGCTATGACACACTCCAATCATACACGCATGTAGACCTCGGATTCAAAAACTTAAAATCTGTTCCCTGATTGTTACTCTGTGTTGTTTTACATCTACTTCCTTCACAGCCTTATCACAGTTTCTTTTCCGTCAGAAATTGCTGCATCTTTACAAAGAAACGCAATCTCTTGTTGTGTCATTTATGATTGCTCACTGACTCAAATCTTTGTCCATAATGTTTTTTTCTTTTCTAAATGGGTTTAATTTGATCAGTATTTTCCCCCGTCCATCCAAGTTCTTTTGGGGTTTATTTGACATTTCAAGAGACTAAGTTGTTGATAACAGCTTCCAATTTGGAACTGGTTCTGAATTTCCAACCTAAATGGATTTGACAAGGTACGTGAGTTTAGCTCTGCTTTTCTGTTCCTCACAGCTTAATACTGCTGTCCATAAAAGACCAACTTTATATTAAAGACAAAGCAAGTTATCAAATGAGGATCATAGTGGAACACAGCTACCATGAGTTTGGTAAAACTTAGCAATAAGATAATGAAAACACTTGCTGTAAAGATATCCAATATGATGGACAGGAACATTTCACATGACAGTGCAAATGTGAAGAAATGTCCATATTTGATCTCTTGTTGGTTGAAATGGTCGCCCATTTCACTGTGAACATTGCAGAGGTGGAATGGGGGGTTTGAGTTGAATCCCCATTTGCTCTGTTTATAGATATAGAATCAAAGGCAGAATAATGTGAGAGGGGAGCATGTGGGGCCAGCAGGAGGAGCTCAGCACTGTTAATGTGTTTGTCAGTGGAACACACTTCCTCTCATGCTCTCCTGTGCTGCCCCATGACTGTATCGCACAGTGAATTGACACAAATATCACATCCTTACAGAGTTCATGTGAATGTCTCCTGGCTTCATGAAGATGGTGCTTTGTTAGGGCACTTTGTGTTGTTGTAGTGGGAAAAGAGCAATAATGAGCTTTACACGTACTGTATGTAACAATTCACTGAAAACATGCAATTTTTAGATACATACTGTGAGACATTTCAAACTACAATTAAATACAAAGGTGTGTCAAAGGTGGTTAAGGTGGAGGAGGCATTATTAAGGCAGCCACTTAAATTATTACATTACAGGTAAAACAAGGCACCCACATAAATCCTATAAATTCCAAGCCACAGGTATTGGTAGCAGCTTTTTTGACACCTCGCCAATCTCGTTGACAAACAGCTGAGCAAATATCACATTTTCATTGAGGTAAACAAATCATGTTGACAATCATATTTACAATATATATTTCAAGATATGAGCCCAAACAGTACCTCTAAATGAAGAAAAGAGGGGCTATGTCATTGTGAAGTGGGTCATGTTATACATTTAGTTGCTTGTTTCATTGTAAAGTAACACAAATTCAAAATCACTTTGTACAAAAGTTATTTTACATTCAAGATAGTCAGTATTAATTAAGAGGTTTTCCTAAACTCAATGCGCAAAAAGATCAAAAGGCTCAAAAGCAGGCATCTTATTATTGTCATAATCTTTTATTTGGGGTGCTCTATGTTTTTTCATTCCTGTTGTTTTTTTCTGTTTTAACAGTCTTGCTGTAAAGTACTGTTGCTAAAACCCTGTTTCTACTGAAGTTGCTCTATAAAATAATTTGGGTTGAGAGTTATTGAGGGTTAACTAAGGAATGATGCAAATAAAAATCTAAAAAAAAGAATAGTTCATCCTTTAATTTAAAAATAACCACTTTAAGCTCATCTACGAATTATTTGATGTTGTTTTCTTGATACATGTTTGGGCTGGTAGCTAAAGTAAGAAAATTAGGAAAAGGCTGATACAGTTTGCTTCTATGCCTGCTTGGTCATTAGTTTGTTAAAACTTTCTTCAGTTTTTAATTGCCATTGCATAAGATATGACTTCATACAAATACTACTGCATCTACTGTTTACATGTTTTCAATTCTCAGGCTGAGCTCTTCTAAATCAAAGATAAATGCAAGCACACACAAAAAGACACACACTCATAGAAAGAGCAGTGTGACAACTGCTGTTCATTAGTGGAGATCACTGTTAGCGGACAACTAAAGAGCAGATTATTGATAACACAGTCAACGCACTGATCAATATCTCACACTACGGAGAGAAAGATGGAGAACAAGACTAAAGGAAGCAAAAGAGAGGGAGGGAAAGGAATGCAGAGGAGATGTAGTGACGAAAGGAAAGAAAAAACAATCCTTCTCGTCCTACCTCCCAGCCTCCCTCCCATCTCTCCCTCCCTCAAATTAACTAATCACCCATAATAAGCTCTTATGATCTGTAGTGGATTTCTATAGTCAGTGACACCAAGATGATGGAAGATCCTAGTTGGTGGAAGAATAACACATCATTAGCATAACAATGTGAGTCTGGGTGTGTGTTTGTGTGTGTCGGGAGTTTCAGTGAGTCTGTTCATTGTGCATGCGCAAAAGTGCATTTTTTGTGCAATGTGCATTGTGACTGTCTATGCAGTAATTACTAGATGTGTATTTGTGTGTGTGTGAGGGGACGTCCCGTACCCGGACTGGTCCTGTCAGAGACGGATTAAAGAGGAATCCTAATGAGGCTTCCCAAGCGCCGGGTCCACCGGCTCATCCATCCCAGCGGGAGTGACAGCCTTGGATCGTTAGCACTGCACAACTACACGACGCCCCCTAGGGGGGAGGCAAAGTGTGTATGTGTGTGTTTGGGGTGGGAGGCTCATGATATAAGATATAGCAGATGAGAAAAAAGAGTTGAGGTGGAAGAAAAAGATACCAAAACAAAACATACACAACAAAAAAAAGTTATGTTTACAACACCACCACAAATACGTTTAATGAATCCAATATAACATAGATATAAGGGAAGTAACCGTACCTCTTTAAAAAAAATAAAACAATGACAAATTAGATTGATTTGAAAACATTTACAGTGCTTAATAAATTTCTTAAACCTGTCATAATAAATAGATAACATAAATATTTTAGAACTCTTTAGAAAAGTTCTTTAAAGCCAAAACTGTTATTGGACATACATTTTGAAAAGGAATACGCCACTTCAAACTGAATTCACTTTTTATATCCAAATTTGAGCCAGCTCAAGTAAATAACTATAATTTGTCATCCTGATCAAGAAAAAAATCATGTGCTGTACAATTTTTGTAGTTTTTTTTTCAAACAGTAAATTTGAAAGTTCATGAATACCAATAATAATTACATATAAGCATTAAAAATATTATTTCGGTTTTAAAAGCATCTACATACTAGTGTATTAACCATTACAGAAACACAAAAAAATGATTTTGGTAATTACCAATGCTGTTAATTTAGGACAGCTGTGGCATAAACCTTACATTGGGTGGTGGTCTATTGAATTCGTTAAGTACTGTTTATATAAGTATTCTCTCTTTTATAAAAAAAAAAAATGGTATGACCAAAAATGCTGAAGTCTTACTGAAACCCCTACAGAGTATCAAGGAAAAGGAATAATTGGTATTTTATTGTCTGAGACCTAAAATTAAAATAGGTATGTAAGGAAAATTTAGTCTAATGTCTATAAAAACCTAGAAAATCATAAAAACAAATCAGTGAAATTGTTTACAACCATTATTTAACATGTTCATAAAGTTAAGTGTAAGAATAGATCTTTTAGAATTACAAAAATTGCTTAAAACAGAGAGTATTTCCGTTCTTGAGGAGAAAAGTTGATTTTGAATACAACTAAATGCCATTCTACCTTAAACAGGCAACTGTCTGAGGAAATAATTCCCTTAAGAAAGGTCCACCTCTCTCCTCGGTCACTTTCTCTTATCCGGTTCTAAGAGACGTGTTTTGGTTGGCTGGACTGTGGGTGCCCTCTTACTCACCCCAAATCACCCGACACACAAGTTCTCAGAGCACGCTGGAGCCGGATGTACTATTAATGAGATAGTCCATGGCTTATACAGCGTAAAAAAGGAGGAGAAGAAAAGAACTGCCCCTTCAATCTGCTGTATGACGCACATGAGGGCAGTGTAAAGCTGTGTTAGTATGGGTGATTGTGTGTGGCCCTCGTGAGTTAGCTTCTGTTCAATTACAAACACATATTGACATCCCCTTCATCTGATCTCCTCTATTAACAAGGTTCAAGTTAATGAGCAGGCAATCAGGCGCTATTAGGACAGATGCTTAACAGGCGGCTTTGACGACAGGCATTAACTGTGAACATAAGAGGCTGATTTCTGCTGGAAGATCAGAGGAACGACTTTGGTTTGGCCTGTTTGTAGTGAGCACTGAAATTCATTAGCACTTCTTTCATTAAATACAAAAGACTCAACCAAAGCGAGTCATGACAGCCTTATAACCTTTGTAACTTTTTGAAGTGGTGTGCGTGTGTGTACAAAGCAAGTGTGAACGTCTGCGTACACGTGCATGCAGAATCTGTGTGTGTTAAAATGTGTGTGTAGCCGAGGACAGGTGCAGATCCCAGAGCGAGCCGCCAATAAGACGTCACTAAAAGCTTCTGAGGCTGCCTCCCGAGGTTACAAGCCGCATGTTAACCAGTAGGAACTTTTTACAGGCGGTGGGTTTAAATTAAACTACATTTGTGAATATGAGGCTACACAAACAGCACACACAGATGCAGACAGGCAAAGCAGGGATGTTCCCAGAGTTTGGTAATGAATGACGCATGTGATAGCGTGCCACAACCCTGCTTTCTTTTCTTTCCCCCAGAGAGTACATGGAAAAAAGCTTGGAGCAAAGCAACACCTTTTATGTCGTTAGAGCTCTTCCAAACACCTCATTTCCTAAAATGATAATGCTCCTGCTCTTCAAGAAACCATGGAAATCATTTCACACCTCCTCAGCCAAATGTAGCCGGTGTAAACAAACTCTAACTTTGGCAGTGTTCTGCATTGTTTGCTACTTAGTGTTTAACTATGTGCACATGTGGGGTTACAGTTTTGGCTCAGCTGTATCAAAAATTCAGACTAGGGCTTGGGAATATTACATGTTTCTTAGATATATATTTGCAAACAGGATATGGGGAAAAACAATACTGCTGTTCTGATTTGTAGAAAAATATAGATGCTGTGTGCTCAGTAAAAAGATTATAGATGGTAAAAAACACTAACAGTGATATTCTTATAGACCATAGCACATTTTCATTTAGAATGTTTTGTCCAATGAGAAATTATGAATTCATATATTCTATTGCTATAGAAGCATTCAAGTTATTGGTAAAAATTATACCATACTAATACCTATTTAGCCCTGCGATTGGCTGGAGATCGGTTCGGGTGGATCCTGCCTCTCACCCAGTGTCATCTGTGATAGGCTCCAGCCCCTTTGACCCCAAAAGGGATGAGCGTATAGATAATGGATGGAAAATTCCTATTTACTAATATGGCAGAAAAACTAGAAATCCTTGATACACACTATTGGGTAATTTCTTGTCTTTGTTTATCAAACATTGCAGGCAAACTCATGTTCTCAATCATTGTTGCATTATCACATTGGCGACATTTGGAAAGACAGCCAAGAAGGAAGAGAAATTGGCTTGGATTTGTGGACACTTTCTCCTTAGGAATCAGGATTCGTCCTGCTTTACACCAGGCATTTTGTTCAGCACCACTCTTAATAGTTTTTTTTTCAAGAATCACTTAACATCCAGAGAACTTTTCTAAACCTTGTAGATTACTCAATTTGGCCCTGAGCAAGAAAAGTCTTTGCTCTTCTTACTACCACCTAAACTTCCTTCAACATTTGCAACCAATCCTCCATGCTAAACTTTATGTCTCCTAACAGTAACATGTAAGGCGGAGAGCCTGACTGCCTCTTCTTTCCTTTGATCCATATTGCCCACTCCTATCTCAGCCTAAAAAAGACCCTGACTTACACGCAGCTTTGTGTCTAAGAAAGATTGCTTTGTGCTGTGAAAGTCAATAAGGGTTAGATGTTTACTGGCCAAAATCACAGCCTCCTGTGGTCCATTGTAATTACAACCAAAGGCAGAATTTTTTTTTACCTAAAACAAAATAAAAACCTAAACAGGCCCCCATAAAAAACGTGACGAGTATCAAGAAATAATGCAGGGGTGCATGTTAACCAAGACTGCTTATGAAAATGCCACTTTCATTAATTTAGCTGCCAACTTTGCTAATGCTTCCCTGTTGTGTTAAAAACAGGCTCTTTATCGCTTTCAGTTAACAAGCACAGAACTATGAGAACTTGTTCCTGCAAACATATACTTCATGAGAACCGTGAGCTGGAGAAATGTGTGGGTTCTGGAGAAAAGTAGGGACTTAAGTTTATGGTGTCAACGTAGCTTCCAGTATAAACAGCCTTAAGGATTTAGTTTGCAATGCCTGGCATCCATTGACCAACCAGCCAGGCCTCATGATCATCATCATCATTTTCATCATCATCATCAGTAAGTGCTCTGTTCTGCAGGGAGGAGGCTGGTCAATGCAAGGTGACAGAGGCTGTAGGGAGCACAGGAGATCCACAATCAATCTCACCCTGGCCCAACGAGACTCATCCAGGATAGAGCAAGTAAATAATGATCCCCAATTAGGCTCTTAGCTGGCACACACAAACACACACAAATGTGCACACAATAGGTCTGCACACAATGGACCAAAAAACACCATCACTTGATTTTTTTTGCAGTGCACCATATCTGGCACATTTTTTCTGCAACAAACAAACAGACAGCTGTGACAGCGCCAGATTTATAAGCTCTGATAGATTATTGTCAAGATCAAATGATAGTGAAGCTTTTTTCCAATACTGGGCATTTTTTTAAACATCAAAAAATGCACACACGGCACATCTACACACTGTCTAAATATAAAATTTGAGTAACTTTAGCAATATTTCTGTAAGTTGAGGTTGCAAGTTTTCTATTCTCTTACATAGCGTGTGTTTTAAATGATACAAAACATATGTTTTTTCTAGTAGCAGGTATCAAAAAGTATTTTAATGATAGCAGGCTGAAGAAATAAATTTTGATGACTGAATATCTGGTTACATGAACTCATTTTACCGTTTATCAATACAGGCCTCAAATCTACTTAACTCTGTCTAAACTTTCACACAGCTGCTTGCCACTAGCAAACACTGTGGTTCCTTAATGGCTGCTGTTCTGCTGTTGAAATGTCCTGAAACTTAAATGTACACAAAAGACATTGAATTAAGCTTATCGAACAGTGCTGGTCAGTTAAATGAGTTTTGATTAACATTATACCATTATGATCTTTGCCTACCACGATCATTAAAAACAGGATAATTGGCATTAGATGACTACAGTATTACATGGCAAACTCGTTCTGTCATGTGTGCCTGAGCTCCCATTCCTCTTCTCATAGCACTGCTCATCCACTCTGCAGAGTTGTGCCTAACACTCTATAGATGTGCTCATATTTTTTATGAACAATGAATAAAACAGTTCTGTTTCTAAGTTTCTAAGTCATGGACAAGATTGAGTGTAGTTAACTCTAGACACAGAGACACCACAAGGCTCAAGCAGTTTATGTGTCCAAAGGTTCAGAATGATGCAAGTTCAGATTTCCACGATGTGCTTCAAAATAAAAGACCTTTGTTTTTTCAATGATGAGACTAGCAAGTTGTTAAATACTTCACCTTTATCTCTTCTAAAAATAAACACTAGTTTTAAATCACATTGTGATTGCACATGCTGTTCTAGCTGTGTCAAAAAAGCATAATAAAGATTATGTTTATAATTACAGATCTCCTTCTTTAAGTTCATGTCAGCTTTTCTCTGATTGCAGTTTTTTGTGGCTGCAGTATTCAGTTAGGTCTATGGTTTAATGTAAATGAGACTGATGATAAAAAACAGAGTGCCTGAAAATCCTTAAAATAAATAAAACCACCTCTGTACTGCTATGACAAACACTATTTGTCATCATATTTACAGTCCATAAAATGAGAAGTACTTAATTTGTTGATTTTGTTTATTAATTATCTCAATTAAGCTCAATGATGTCTATATCAATTAGAATAATCATGGTTAATTTATTTTTTATTAATTTTTCAATTAACAAGTAGTCATACTACAGAATAAATGTATGGTGTCAGTAGTGTCGTATTGGAACAAGGCAGTTTAGCAGAATTTTGATCTAAACAATACTGTATTGTAAGTTATGTTCAGCCTGTTTGGCTATACTCTCATATAAACTCTCCACTAAAGCAGCAAGTAAGCACATTCAGCACAATAATATGGATGTTAAACTGAAAGAACCAAAAGCTCCAAGTGCTGGCACTGCCAGCATACATTGATTACATTTTTGTGGTGACCTGAATCTGGATGCAGATCCAGGACATTTTTAAGTATTTGTTAACGTTGCACAATAGGGCAGTTCTCCACATTTTCGACAATAGCTCGGCTAACAATGTCAGAAACATCTCGGAGGAGGTTTTTGTTCTCCGAGCACTTCTAGCTACCATTGCAACACATGCTCGAAATGTAATCATGTGAATGTCACTGGCTCTCACTGTTAACAGTCTGTACTGAGTAGTAAAACTTACATCTATTCTTTCTCTGATCAACATTAATTACAATGATTTGGCTGACACTGCTTTAATCTATGTGTTGTTACCTCCAACAAGGGGGTCATGTTTTGCCAGCATTTGTCTGTTTGTTTGACCCAAAAAGTTCTCAACATATTTGATGACATTTTCCGGCAATGTTGGTCATGGCAAAAGGAAGAAAAAAAAAAAAAATATATATATATATATATATAAAGTATCACTACTAATGTGCTCTTAGTTGAGTGACATGAGTGACGTTTGGGCTACATGTGACTGACAGAGACTCTCTGTATGACTCATTAACCAGCTGACTATTTATCAACATACACACAAACACACACACACACACACACACACACACACACACACACACACACAAGGCAGATGACATGGGAGCCAGTTCCCAGCTGCTGTGGCTCCACTTCCATCTGGACCATCGGGCTTGAGTCCCCTAACACAGCCCCTCCATCATCACCATCCCTGGTCCCTTTATCACCGTGCACCCCCACCCAAATTCTCCCCCTCCACAGTGTCACCAGATCCTGACAGTGAAGGCTTGTTATGCTAATCTAGTCTTCAGACCACTGCACTGGTTAGCAGTCAACTTGACAGGCTGAGCCGGCATTGCCTCCTGCCCATCCGACCGACCTGATTCCTTAACTCAGAGTCAGAGGATCATCACTAACCTTCACTAAACGGCATTAACACTCACAGTCTCTTCTTCTTCATTAATCCCATTCTCAGACTGGATTAGGTTGCCCTGAGGCTTCTCTCTCTTTCTTTGACCAGAGGTACAACTAAAAAGCTTAAAAACACAAAGGGGAACAAAGATTTTTTTTGTTTGTTATGTATTGGAATCACACAGTGACTCACAACACAATGTAAATATAAATCGATAGGGAACAACAGAGTTCAGAGGCGTATAAAAAAAACGACAGGTCTTGGTAGATGGTCTTCCATTACATTTTTCTATGTTTGGCTATTCTAAGAAATTATTAATACATTTTTCATTTGTAAGTTTGAAATGCATACATTGAAGCACAAGTAAATCATCCTCCAACACAACTATTTCTACCTAACATTATCCCATTTACATTCTATTCTTTTTTTACCTTGACATCAACCTCTTCTTTGGCGCATTGGCTTTAACTCGTATCCTTCTTCATTCATGTCAAAGCACCACCACATGGGAACAAGAAGTACTAATGCTTTGAGTGACACTATAAGGGACATTTGCATGGAGTTAAATTTTTAACTAAACTAATAATTTTGGGAAAATGCAATGCAATTATTGTATAACCAAAGTCTATTGCACCTAAACTTTTTTTCAATCTATCCTGGACACTCTCTTGGTCAGCTATAAAACACTTCAAAAATGTGTTTCATATGACTGGGTGGTTTTACACAAGGGACCTAAGCACACATCTGAGGACACTTTTGTGCACTCAGGTTCATTTCATCAAACTTTGGCACTGTGAGCTAGTCTGCTTGTCTAGGTGATCTCAGTCAAGTCAAAGCTGAGTCAAAATGTATCTTTAAGGCACATTTAAAGAACAATAAATCTTGACCAAAGTGCTTTATAACTCATAAAGTCACAAACAAAATAAGAATGAAGGTGAGATAAAAACAAGCTCCATCAAATGGAATGAAACATGATAACTTAACCAGGCTTGATTCATGTTTACTCAAGACTGATAAGTCAAAGACAATACACACACGTGCTCAAGTATGAGTACTTATCTGTGAGTAAAGTTGTAAAGGCAATTGTAAAGACCTGTATTTAACATTTTTGTTGTATTCACACAGAATGGGCTTATTTCTAGGTCTGGGCAACATGTATTGATAAAATCAGTTAGTTTTATTTGTAGAAGATTTAAAAGATAAAAATCAAGATTTGACCTTCTCCTCCACCCGTTTGGCTTCCATGGGCTCTAAAAGTTAACATCCTCCCCTACATTTCCTTCCAACGCAGCAACAGAGCAACTAGCAAAAGCTGAAATTGTTGTTTTTAAGATTTTTTTTTATTATTTTTAATTAAATGCTGATAAGATAGGGTTGTAGTAATGTTTTGTTAAAATAGTGCTGCTTTCAGTCTTAAAGTAGACAAGCCTCCCTGCATCAAAACTACATAGTGGAAATGTACACCATTATATAACAAAATTACAGCATGCACTTTAAATCCTAGAGGGAAAATCAGTTTACTCTTGTGGCATACAATATTATAATATATTATATATATATATATTGTAATATTTTGCAAAGAAAAATTTGTTTTGCATAACTTTGGTGTCAATTGTATCTTTTTTTGAGATGGAAAAAGATAGAAACAAATCTTAAATTGAATTTTGTGTAGAAAATACTGGGATTTTATTGTAAAGTCATGTTCTTCATCCCTACTTATTTCTTCCCTGAGCATCGCAGCAGATGAGGAAGTAGGAGGAGGTTTGTTGTTGACCTCACCCACAGTAGTAGAATAGTATGTCTGCAAGGAAGATGAACATAAACCGCCATAGTTGCTCAGTGTGCCCAGGCACAGAACAATATTATCAGTGTGAAAGCACACCAGAGGGGCAACTGTACTCTTACACTGTAACAAATAGTCTCTCCTACTGTAAAACTACACATGGATAGTTGGCACTACATACACAAGTCAAAGCACATATGAAAATCACATATCTAAAATGTTCAAACCAAAGTTTTAAAAAGCAAATCAGTATTAAAAAGAACAAAACAGGTTCTGGATCACAAATCGCTCCATATTCTCTATTGTTCAATAGTTCCTCCATATCCCAATTACTGTGCAGCAGTCTGGGGCAAAAAACACAATACTACATTACATTCACTATTCGTTCTGCAAAAGAAGCAATAAGGATCGTTCACAGGGTGGGATACAGGGATCACACAAATCCATAATTCTTACAGTCAAAGTTATTACATTTCAAGATCTCCTGGACTTTCAGACCACACAAATCCTATTTAAAGCCAGAAACAATCTATTACCTGCAAACATTCAAAAACTGTTCACTGAAAGGAAACGGGGTTCTAATTTAAGGGGAAATTTTCATTTTAAAGTCACGAGGGCACAACGAGGAAAAGTTTTTGTATTTCTGTTTGTGGTGTGAAAATGTGTGAAGTCTGAATATGGAGCTGAAGGAATGTCCAAACATCAACCAACTCAAAAAAGGTACAAAGAAACTATTTTCACAAGGTATCAGGACGAATAAGGTATCTTACTATCACAAGTGTTTAGCATTTATTGGTTTGTTATTTATTTTTTGTTTGTAATGGTTTCATAAGGATCAAATATTTTAAATTACAAACAGTAGATTGATCATGTACAGTCCTGACAATGAGACAGAAAAAGAGGATTACATAGGGTTTATCTGATGTTTCAAAATTGGAACTTAAAATAAATATTTTTTTCAATTATCAACCTGATAAATGAAAAAAACAATTGATCTATTTCAAGACGCTTTATTTTCCACAATATTTTCTTTGGAAAATGTGTTAGATTTTCAGTGAACCAAACAGTGAACCAAAGTTCAGTGAACAGTGAACCAAAAACTGATGTAGGACACTTGAAATGAACTCAGATCTGACTCAGTGTTGAATGTCTCTCATGGTGTTGATTTTTGTGTCAGTTGCCACAGGACTTTCACGCCTGGGGGCAGAAACAGTGTCTATATCATTTAGCAGGAGTGGACTGGCAGTGTTGAGTGATGAACCGACCGGTGCCAGCCTTGGCTTGAGCAAGCTTCTACAGGCTGCAGGATGACGCTCAAACTGTCAGCAAATGACACACTACAACCCTCAGGCGTCAGTTAATGTGGTATGGATATGATTAGCGTGGTGTCAAGATTGAGCCTAAATAGCTAGTTAGCTGAGGATTATAAGACCTCACAAACAAGCAGCATTAGCTTGAGTGCTCTCGGTCCCACAGCAGCTAAGCTCCCTCCTGCTGTCATTGCACTGATACTTGTCTTTCCCAACGCTGGGAAAAACACAGTGAAAGGTTTTTAGGGCCTTTTTAAAGCCGTCGTCCGTTAGCAATGTGGCAGCCCACCATGGGTATACTGACACAAACACAGGCATTCTGGGTAATTACTGCTAACGACCCCGCCGCTTGTTAGCCAGACCTCCTATTTTTGACATCAGTGTGCCAACACCCTGAGCCTGTGACATCAGAGCCTGTTTTGTTGTGGGTCAAGTTTGCATGCGGACGCTTTAATGACACCAGACAGTGGTGGGAGGCTGTGTGTTTGTGTCTGTGAAAGCAAATGCAAGCTTGCTTTAAGTACCATTGTCTGAGTTAATATACTTGTTTGTATGTAAAGAACTGTGTGCAGATACTACAGTGTAAACATCACTTTGTGCTTTTTCATGACACAACTGGATCATGCCGGTCTAAAGTATTCTACGATCAATATGCAAGAAGGAAAGCCTGAAAGAAACTCCATGAGAAGAAAGTGAAAGTTTCCTTTTGATTGCTCTTTTTAAAAATTATGACTCTGCTTTTCAGATCCCACAGTTAGCTGCCAAACCTCCAGTGACGCACACAACATGCAAACACACATTTCTGTGTAAAATACGCCACCTCACACACCACACATACACGACAAGCCTCAGTTTATTTCAAAAGAAAAAAAACTGAAGAAAAAAATGCAGACACCACAAAAGGAACAGGCTTTGTCTGCAAAAGTTTTAATGCTGGGGCTTGCAGCATGACTGAATAAGTGTTCTGTTATTTTAAGGATGCAAACTGAAATTTTACCAACAGCGGAAAAATCCATCTGCAGGCATCACATATCAAAAAAATTAAACTACTCCATTTTAAAACTTTTATGCATTAACGTTCTCTACCACTGGCTTAAAAATGTATCCCTAATTGTGCCCCTGGCTCTCTGTTAATATATGTTCAAAGACAGGCAGTAATAGAGTAACAAAAATACAACAACAAGTATAATTTTTAAATACTACTTTAGCAGTGGCAGGTTAAGATCTTCATGAGCACCAGGGCTGTTGTTTTTTTCCAGACCCTCAAATTGTGCTTTTTCAGGAACAGGTAGTACAGGGATACACAATATTGCATTTTTGCTGATGTCCAATATGCCGATATTTCCAAACTCATTTTCACAGATTTCTTTTTTTTTTTTGTCAAGAGCACAGAGCCCTGCTTAACTATAACTGACCTCTTTTCATGATGACAGTCTATTTGTGTTAGAAGCAGATGTGAAATTAAAAAAATATTCTTCAATAAATTATACTTTGGGATTTATAAAAGCGGACATTCAGTGATGATGAGGTCAACCACTTGGCTGATATTGCAGCCAATACATGGGATATTTATGGCCAATTTGTACCTGCAAAACAGGCACAAATATCAATAAACAGTGGATACCGATATTGTTGCTATATTGTGCAAACCTACTTTAGTACAAACCCTAAGATGTGTCCATCTACTTGCCCATTTCAGTGTCCTAATTTGTTTCTGACATTTTGCTTATGAAGGAGCAGTAACCTCATCTTAAAAAATACTTTGAAGTCCAACTAAGGATAAGTGTTGGGAGTAAGTCATGGTTATATACTCTATGAGAAGCACATCAGCGTCATGCACTGCTCTACAACTACGTATAAGCTGATTATTTACATTTAATTAAATTCTTTTCTTAACTTAAATTTAGCATTTTCAATATTCTGTCCATCTGCATGCAAAAAACAACAATACTATGTTTTAACAATAAAGAGTGTAGTCAAAGAGCTAAGCTGATGTCACACACACTTCTCTCCTGCAGACACACTGAAACACACTTCCTGAGTATAACAATGCCCTATTTGGGTAGGGTGCCATCTCCTGGTTGGATCAGAGCATGTAATCTCATATCCTATCAAGGGATGTGGAACCTGAGGTTAGTGAGTGGAAGGGGATGGATTATAATCAAGTCTTTGCTCTAATTACTGCATGCTTTCATGAGCTGAATGTCTCCACAGGTTTAGCTGGGCTTATCAAGGTCACAACATCATCTCCAACTTCCTCTTTCCACAGCTTAGAGTGGGGCTGCCCCAGTGTGTGCATCTAAGAGCTGAAACTAGCTTTTTAAATTTGTAAATTAATCAGTAAACCAATTAATAAGTAAAGTTTTCAGATTCACTGGTGTACAATGTGACTCTGTAACACATGGAAAACACAAGAATTGCGCCTTTCAAGCTCCCACTGTGTTTGGGGCCACCTTAGCAGTTTTGCTTTTGTCCATAAAGTAACAACAGTACCCTGTATGGATTATACTGAGATAAATTAGCATATTACTGTTTGTGGAAAAATTTCTTGGTGAGCATTATACATGGCATCATTCATCCTCAATCAACTTAACCATCATTAATAAAACATCAGTGTCTCACCCTTTATCTGCTTAGAAAATACACTGATTCACCTAACCTACAAATCTTTCAATATTTTTCCAAGACCTGGACCAAACCTTGAGTTCATTTTTCAAAAGAAAATTGCAAAAATAAAAAACTGAGAAAACATTTAGAATGAAGCTTGTTTACCTTGGCAAACTGTCATACAGACTGATTAATACAATCTTAACTGACTCTTGATGATGCTTTTCAACAATTGTTCTATTGAAGAAGTTTTTGTCTGCCCTAAAGTTTTTTAATTGGTCAAAATCAGGGATGAGTCATTTTAGTTCCTGATAGGCCCACATTTATGATATCCATACAACCATAAGGATTTTTAAATTGTGAGATACTCTACATTTAACATTAAAATATAGCATTTAATTAAAAAAGGACCAAATAAAGCTACCATCTGAAATTTTATTATACTAGAATTAGCTTTAAACTCAAATGCAAAAAGCTCTAAAATGAGGAAAATACAGAATTGAAGTCAGTCCAAATTATTTTAAATGCTACAACCATAACACTCTCAGATTATTCCAGAAATGTCTCTTACTTTTTTAATACATTTATTGGTGCGTCTTAACAGATTTTAACAGCAACAACGTGCCAGCCACACCTCTGATTTCTCACAAAGAACTAAACATGAACCAATAATCAGAGATTATTATAGAAATGTCTTCATCTCTAATATTTTCATAGCAGACTTTGTCAAGTTCTTCTCATGATTACAATTTATCAATAACTGAAATTGATTTGTAGGCTGCACTAAAAGACAAGGAGGGTCCACAGACTGTCCTGATTTTTTTCTAATTGAGACATTTGTTTTTGTAACAATGTATGATTGTGCAACAAGCAAATGAACATTTTTGTTTTTAAAAGTGCTTTATAAATAAATTTGGATCTGACTGGGTTGATTTTCATAGTAAATACTCTGCTTTAGCACTCTGAACTAGCCGCTCACACTTTTGAATATGACTGTTGCTGTCTCAAGGCTGATGCTGGGCGGGAGTGTGCATGCGTGCATGACAGAGGAGTGTCTGCATAGGTGGCTGCAGAGGCCAGAGGTAGCGGGTAAATCATTGGTCATCTCATGCTAGTAAAAGAGGCTTAGTCAAGAGACAGGAGAGGAAGAACCTTCACAGAGGACTGCACACACAAACTGCACACTGTCTATAGTATGTAAACAGTGTGTGTTAAGAGAGAGTAACTGGCTTAAGGCTCTGATCTCGCTGACTGCAGTAGGTCTGTTCTCCAGACGCCAGCTGGTAAACATGCAGTGTGGGTTCAGTCTGTGTTTGTTTGGGAGAAGGCGGGACCTACAGTACTGAGCATGAATTAAAGACTGTGCAAAAAGACAAATACAGAATGATCAGATCTTGCAGTGAATTGTGCACGAGGGTTTGAGTGAAACAAAGCTTTACTTCATACCTGAATGAGGGGAAATGCGTGATTGTGTGTGTGAGAGAAAAAGAGAGCGAGGCAGACAGAGGGAGATGGACAGTTTTACTGCGATGTGTCTCCTTCCCGCTTATCTCCTCTCCTCTCCTCTCCGGCACTTCATGTGAGGGCAGTTTCTTTCCTCTTTATGACTCTTTATCTGACATGAAAGGCACTAACATGGGATACCCGCCATTACGGCTCCATCAACGTGAAAAAGCTCTGACATGGGATTCTCTGCCGTGGCTCAGCCCATTAAGGACGACTGGTGATCCTGTGCTCTGTCAAGAAGCCGTCACAAGGAAAGACAGCAGCGACATAATGAGGACTTCAAACCTTAACCTTGCCTCTAAGACCCCTGGTCAAAAGCAGCAATAAAACCTCAAGAGGGCACCCACTGGCTGTCCCGCTCAGTAATTACAACCTGTGTCCAAGCACTCATCCCAAAGGTCCAATAGTTTAGATATACAAAAGAGTGTGGGACAGTTCTGGAGTAGGGCTGAGGGGTCAAAATCCTGAGACTCAGATGAACCAACTCGTTATGAAAGTCTGCTTTTGATACTGTGATCAACACCAGGCTCCTAAATCTTTGCATGTATGACACTTGACATATAACATTGCCTGAAAGGAATAAAGCCTACAATACAATTTCATTTTAACTACATGATTTTACAGATTGAATTCAACTTGTAAAGTGCAAGGGAAAAATGACACCTCATCAAAAAGTTTCAAACTCCTTCAATGAGTCATGAAATCCTGCTTTCGCTGTTACAAACAAACAATTTGAAAAGACATCAATGAGGCAGTTTTGGGGAGAAACCTAAAAATTGAGGTCTCTGGCATCCAAGACTTAACCGTTCAAAACAAAAATTATTCACTTTTTACTAAACTAGTCAGCAACACTCCTACAGCACCCTACATATTATAACCCCCCCAACCTCAAAATTAATTATCAACAGATTCATACAGAGCTTCATAAATCTATTTTCTTTCATTTAAAATATCACTTTATATATACTCAGGAAACCTGAAATATCTTAAAATACTACCACTAAACTGAGATGATAAAATTTAAAGGAACACTTCAACATTCTCTTTGTTTTCGTGTCTTGCCTCACCCCTGAGTCTATGACAAGCAGATAGACAATATTCTTTTGACTGTGCATGCAGTAAAAAGGAAGAGACGGGCAGAGCTCACCCACCACTAGTTAGCTTAGCTCAAACACTGGGAGTCAATGGGTAGTGTTAGCCTGCCTCTGCCTAAAGTCATCAGATAAACACTTCAGCAAATCTTAACGGTCCTGTGTGCTTGTTGTGACTAGTTTCTTAACCTGTTTATGTTACATTACGTTCTATTATCTTCATATTATCTTCTTCTACTCGTAAACAGAGGCTTTGTTTTGTTGACCTACTTCCGCAGCGGTTTTCAAGGAGATGTGATGTTTGGGAATGAGTCCAGTCTTTTGTACAGGTCTTTTATGTGAACGATGAGAGCTGATTCAGAGCCATTATTAAATGCAAATTGCCTGCAAATTTAAGAAACGAAAGGCTCACTCACAACTGCAAATCGGCTCTCATGATTCTCTTAAAGCAGCTGTTCAAAAGACTCGACTCGTTTGCAAACGTCACATCTCTCACGAAAACCATCACGGAAGTAGGTCAACAAAACAAAGCCTCTGTTTACAAGTAGAAGATAGTACGATGATAATAGAAGATAACATAACATAAAGGGGTAAAAAAAAATGAGTCAAAACAAGCACACAGGACTGTTTAGAGCTGCTGAAGAGTTTATCTGATGATTGTAGGCAGAGGCAGGCTACTCATATATTCCCAGCGTTTGAGCTAACGCTAACTAGCAGTGGGCTCTTCCTTGTTACTGCACGCACAGTCGAAAGAATGGTGTCTATCTGCTTGTCATGGACTCGGGAGTGAGGCAAGACACAAAAACAAAGGAAATGTTGGAGTGATCTTTTAAATATTATTCACATACATCAAAGAGCTAAAAAACACAAGTTAATCATTTAACACATGTAGGTCCTGTTTCAGTAATGACAACTGTTTCAGAAATGAGACTGGCTTTTGCGGCAATGAATATCCGTGAGATTACAGTACATAATGGAAAAAGTGCATGTAATATATATAGAACAAGTCTTCAGATTTTATAATAATAGACAGATCAAATTATTCTAGTTGAAGTCAACAGGAATAATAATAAAAAACGTTTTGATTCAGCAGTTATATCAGTAAGACTGATGATAATAGTTGCATCAGTTTGAGTCAGGCTGGTCCACAGCAACGATTCTGGAGAAAACTTTAACTCCAAGGAGCACAGGAATTCCCATAACTATAGATGATAAGTGTAATTTAACAAACACAAATGTAGTTTCATACTTTTTTGGGGTATTAAAGCCAAAGGGGAGGGACAGAGATGGGAACTAAGAGATACCTCTGACAGTTAAATTACTTCTCTGTTCTGAACCTGTTAATCAAATATATTTTGAATTTAAAAATTAAACTTTCAGCTCTGTTCCCATTGAATAAAGAACAAAACAATTCCTAACCTCAACTCTCATCCCCCGTGACTGGCCTCAATTGTTATGTGGGGTAGGGAGAAGTATTGATATATGAGAGATGTGTTGCAGAGGGGATAAGCAAAAGCTAATATTGTAGATTTTATTGTGATTCAGCAAAATAATTATCGGCAAGATCAGGAACTGGAATACCTTTTTCTGATCGAACATTGGTAATCAATGCATTTTTCGTGAGAGTAATACCTGATGTTGCACTTTTGAAAATCTTTTTTGCTGAGTAAGGGTGTTTGGAAGTAAAGTTTTCATTTTAAAGTCTCAGCTTATAGTTCATGTTCTAGTTCAAGTGCATCTTGTGAGGTTTAAACTCAATGCTGTATATAATATAAAAGCAGCTTTACAGTAACATGAAAAAAGTTGAGAAGGATGAGAGATACATAAATTGACACCATGTTTTTCCACAAAAAAATTACAAGTTGCACTTGTAATTTAAAAGTGCAACTGTATCATTCATCAAGTTTTACTTAAACGAAAGACCTCATAAATAAAATGCATTACATTTTAGTGACACTTTTTTTATTCTATTCTACAAAAAATGATAGCTACTGAAACCATAGTTGATGTGTTGCGGCAATGAGAATTTAACCTATAAATATATAAAATTACACAATAAACAAGTTATCATGTATAATTACAGAATGCTAAATGCTAAATGTTCAAATCAATGTTTATTTTTTTCATTAAACCTTGGCAGTGTTTTAAAAATATTGCAGACATGGTAAAGCAAAGGTTATGTGTGAATGGCCCATATATCAGTGGATGATGGATTACCTCCTGACACTGGAGCATCCATGAAAACTGCTCCCATCTTCTCCGCAGCGACTGCCATCTCTTTTGTTACAGCTGGGTCGATGGTTGAGGAGTCAATCAAAAGGGTCCCCTTCTTCACCTTCCTACAAAGCACAAAAAAACATAAGCATAAGAATAAAGTTAAAAATTACATGTGAAAAATCATTCTTCTGCTGTTTTCATTATTTGGTGACCTTAATTCCTCATTTGACATAAAGAATAATTATAAATCTGGATGAGGGCAACCCAGCCCACCATTGAATGTAGTCTGAGGTTTCAGATATCAAACTGTTTTCAATATAATACATCATTCAGGTGATATCATCACATATCAAAAGGTGTGCACACAAAGCATCAAGGATAATCACTTGTAACCCAAATGCACAAAACAGATGTTAAGCTGAGTTAATGCATGAAATAAACAGGGCCTATGTTTCTTGGTCCACTGACTCATAGGGCAGTGCCTGTTCATATATTTCTATAAGCCTCAGTGCAACAGTGGAATATAGGCAAGTTACACGGAGTTGGCGGTATGAGCACCAGTAACACAGATTACCAAGTGTAAAACACCATCTAGTCAGCTGACAAAATCTGTGGTAGTCCACCATTAAGCAATGTTTTTTCCTTTCATTTGTCCAGTTATGTTTCAGAGATCTGAGTCATTTCAGCAACAGGAGCAACAGGAGCAATTCTTTTGGTCTTCAAACAACTCTTCATTGGGTACGATGCTGTTGTTCTTAAACAGCAGACAGCTCCCATTGTTTACATAAAAGAGTTGTCTTAAAGGCGGCTCTTTTAAAAAAACATGTCATCAAATGCTTGTCGATTCCTGTTTTGAATCAAGTGTCAAGAAAAATCTGGAATTTTATTTTCTAGGCCATATCGCCCAGCCCTATCACATACCAAGTGAAATTGCAGCATCTTTTATAAACAGCAAAAGAAAACCTGCTAACAAGTACTGGCTGATGTGTCAGAAGGATTGTTTTGCCTCCAGCTAAGCCCTGTCTCTACAAAAAAAATCTCAGTGTTTACAATCACAGAAGGTGCTATATATATTTACAAAAGTAACAACATCAAGCTTTTTAAGGACTGTCTTCAGGAAGAAAAGGAGACAACTTTTAAAATGCTTATTTGCTGACTGGTATCAATCATACAAAATGCTTCTAAACCCTGATGGCAAGAACGTGTTAAGCAGATTTGTGGCTCAGTTTGAAATGTTTACCTGCAATCAATTGTTGGCAATAATCTCATGCAGACATTAGAGTTAAATACATCACTGTTAAAATACTATTGATGGGAGCTGGTATATCATTAGCACAGATAATGTTCATCCTGTCCATGAGATTATTCTCCTGCATACACCTAAGGAGCCTTGAGACACTACCTGGTACCAGATTTTTTTCACTTCACCATTTAAATTAAATAAACCTTGTACACAAACGTTTGGATGTATGACCTGCCACAAACACTGTGATAGTGTGACTGTCAACTTTGCTTACTTGAGGATGCCATTGGGGCCTGTGTAGACTTCTATGACGTTGGGACTGGAGGGTAACATTGTGATGATGCGGTCTGCTTTCTCTGCTACATCTGCTGGAGAGTCGACTACCTGAACACATCAAGTACATTTCCATCAAATTTCATTGACATCACAGAACACACACCTCCAGGAATGACATAGAGCTCTTGTTTATGACAGCCCATTGGCTCACAAACAGAAACACACATCCACATTCACTTACTAACACATTGATGGGTGGGAATAGGTAAGTACTTTTGGAGTGTTTTAAATGTCAGATTTTACATGTCATGTGTACTATTTCATACAAAATGTGAGCATATGAGCTGTGTTACCTGGGCACCAATTTCTTGCAGCTCCTTGCAAGACTCAGGAAAGACATCAGTGGCAATAACAGGATAACCATTTTTTAACAGGTTTTTAGCCATTGGGCTGCCCATGTTTCCCAGACCAACAAACCCCACTGGTGTTTTTGAGGCCATCGATCGTGATGACACTGAGGGAAGATGACAAAGACACCATTAGCAGGGAGAAAAAGAGCAAGTCTTTTTTTTAATGGAACAACCAGAGTAATACATAAAGCTCACACCTCTTTATATCTAAACCAGTCTTCCAGGTACTTATATGCAATTAAATACACATCTAGCTATCTTTCACTGAGCAAAGTGCAGAGCATGGCATACCAGATGAAATTCAAAGCACTTACATTAAATAAAATTGATCAGAAAGAACCACAAAAACATCTTTACTAATTATCTCCTGGCAGAAACCCTTAAATTAGAATCAATAACAACAGAGCAAATCTTATTGCTCTAGCTTAAAACCAGCTTTTGGGAAGTCTGGCCAGGCTATTAAACACTGCTGGCTCAGACACGGTTCAGAAAGGTTAATAGCAACTAAACAGAGTCCAGAAACCCAACTACAACAACAGGATTAGACCTTGATAGTGGAACCCACATAGACAGCCTTACTTGCCAACAATGCATGTACAAAACAAGCATAATCTCATTGATAATACTGTTAAATTATTCATTTATTACTTTAACTCTTGCCTAAAATTTACAAAATAAATAAACACATGATAAAACTTCTATTCAGGCATTCCTTACTTTGCCTGGAAACAAATTAGATAATGACAGGTTACCTTGGAGCTCTGTTTTAGCTTTAAGCTCCATTGCATTCTTAGACATTAAACTATTAAAAGACAGTTACCCTCTTTTTTATTTATTATTTTCTAGTAAAAGGTAACATCTTTTTTGCTTGTTTATTAGTTTGCTTGTTTTGTTTCATTTAAACAATATGAGAATTGAAAAAAGTCATTCCACATAAAAAGCTAAACAATGATTTGTACTTTTGTACAGTCATCTCTGCAATAATTACTAGCTGTACACAATGCATGACATGTACCATTAACTGCAACAGATGCATATACCTTTTACTGTACAGCGTAAATACAGTAAAAAGCTTTGGTTACTCAGTTTATTGATGTCTGTCTGCTTTTAGTTTTAACACAGGTATACCATTTCTTTGCTCAAGGCCTATATCCATATACCATCTTCCAGAGCTGTATTTAATAATTATTAATTGTAACAATCCCACTAAGTATGACCACTCAAGAAGGCTCTGTCAGGCCATTTAGAGCTGCTGCTGGCAATTACTCTACTGTGGACTTTGAAACTGGCTGCACAAGGATGGAGAAATCCATGTCTGCTTTGTGAAAGTATTATCAGGAGAGAGACAAGGACAGTAGAGGCTATGAGGTGGACTACTGTATCCTTGGTGGAGAAATGCAATGCAGTGCAACACAAAAAAATGGACCCAAATATATATATATTATAAAAACAAATATTCTATTGAGTTGACAGCATGATAGATGCCATTAAATTACATACATAAAACTAAAGATTTACATTTTGATATTGTTCCTGCAATACCAAGAGTCATCAAAAGACAAAAACACTGTACTGATGGTGTTTGAAACTTCTGTATATTCAGATCTTTGTAAAATCTGGGGTTCAAAAAAGATATTGAAATGGGATTATTTAGACCATCACTTCAATTTTAGAATGATTTGTAGTAGCAAAGTGAATGAAAATTTTAAGCTTATGATTTTCTTTTCATATAGAAATATATGAACATTAGAACTGCAATATTATCAAAATACTTCATGAGCATGACTTTTTAATATATTTCTGTGCAAAAAAATCATTTTTTAAAATCTGTGTATGATGCATATGCCAGAACACCTTTTCTGCAAAATATTTAAACCAAAATAGTATACCAACACATATCTGAACTTAAAAAAAAATACCGTACCTCCTGAGATTTGAAAACTGTAGAGGGCCAAATTGTGATTAAATTGAAACTGTGATTAATTCCTCTGCCCTATTTTAAACTAAGAACAAGTGAAGGAGAGCACAGTCTTAAAAGCACAAATACCTTGGCAACAGTTTTGTCTTCTTTTGTAAAAGGGGGTGTAGCCAGCAACCAACCCATTCATGAAATTTAAAAAGCAAGTGAGAGTTTGCCTGCAACTTTTTGAGATAAAAAAAAACAATAAAAAAAAACTTTGGGTGGCTATAACGTCTATTTTCTTGCTGAAGTACCAAACAGGTTTTAACATTACATGTTTTTATCCCTGATTATAATAATAATGTGCCTACATGCAATAACAAACCTTTATCATTCAACATTAATACTAAGGAGATCAGATAATTTAGCTTGTGGCAATTAAGCATATCATTGTACGTGGGGCCTCTTTAAATGATATTTTTACTGAGCACTAAGACAGGATATATCTCTGCCTAATAGCTACAGTAGTATAGTATATAGTAGTATATTGTCCTACACTATGTCTCATCATACATCAGTACATCTTAAATAAACATGATGAACATTATTTCCCAGCCCTAGTGCACACCTTAGCTTTTAACTACCAAAAACTTACATGAGGGGATCTGAGCACCATAGCAGCCGTAATCACCAGAGGTCCATGTAATTTAAGAATCACCTCGATTCACTGAAACATCATTCACTTTGACTGACAATGAAAATGTCTGTCTTGTACTATACAGACAGGGAGGAGGGGACGTGCTGTATATAAGGTATATAAGATAGAGGGTACCTGAAGCTGGCAGATAAAACGAGAAGTTGAATCAAAGAAACTTGCACAAAACCACCTGGAGATCCATGAACTGATCACTGTAAGTTCAAGTAAGATGCTACTACCCTTTGCTTCACATCTCAAGCTTATGCCCATTAAACATTATCCTAGCTCACTGCGGGACTGAGCATTTCATCATAAAAGGCTCATTCAGGGACACTGTGTCCAGACTTTAACACTTGAGATGTGTGGGCAGCAATGTTGTGTAGGTACACTACCTTCACAGAGCTAACAAGCTAGCTAACAGGCTGCAGCATACAATTTTCCACCTGCTTTTCCCTCTCAAAACACAAACATTAAAGGGGAAAAAAAGCTTACTGAAAGCAACAATATGAGGGGTACATTACCGAAGGCAAGGTCGACATGTTTATTCCACCTTAGCAATAAATTTCGGGACCCTCTAAACAACGCAGCCATGCTTCTTTCCCCTTGACCTCGGCGTACGGTGACAGCTGTCAAGTCACCAGGAAAACCCAACCGAACTGTTATGATGGAGCTGGATTTCAGCCAATCAGAGCGCTTGCTGAGTTACATCAACCAATAGGATTGTTACAAAGGCGGGACATCCTGTGCTTCTTCTTCATGCCCTTTAGCTGCCTCTGTTAAGTATGGTATTCACATTGGATAAGTGAATGTTAAAATAATTAATTAAACAACAACAAAACAGCAACGAAGAGCATCTCGTCACACAACTCTTCATTTTTAGCGCATGGTACAATGCTAGATGTGCTTGTATGTACCTCAAACCTATTTTGTTAAGGAATACACAAGCAAGGAAGAGGTGTTTATAAAATTATTTCTGTCACCTAAGACGTACATTTTTCTCCAGTAGAGATGGCATTTGCTTTCTCCCTTTTTAACCTTATTGGAAGTTGGTTCTTTTTACCGAACAAGCATATCAATATTGAAATTTGATCTGTTACAACAGTATAAATATATTGCTAAACAGGACAGCATTTCCTGATTCAGTCATCAGGGGAAAATAATATCAGTTACATGACAAGGCAACTTTATTGATAGAAAATTACTCATGTACAGGAGTTCAAAGTGCATTACATTAGTTAAAACAAAGCTCTCGTGATATGTAGTTGATTAAAAGATATGGTATTGAGCCAGAATACAACATTTAAAATGAAAGGTCAAAGGAAATTAAGACATATGAAATTAAACCTATAAAATTGGGGAAAGTGATTTCAGTGCATTATAGCTATGTATTTCATTACATACATAGGTATGTGTACTAAGTAGAGAATTATCTGTCAGTACAGCATAACAAAAAGTAAAAAAAAAAAACTGTTACACACTGGGTTATATTTAATTTAATTTAATGTAAAGTTTAATAGATAATGAGCCAGAGTCTTTGAGGTTATCATGTTACATTTGTTCCTTTTCTCCATTGCATTAATATACTTCAAGTATATTTATGCTATGGCAATAGCAATTTTATTTATATAGTACATTTCATCACAGACAAGCTCAATGTGCTTTACATTGAGAGGGAAAACAAGTTCACAAGTCATGATTTATTCAAAAGACTGTTAGACAATACAGCATTTTTACTTTTATATCAAACACATTATATAGCAGCATAGTTCAAAAACAATACAATAATAAATGAAAGCACAACAATGTGATAAGGCATTGTTTAAAAATTATGGCTGCACACAGCATCTAAAAACACAAGATATCAAACAAAAACACAATAATTTTTCAAATGCTTTTGTGAAAATGTTTTTTTCAAGTTACTTTCTAAATGTTGACACAGTCATAATGGACCTCAGGTCAGCAAGTAGTTTGTTCCAGAGAGGCAGCTCACAGTAACTAAAGCAGCTCCCCATCAGCTTTGGTTTTGCAGAGTCAGTAGACTTTCACCTGATGACCTGAGGGGTCTGGATGGGTTGTCAACAGTGAGCATGTCAGAGAGGAGCTGAACCATTGAGAGCTTATGGACCAGCAGGAGGATTTTGAATGTTATCTTGTATTGCAATGAAGCCAATGAAGTGATTTGAGAACCAGAGTTATATGCTTATATTTTCTTGTATAGGTGAAAACTCTGGCTGCTGTGTTTTGGATTAGTTAAAGCAGACCTATCGGTTGTTTTGGAAGGTTTGTATAGAGAGCATTACAGTAATCTAGTCTTGTGGATATGAATGCATATTTCAATTTAAAATGTCAAGGAAAAACCATTGAATTACAGCTCTATTACTGATAGAGGCAGGAATGAATGATACTTTCAGTTGTATTCATATGCAAATGTAAAATCAGAAAATATGTCCCATCACTTTACAATTTTGACAGTGCAGCAGTTTGCCTGCACTTTCATAACTGAAGATATGAAATTGTACGATTCAGATATCATGTGTTAAATGTCCCATGTCCTGCAAAATAAATTTTCTTGGCTATTAATGTTGTTAGAAAAGGCTTTTTGAGCAGAAGAATATGACATTGTTTACTAAACTCTCAGTTCGAGAAATGCACTTTGCCTCTTAAAGAAAATGCCCCTTGAGACAATCAGTTTTTTAATTCCTGGGGTTTATTATGTAATAGCTATACAGCCTCCATCTACAGGTGTGTTTTCTGCCTGTCACAGGAAGTCACCATAGCTTTTGAAAGTCTGCTCTGCAGCCTGAAACCCCTTCTGCCCTCTCCCATCAGCACAGAGCTTACTATTATTGCCTCCTGTAGCCTCCTGCCCCCTCAGATTCAAGTGTTTCCAAAGGGGAGTGAAAAGGGGCTGCATCTGATTGTCTACAGAGAATATATATATATATATATATATATATATAT
This sequence comes from Cetoscarus ocellatus, assembly GCA_037902135.1. Classification (NCBI taxonomy): domain Eukaryota; kingdom Metazoa; phylum Chordata; class Actinopteri; order Labriformes; family Labridae; genus Cetoscarus; species Cetoscarus ocellatus. The sequence goes on from JBAMNC010000091.1 coordinate 316,734, forward strand.
ATATATATATATATATATATATATATATATATATATATATATATATATATATATATATATATATATATATATGTATATATATATATATGTATATATATATATATATATATATATATATATATATATATATATATATATATATATATATATATATATATATATATATATGTATGTATATATATATATATATGTATATATATATATATATATATATATATATATATATATATATATATATATATATATATATATATATATATATATATATATATATATATATATACATATATATATATATTTTTTTATTCAACTTAAATTAAATCCTTGCTTAATAGACACCCAAGACATGATATAAATAGTCACCAGGACATGGGACAATTAAGGACTGTTTTTGTTGCCATGGTATCAAACAGGTTTAGATCATTTGACCTTTATACAACATAAATATACTCCTCAACTGATTATATTTGAATCTCCATGAAAATTGGAGATTGTGGCCATTTCACTGAGCATAAGACCTGTTATCATTTGATAATAATCAGAAAATAATAATAATAATAATAATAATAATAATAATAATAATAATAATAATAATAATACATTTTATTTATACAGCGCTTTTCAAAAACTCAAAGACGCTTTACAAGATAAAAGAATAAAAGCACAGGTTAAAAGAACAATAAATAGCTATAGATATTTAGCTATTTATATATCAGCATGAACATCTTCTGAAAACTTATCAATACATCATCAGTCATTGCACAGACCTACTTCACAACACAGCATGAAAAGTACATGCTCTGCCTTACAAAGTCAACAGAATAGTCTGTCACCGTTAAACGGATATTATTTAAGTAATTTCCTCATGAGATAATTTGAGATTTTGGAGTGCGTTAATATCTCCTTGGGTGGAGCATCCTCGGCATCCTTGAGACCGCCCCGCATCCCGGAAGTTCAGCATCAGCTGCTCTTTCAGGAAGAGACGCAGCATCGTCACAGCTCTGACAACAACGGGGACAGAGGCACAATATCGGCCTGTGAGCCAGAATATCAGCCGTATTTGCAAGTGGAATTCATAAGACACGGGTACTCTTTCTATTTGACGCAAAAATAACTCCTGTTTTGTTCGTGTCTGCTGTCAGTGAGGAAGCTAATAATGTTTAGCTAGCACATGACTTGTCACGGTGTGGCCTGTTCACATGCTAATGTTAGCTGCGCAGTGACCGCAGAGGAGATTACCCCGTGCTTACCTGTGACACTTTCATGTGTTATAGGACAGGTGTTACCCAGGCTGGTCTGGACATATTGACATAGAGCTGCCTGTGATAATTTTGCATGCAGAGGATGTTATGTTAGCTGGCTAGCCGAGTTTGGATTGAAGAAGGACACTGTCATTATTGTAATAGGCAGTAGGTTGTATTTGCAGAATGATTAAATCATGACAGTCTCTGATCATTTGCAGGCAACTGTATTGGGCAAGGTTTAGTTAGTCCAGATGGTGTTATAGTTTAGTTTGCTGCTCCTTAGGTGATAGCACAAGCTGAGAGAAAAGTGCTCAGGCTTTCTGATAAATGTTTGTACATTGTACAGCAGGTAGTTTCGACATCCTATTTAGAGTAGACAGTTCATTAACTGGAGGGCATCACATGACTCTTCACATGTATCGTTTTACAGTCATCACTGATTATGTTAACTTGATATTTGTATCCAACAGTGTTTTTCTTTTTTAGTCAATCTGATTCCCAGTCTTTAAAGTCTGGTTTTATGATAATTTTTCCCATATATTATTAAATGTTTATACTACAAAGCAGCTGATCTATGTTCATAGACAGGCAGAGTGACAGAGTGAATGTTTGTGGCAGCAGTGTGGTTTGACTTAAATGGCAGAACAAGTTTAAGTCAATTTTTTTTACAAGATTCAATGTATGACTTAAATGTAGTTATTAGTGTGTGCAGTGTATATTACCTCTGTGATAAACAGAAGCAGGTTGATATATTCTCTGTGTATCTGAACTAAGCCAACAAATATGATACATATGATAAAATGACTAGTCTGTTGATTTTTTCACTTATCTGGGTCTCTGTTGTATCCTCACAGAAAAGTGTGAAGTAACTGCCCAACTCTCTATGTCAGCTCTGTATTGAGTGATGACTTTGTCAGAGGAGAATAGATCATTTTGGTGCTTGTTAGGGATTAGAATTGAAGTCCAATTCCAGTTGAGAATCGATAACAACTCATCCAAGGAATTGATATCATCAGTATTTTTGCTTATCAGTTACCTTATCAATTCCTTTCATTGAAAGTTGTCAGAAGTGGTAAGAATTGTGTCTTACTTCTTGAAAAAATACACTTACTGCACAGCTGTCAGTGAGTGTAAACACCAGTAACTTGTAGAAGCATTTATCTATGTAGCACAGTATTGAAATTGGGAGTGTCATGTGTTTGATTCTGTTGCAGGAATTGATAAGGAAATTAATTAAGAATTGGATCAATAAGCTGAATTGTGAATGTCATGGGTATCATTAGAATCTTATCAATTCCCATCCCTAGTGTTTATACTTACTGATTGTGTTTTTTGACAATGAAAATCATCTAGTGGCTCAAACTTAACTAGATGTCCACCCAGTGGACATTTCTCTTGTATTTTAACTATTTTTTTTTTAGCAGATGACAAGCTGTCTTACAGTGACAGGCTAACCCTCAGCACTGTGTGAAGAGATTTTTATCCGTACTTTTTGTTGGCTCAGTGGATCAACCATCAACTAATTGGACAAAGTTACAGTGTACTGACATCTTCATGTAGTTTATTGTGAGCATGACTGCGCACACTATCAGCAAGAAGTGTCTGTGGTTTTTATCGTAATAGAGATGTTTAAAGTGTTGAACACTTTGATAATTATAAAGCCAAACATACACATCTAATTCTGTTTAAACTAGAAACCCCTTGGAGAGCGCAAACTTCCACCAAGGTAGCTCACATATTGCTGTTACATCTATTAGCAATTGTTCCATATAAAGTTAGCATCGTAATATGATTCCTTGGCTCTGAAAACCCACACCTAACACTCAGAATCATTTTGATATCATTATTAATTTGCTAATTATTGAACAAAAAATGGTCATTTGCTAATGGCGGTTACCTGGATGACCACCAAAATCTAACAATTTTTAAGTTGGACCATTACCAACATCTCCTGAAAATTTCAGCAAAATCCATCCAGTAGTTTTTGCGTAATCTTGCTAACAAACAAACAAACAAACATCTGCCTTCAAAAACATAACCTCCTTGGCAGAGGTAATGAAAACCTAAACAAAGAGACATTTGTTATGAAACTGGCCATCTTTAAAATTGCTGCTTAGCTGGTTAGCGCTATCGCCTTACTGCAAGGCTTAGCTAGGGGTAATAACATGAAACACAGCTATACAAGATGTGGGCTAAACATGTCAAACAAATACACTGACAATGAACCAACCTTTTACAGTAAAATGAGTACTAATAATTTGCTTATTATTTAACTTTTCATTTAATGAATGTTGTAGCTATGTAAAATACTACCAACTCACATTATGCTATTCTTATTACAGCCATAAACCTCTGTTTTTTGCTAATCAGTTTTCTAAACTGTATGTTCGTATTAACCCTTGTATTTAAAATGCATAATTGTCACCAGTATGTGTGTGCATCCACTGTGACATAACACATTCAAACATTAAGAGGAAAAAGAAAACAATAGTCAGTAACACCAGGTGCTGAATAGACTCTATTTTATGATATTCATTGATTCACTTGATTCAAATGAATGGAGAGGAGATTATTCAACTCCCATCTCCACTCCCATTTGTCACAGAGTCAAATATTCATAGTGGGTCAATTGTGACGTTTTACTGCATACACTGAAAACTATATTTTAAGCCATACTGAATCTTGTGAAAACAACTCAAGTTGGTGGATCTGATCAACATTTTGTTGATTTTATTTCGTTATAATACTGTTTTCTGCTTCTGTAACTAGGGATGCATGATATTATTGACAAGATAACGATAACAGCCTAAAATGTTAATCATCAATACGGACAGATATGATAGTTTCTGCTAATATGTACAGCAGATGCATCAGCCATATGCATGAACCATTCCATAAACTGTATGTAATACTGGAAAACTGTACAAATGTACCCAGTGATTCACCTCATCATCAGACTGTCTACACTGAAATATGATACAGAGTCACTTATCATAAACTTAAATGTTGCTTTTCTGATTTTACATTAGTTTTTAATAACATAGACACAATGAGTGGAACAGAAAGGTTTGAGTATAGAGGAGACGTTCTTCACAAAAAATGTAAACACTTTTATTAGTATTAAATCAGTGTCAACACTAATGAGTTAGGAAATATTTGAAGACCAGATATCAACAAAAATCAATTGTTGTGCATCCCTATCTGTACATATTCTATTAAAGCGTGTTGTACAGGATATTATCACTTTTGTGATTATCTCTAACCCTTGGCCTAAGGCCTGTCTGCAGTAGAGTCAGAGCAATGCAAATATTATGAAAAGCACAACTTCCTCTGGTGTAAAGTTACTGAGTTGTTCATATGCTAGATCCTTCGGAGTCTTCTGTTATACATATGTGTACATATATATATATATATATATATATATATATATATATATATATATATATATATATATATATATATATATATATATGTGTGTGTGTGTGTGTGTATATATATGTATATATATGTATATATATATGTGTGTATATATATACATATATAAATGCAACTAACACTAATTAATAAAATAAAATTGAAGATCATTAGATAATGGAGTATTTACTGGTTATCAAAGTATATTTTACTTACATTTATATTTCTGTTTTAAAAATGTATAAAAAGGACTTTCACAGAAGCAGTCAAAGCAAATAATAGCCCAATTTCCTTTGAAATATTGCTGTTTTTATTCTGTCATGACACATTTTGTCACGTTTTTCATCATAAACATACTTTTTTGATATTATAAACTAACTTGCAGGCCATATTTGGCCCATGGGCCACCAGTTGCCCACCTCTGCTCTAAAGTGTCAGTGCTGACTTTGACCCTGATGTTGATTATTATCAGTGCTAGTTGTTGCAGAGGCTTTGGTGTCATTTGTCTTCAGTTATCATCTCGATATACAGATAAAGGGTGTTGTATAGTTGTACCAATAGTAAGGTGTTGCATGTGAATGAAACAGCAGTGCATGAGGTATTGTGAGGTGTATTCATTCATTCTAAGCAAATAAACAATTCATTTTTGTGGATGAAATTCACACAAGAAAGAGACAAGCTCATGAAAGTGGTTTGTGCTTTGGGCTACTTGCAAAGCATGCTGGAATGGCACGTGCAAACCAGGAAGTCTACCTTTAACAACTTTCTCTCTCATTAGTGAAATTCAGTTACAAAACAGAAACATTGGTTGATGGTTTAGTGCACCTCATGGACCGCTGATTTATTGAACAGAGTCCTTCAATTAAAAACAAGAAGTAAACAGTGGAGGCTGTAGGTGACATTTAACCTGGCTGGGCAACAGCCCAAAGTATTTGGGGAAGGCAAAACATTTCAGAAATCATGTTCATAAGATGATTGGATGATCATTCTGCCAATCACACACATTATAGGCAAATTAGGTAGCATGCGGACGCTGCGGCTGAGTACATAACTCGAGCCATATCCCAAATTAAATTCCTGCTGAAACCTGATGAGAGAGGCTTAAATAGTAGTTTTGCTTGCGTAGCACATTCAGTATTTTTTCTTTATTCTTCATTTTATGAAGAATTGTCTAGATTAAACAGCCACTGAGGCAAGCAGCATCTTGGCTAATCTCTTCACAAGCAGCCATTGTTTACAGGCTTTTTTTTCTCTTTCCTCATTTTCCCCAAAGAACATAGATTGGTAAGTGCCTCTTAGGCCTGTGCTCAAAATACCGATACAGCAAAATATTGTCACACACTCCTTGGGGATACGTGTATCAATACAGATTCTACAGAATCGTCATGGCCTCAATGTTTTGACAGTTGTTGTCAATACACTTTGGGTAACGCTAACAATGGCACAGTTCAAAGTAGAAGCCAAACTACATGATACAGCACATTTTCCAAGTTTAAAATTGGGTCTACCATCTTTGAGGACCTGAATTTATGTTTCCTAAGTTGTAGAATCACTTAAAACTCATACTTGTTCTTTTTCTTCTTGTAATAAAAACAAAACTTGTTGGGAATTTTGTTAATAGCTTAGTCAATTGCCTCAGTCAATGTTCACAATTTACACGTATTGAGATACATATCGTATGGTGGCCTCAGTGTCAGGATACATATCGTATCGTGAGGTTGGTGGAAATACCCAGCCCTAGTGCCTCTGCAGGCTGAACTCTATTGTTCCAGCTGGAAGCTTTGCAAAATGGATTGGCCTGATTGCCCCCTTGCAGTACATTTGTACATACTTCATGCTTAACTCCTTTGATCCTTTTTTTGTTTTTCTTACAGACCAATGAAGTGACCAACAGCAAACAATGTCATCCTTTCAGGTGGTGGACTCTTCTCCAGGCAGCAGTGTCAGCGTCATGGAAACATCCAACTTTGCCCATGTCATCTTCCAGAATGTGGGGAAGAGTTTCCTACCACAGGCACCCCTGGAGTGTCGCTACACCCTGACCCCTTACATCACCCCCCACCCAAAAGACTGGGTGGGCATCTTCAAGGTATATCTCCAGATGCTTCAAAGATGCTTTTGAGACTTTTATTTATCTGAATCTTTTACATTACAAAGAGAAATTTAAAGATCTGAACAATTACCAGCCCATTTCTTGAGTGTTTGTGACATGGATTATGTGTTATGGTTTTATAAATTGGACATAGATTTTCACGTGGCACATTAACACATACATCATCCCTGCACACTAATGCTCCAGCTCTTCACTACATGCCTTAAACTTCACCACAAGCTTTGGTGTGGTTGCCCTGCGAGCAGAAAGAGGAAGAGTGTACATGGTGGGCTGGTCGCAGTCAGTCTTGCTGGGGGGCAAACATTTGGTGCTCTTAATGAACCACTCTGATTCTTATTAGGACTTTTTTTTTTTACCCTTGCTTCACTTGTTTGTCCCCCCCGTCCTTCCGTCAGTCTTTTTCTTTGCTTCCTGCTAACCAGACTTCCACTCCGCTCTTTTATCCAGGCCATCAAATCTCACACGTAATTAACAGGAAATGTGTACTAGGAAACTTAATGTCTCGTAAAGTTAAAAAGACAAACGTTTTATTGTCGCTTTAGAAACTGACTTCAAATCCACCAGCTCAATTAAAAAGGAATAAAGATGCTGGGTTTATATGGAAAAAGTCAATTGGAAAATTTAATTGTTTATCCCACTAATGAAACATGTTTGATGCTCCGTACCTCATTTCAGGGAACAAGCAGACGGCGCTTCTTTAATCATTTTGACGTACAGCTCCTCCTCGCTGGTATTTATCTATTAATTTTGAACAATTCTGAGGTGTATATGTAGATGCATGAAGGCCTGTATATATAGAACTTTTAAGATACGATATATTGATATAATTTCAAACAAAATATGGATAAGGCCACATCTTATCTAATGTACAAATGTATCACAGTGCCCCACCTTCTAGGGTTAGCTTTTACAATACATTTTCCTTTTAATGAACATTTTATCAAAATTGATTATTCTTCGATGTTTGTCTCTAAATTTCAGACACAAGAGACTATACATTATCATTTATGGTTGGATCAAGTTTTGTTTTATCCTGTGTTATGTCTGTTTCTGAAACAAATATACTGTCACAATATGAGAACAGATCAATGCACTTTACAAAAACCAAGCAGATATCAGTTAAAATAAGTTTACAATATGAAATTAATGTGAATAGAAGTATGTGCATATCATATATCTGCAAAAAATACATTTACTGAATTTGCAAATTGTTATTTGTGTTGATGCTGATCAAAAAAGTGAGTTACCAGGCCTAATGTTCCTTGAAGAAAATGTTTACTGTATGAACCATTATCAGTATTTTAGTCAATGACCACTAGACAATCTATTTCAGAAATAATCATTCTGCTTTGTTTAATTGAAGCAGCATTAATATTGCAAGTAAAATCAATCTGTATTGTTACTTGTTCAATACAGTTGCAGCAGAAATATAGGTCCAAAAACCCCCAATATTAGTCAATTTATTTTTCATTCACATAAGAAATTGTAGACAAACTTTTTGAAATTGCACAAATTCCTTGGTGACATTTGGTAAAGTGGGTGGAACGTGTCAGGATTTGAAGGAAACTCCTTTTTCTTGCCACAACTTTGCAAAGTGTTGTCAACATACCTGTGTAATTTAGATAGAGCTTTTTCTATTTCTGTTTTAATCAAAGCTGGAGATTATGAGGTTTCTGTACTAAAGATACCAGTGATAACTGTAATAATGAAGAATTCACTGCCCCCATTTCAAGTTTAACTCTTTCTTAACTAGCAGCCTGTATGATAACTGTTGTAGGGTGAGAGAGTATGCCATGTGGAAGACACTGGTGTGAAGGAAACTCTCCAATTATCAACAAAAAGCCTCCTCACTGACACAGGGACAGTCTGGGTCCAGTTTACAAAGGTTAAGTACGGTAACTTAAAGTCGCCCAAGATACACAGAGTGGGGCTAAGAGGATGAAAGTAAAGGGTTGAAACACATAATGCTTATCAAAACAAAATCTTGATAACCTCAATAAATGCTGTGTTTCCTCTACAACTCACTTGGAACAGTGCACACATAAAGACCCTGATTGAGAGGGGGTTTATAAAAAACATCTTGCTGTTAGGCACAAGCTTTTCCTGCTGCACCATAGTGCTGCCCCTGATTATTTCTATAATTATGTCAATTTAGTTTTAGTATTTTGACCTATGAACCTTTGTTTTGGCTGTATTCCAGAGTTTTACTTTGTATCTTTTCAGCATCTACCATTCATTTCATCAGGATTACTTTTTCTCTAAGTGTATTAAAGGGTCAGTCCTGTATGGTTTTTGCATAAGATTACAGCCCATTTTAATTATAATAGAACATAAAATCATGGAAGCATACAATGCTAATGATTTCTGTGTTTGCTTTTCGGATTATCTGAGTGTTTGGTTACTCTAATGTAAAATCAACACAAGGGTGGAGTGTAAAAAAATGATTGATTAGATTTGACATCTTCACTGAGCACCGATTATCATCATTGATGAATCTTTTTGCTTCCCAGAGGCAAAACCTTGGAGCAGAGATGACTCAGAGAGAGAGCATTTCTCCCCCTCGTTCCTCGCACATATGAAGGCGTTACCTGTTTCAGAGCGAGAGAGAGAGGGAGGCTTTCAATCAGTATGACTCAGAATGCCCAGATAAGCTGTGTTCATTTGAGTTAGGCACAGACACCCCCTAGTGGCTGAAAGTGCCCACTGTACTATGACGAGTGCTGGTGAAACAAAACCTGCTCCTGAATGATGGTGCACCGTGTTGTGTATACACAGTAAACATCAACAGTGTACACTCACATCAAGCTTGGCACGTTTGGTTTTACACTCCACATTCACGATTAATTTTTCCTTCTCTTAAAAATTGAACATATTTGTTTTTCTTTGTTTGTCAGGTGAAAGCATGATATATTTTGTTTGAGTTGGATGTTTGACACACGCAAGCACACACATACACAACTCCTTGAAAAGCCCCGTGGAGGTTTTCAGTTGTGGCATGTTTGTTGGGTTGGCTGGGAGAAACCCGTTGTGTAAGTGTATAATTAACATGTCATCACACTGTTCCCTCACACCTTGGCTAAATGATTGATAGCTGCTTCGCCTGTGATTATTTTATAACATCACTCCCGTGTTGGAATGCCACACCATACCTAACCAAATGTCAGTCACCTTCACTCTGCAATTAGCAAAATTATTTATGTCTGTTCCCTCTTAAGCAAACACACGTGAGCACACAAGCAAACCTGGCAGGAGTCCACGCCAGCCGAGCTTCACACTGAGATGCTGCTGGACCTGTAAAGAATGTTCTTGGCCTGCGTTTTCAGTCAGAAAATTACCATTTGTTTAGAATAGCATTATACCCTGTGTAATGGCTTGATGAGGCAAACACTGCAATTAAACGTCATGCAACAACATTATCAGACCTGAAATGTTGACAATTGTTTGAGTAGCCTAGTTGATTTATTACTGCTTGTTGGAGCCTCACAATGCTCTGTTGTGCATTGGACGTATTCTTATTTTTTTCCTTTAATTAATTTAATTGATAGTTTGAATGTCATTTATTTTCATATTTAACCGAAATAATGTTTCTATGTAAACATGCTAGACATTTATGGGCTTGTTACAATTTAATCTTTAAAGGTCATGGCTCCCTGAAACTCTACAAAAGCAAGCCACCCCTCCCAGTGTGCTTTGTATCCTATAATTTTCTTTACAGCAAAGTCTACCACGTGTTTTAACTGTAATATTATTAATGTTATTGTGAAGAGACTTTCCATAGGAGACAGGGACTGATGATATGGAAATAAGATCATGTGTCAAAGTTCTTTTAGTTAAGTGGTGATAGATTATGTATATCTTTATTTATTTATGTTAAAAGTAAACAAACACACTCCCAAACCATCTCTAAATTATATGAAAATATTGTAAACATTTTGGTTTAATGGACCAGAACTTCCAATACTCTTAAATACCTTGTGTTTAAAAATTGTGAAATCCATATTGTTTGAATGATTTTGTATCAAAAAGCACAGAAAGTCAAAAATATTAAGTCATATTTTCAGACTAAAGAGATCATCTTTTAAATGTTGCAAGAATATCTCTTTGAGCTTTCCGGTATTTTTGACAATAAAACACAATAAAATACCCAATTTTTGGTATTTTAGACTGCTACCATTTTTGCCATGATATCAAACAGATATCATTGTAATTTGTAATGCTCATTTAAATGTTAACAGTACAGCTATGTCCAAGAAGCAACACACCTCTCTGCCTGCCATACAAAGAGAGAGAAGAGAGTGGCTACATGGAAGAAAACAACAGCAACAGGTTCACAGCCACAACTGGGTTTCTGGTGAAAATTTCCTCAAGAGGAAGTATTTTTAGAAAAAGGTCACCAAAAATTGATTAATGGACATTTTCAATTGATTCAGAATTATATGTGTGAATACAAGCTGAGATCCCTATGGATGTCCATGCTTCTTACCATGTTCTTCTTTTATCAAACGTGCATACAAACAAAAAGTGGATGGACAGTAATTTCTACTTCTGTGAAAAGGAAGAATCTTTACATTGATCATACTAACTCTACATTTATAGACTGGCAGGTTTACAGATTTAAAGTAAGGAAAGTGTTACGCACAGAGATGGAGAGAAGAGAAAACTTCAATCTATCAACTAAGGTAATCTCACCTAGTTTATTGAAGAATTAACTGAAGAACAGCACTGCTGTCTGTTGTTTCAGTATGTTAACAGATATTTTTATACTGAATAGCCACAATGTGTGTTCAGTATGCCGTAATGCCCATGCATCACTGTCCCTAAGGTGAAGGTTTTTCTCCTGTTAAACTGTAAACTGTTAGTAATTAAGTTGCCCATGGGGGTCTGTTAAAATGCTAGTATCCCAAACCAAGGAAATATATATATATATATATATGTGTATCTGTTAATTTGCGCCACATGAAGTCTGGCTTTTTCTCATTTAATAATGTTCTCTTCAGACTAAAACAGATTTCCAGCATCACTGTGCAGACGTAATGTCTCTGACTCATATTAATATTACCTTTAGGCTTTTAAACAACATTTTATTCTTTTCCTTTTATCTTGTGACAGTGTCAGCCTCCAGCTTAAGAAGTTTCCTCTCTTTTTACAACATTTTGCACCTCCGTGTCATAATTTCTGGTCTTAACTGTGAAAATTTAGGGGTGTGCTATTTGAATGACGATTGTTTACAGCTGCTACATTTATCAGACTGTCTTTCGTATGCTGGGACTGGATAAATGTACACATTTTATGAATCGCATGTGGCAGCTGTTGTAAGATGATTTCTTCACAAATATCTGCAAAAGTTTCTACACCAAATAGAGAAGTAATGGGCCTTGAGCTGAGCCACCCTCCTGACAAATCTGATTTTGACTGCTTGTATACAATCTTTTTCTTTTGTTACCACCCAGAGCTAAGGTTGGGTCAAAGGTAGAAAGGGCTGGTTTAACACCTGCAACACTGCAGATGCTTCACCAATCGGCCAGTCAATTGCTGGTCCATTGAAATGTTTATTTTTATTAAAAAAAAAGACTTTTGGGATGAGTTTATTGCAAAGGCTTTTATCACAATGACAATGAAATTGAAATTGCACGACCCTGGTTTCCAGAACACATGTGACCCACACAAGATGTAAATGCTACTTCAACAAGACAAGAATATCCATCCATTATCCATACCGCTTACCTCTTTCGGGGTTGCAGGCTGGAGCCTACCCCAGCTGACATTGGACAAGAGGCAGGGTTCACCCTGAGCTAATCACCGGGCCGCATAGAGAGACAGGCAACCATTCACGTTCACACTCACACCTAAGGCCACTTTGGAGGCAACAGTTAACCTAATGAGCATGTATTGGGTCTGTGGGAGGAAGCCAGAGTGCCCAGAGAGGACACGTGTATGCATGGAGAGAACATGCAAACTTCACACAGAATGGCCCTGACTAACACAGGGTTCGAACCAGCATCCTTCTTGCTGTGAGGCATGGACACAGCATCCCATGGACACACTACCTGCTGCACCACTGTGCTGCCCGAAGGCAAAAATATGACATGTAAAATCTTACAGAGTATAAATATTCAATTTTTTTAAAATGTATTTTAGATCTGTTTGACATACATGTCTGTAAAAGCCAGAGGTTATTTTTTCCATTTCTTGTGACACACTTAAAGTTTCTATATTTCAGTTTTAGCAAGAAGTTTTTTTGTTTAGTTTCTATAAAGTAGGAACTTGTGAGCAAAGGGTGTGACTGATTGCTGTGCTGTTCTCACGGTGGATTCATGTTGGATATTAATAATATAATGAATAAATAAGTAGATAGATGGATTGATAATTAACTGAATTATTGTCTGAATTTGTAGATTTTGGCAGTATACATATAAAGAATAATAGAGTAGTAGATAGATTAATTGATCGAAATCTATTTTGTAAACTTGCTATTTCATCACTGTACTTACCCATGAACAAATCAATTTGCGTTTAAAATATATATCCATGTACCTCAAAGCAACAATACATTACTTTCCACCTTGAAATTGTAATTTTACAGTAATTTTACAACAGAACAATAACTTCAGCTGGGAGAATGGTGTCTACCCCATTCAATTTTCCAGCTTTAGACTCTGTCACTCTTTCATTTCATAGCTTAATTTGTCTACAGTTTTGTCCTCAGCCTTTTTGTCAAACACGACTCAGAAGGGCTAACTGACTTCATCTTAGCTTAAGTAAAGCTGACTTACTTTCTACAGCCCACCACCAGAGTTATAAGGACACACTGATACTGAAAGCTATTGTTTTACTATTAAAAGTTATTCCACTTTTCAACTACAAAACTACTGTTTAATGGGGAGCAGTTGCATACTGTGTAGAGACTGCAGGGTGCTCACAATATTCTTTGGATGAATAGTTGTTTCCTGACTGATTTCTTTGCTGGAGATCTCTTTTCCTGGAGTTTATCAGTACAATATAAACTCAATATATTCCCCAGCCCTATTTCCTCCTTCTCACCACTTTCCTTCATTCTAAAAATGTAAGACAGCCTCACAGTACCACAGGTGGTTTAGTTCCCCCCAGCTGAAGCACAGTTATGTAATGTCACAAACATGCATCACACATGTGTGTTGAAATGAGGTGTGTGTATGTGCCTGAGCAGCCCGGCCCTGGCAGGGAGAGAGTGTGTGGTTGTGCGCGGCAGATTTACGACGCAGGACCTGAGTTATGATGTTCACAACTCCCTTTCATCAGCTGTCACCTAACAACACATGAAATCCATCGACTTACATCTCCCTTGCCATTTTGTGTAAAATTTTCACCTTATCCTCCCTTGGTTTTTCACTTTTTTTTTTTTTCTCTTCTCTTCTCATTTCTGCTTGGGCCATTCTCACGAGTCTGTGCATGTGCGTGCACGCACGCAAAGCCGCACACACCCCGGCCGTCCCGCCCCATTCTCACACCTTCACTGCCCCTCTTTAGTGTGAGCCCAAAAGGGGCAGGAACTGAGAGGAAGGAGAGAGGAGGAAGAGGTGTTTGAAGGGAAAGAGGGGGCATGTTTTAAATGTTTCCATTCCACAAAGTTTATTTAATCCTTCTGCTCTCTGTAGTGTGTGTTGTTTTAAATAAGATAATAAAGTAGAAAAAGAAGTCTAAGTTTGTGTATATTCAGATAAATTGTTTACACTGTGTACATTTGTGTATTTATATCATAATATACACATTTTTACTGTCCTGCCAGGCACTGTTTTTTTTGCTATGGATTATTATGATTTACCTGTGGTTTACATTTATAGGTGGGTTGGAGCACAGCCAGAGATTACTACACCTTCCTTTGGTCTCCTATGCCTGAAAACTATGAACCAGGAAGCACTGTGCACAGGACTGTGGTGTTTCAAGGTACGCACTCAGTCACACAACTCTCTATGTAAACCACTGTACAGACCCAGGGTATCCCAAAGTAACTCCTCCATTTTTACGGCGCATATAAAAACCAGCACTTTTATTTAATAAGGAAACACAACCACAAATGGTGGCCTGGGACCTGAGCACCTCTCAAACCACACACACACACACACACACACACACACACACAGTTTCACACAGGTTAAGGGCCTGCGAACTGGTTTTACTGGGCCAGGAACGGTCAGATATTACACAGTGAAAATATGAGAGCATGCTGTGGTGTGTCAGTAGTCAGTAAAACCGGTTGGCTGCCGGATGTTCTGCACTTACTCCTCCGTCCCAAGGAACCAGGCCTTGCATGTGAATGATGTGTGTGGCCTCACAGGGCAGCTCGTGGCTTTGAGGGGTATAAGCATAAAGGATGTGCGGTTGTAGGAAATATAGAGTTGTTTTTATGAATGAAATTACTGAAGGAGCTTGTTTGTATGCAGTGTTTTCCTAGTTTAAATCATAAAAGTTAAAACTGAGAGCTTTAGGGGTTTTCAGCTTGTTATGAAACACATCAGAATTATTCTTCGTGTTTAGCACAGGAAAAAGGCAAGTGAAGTAAATAAAATGCATAAAAATGCACCACAGACACAAGTAAGCATACACCTAATGTGTATTTATTTTGAAATGAGAGTACATGTACACAAATTGAACACCTCTGAGTATCTGTCTTTAGTCAAGCTGGTGTTTTGCACCCTCTTGTTTTCCTATTCATTGCTGTGCTGACAGATTTCCACATGCTATCTTGCATGATTGTGAGAAAAACAGCTCCAGGGCCTTTTTATAATTTGAGTCAGCCACCTGTGTGCCATTGATACTGAAAGCATTTACATGTTAATGTGTACTTTAAAACTGAAATTTTGAAAAACAAGTAAATACAACTACGGTACTCTGTTGGGCAAGGAGCCATAATCATCACCATTTGATATTGAGATTTCAAATATTTAACACAATTACTCCTGTAGTTTACAACATCTGCATCTACTTTTGAACGTATTAATATTTAATACTTCAAGCAAAATCAAGCAATTAATGAAAGCAATTTTCTAGTAATAAATGTATGAAATAATGATAATAATAATAGATTTAAAGAAATTTAAATTTAAAGAAAATCTCAAAGTGCTATAAGGTTAAAAAAAACACATAACAAATGGACTATGATAAAAGCCACAAGAAGGTGAGTGTGAGTCAGCAGAGTTCAGCCAAAAGCATTTTTGGAAAGGTTAGTTTTTAGTCCCTGTGTTAAATCATCCACAGTCTGTGGTGCCCTCAGCTCATCTGGGAGGGTGTTCCACAGTCTGGGAGTGGCCGAAGAAAAGGCTTGATCCCCCCATGGTGCAGAGCTTGGTCTTGGGGGTCTTGGAATTATTACACTTTACTGTGATATGTAAATACAACAATTATTATTGAATGCGGTAAAGTAAGATTTTAAATCTATTTATCTATCTCTGTTTAGCAGTATTTTGTGATTGTTGGAGGCTAACATTATAAATCTTAAGTTATTCTTTATTTTCACATGGAGAAGCTGGCGACATTTTTCAGAGAAATTTCCTCAGAAATTGCACTTACAAATTTATATCAAAAGTTGATTTATTTTCAAATACATCATGCAGACTTTTATTCAGACTGAAATAGCTAAAAGTCAGATTCATCAAAGTGTAGATAATGTAATTGAAATAAAAATGACTTTGTGAGCACAGCCACTGAAGGCGTGCCTAGGGAAAAATTAAAATGATCTCAATGATCTCTATCTCAAAGCAAACTGGAGACAGGTTACAGTGAGGTATGGCAGATAGTTTATCCAGCCCTTAATTCAAGCAAATTTTGATCATAAATGACCAAGTCATATCCAAACTGTAAGGAAAAGTTATATGAGTGATCCACAGAGTCTGCTGCAGACTTTGACCGGAGAGCAGAGGGAACATCATAAATGCTAACTGTAGTAGAGGTTGCATTGTTGTCTGTCTTTTGTTATCAACAAAAACTGGAGAGAGAGCATGCATCGTAGTTTTACCAATAGTAGAGCAAAGACAGAATTCCCTGCATGATATTTGCCAGTTAAGGCAGTAACCAGAGTTTGCTGGTTTACTGTTTTACTGCTGGATTAATGACAAATCATCAAACCTATCAACATACCAAATTGTAGTGTCTACAAAATCTTTCATAAAAGTTAACAGCTGCACTTGCAAAGTAATGGAGTAAGAACAATACAGGAAATATCCAAACAGAACCAAAGCATTTTCAGGAGAGACATAACAAAATAAGTTTCCTCAGTTTCTCAGTGAACAAAAGACTGAGGAGCAGTAAGTGTGTGTTACTGAATCGATTGTAAATTGTATTTTAATCCATTGGGTTTTTATTGTCAGCATTGTAGTTAAGGTGGAGGGTTTGTGTTATGAGGATGGCCACTTACTGTAAGTATATCATGCTGCTTGAATTTCAGTAGGTTAGAATGTACAGAGCTGTAAAGTGGTTTATGTTTTCACAGCCTAACATACAACCAGTTAGCTGCTTGGTGACTTGGTCATCTGAAAAAGGGTTCAGTGGACACTGAATTGAAAGGGCTGGTGTCACCTCTAATTAAAGTAGAGACAGGGTGTGGTTAAAATGTACATACATCTGTCAATGATGGCATTGTTCCCAGGAAAATGAAAGTAAAACCAGCTGATAATTCTGTTGTATCTCACAGAGATGTGCTTTGGAATTTTAATTGATTTGGGATTTTATTTTCTCTTCAATGATGGATGAGTTTAGGTGTGTGATGTTCAGGCTGCTGCCCAAACAGTGGAAAACTCTGGCAGATGAGACCATCATCTTAATTGTGTCTTTCAGCTATCGAGGCCTGTAACAGCTACAACATGGGGGATGTTAGGTGGCTGATTTACTTTTATGATGAGATTGTTGTGAAAAGTCCCCACCAACATGTGCTGAGCACTTTCTCCACAGGCAACACCAAAGTAAACACAAACCAAAAAGTTCCTCATATGAGCCTAATAAATGTTTGGACCCGGGCTTCTTCACACACTACCTGATATTAACATCTAATACTTACTTAGAAACTTGTGAATAAAAGGTCACTTTCATAAATTTACCCCTAAAAATTCTCATCTTTTAATCCTTTTCAGGTTATTATGTGCCGAAATCCGATGGAGAGTTCTACCAGTTCTGTTATGTCACCCATGCTGGTGACATCAGAGGAGCCAGCACGCCATTCCAGTTCAGGTGTGCCACTCCTACCGAGGAGCTGCTGACTGTTACAGAGGATGACAGCAACTCAGACATACTGGTTGTCACCACCAAGAGTGGCCTACTAGAGGTTTGGCACACAATGAAAATATTTCCTCTTTGTTTCCCATCCTCTGGGTACAACTGAAAAATGTCTCAAAGCAGCAGAGGATTCTTTTAGCATCTCACCATGACCCTCTGTAATCACAGGAGAGCAAAAGATAAATTAGTAATATCTTATAAAAGTATTGTGTTTCTGGTAAGCTGTAAAAGCTTTCTTATTTTTTTAAATGGCACAAACTCTGTCATTGGACACAGAACAAAAAGAGAAGGTTAATGGCTTGATCACAAATATCTTCAAAAAACTGGGAAGCTATTCTCATCTTTTCGTTCTTTTCACTCTGCAACTTTTTACCATTTTCCTGGCAGCATGTGGAAGAGGCACAGCAGGAGCGCAGGGAGTTGCTGAAGGCCATGAGAGTCCTGCAGGATGAGAAGCAGCAGCTGCAGGAGGAACAGAAACGTCTAGCCAGGGAGAGGGAGCAGGAGAGAGAGACATGCTGCCTGCTGAGGACGCACAACCAGGTCAGAGAGAGGGACGTAGTGCTGCATTGTGTACACAAAACACATTAGCAAAGTTGCAATACAAGTTGAGTGCTTCAAAAACTGAGAGTTCCAACCTGAATCCATCTTTTGAGCCCCTTGCAATAAGGACCACGTTTGAAGCGTCATGTGCCTTATCAAAGACCCCACTTTCATCTTGGGATAACATCAAATTTGCATGAACAGACACAGGTAGTAGACTGTTAGCCCAAACCTTACTCTCTCAGACAACTAAAAAAATGTCCTTTATTCAAAGTTTTAATCAGTGAAATTTCAGTATTTTCACAACAAATACATGATTTTCTCTCTCAAACGGATACAGAAACACCTTTTGCTTCATGCATGCGCAATTATTCGATTTCTGTAGTTGTAGTGCACCAACCAATCAGGGAGCAGCTATCAACATGCCGATGTCTTTGACCAATCACAGCGCAGCTATTTTGCGTCCCCTTGCTCACAAGATGGCAGCGCTCTGTGTTTGCCAGTGGGTGGTAACACTTGAGAATTAGACAATGCTTACACAAAGTTAAACTAATTAAGACCCAAAATGTTTGATTAGAACAGTTTAACAGTCAGTTTAATAAGAATTACACAAGTTTGGCGGGAATGTTTCACAGAGAAAGGGAATATTTGGCCTTTTTGTATCAGATGTGTTGCAGTCTTGATGTTGGCGAGACGAAATATTTTAAGTATTTTGCTTGTACTTGTTAATAATGTCCACCTGAAAAATTAGAGCTTATTTAAAAGCAAAAAAGTTTGTGTTAAAATCGAGAAATTACAGTAGCATGTTTGTTAGAAAATGTGGAGGAAAGCTGTTAAAAAGGCTACCCTAGCTTAGCTAATTTGCCATTGCCAATCAATTTTTCAAGTGGCTTCACTATTTTAGAACCCAGGGATGCTAGCCAAAGTGTACCACTTAGTAGATAAATCCTTGTGTGTTGCTGGTTGGTTGAAAGCAGATTTCACTGAAAGGTCATCACTGGAGGCATATGTTAATGCAAAATGTGTCTGCACTGAGATTGCTGAGATGAGATTGCGTTGTTGAGCTGCTTCATTTTTATTGAACACATTTTTAGAAGCCCCCTATTTGCAACAGGTAGGCATTGTCATTAAAATAACTCCAGTAGGTAAAAAAAACAGTCCTTGAAAACACAATTAGGTGGATTTTATGAATGGAAAAGGTGAAATACACAGAAAATTTAAATATATCAGCTGACGAGGAAATGTACTTGTCGCAAATGAGACAAAAATATTCTGAGACACAGAGAGGCTTAAGGAGTTTCAGTGTGTTTGCACGTTTGTGTGTTTGCATGCATTGTGTGTATTGGGGGGCTGAGTGTGTACATAAACACAAGTCCCTATTTGCACATGTGCGTGGAGCCGGTTCTTCGCCACTGATCACAAGTCTGAAACCTTCAAAGGCCCCAATTTATGAATAATCTCTGACCATGTTTGAGCGACACACAGGGAGTCACTGCATGTGTGTGAAAGAGGGTGGGGGTGTGCATGTGTGTGTGTGTACGTGTGAGTGCGCGCCAGTCTTTCTCTCCCTGGTTTAACGACCTGACTCAGTGGGCCAGAACGGAATTGGGACGCAGTTTTCTTGGGCATCTGGCGTCAGGGACGATGCCATCGCAACCGCAGAGTGAACAAACATGACGTCAAACACGCAAACACACACAAACACAAGCACTTATACACATACACAAACTACCCCCCCTTCTTTTTTTTTTTTTTTTTACTTTTAGACTCACATTCAGGTTCCACACCACAGGGCCCCTCTAATATGCATTCACACATGCACAAGCGCAAACACACACACACAAACACACTCATTATGCCACCCGCTTGCAAACCCTTTTAGTGTGTGTGTGGAATGAGAGGAGGGTAGTCCACAAAACCGCCCGCCTGAAAAAAAAAAGGCCCTGCCCAGCCTCAGGGACAAACACCACGCAGTCACGCGATTCAGTGGCCACTGCTTTCTCACTGTCTATTTTTTCCTCATCCATCTGTCAATCCTGTTCTCTATATCTCCTAATTTCTGTTTTGTTTCAGTTTCCCTGCTTTAGTACATGTTAACCTTAAACGAAGCAACAAGCTACAAGAGAAATCAGATCTGGATTGAATGGATTTTGAAATAAAGGAGGAAACGTCAATTTTCTCCACACATTACTCTAACCTCGCCCCCTTTCATTCACCAAGATGACTCAGATTTCACATTTTAGTATTTCATAAGTTACTCATTTGATAGCTTGGCACACATGCCTCAAACCAGCAGTCAACTCAAAGAAACTCAATGAAGGCAGTGAGGGAGGGAAAGCTGAAACTTGCCAAGAGTTTCTGAAGCTTGAATCCAGTCTCATATCGCCCCCTAGTGCAACTCCACAGTATGACATTTGAGGAAAGAGCAGGCTGCTTTCAGTTAGTCCTCTGCTCTTTTTACGAAGGACGAAATCGCCATAAATTACGTGGTAATACACACACACACACACACACGCACACACTCTGTTATTACCATGCTGCTTTTCATTCAACAGGCATGTCTATGTGTAGATATATGGTCTGTGCAAGTAGGTGTATGTGTGTCTTTGAAGAGCTTTTACAGTAGGTGTGTTAGCTCAGGCCACACTGATGAAAATATCCCCAGTTTAACATGAAAACATAAGTACATATTTTGCGGCTGCTAATTTTACGACTACACTTTTTATAAGGTCTTTATGCACTGCTAAAGTGCTTCTCAAACGCCAGCCGTAAAAATCATACAGTCATCTGCGCAGAGCCAAGCCCCAGAGGGAGACGGGGCCGGAGAATGCCTTGCTGCCTGCATGTGTGCTATCTGTCTGTCTCCATATGGCCTTGAAGTCGTTGCTGCGTCCTTCTGCAGCCGTGCGAGCCAGTATGTGAGCACAGGAGTAGAAGAGGAGGGTGTGTGCAGAGGTATGTTGTTCTGTCACAAGCGATATTAGCTATGGATGATTTAATGTCCTTCACTGCTGATTAGCAGCAAGTTCAAACAAGGCATTTCCTCAGCCGCCCCAACACTGAAGGAGAAAACAGACCTCATATGATCTGTCCCACACTTGCAGGAATTTCTTGTCTCGCATACGACATGAGTTACAACCACATGTATTCACCACAAACTGCTACTGTTTGTTCTGTTTCAACAATTCAGAAACTTTGGAGCCTAGATGTGTGTTTTGTGACCATTAAAGTGCTCTCAAGAGGAATGATTTATAACTACTGTTTGGTGATTGATGGGGAGATAAGGCTGATCCCCTGGAGGGAAATACACAGTTACACCTGCGCCTTAAACAGACTCGAGAGGTGAGAAACTGAAAAAAATATATTTTTAATAAGATAAAAAGAAACACAGAATTTAAATGGATTCAAAAGCTACAAGTTAAACAGAAGGTGGCCATTCAACCAAGTTTGACTGTTTTCAAGCTTTATATCCTGAGTTTTGACAGCTATCTGTAAAACACCAATATGTCCCAGTTAAAATATCAAAACAATGTAGCATGCTTGCTTCACTGGTTTGTCTTTATAAATGCCAATCAATGTCATTGCAGCAGTTGTTGTCTTTTAACCAATACAGGATGTCTGCTTAAAAGCACAAAAAATGATTAATTGATTGAATAAAAAGTTAAGGCCTACAATTTGTTTCAGTATCAATTAAATTTTAAATTACAATGCATTACTTTTCATGACCCATATTAATTGAGATTATTGGCTGTATTTTTTCATCCTCAGCCTTTGGTTACATTTCTGTCTTTATCTGTAGTATGCAGATAATGGCACCGCTAACAACAGTTATGTAAAAAACAAATTTGTGCATTTTTCATTTTGGTTCAGATTTTGAAGTTAAATCTGGTTGTTCATTGTTTTTTTTTTAAGGGGAGTTTTTTGTTTGGCTGTTTGTTATTTGTCTATATACATAAGCCTTGCATTTGGTTAATATTAACACTATTCATTTAACACCTTTTATGCAAAATACAGGCAAAAGTGCTTTACAAAAAAAGTGGTTAATCGCCAAACTTGCTGCGTATTTCCAGTGATCCAACACGGAAGTGCATTATTGTCCTGCTCTGCAGATGGAGCGAGGAGCAGGCTGTTGAAACAGACTGATTGAAGAGATAGGAAGAGATTTGAATGCATGCCATGTTCGGACTGCTGCATAGACAGATTATGTGGAAATTGGTGGTTATCCTCTTGTGTTGTTTCTGGCTTTAAATCTGAATCATACCTCAAAAATGTGAAGTTACCTCAAACAAGGACATTTTGTCTCACAATTGGTACAAATCGTGTGTTTCTGCTGCATCCAGTATGAAATTGAAGAAGCAAAGCATTTAAGAGGTCTTGTAACAGTCTTAAAACTTAAGCTCAGGTTTTCTGTTTTTACCCTGCTATGTAAAACATCCCTTTAGTACAGTGAGTCAAAGACAGATTTGCCTGGACATGTGTCAGTCAATTTCAGGGCAGGGTTGTTGCCTTATTATATTGACAAGACCCACTGCTTTATGTAAAGCATGGCAGGCAAGTTGTCCTGCCAAAAAGAGATATTAGGGTTTTACAAAGAGCTCCAGGAGAGGCACAGCTCCTTTTAAACGGAGCACAATGCCAGTGTCCATTT
This sequence comes from Cetoscarus ocellatus, assembly GCA_037902135.1. Classification (NCBI taxonomy): domain Eukaryota; kingdom Metazoa; phylum Chordata; class Actinopteri; order Labriformes; family Labridae; genus Cetoscarus; species Cetoscarus ocellatus. The sequence continues at coordinate 339,940 of JBAMNC010000091.1, forward strand.
GTGGTCACCTACAGTGGAAATGTCAATATGCAAAGCCATGTTAAAACAAAACACAGAATACCATCTGGAAGTAGCACTGTTGTGACTAATGACAACCAACTTAATTGTTATACAAAAAAGTTATATGACTCCAGTGCAATCACTAAAAAAAAAACATTATTTTTTAGAAAATTCTCAAAACAGCACAACGAGGAGCTTAACAATGGTGCCACAATAAAGTAATATTTGCACTTATGATTTTGGGAGAGTACAAATCCCTACACAATTCAAAAGGGAAAAGAGAAAACCTCAAGTAAGGTCTGGAAGAGACTTTGCAATAAAGAAAATGCTTTAAAAAAATCTTAAGAGATTACAGTGTCTTTGGTGCAAATTTTTCTGACTGATTCTGGTTAGCAAATTGATCTGCAGGGACATTTGAAAACAGTTTTCATATATCATTAGTTTTATTAAGCTGGTATTTGAGGATTGAACATGGGCAGAGGGCTGCCTTGGTTTTTAAAGGTGTGCCTAATAATGTGACTGCTAATGCATGAAGTACAAATATTGACAAAAATGTCCATTAAAACATATAAAAATCCCTAATTTACAGCAAATCAGTCACACATCATACTAAACATCAACATCTGTTGTCAATAACAAGTATTGCATCAGGTTCTGGGTTTTTCCAGCACTCTTTCTCTCTTAAGCTTCTCTAATTTGCTGAAGTGCCTGTAATTCTACAGCTGTCTCTCCTTCCTGCAGGAGCTGCTGCGTTCATCACAAGGCCTTTCAGAGGAGCGTGAGGATGTGAGAAGGAGGCTGACGGAGGCCACAGACCGGGTCCGCCAGCTGGAGGAGGACCTGCTGGGAGTCACCCAGAGAGGCCTGCAGAAGGAGACGGAGCTGGACTGGTGAGTTTAGCTAACACACGACGCGTCAACTGAGGTGATGTAGCACTGCGCAGTTATGAGAGTTCAAGAAACAGTAGAGGAGGATTTGTCACCTGTCCCGTGCTTCCTAAACATCTTTATCATTCTACTTGTCTACATGAAAGCGCAAATGGTGTAAAGGGACTTATTATAGCCTCAGAATGACAGCTTTTTGGCTTCAAAATAATTATATCTACACTAAAAGATAGCCGAACCTTCCATAAAAAAAGCTTTTTTCTCCTTTTTTCATCAATTAAAGTTTTGAAATAGAACCAGGACTGCCCCTGGCCACAATGCCATGCTTCAATTCAGTTCGTCACACCGCTTTGGGAAGAACTTTCAACCACACACACAGAGTGCTGTTTGAAATTTCCCCTAAAGTTTAAGCGTCAGATGCTGCACAGTGATACACTGCCTGGCCAAAAAAAAAGTCGCCGCCACAAAAAAAGGTCACACACTCTAATATTTTGTTGGACCAACTTTAGCGTTGATTACAGCATGCATTCGTTGTGGCATTGTTTCAGTAAGCTTCTGCAATGTCACAAGATTTATTTCCATCCAGTGTTGCATTAATTTTTTCATCAAGAGCTTGTATTGATGATGGGAGAGTCTGACCACTATGCAAAGCCTTCTCCAGCACATCCCAAAGATTCTCTATGAGGTTAAGGTCTGGACTCTGTGGTGGCCAATCCATGTGTGAAAATGATGTCTCATGCTCCCTGAACCACTCTTTCACAATTTGAGCCCGATGAATCCTGGCATTGTCATCTTGGAATAGGGAAGAAAAAATCCATTGATGGAATAACCTGGTCATTCAGTACATTCAGGTAGTCAGCTGACCTCATTCTTTGGACACATAATGTTGCTGAACCTAGACCTGACCAACTGCAGCAACCCCAGATCATAGCACTGCCCCCACAGGCTTGTACAGTAGGCACAAGGCATGATGGGTGCATAACTTCAGCTAACTCTCTTCTTACCCTGATGCTCCCATCACTCTGGAACAGGGTAAATCTGGACTCATTAGACCACATGACCTTCCTCCAGGACAGTTCTTAATCCAATTTTAGTATTTTCTGCAATCTCCTTAGATGTTTTCTCTTCTTGATGCATGCCAATGATTTGACCCTTCTTAAACAGACTAACATCTTTTCCATGAACACAGGATGTGTCTTTCGACATGGTTGTTTAAGAAATGAGAAGCTACTCATTGCATCAGCTGGGGTTTAATAACTTGTTGCCAGCTGAAAGACAATCGCCCATGCAGTAATTATCCAATAGGAGGCTCGTACCTATTTGCTTAGTTAAATCCAGGTGGCAACTTCTTTTTTGGCCAGGCAGTGTATAAATGGCTAAAGAGATATTGTGATAAAATGTCATTAAAACTATGGGATCCAGTAGGGATGCAACAATTCCCAAGATACTGACTTGACTTTATACAGCATCCATTGTCCACAATGCACGTGAATTGCAGAATTATAGGTTTTGCATATAGCTAGCTTCCATGTCTTATATTTTTTCCCTTATCACTGTTTAGTTGGTTTCTGTGACTAGGATAAGGTAACCCCTGCCCTCAAGTAGCATCCATACGTTTGCTTAAGTTGGGCGAAGGTATCACTCATTACTCTTGCATGATGAGCGATAATGTGCAACAGCAATATGAGGAAGCACAATTCTTCAAATCTGTAGCTGTAGAGGTTTTTTTGCACTTGTTAAACCTGAATATCAACTAAGTTAAGCCAATGAAATTGGCTATTGAGTCTCATGGGTTTCATAAAAGAATGTTATTTAACCAAACCACTGGTGCACAAACATTTATCAGTTCTTATAGGGGGACCATTGCCCTTATTACATCAGAACTACTATTGTTATTAAACCAAAATGCTGTGGCTTTTAGTTTAGTATGGCAAGAAAAACCCTGCTTCTATCTGTTTTAAAAGGATTGAAATAGTTCACACATTTGCAAAACCTGAAAATCTATAGCTCTTCAACCCAAAAATACGGCTATCTTGTCTCGACTTTGTAAAATGATGTCATTTTATCAGACACTTGGTGCACAAAAATACAAATGGCCTTACAAAGGGAAAAAAGCCACAATAGCATGAGCATTGTGCATTAAATTGAATCAAAATGTTGTACCTTTCCACAGTCAGCTTGGAAAAAAGAAAAGAAGAAGCATTGGCTTCTGCAGCAGATAAAAGATTCTTATGTGCTTGAACAGCCTCAAAGGGCAAACTAAACTTTGTTTTGTAGTTTATCCTGTTTGTTACTAATTTTGACCTAATGGTAAAGTGTGTGTTGAAATGATGAATGTCAGTTGCTCACATGAGTGGCTTTATGGTCACATCATGATGCGCTCTGTCAGCTCAGAAAATACATTTGTTTTTTCCAGAAATATATAATTAAATAGCATGTTATACTCAATAATCCCTTGCTCTGCCCCTAAAAATGACTGAAAATGTTTATGAATGGACCTTCACCCCCAAAATACCTAGAGCCGAACCAAAAGTTTGATTAAAAACTGAGATATGTTTGTATTGAACTGTGGGCTAAGTGTATTTTTGCATCACTAATAATATTTGATAAGATTCATAGATGTGTACAAAGATCAATGAATGTATAACACATAAAGGTCCAACTTGTCAAGTGCGCATGATAACTGATGGCTGAAAAGAGCTTAGAGTATATAAGGGAAATAAGTGAATACCAAAGGTCTCTTTGTTGTCATCTGTCCTACTGCCTCACTTCCTGGTCCCAAGCCTCGCAGACAACTTTAAAACCAATCATATCCATATACAACCAGACAATAAAAATAATGGACAAAAAACCTGTCCGATGGCATCACTGTCTCGTTTTAGAGAAACATAACATGCTTAGCTTTGAAAATTTCATTAGCTACTGTAATCTTAAAATGTTTTACAAATGCTTACAAAGTCTTGTTCCATCTATGCTTGGTGAATTTGCTAGCAGGAATCAGAACTCCAGTCGAGCGAACACACGGGCTTCTGTTAATGGTAATTGTCGAATTCCGATGCGTAAAACGTCCTTTGGACAATCAGCCTTCTCTGTCACAGGAGCTAAACTCTGGAGTAGTCTACCTACTGAGCTGAAAATGCAAACTAACTTCAAAGGCTTCAACAAAGGTATTAAATCATGGCTGAAAGAGCAACAATATTGTTCCCACATGTAAAACATTTGCTTGTATACATGTTTACCTGAAGGAACTTTTTCATTCACCTTTTTATTGAACTTTTATCTTCATCTGTTCTGGATGTTTTAATTCTGATATTTTTTCTAATGAACTGTGTTATGGGTATCTCTGTTATTCTTCATAAATTGCTCTTTGTACAATTTTAATCTTTAAAAGCCTCCCATGGACTGGTGTTGAAAATTAGCACTGTGCTATAAACACTTACAGCAGTGCATTTGGGACCTGTGTATATTTAAATATCACAGCATCAATGTTACTGTGTGTCCATGTCAAATAAACAATAAATAAATAAATAAATTGTCCTCTTTGTCACACAGGACTTTTTTTTACAGCTCTGTTGTTAAAGATCCCCCAATACTCACAAACATTACCAGATGTGTGTGTCATTTGATACGTGTTTTGTGAAGGGGCTCGTTTGACCCAAGCGCAGCCCCAACGGCTTAGCATGGCTTAATTGGCATTTAATGTTTTAAATTAGGTGTAATATTATTCAAACCAACTCATCAGAAACTGAAATCAGATTTTTGATTTCATTAGTGATTATGAAACTTTAATGACACACTGCCAGCCTGGTGCTTGTTGCCCTGAAGCTATTTACAACATAAATGATTTTGTTTAAATGTACAAATGAATCCACATATTTCATTTTTTTAAATACGTATTTGCATCTTTTTCCTTATAAGTTTGTGATGTTTCCATGCATTTGAAAGTACTTTTCCCAAAATGATTTCTCCTTATTGACAGCGATTTTTATTATTCCTTGTGACAGTTTACGAGACCGCCTTAAAAAGCTAACAGCAGAAAGAGACAGCCTTGAGAGCCAGTTGAAAAATGAGAAGGATGAGAGAGACTTATACAAGGTAGGAAGAAAGTTCTCCACTTACTTTGAAAGCAATTGGACTTAAAAAAGTCTGTCTTTATTTAACCTCAGCATGTCTCTTGTATTGTCTCTGGTAGGCCCACTTGCGCAGCACAGAGCTGGAGAACACTAAACTGAGTGCAGAGCTGCAGATGCTGAAGGCTGTGGAGTTAAACCGAGAGGTAACCATCGCCCAGTTTCAGGAGGAGCTGGAGAGGCTGAGAGCTTGTGTCGCACAGAGGGACAGTTTGGAAAAAGAGCTGCTGGCACACAAAGCTGACAAGGTAGAAATGATTGGAAATGTTACTAAAATGTCGGCTATCTTCTGTTTTTGCAATACCTGTCAATCTAATTATATTACCTCTTTGAACACATCTGCAGACAGAGCTAGCCCGTGTGCGTGAACAGCTCCGTCAGGCAGAGGAGCAGCTCCAGGCGTCCCGGCAGCAGGCCTCTCTTCTGGCCTCGGAGCTCCGTGACTCAGCCAGTGCCCGGGACCACACGATGACAGAGCTGTACCGCGCCCGCTTGGAAGCTGACAAACTCCGTGCCAGTCTGGCTGACGCTCAGGCTGAGTGCCAACGCATGGAGAGCCAGTTAGACCGTATGAGAAGCACTGCTCAGAGGGAAGTGGTTAGTGTCAAACATTCATCATCCTTTTTTTCTTTTCCTTTTAGGATTTAGTTTTTGGCCATATTATTCCTGTACTTAATAGGACAGCAAATGTATATAAAATCAGAGCAGGGCTGCTGCAGACCCTTGAAATATCGTCCGGCTTCTTAAATTTGAGTTTGGAAATATAGGGCTGTAAAAAGTCTTTAAAAGCCATATTTTACGTGTGAGAGATTTTACATTTTAGATGGCACAGTAATTAAGACCGTACCACATTTATTTTGGGCTCTTCAAAGTCAAGAGGCATTTTTACCTCCACCAAGGAGGTTATGTTTTTACCGGCGTTTGTCTGTTTGTGTTCAAGATAACTTGAGAAGTTATGGTTAATTTATGGTGGATTTGGATGAAATTTTCAGGAAATGTGTGGAATGGGATAAGGAAGAAATGATTCGATTTTGGGACCGATCCGGATCACCATCTGGATCCAGGATTTTTTTTAAGGATTCTTTAACATTGCCAGATAGGACCATGTTCGCCAAAGTGGACTGAAGCTGCTTATCGGAGATCTGCGCCCTCTGAGTGCTTTTCCAGTTCTATATTTGTTTGCCCTTTTTAATATTTTTCTTTTTGTCTGAAAAAACTGTTTGATGGTTTGTTTTGTACCCCTTTTCTAGCAAAACCCTAATTAAAAGACATGACTCTTACTTATTCATTCGCTTTGACTGACTTTATCAAACACTGGGCCCCAAAGCTGCATTTAAAAAGTCATTAAATAGATCTGAATAATGCTTTTCATGACCAAACATGTTCAAATATAAACAATTATGAATGTTTAGTGTAACAAAAAGGTTTGCAAATGTTGTTTGTTTAAACATTAAATGGTCAAAATTAGATAGATAGATAGACAGATAGACACTTTATCTCAGACTCAAAATCCATACCATCACAGTATAAAAATATAAATATTTGTAATAAAATAAAATGATTAAAATACAAAGAGACAGTTGCTCCAGTGTTTCCAGTAACACGAGAAATATCGAGTATCACTTAATGAGGGTTGAGTCAGTGACATCAAAATTTCATTTTCTGAAGCAGTTAATTAGCACATAAATTGGTACATTACATTTCTGAGAGCAGCGTGAAAAGTCGGGACATTACAAGTAACAAACAACTCACTTGCATTTGTCCATCTTGGCAATTTGAGAACTATTCTGAAAGCATCATTGTAAGTCACCTGCAACTTTTTCATTCTGGCTTTGCTGTATTTAGTCCACAGATGAGCAGTATACAGGGGAGTACAATAAGCTCTGAAGAGCTCTATTTCAACATTGTCTGTGCACATTGAAAATTTCCATGCTAGCATATTAGCTTGTGCATACATTTTGCTGCACTGACGCTGTATATCATCATCATCACTCAGATCACTCCTGATAATGTAATTAGATAAATCAAGCTACAAAAAAAATACTTTTTTTTTTTTTACAAAGTACAAGTAAAGAGGTAGATGTTTTTAATTTTTTAATCTCTGACCAAGTTTTTAAAAATAATATTCACATGAGTACAAAAACATCCACTTTGCACTCCTTGTATGCAGGTACGGCGTGCACTCTCTCATGTCTGTGTCTCCTCCCTCCCTTAAGAAGGCAAAGCAACCTATAATCATGTTATTTAAATATTGAGTAAATATTTAAATATACCCTGGCTTGTTACATTTTTGTTGAATAGCGGTCTTATAAATAAATTCTCAGTTCAAGTGTAAAATAGGAAAAAAAAGTTTCATCTACCATACCTGTGTTGATTATCTGATGGATTGTTTGATTTTTGGTGGTTCTGCAGAACAAAAAGATTGTATTAATTTTGTCTGTTTGGGTGGTAAAAGGACCTGTAATAGTCCTGTATTTGATTTGAAAATGTGTAGAAACCCTATCAGAGAACAAGAGAGGACTTGGAGGACTGTAACCTCCGCACTCTTCATGTCTGAGTCATGAACTTTCATCATCAGTCTATTTGACTTTGACAGCAAATTTCAGGGATTCTTTTTCTAATTTAATTTTCACACCACTTTTTTTTTCCCCAGGGCGTTGGAACAAGTGCAGAGATGATGCCCAGTGTCATGGTTGTGTCTGAGGCAGAGGCTGAGCTGCAGAGAGAGGTAGAGGAGCTGAAGCTGCGTCTTCACATGGCTGCGGAGCACTACAAGGAGAAATACCGGGAGTGTCAGCGCCTCCGCAGGCAGGTTGCCAAACTGAACACGACTGAGGTGCAGGGGGTGAGTACAGGGTAGAAAACCCCAGAAATTACATACACACAAGTACACATCAGTCAATATAGTTGTAAATTTCTTCTCTTGCTCATCACTTGTTGTTCTGTGTATTTTGGCAGGAGCCAAAGAGAAATGCTTCCACTGAGACAACACTGGAACCACTGACGCCTAGTCCAGAGTCTCCAACAGCAGGTACGCACACTCACATTAATGCATATGTCTATGAATGATTATGATATGAAGGAATGCAAGATCTTGACCCGGTATAATTTCAATTGAGTGTAATGATTGATAATTTAATGATATTTTGAACTGTAAAAGGTGTTTTACTTTAACTTGACAGGGTATAACTCCTTCTGTGTGACATGTAGATAATGCAAAATTACAATACATTTTTGTCCATTTTAAAATAGTTCAACAGGGTTAAATTAATTAAACTAAAAATTGAATACTTTGAATATTAATACAGTCATGTTCATAAAGGATATTTGTTTAAGTTAGTACCTTTTCAGTGCTGGTTCACTGGTTTTGTAAAGTCAAAACTAGATTTCTCTAGTTCCTAACATTCATAACTGGGTTTTACTGATTTAGTGAAGTGATAACTGGGCTTTCACTGCTTTTGTAAAGTCATAAGTGGGCTATCTCTGATGATTTTGTGAAGTCATTACTGGGTTTTCATTGTTTTTTTAACATTCATATCTTGGTTTTCACTTGTATTGTTAATTGATAACTGGGCTTTCACTGGTTTTGTAAAGGGGAGAGAATATTTCTCCCCCCTTTATATTCTAAATGTACGGTGACTGACCCCACTGGGGCAGCTGACATGGATACTCTTTAAAACACACCACTTGTAGTGGCCACACACTGATTAGTCAACTGTGGCTCCCTGGTTAACTTTGATTGGGACTTGTTTCTGAGTGGCCTCATGGCTGGAGCGATAGTCTCCCCAGTCAGAGAACATTGCTAACAGCGTAAGCATCCGTTCTCTATTGTGTCAAGACCATCTTTCCACCCTACATATTCTTTGTGTTAGGGGACTCTGTAAAGGTGCGTTCACACCGAACGTGACTTGGACGACCTCGGCGACCACTCTCCATGCAGAGTCAATGTACAGCCACGATCAACCACGACCACGTGCAACCAGATCTCATGCGATGTGACAGACAAGATCTGGGTGACTTGGTCGCATACTTTGAGACATGGGAGTGACACCCCTGTTGCTGCAGATGGGAACTCTGGAGTCGCTTTGGACGCGGACCAGGTCTTGGGGTCAGTCACCAACGTTGAAAAATTTGATCTCTTCAGGCGATGTCGTACCGTGAGAGCCAATCAAGCGTTGTGTGGGCGTGTGATGACACCCGTTACAGACTGTTTTTATTCCGGTTCACAGAGTGACAAACTATGTCCGTGTGGGGAAAATTAGTTTGTGAGTACATTAGTTCCACCTTGACGGACCGCAGAAAACTCGCAGACGATGCTGCTGCAGCCTATGGTGCTATGGAGGTAAGCTGATCATGGTTCCAGCACACCGGCATGCATCTTGGGCCTGCTGGATTATTTTGTTTGCATTTGGCCCAAACATGGCAGATGGAAACACCTGCAGCCTGAGTAGACAGCCCTGGTCCTCCTCTTGTTGTCATGACTGACATATCCAGAGGTGACGCCTCACTATCCGTAGTGAAGCCATAGCTCTGCCAACAGCTGCTGCTTGCTCCGTGATCAGCTTTGCTAGAGCGTAGACACTTGCTGCATTTCAGCAGCAAGACTGGAGCTTACCTGCTCCATGGATGGATTTCATGAGGGACAACAAAGCACCCAGAGATTGGTCCATGGAAGGTGGTGGTCCACAGCCATTCCTCTCTCGACCATTTACGCAGGCCAGTCTTCTACACAGACCTGACCAGCAGTGGGCTCCAGATGGTCTGGTGAATTGTTTTGACAACAGCTCCTCTAAAAAAGGAAGCAATGGTACTGGGAAGGAGCTTGGCTTGCCTGTCTAAATTACCAAGCCGGGAGGCTGTCCAGTCTTGCTCAGCTGGCATTGCTATGTACAAACCTGAGCAGCCTGACCAATAATCTGCTGATCGAAGGGCGGGCAATGATCATGCTCTTCTTCTATCTGCTTTGCTTTCACAATCCTCACCCTCTGAGCTAAATCCAAAAAATGTCCACCTCCACTTCTTCCAGGGCAGGGTGGAGAGATAGTCTTGACACGATAGAGAACTGGGTTTTCACTGGTTGTGTAGAGCTGGGAATTTTATTGAATTTCAATTATGATAGCATTTACTTTTTTTCACAATTATTTTAACACAATAATCAAGATTAAAAGATTACTGTGCCACATGACATGTCACACGTGCTTCTTTTTTTCCCATACATCGTTATTTTTAGATAGTTGTATTTCACTGACATTTTCATTCATTGCCTGTCTTTATTGTTCAGAATATTAAGAGTGTTTAAATTCTGTGATCTCATGTGGTGCATGTTGTCATGTCAATGAGTAATCCTGTCTTATAATTGTGATCTCAATATCTATCAAAATAATCATGATTATGATTTTTGCCATAATGGAGCATCCCTCCTATTGTGTACCTTTGTGTGTTTTTGCAGGAAATATAGCTGCAGCAGTCCTTCAAGAAGCAGCTGAGACAACAAACACTCCAGAAAGTGACAGAGAATCCACACACACTGATTTATATACCAGCACAGAGAGAGAGGGAAATCAGAGTGAAAAAATGCCAAGAGAGAGTGCTGAGGGAGAAACAAATCTTCAAGAAGACAAAGAGAAGGAAAAAGAGGAGAAGAAGGACAGCCTGCCAGACGAGAGCCTGAGGATGACGAGCTGGGTTGAGGTGGAGAACGAAAGCTCAAGTGCCAAAGAAGAGGAGGTGAGGGATGTCGTGGAGGAGCAGGTGCAGCAGGACGCTGAGGACAGGAGCACAGCAGAGGTAGAGAAGGATCAGACTTGTTCGGTGGAGGAGGAACTGGCGATGATGGAGGAGAAGTGGAGGGAGCAGTGTGCAATAAACGAGACGCTCAAGCAGAGACTAGCTGACGAGGAGGAAAGATTCAGGGTAAGGGAACACCTTCACAAAGTGGCAGACAGATAAGCAGCTCCCCAGGTCCAAAAGAGAAAGAGCTAATGAATCCTTAGTGAACACTTCACAGAAATGTTAAAACGCTCTCGTTCACAGCATATCTAGACCAGTTCTTCACAAACTGTGGACTGTGGCTCCTGAGTGGGCCCTGGGGCTACTGCAGACGGGCCAAAAGAGATCACTGAATGAAAAACATATGCATAATTTTTAAATTTAGCCTCATAAAGGGTTGCAAAGGGATGGAAAATTTCTGGTAAATTTCCAGAAGTTTCCATGATAGGTTAAGCTGGGGAATTTTGGAAATATTCAGAACTGGAAATTTGCCATGGGAATTAAGGAAATTATGGGGATTTATGGGAATTAACTGGAATTTGGGGGTAATTTAAACACACTGTATCATTTCCAAACATGAATATTAACATTTTATTTTGTCATAGACAGACATCCATGCAAAACAGTGCAATTTAAAAACATTATATTTGAACAGATGTATTTGTAAGCAGAAATTTATCAAGTTTTGATTATTTTGTTGAACAACTAATGTCAACTTCACTTGATGCAGCTCAAATGTGTGGTTTCAGCAGTCCAGCGTTCGAGACTCATCTGGTCATTTGATGAAGGAATGCACAGTGCATGTAGGGGGTGTGGCCTCAGTAACCCTGCAGTAAGCAGTGTGCATGTGGTTATGGAATAGCAAAAATATGAAGTATACTTGCATTAAATTTTCCCAACTTTTTTTAAGGGCCGACCTTCAGTTTTGTAGGTTCCAGGTTCATTTCTGTTTATTCCAATAAATTTCTGTTAATTCCCGTGGACAGTTTCAAACCATTGCAACCCGACTTACATGTCAGCTTTTTATTGTTGATTTTGTAAGATGCCCAAAACTAATGCTACCGTTAAACCAGTGTTGAAGGAGGTGGTTACACTCCACTGAACATTGTGCTGTGCCATTCACCTCCTGATTATTATCTATGCCACAGGTAAACATTAATGTAACCAGGACAGATTTGACAGAGTCATAAGGTTTAAAAAGATCAGTATCAGGAAAGGGAATATAAGTGACTCTGCAGAGGCCTGATGAAAACATCATAGGTGGTAGCCCTTTAGTTGTACCTCATGACTCCACAAATGCTTTTCTCTGAACATTTTTGGCAAAACTTTCTGTCAAGGCTGCAGTCCTCACCATTAATTTGTGTAATGGCTGCTTTTTAGACATCATAAAGACATAATAAGAACATAATTCTACATATATCCTGTAGCTGATTGGCCTTAACAAATATTTTTACCTTAATACCCCCTTAATTACTGCTTATTGATTGTAAGTTAGAGACTTGTATATATTTCCTATTATCTTGACTGGCTTTACTATGGCCTATATAAGGTGGTAGTATCACATAAATAGATACTGTCCAATAATATTTCTCAATATTAAAGGGTCTATTCTCGTGAACCAAATCACAAATCTCCAGTGTTGTGTAATTACTGATTATTAAGGTGATGTAATTCAGAAAAAGCTTGCTGATCTACGACTGGATGAATGAATTATGTATTCTCCTTAATGCATTTATTTTGTACCTTAATTTGGTTTAAAGTTTATAAAACTCACTCACCAACATGGAATGTAACTAATAGCACTGTTTTATAAAATATATAAAGAACAAAAAAAAAATGGAAATAGGAGGTTTGTGTTTAATAGTGATGAAATGTCCCCACTGTCCCAAGTGAGGCCTTTTTTAAAATGTAATTACTTACTTATTCACATATATGTCCTTTTATTTATTTCTAAGTCTATCCACTTTTTACACTTAAAACACTGAATACAGCTCACAACTAATACTTCTATATAGTATATTCCTCAAAATGCCTACAGGATGCACATGCTCTATTACAGTTGTAAAAAAAATCACTTCCAACATTTTCAGACATTGAGTTTACCTAATCTGGTTTGGTATTTATTACTTTTATTTATCTAATTTTTAAAAGTGTGAAAACAGAAAGTCATAAACTGGTCTTCCCATTAGATTGGTCCCTGGTCAGGTGGACTTAGTTATCAGTCAGACTAGCATAACTAAAACTTGAAGTCTGTGCTTTGCTTTATGACAATAAACCATTTTCATTCAACTTGAGGAAAAGCTGCTCTAATAGTTTTGCTGCTGTTTAAGGGCCATGCTAATTAGAGTTAATTCAGATCATAATTAATGTACCAACAAGGTCCTGACTTTCTATCGATAAATAGTTATTAGGATGGCATAAAGAGAAAACTCTTAGCTTGTGGCCTGTTAACTTTTGATGAGGTACTAATAAGCTTTACTAGCATACCAATAAGCAGACAGTAAATGGTGAATATTCTGACCTGAAACAAAAGTGTTACCTGCTTTTATGTTTCATGTGGTATTGTTAAGTTGTCTACATTTCATCAGCAAACTTAGGCATTGAAGGTCTTCATCTCTGAAATTAAATGTTGAGGGTTAGTTCTTTGAGTTTTATGTTATGGTAATATAAAAGTTTTGGTGGTCCATAAAAATATTAGTTTTCAAATGGAAGGAGCAGCATACCTGAGTTTTGGAAAGAAACATTTAGACAAAACCACTTAAACTCTTCCCTCTAATGTACAGGAAGTGCAGGTTAGTGCATTACATTGTTCTGTGATCCTTTCTCCTTTTACGAGCCAATTAACTGGTCTTTAACTTTTATTTGGAGTATCATTTGATGGAGTTTTTTAGGCCATAATTTTTGTTTATTGCTCCAGAGTCAATAAAAGATTAATTTGTTCATTCTCTTATTCAATCATTTATTCATAGATAAACCTAGAGCAAATGTTGACTAATTATTTTTTAAAGACCCTTTACAGTGGAACAGGTAACTGAATTATGCATGAGGAGAAACAAATCCTTAATATTCAGCTTTTAAAAGCATTTTACAGAGGAGATGGAAAGGATTTTTTTTGCCTAATTACCCCATGCTGGTCAGATAACCACTTAATTTTATAATTCAAATTTAACTTGATGGATTAAGATTGATTTATTATTAATAGAATTTATTATTTCAAAGATTTATTTTGGGGCTTCTTTAGGCCTCATTGAAGAGGGTAGTGGATGTTAGAGGTGTAAGACAAGACAGATACACCAATATATTGTGATATTTTAAAGACATTATGGAAATTTGTTTTGTATTTTAGTTCAGCCTCTGGTCACTTGTGATGTATTGCCCTGTTTATTGTATTATGATATATCGTATCATCAGGAATGTATTGCAATATTGTATTGCCAGCTTCTCAGCCGTACTTACCCCTAGAGGATGTAGAAGTAAAAATGGAGACTTGAATCCAGGCAGCTTGCTTGGGAGTCTGAAGCTTCCTTTCAAGGGCACTGGCACCCCCTGCTGTAGTTTAATTCATATGAAACTTTAAAATAATCTCATTCTTAGACCTGATGTAAAAAATATGGTGCACAAAACAAGGTTGCAGATAAAGTGACAGTCTAAAACTACTGTGGCATTTTTGCATTAATATTTACGCTGCGTGTATTTAGATGGAATCAAAGTATCTAGCCATCAGCTTGCGTAAGAGGGCATTAATTTTTGTTGTGATCTCAAAGATTTAAGTGGCCAACACCAGTTGGATGCTATGTCATGCACCTTGCTTTCTAGAAGAATCCCCTCAGTCTGACAGAAAAGTTAAAAGGGGGCAGCTAAAAAAGGTCCAGGAGAAAATTCGGCAGCTTAAGTTCACATTTTCACCTCACCCTTAAGATGTTGGCGGTTTGTCAGGAGTCTTGTGCATGTGTGGAAGAAGATGTAGTGAGGATCAGCCTTGTCCCCATTTGATGCTGTTGCTTGTTGTCTGCACCTCCATGATGTGTGATCCCCCTCCAAGTCTGAGGTTTGTTGACAAAAGGAGGGTTTAACTAGTGACAGCACTTGGATAGATGATTAATTGAACTGTTGTGTTAATTGGCTTATAAATGTCAACAATTACACAGAGTCACTCATTACAGTTAGCTTGCATTCACGTGGTTACTCCATGCTTTAACATTACACAATGTGTCCACCTTTGTGTGTGGTATGTCTGTGTGCATGATTCAGCAGCAGCACTTAAGCTTGTTGCGTCTGTCCGGAGCTGTTGTGTTTTGCGTGCAAATGTCCGCCAAAGTACCTACCAGCATTTAATCTTTCTGAGTGAGTGTGTGTTTATCAGCGCTGTAAATAAGGCTCACCCCCCTGCCTTTGATAGAGTCTCCTGTCTGAAGTGAGGGCCCAGGGCTCAGAGCTGCTCTTAATGGCCCGTAGACTGACAAGAGAGGCAGCCGCAGAGTGCCATGCTTTACGGCTGTTTACATCAGCCACCCTGAGGAAAGAGCGAGGGAGGGGGGGACAGAGAGGGAGACACAGAAACCCACTATTGCAGAATCCTTTCACCTGAACTTAACCTCCTAACGTTGCATCGTAAATTAATGAAAGAGGAGGAGGGGGAGAGAGGGGGCACAGAGATGAAAGAGAGTCAAGGGGGATAGAAGAAGAAGCAAACAGAATTGAGGAGTGAAAAAAAGCTGGATAGACAGACAGACATGAAGCAGAAAGAGAAACCAGCGGAGGAGGGGATTTGGATCCTTTGTAATGGGATAAAATGAGAGAGCCATGTAAACTATCCCACAGGGTCAGTCCTGTTCAGAAGTAAGAGATTTACTACGAACCCCCACTCTGGCCTACACACGCACACTGTTTCTGAGGCTTTACAGTAAGCACAGCACACTTGACTCAGCTCCAGGTTAAATAAGACTCAACTGAACAAATATTTTGTTCCCTTGCTTGTCTGTGTGTCTGTCTATTGATACTTCATTCAGTCTGTTAACACTTAAAGAGATAAAATCCAACTTAATAGCGCGGAAGATGGAGGGATGGGACGAGTGAGCCTTAAAAAGTTGAATGAGTAACTCAAAAAAAGCTCAACATTGTTGTTAATGAAGGAAGTGACGGAGTGTTTTGTTGAAGCCCAGGCCAAAATACATTCTCATATTTTGTTGCACTTCTGTAAATCACACACTTATTCCCAACCCCCTACTCACTTTATAGTTGGGTGAATGTGGTGGACCATACAGTGCAC
This sequence comes from Cetoscarus ocellatus, assembly GCA_037902135.1. Lineage (NCBI taxonomy): Eukaryota > Metazoa > Chordata > Actinopteri > Labriformes > Labridae > Cetoscarus > Cetoscarus ocellatus. The sequence continues at coordinate 355,992 of JBAMNC010000091.1, forward strand.
TCATTGCTGCCTTACAAAAACAACTTTCAGCGCTACCCCAGCTGCTAAAAATGACACCATCTCTGTCAAACAGATTATACATGTATCAGTAACAGCTGGGGATTGATAATAATCTGAACTGACTAATATTTATCTTATGGTTTTAACTTGAATTTCAACACAGACTTCAGCACTTGATAAGTATTATTAACTAACAGGACTGAAAACAAAATTTGTGGAGCAGCTAGACAGTAGGTGATCATAATCATTATCACAGTTTTTGCAAATAGAATCATATTTTTAAGCTGTAGTGTTAAATCAATTGAACAATCAACAAGTCAGTTCACTAAAAACAATCTTCAACAATCTGAACAACAGAGTCAGTCATTTACAAATCATTAACTGTCTTCATGCCTTTTTGCCTTTTTAAAAAAATCGTTGTACATTGTTAATATTTTGCAGATCTGTTAAAAATCGGCATGACTGAAAAACTGTAAGACACGTCTTGTAAATTAATGAAAAATTGCCAGTACAATATAATACAGTATTGATAAATTTAACCAATAATGGAAGACATTGTAGGCTTAAGTTTGGTTCCATCCCATAATGTTCTTAAGCAGAGATAACGTGACTAATGTGACTTCTCTTCCAGAAATCTGGCTTGTTATTGATTTTAATTTAACTTTTGCATAGATACCTTAATTATAAGTTACGTTATTCACTCCTCCCTGATGTTTTGTGTCCGTAGGTGCAGATGGCAGAGCGAGCCAACGAGGTGACGGAGTTGAAACGCAACCTCGCCCAGGCCCTCAAAGACAAGGAGCAGCTCCAGGAGGTAGAGCAGCCACTACAAGAAATCATTATTTATCCCTCAGCTCCTCATGGGAGACGACACATTACTATGGCAACATAATGATGTTCTAACTTCGGTGATACAATTATCACATTGCTGGTGATAAAAATCCTTTTCAAATAAGAAAGACAACGCTCTGATCAGATTCCCTTTCCAATTTGACTCACCAGGTCACCTGTTCATGACTCCTCAGGGTGGCATTCATAATTAAGGGGAATTTTCCTAAGGAGAAGAGGACAGTATTGTAATGTAACAGCAGTAAAAAATCAAAAGCACTACAAGAAGTGGAACTGACTCCAATTGTAGCAACTAAACACATTAAGCCAACGTTTTACTTGCTATGGAGCATATGGTAATCTTTATTTAATCAGAGGATATTTTGTCCATCAGAGAGATCAAACCATTAGTGATTGATTAATAAGATGGTCTGCCCTCATCTCTCTTCCTGTGCCCATGCACATCTTCTGAGGAATGTGAGCACACAAACGCATATGCCTCCAGAGGAGAGCTCAAGTCTGTCAAATTTTAAATATATTTACTGATGTGCAATCTATCCCATTCAGTATAAATCTACACATGTTGCTGATACAAATCCTGAAGCTTGTTTTTGTCTTGGGTCATGAACAAGAAGTTTAACTCCACTTTAGTGTTGATGGCTTCATCCTGACAGTCTCTTGAGGTTTTTGTGCCCAGCTGTCACAAAATTCCTGTCCTTGGGCAAGATGTGAGTTTAAATTGGTGTGAAAAAGTTCAGGGTGACCTGTGGTGTAAGCAGCTCTCTGAGTAGTCAGGTGGAAAGGCTCTGTACAAGCTCAAGTTAATTGAAATGCAGCTTTGAAAACTAATTCCTGTGAAAAAAGTGAATTAAATATTAATAACCTGGCAGATAAAGTTGTCAAAAAATAAAATTGGGAAGGGATAAATAACCAGCTATAAACACATATGGTTTAAACCTGCCTGTAATTTGTTTTTCTTTATTAACCATACTTTATGTATAGTTAACCAAGATTTAATGGTGTTAAAGCTTGTGATTAGTTATTAACATTTGTCTAACTGACTGGTAGAGCTAAATGTACTATCTGTACCATATATTATTGTACCATATAATATTGTGACATTATTTTGTGATTCCCTCCCTCGACAAGTGCCTCTGCTTCACAGCCAGATTTTTAAAATTGTATTTCTGCTACAGTGGCCGTGAGAATCAATCTAACTAATGTAAATATGCCAAAAGAGTAGCTTTTACCTGCAGTCCCTGGCCTCATGTTGGAATAGGTTTTCAATTAAGATTAACATGAACCAAGGAGGGATTAATGAAAAAAAACATAATAATTTGGGTGTAAGAACCTTGCATCCATCCATAAACAAAATATTGCTTTTGATATTTTTGATAAGAGATCTAATTATTCCTGTGATATTCAATTCATAAACAATGTAAAAACTGAAGGCTGACCTCACTGTGTTAGCTGGCTCCATGTCATTTTAAAGTTACATCCTGTCTCATTAAATGTAGTCATGAAGACATCTGCCTGAGCTTTCCACAGTTCTCTTATTTCTTGACACAGCAAAATGATATATGTCATTATACAATGTGCAACTAATGGTTTTTTTTCATGCAACATCTCATTCTTTCGTAAGTCTCTGTTACACCAAGGTCAAACTACATGACTTTTTTCATCAGATGCGACAGTCACTACTTTGTTTTAGGCGACCATAAAATTGTGCTGTGAATCATCCACCAAGCACGACAATACATGATTGAAATCAACTGCACATAATGACCAACATTATGACTTATAAAGAAGGAGGGGTTACACTGCACAGCAAACAAACATACTGTAACTAGAGCACTCACCAAGACACTAAGGTGCTCTGCTGTTTCTTCCCAGCATTTCTCCTTTTATAGTTGGATGGTAACAGCTCTACAACACATCTAAAGGGCAGGGATGTAGTTAATTTTGTCTCTGTCTCCTAGCTCTCATGGCATCACCTTTAGTCTGTTTACATCCTTGATTATAATCATTAGACAAAATTAAGACCTGCTAGACTTTTTGTTGTGAGGCAGTCCAGACTGGTCTGTTATTGTGGGTCAGTATGACACACTACATGAAACAATACAAACGTTTTTTGTGGCCAAATGGCGCCAAAACTCTAATAGTGCATATATATAGTGCGTAAATAGTGTAGTCTGACCTTGGCATTACAAGTCTCCCTCGCAACAACTCAAATTTTGATTAAAAAACAGATGTTAATCGAGACAAAAGTTTTCTACATTAGAAAAGCCTAGTGTTATCTCAACCCATAGATATGGTGGCTCTTCACTGAAGTCCATTTGGGGAGCTTCACATTCAAATATGTGGGCCTCAGTGTAGTGCAGAATCTCCTTCCCCACTTCCCACTAATTAAAACATCTATACTTGCTTCTTTCTCCCATCGGTACAGTACCATTAGACAGAGCAAATGCCACGCGACGTGTCTGTTTCACCTTCCCAACCCTGGTTTAAATGTTAAACCTGATAGCTGCGCACTAATGAAGTCTTTAAGGGGGGAGGTCAGGGGGGAGTCGCAAGGGGAAGGAGGGAATGGGAGCGCACCTCCATCTGCAGAGCGAGAGCAGTTGGAGCCAGTCTGACACCCATTACAGTAATGAGTAGGGTACTAATGCTCGTGCTCAGATATAATCACAAAGGGCAGAAACAATGTAGAGGGAAACTTAACTTTCAGCTGAAAATGCTAAAGTCTCTGAGGGAAATGTGTGTCATGGAGACATTTCTGAAATTCCTTCCGCACATTTATTCTTAGCATTCACTCTCTCATCAAAGAGGAACCTAAGCCAAGGAAAAAGTCTGTGAAGGGGATTGATGATAAAATTCAAAGAGCTGATCAAGGGACCGACAGAAAGTATGTGCTGGCATATAAATATTTTAGTCAGAAATGTTTTATAGGCTCAGAAACATTTTGAGAGTTTTCTCAGTTTTTCAGTTTTTTCTGTCCGCACAGGGACACCCTAAACAGAGTTTTAAAAAATCTTAAAAACATGTGGACATAGCCTGAATGTGTGTGTGTGTGTGTGTGTGTGCGTGTGCGTGTGTGTGGCCTCCTGGCTCTGTTCTTTGAGTGAGAGCACAATGCAAAGGCTGGAATTAGTCTGAGCTCTTTCTTTTTCTTGTTTTGCATTGAAAGCACAACTTTTGTGATGCTCTTTCCTCCAGGAGCTGCAGCGCTTTGTTTGCAGGCAGAGAGACCAGGAAGCTTGTGTTCAGGGTGCTGAGATGAGGCAGCCCATGGTGCTGCGATACCCCCTGCCATATCCTCAGGACCCCTCTCCTCCTCCCCTGGTGCCACAGAGGCCTGCAGAGCTGCAATTTGGAAATCCCTACTCTACAGACACCACAAGAGGTAGGAGGAATTATGAACTAACTGAACAATTTTTCATGTTTTCTGTAACTGTTTGATCAGAGTGACAGTTTTCAGGATCATAACAGGTCTTTCAAAAGTCTTGTGAAGTCTTAGATTAGGATTTTAAAATGCAAATTAGAGTTTCAGTTATCTTGACCTGTGCTGTGTTTTCAGTATGATTTGTTGTCGCAAAAGAGTTATTTTTTAAGCTTATTAACCCCTTCTTAATAAACATATGTTAAAATAGTTATTGAAAGAATATTAAAATGATTGATAAGTGTGATTTATGTGCACTACTCAAAGATAATTTATATTTAAATATGTACATTATGTGCAGGGCAGAACATCTCTGCTGCAAATATACATTAATTATAATTAATAACTAAAAACAAGATTTTGTGGCATGTGTGAACTGAAAGAAATTTACATCTCCTGCTATTTTAAAATTTCAGGGGGTCTTATTGCAATTTCATTTTGATCAAATATTCAGCCCTAATTTAAGGTCATCTATGGGGCTTTTCCAGTATGTGGTATTTGCTCGACTTGGCTCAACTTCTCTGTGTTAATTTGCTTCTCAATTAGGGATGGCTACACTAACAGTTTAAAGAGTTGTGTTTGTTCCACATGACGGGAACTTGGAACGAAACACATCTCTCGAGGCCACATATAAACATGCACCCACAGCTGATAGTTAAAAATGCTGGTTTCTTGCTATCAAAGGGATGCACATTTGGCCAGAACAATGGCCCAAGTCTGACTTTTTTTGCCCATATGAGACTCATATCTGATCTTTTTATGACAGTCTGAATGGCACAGTCCATTTTTGTCAAATCAGACCCAGGCCACTTTCATAGGTGGTCCTTCATCATACGTATCTGATGTTTCCCAAAGCCGCATTTCATCCGACTTTTACATTATTGAAGTGAGACAGACATCCCAAATCTGCACCAGAGGAGGCAGGATGTGGCAAGATCCGACATTAATGGTAGACAAAACAATTAAAGATGAACTCTCTGTCAGTGAAGCCCCTAACGTTACAATCCCTCTACTCCCGTCTCAGACACCGCATCTGGTCATACCTCTGTACAGCGGTAGCAGCTGCTGCTCTTCATAAGGCCATCGTTCAAATGTGTGTTTTTTTTTCTGAGTCTTCTTCTCCTTATCACTTTGTTGTAATTTTGTCAGCTCCAATTGCAAACAACTTCAAAACTTATACACACATGATACACACATCACTTTCGTATTTACTAGTCAAGCATACAGGAGGTCACAGGCTCTGCAGGTGTAGTATTAAGCCCTTTGACAATATTGGACAGACTTTCCTTGATTATCAGTCATAGAAAAAGAAAACAAGTGCTCTAGGTCTCCATTAACTAAAACGGTGGCTGCATGAGTCTGCTTTAGATCACATGACCCACATCACAGCTCAATGCTGCGGTGTGACTGTTGTGCATGGGCACATTGCAGTTACAGTGGGAAAAAGGCGTTAGCCTTATTTTAGACCGGATGTTGTTTGATGCTTGCAAATCATCCTTGGAACAAAATATATCACACAGGGGTCAGCTCTATCGCCTCTGTTACCCCTTTGTTTTAGTGTGGATGCCATGGTAGTTTCGTACAGCCACTCTATGGCAACCCTGCCTTCTTTAAAGAGGAACTTACAAAGTCTATACTGTAATGAAAGACAGAGCAGGTGGTTTTCAAACCATGTAGGATCGAGCCGAGTGGAGTAGATACCATAAATGCAAAATCCCCATTTATGTTTTGAAAACTCTTCTTTACTTTTGTGGTAGCCTTTTGAAATAAACATGTCTGATGACCCCAACATATCTACACTTTTTAGTGAGCTTTCAGTGTCCTTTTTTAATCAGTCTTTCTGGGGGTTTGTTTGTTCAAGTGACAATCCTCAGCATTGAAGCAATACTTTCTGTGGGGTGTTGTGTAATCAGTCTCAAACTGTTAGTGAAGGGGAATAGAAATGCAAGCTTGAGGAAAGATGGCTTCAAGATGTGAAATAAAGGAAATGATTGCCAAAAACTGGATAATGGGTGAGGAATAAAAGAAGCCACAGACAGTGTTGATCATTCCCACAAAAGTCTACAGCCATGGAGACAAGCAGGATAGCAGCACAACAGAGGAATTTCTCTGACACAAACAGCAGAGCAAGTACTCACATCCACACGCACAGAACTAACGGCACATCATCCACCCCATGGTCAGAGTTGTGTATGTTTGCAACATGTTCCCTCCTGTGCAAGTTTGAATAAAAAGTAACGTGAAGTGTGTTCCCTTTATGTAACTCTGACACGTGCTGGAATATGTCAATGTGGATTGTCTCGATCCAGGGCTGCAGCCGTTAACATCTCTGTTTAAACTGCTAAAACATCAGCTTGGATGTGAGTTTAAACCGATGTCTCGCTTGGTAATGTCCAAAATGGGCTAAAGGAGCAGCTAAATGTGCTAAAGCACTGCTAACTTGCTGATTGATGTGTTAATCTCCATCATGATAAATAAGACTTCTGAAAAGACTTTCACAATAAAAGTCATATTGTGTAATTATAGGTGAATGCTTTTATTTTTAAAGCATTTGAACAGCTGAAATAGGAGTTAATATCATTATTGTAATATTGTTGCCCAATAATCGTGAGTTGAAAATCCAATATTGCGACAGCCCTAATTTGGTGCGTCTCTTTTTTCTAGACCGGGCAGAAGTTAACACGTCTCCCGAGCACATGTCCCGTCCCCCACCTGAAGCCCCTACCTGTGCCCCTCCCTGTGCACCCCCAATCACACCCCCGAGTCCCAGCACGGGGGTACCGGACTGGAAACGAGAGGTGGTCTGCATGCAGCCCACCCGCAGCACCACCCCGCCTGAGGGCCTAGAGCACCCGGCAGAGGAGCCAAGAAATGTAAGAGCTTGTAAACAGAGTGGTTTTGAATATAAAATCCAATCTGAGGTGACATTCAATTTGAAGCCAGTAATTAAGGACTCTTCACGACTAAAATGTTTACTGTGTTCGTCAGTAAGGCTTTACATGCATTAAATTATGAGCAGATAATTCTTAATTTCATGAAGAACAAATGCTTTGATCATTAATCAGCATCATGGTATGATTTTACCCGATTTCTCCCTGTAAAATAGAACCCATTTTTCAAATATCATCTCATTTGTATTTGCTTCCAAGCCCTTGCTTTTTCTTTGTATCAAACACAAAAGCGTCGCCACTGTATGTCCCCGCTCTCTCTAGAGGACCCGTCCTTACTGATAAGTAGCTTGCCCTTAAAAGATGAAGCTTTGATCTCATTTGCATAAAGCTCTAATTAACGTCACTCCCTCAGAGCTCAAGAGACACAAGGATAACAAGAGCTTAGAGAGTAATTGGGGCAGATTTTGCAAAAGGGACAAACCCCATAACATTTAGTATTACATACTTAAATTTAAGTGGTTTGTTTATTTTCTTCCACTTCAATGTTTTTTTCTTCTCTTTTTTTTTTAGTAAACATCTTTGAAGGCTATGTTCCTGAGAGCATAGAGTACTATAAGCATGAAATCGACCATCACATTCCAATCTTCTCCTGTGTTTGTCCTCTGTTTCAAAAGGCCGCTGAAGGGGCTCAACCATCCTGTGACCATCAGTCCAACAGACGCAGCGAAGCCAGGAGCAGCTTCTGTTTTGACTCTAGGTACTGTGAAAACCCACTCATTTAAAAAAAGAATGTGAAATCAAGTTGTTTCACTGGAAGCCATATGACGTCAAATACAAGCAAAGATGACCACATCATCAATAAGAGGACAAAGAGCAGGTTATTTTTCAAAATAGCCCCCTCGTCAGAGTCACAGGTCATGAGCCTGACAAAGGAAAAGGAAGAGCTGTAGAGCTGATTTCACTCTGTGACAGTGCTTGTTTTCATGTCATGTTTTGCAACATTTTCATTTTCACTGATACAGGATACAACTACTGTATGTTACATCTCTGAAATACTCTGAGCCCTGTTTTGCTCTCTGAAATGCTTGCCTGAATGTGCGTGTTGCACAGCTCTTTGGGATTCACCAACTATGCTTCGCTATTGTATAAGCTAGTGTAACAGAGGGATGGACAGTGTGCCTTGATTGTACAGTTCATAGGTGCATTTCGGGCACAACTAGACAAACCATTACGAGTGTCAGGTTTGCAAAGGGGTGAAAAATTTCCAATAAATTTCCAGAAACTTTCCATTGAAAGTAAAGCTGGGAGAATTCTGAGAATATTACAAATTTGACACTTTCCATGGAAATGATGGGAACTCATGTGGATTAACTGGAAATTGGGGGTAAAGTAAACAAACTTTGTCATGTCCAAACATACATACAAACATTTTGTTGTGTCATAGGGAGACATCCATGCAAAATAATACAATAAAAAAAAAATTAAATTCCAGCAGATTTATTTGTAAATAGAATTTTATCAAGTTTTATTCATTTTATTGAACAATAAGTCATGATCAGTTCATGTAGATCCACGGGCTCAAACATGTGTCCTCAGTAGTCCAGAGCTCTTGAATCATCTGGTCATGTGATGGAGGAATGCAGTTGTTTTCACCTAAAACTCTTTAAACTATGCAGAGCCGGTGGCACCACCTACAGCAGAGCATAGCCCCAGCTTTCATGGTGACTAGTTTTGTACAGATGCAGAGCTGATCTCTGTCACTGTGGCTAGAGTTCAGGTCAATACCATGTACATCAAAAATCCAAACTAGCTCTTTATGTAGTTGAGGCATGAGACCAACTTTTGAGTGGTTTAAGGCACAATCATTTTCTGCATCCTCAAGGTAGGAACACACCAGCTTTGTGCCTGACCACTCAAGTTTAGACAAAAACAAACCCCCTGGTGCAACAAGATGCACGAGCTTTGCTATTTAAACAACACCTGCATCAAGTGGAAAACAGAAGAAGAAGCCTACACTGCATGCTAAAATGCTTTGCCCTGCGTATGAGGTAGAGTTCTTAGCGTCTCTTTTTGACAGAGGTAATCAAAAAACTTCCTACATCCTGCTACAATTCAATGTATTGACTAATGACCAGAAAGTTGAAATGGAATTAACAGAGTGTGATATGGACTTTCAGGAGAAAGATGTTTAGATCTTACGCCTTGAGTTTTTTTGGTAACTGTTTTTATTTTTTTTATGTATTTAACTTTTATTTAACCAGGTAAAAACCCATTGAGATCAAGGTCTCTTTCACAGGGGTGACCTGGCCAAGAGGTCAGCAACACAGGTCATGAAAACATCATCATTCTCTTTCAGGAACCAAAAGATTTCACATTTGTTCAGGTGCTAGGCCTGATCACATCTGTTGGATATTGAAATTTTTCTCCAGGATCAGATGAAAGATTTTTGTTTCACCAATGAAACGGATCTCCAAAAACAGATTTGTATTTTTTTTCCTGTGAATGCAGCATGTCTCTGTAAACACACGCAACCACTGATGTAACACCTCCTTGATAATGTTTCATTCTCAGAGTTCTTAGAGGAAAGTTTTCATTATAAAATCCACACTCATCAGTCTCTCAACTGTGTCACTCCACCACCCCCTCCCCATTTCCACCCCCAGGAGCGACGTCCACAAGCGCTGCCCTTTATGTGAGGTGATCTTCCCACCCCACTTCGAGCAGCGCAGCTTCGAGCAGCACGTGGAGAGCCACTGGAAGGTGTGTCCAGTCTGCTCCGAGCAGTTCCCCCTCAACTGTCAGCAGCAGCTCTTCGAGAGACACGTTCTCACGCACTTTGACGGCCACGTGCTCAACTTCGAGCAGATCGAGTGAAGGATGAAGAGGAGACGCGATGATTCATATGGGTGAAAATAGGAGCGTCGTCAGCTATTAGTTCAATGATTGGTTGGTTACTCATTCATATACAATCATTAGCACTTTTTTGGTCTTGAAACAGTTTAGAAGAATGTAGTCCAGGAGTTTGTTCTTCGTGGTCACCTTAATACACATCAAGTCGAAGGATTTTTAAGACAGGCGGTCGTTTTCCTTATTACTTTTATTCTCATTTTTCTGCTTTGAAAGAGTAAAGCACCACTAATAGTGCATGTTTTAATCTACAGTTTAGTCTATGAGAGAAGTCGAGAGTGAACTTTAGCTGGAGCTTGGACCAGGTAATATAGAAGATCATGTAAAAGTCTGTGGGCTTCTTTTACACAGAAAAAATCTGAAAAAATAAGCTAAACTCTCCTTTCTTAAAACAGCCCATCCTTAAATCGTCCACATGGTCAAAGCTAGTATTACAAAAGATTTTTTAAGTGTAAATGTGGAGAAAGATCAGAGTAAGTGGCGTCTTCAGGACTAAGGTGAGTGTGTATGTCTTTATAGAGGGTGATGGAGACTTTCTTGACTTGAATGGGAGTGAATCTTTGATTTCTCCCAAATCTAAAGTACTGCTGTACGTATGATAGTGTTACGCAAAGTAAGCAGACGGTTTTAAGAAACACAGCACTATGTTTTCATGTATCTGCACTAAAAAAAGGCTTTATTATGAATGTACTGTACATATGAAAATAAGTGTAAATCGTGGAGAGACTTGTTGTGACCCCCCCCATTGTTACTTGCTTTATGTTTGAAAGATTGAGAAGCGTCCGTCATATGCTGGTCTTTTCATGTTATTGTATCAAAATTCAGGCAAAAAAAAACAAACTGCAGGACACTTTAATCATAAAACAATGAAAAGAGAATTGTAAAGAAAAAGCGTCATTGTGTGCAGGTTTATGTTGAGTGAGTGTCTTTTGTGTCCACGGGGCTCCAGCGCACAGCTTTCTATTCGCTGTCATTACAGAGTGACTCCTGACAGTGTCGTATTCAGGCTTTAAAAAAGTTGCACATGCCCAGTAACCACAAGGCAGCCGTGTTTGTATGTCATGTGTCGATGCAGCCCTTATCATGTGAGAGAAAGGTGAAGAGTGCACTTTGAAGAAGTTTATGAATAAAGTAAGCTTGTCTAATGCATTCAGCTGTGATTTATTCTGTTTGTGTTGGGAAGACTGTTGTGTCTTAAGAGATGAAGACACTGAGGTGGTGATTCTTTGAGTTTGACTTCCTCCCTTATAAACTAGTTGTTACTTCAAACAAGGCTGCCCATCTGACTGAAGGAAAAGGTAACCCAACTCTGAAAAAAGACCATTGTCGGATTATAATGACTCTTCAGATTTATTCAACCATGCCACCACATTTGTAGTTGTCTTTACGGTTATGCTTAAGGACATTTATTTGGGCTTAGCCTCTAAAGCAGACCAAAAGTACAAAAATATTTAAAATACTGAGCATTGCTGCCAGGAAGAAAACCATAAAAAGTGGCATAGAGTATCCCCATTATAATATGATTTTATATTGTAAAATGGGATAATATTATAAAACAAAACATCCTGTCCCTGAGGCTTCAAAAGAAGACTGTTATGGAGCTGTGGGGAAATGGAAATCCTACGTCTTTCCTTAAAGGTTTATTTAAATGTTGAATACCTGTGATATATTTTACCGTTTTGAAGTACTAAAACTACTTAAAATTTCTTCATGTTTATTGTGTTTTATTAGAATTATTTCATTTGTGTTAATTTTTTTCTGTGATAATATTGTAAAAGACTTCGAACAAGGCTCAAACCCAAAGTGATATTACTGATATTTGATTGTCCAAATATCTGAAAAAAAATAATTCCAAATAAAATGTAAAAAAAAATTGTAAAGTGAAAGGATAACAGAAGTCTGGGCTGCAGAGCATTTTTCTTTATTTACTGTTTTTTTTTAATCATTTCTTTGTCGTTTACATTGAAGCAGCTTCTCTTTTATATAGAAAGACAGTTTGACATCATTTACCAGTTTCTCTGCTCAGAACCTGTCGTCCCCCCATACAAAAGGAAACGCTGGTCTCCACGGTACATACGAAAATATAATTTAAAAGCACTTGACAACAGACACGTTACAATACATTCACTGTACACTGTACTGGTAAATCCAAACCCCTCCCTCGTCCCCTCCCTCTGCACACAGCCTCTCTGCTCCTCCGCTCCTAATACTGCCACTGGCCCCCATGTGGAGCCGGATCTGTTGCCATGGTGACTGTGGTGTCAGTGAAGCAGGATGGTTTTACGAGTGTTTGACAGACCAAACGAGAGACTCTCTGTCTCCATACGTCTGAGTCCAGACACGGAAACTCTCGAACTCGTGAGACTTTTTTTATTGAACGCAAACTCTGATCTCAGGTTTGATTTTAGAGTTAAAAAAAAGGCCCAAGGGAAACTAAGAGACTGATAACAAGATTTCAGAGGCACTGGCTCATTTATTCAGTGTTTGAGAGAGGTATGGATACCTTTCAGGTCACGTTTCTGCTTGTTTGTTTGGGCGAACTCTGACTGAATACACTGAGAGAACAGTAGAGACGGACAACAGTGTAAGTAGATGAAGGAGTTAGATGTTTCAAGAAGTATTTGTAATATAAGTTAAAACATTACAAATATAATGATAATAACAATACTGCATCTTTTTGTAGGAAAATATGGAGTAGGATTGGACTCAGGCATGAGAAAAAATAAGCCTTCAAATATATATCATGAAAGCATGAGTCAGGAAAAAAAGGTATAATGATGCTAAAAAAAAAACTGAAATGTTGCAGGAAAACAGTCAAAATGTGATTTAAAAAGTAGAAAGATTTAAAATGTGTGGAAAGAAGTCTAAATGTAAGGGATTTGTATTATATCTGTCTTTCCTTATGAATGAATTTTACATTTCTAAAATACTTTGCTATTTATTAATTTTACTGTGGAACTTTTGTAAGAACTGACATGCTAAGACTTTGAACTATCAATGCATCAGATGGACTGATATAAAATCAATGGGTAGTTGTGTTTTGTAATCAGGATTTCAATATCTATCCCAATAATAACAGTTCTGATTCATCACCTAAATTGAAAAGTCCTTCAAAATACTGAGAAAAAAATGACAGTGTTGAGAACAAAGTCTAATTGTTTAGGTGAAGAAAGTCAAAAATGCTTAAAAATTGTTGAAAAAAACCCCAAAGGAATTCATTAGCTTAAAAAAGGTTAAATGTTAGAGGATAAAACTTTACATTTTGGGGAAATAGTAAAAAAAAAAAATGATAAAATACAATTTTAGAATATGGTCAAAACACTGAAAATGAGGCATACATGTCAGGAATTTTAAGTCATAATATTTAAGAAAAAAAGTAAAAATTGTCAAAAAGAACAAAATGTGGGAGGAAAGGGTCAAAATGTTGAGGGGAAAAAACAGGACAATAAGAAACAAGTAGAGCTCTTGAGATAAAGTGTTGAAATGTGAAAAAATTGGAAAGTTTAGTAAAAAAAAAAAAAAGGGGGAAACATTTTTAAAGATAATGTGGAAATGTTAAAAAAATAATTAGGAATAGTTGAAATACAATGTCATAGTTAAAGTAAGAATATGTAAAAAAAAAAAAAAAAAAAAAAGAAAAAGAAAAGTCTGACAGTCAATCAAAAGTTTCTGACAGAACGTCAACTCTGTTAAAAACTCTGACAGATCATCTGCATGACCCTGATACTCTGTGGTAGGAAAACATGTAAAGAGAATTTTCAGTCTCTTGTGATGCTAACTTAGTCTCATGGCAACAGCAGCTGGGAGGACAGGAGGGTGTGTGCAGGTCGGAGGTCATTTTACCCATCAAATGAACAAACAGGAGAGCTGGTGAGCCCTCTGCAGAGTAAAAACATCTGTAAGAGAAATTATGTCATGAGTTAACGTGACTTGGCACACAGCGTGGCACACGGCATCGTGCCGCTTTTGTTTTTCTAGAGGCAATGAATGATGAAACCCCAATCAGGGGCGACAAGTTGGCCACTGCTACACTACATTACCCAGCACCGCCAACTCACCCACCAGTCAGCCGTCCTGCTCTACAGAAGACCAACCGGCAGCGTGGTGGCACTGGCACACACACAGAAAACACTCTATAGGCTGATGAGATGGTGAATACACACACGCACACACACACGTCTTACACACTTAACTGGAATGCTCTTCTTCAACACACAGAAATGAGAAGTTGTAGATGCAATCTCTTCTGAGTATAAACCCCATCTTTTCTTTCACACAGTATTTCTCTTTTCACGACACAAAAAGCATGCACAATAACATTCTCACCATGTACATCCACTCAAACAGAGACAAAATGGCTGCCACACATTCGGCGACCTCCGGGGTGAAATTATACCCCACCCCCCGCCCGTCCCCCACCCCCCGTCAGGCACATGGTATGGTCAATGTTTGGCAGTGGGGAGCTGTTGGCAACAATCATGAGAAAGAACCGAACACCATCAACGATCTTGGCAACTGGAATAAATGATGCTGAGTTTTCGACGTGGCTCTGGCACTCTGGATGAGCAAACACTGGAGATATGGAACACATGGATGGCTCAGTGTGCCAGATGAAATGTTTCAGACATGAATTACTGGCCTTGGCCGTGATCGAATACGTTCAGCACTGAGCGTCCCTTCTGATCAACAGTAAAAATATGGCACACAGTCAGAGTGAGTCAAACTAAGAGTGCATTTCCACCATGCAGTCTGATTCGGTTCAGTGTGAAAATGGTACATTTTCTATAAATAAGTCTTGATTTGGCTTGAAATCCATGGCAATCTGTTACTTCATTTAACACAGGGTTCATACACCTAGTCTAAGGTAAAAATCAAGCACTTTTCAAGCACTTCGTCCCAAACTCAAGCACTTTCCAAACCTTGAAAATGCACCTGTAGGAACCCTGTTGGTAGACTGTCTACGTCAAGCAGAAACCTCAGGTGTCAAAAATGAAGCCACTGTCAAAGTGCAATAAACTGCAGTTCTTCAAACATCCACTAGAGGCTGGAGGCAGAAACACTACAGGTCACATACACACTCCATGTTAAAATGCCAATTTTTACAGCATAATTACACATATTTGTGGCCTGCATTTGAAAATAGCCTTTGGTCAGAATAGTTTCGTCTTACAGGCACCCCCAACAAGAAGGACGAATTTTTCTATGACTTGTCTGTTGTGATTTTATCAGTGATTTCAACTATGCATAATTAGGGGAGTAGCTGATACTACAAAGGCTGTGCTGTGTAGCTGTTTGTCTGGAGGCTTAAGACCCACCTTGAGCCTACCTTTTTTATTTTAGGTTGACTGAAAGGTACTTTAAGAAGTTTTTTCAAAGGCGACTGCCTGGGATTGGACTCAGAAAAACCTGAACAAAACAAAAGACCTTCACTTAGGCTTTTGTCTGCTGTTTTCTACAGCCTATGGTCTACCTTCTTGTGGAGAAAGTGCACTTGATACCCTGACAGAAGGGTGCTTAATTGTGGTACAGTAAATTTTGGTTGTTTAGTACCTTTCTCAACTTCTACAATTGAAACTAGGGATGCTTGTCATTAGCAAATTAAACAGTTTAAGTCAGACAACTTCATAGTTTGCACCAGATTTTAAAACCAGTTGAAGTACAATAAAATCCTGTGTGTGAGCCACACTTTTACAACCTATATTCATACAAAAAGTTTGCTGTGGCTGATGTATCAATGTTACCAGCAAACCAGTATAAAATGCTGAAATGTGCAACAGTGTTAGTGCAAGTGCAGCCACCACTTCCACACAGTTAACAACTTGATGCCATTGATAGTTTGCTCCCATTCACTGAAGCTTAAAGCAAGTGGCTACACTAGTGTTCAAAATGTGCAGGAAAATGGCAAGACAGAGCTAATGAGGTCTACATGTTTCTTTAACAGCATTTATCCTTCATGGAATCATAATCCTGCATTTTAAGGTCACACATATTATCCCTCTTCAAAAAGTTTACTGGTACAAGTTGTCCCCAGAACATATTTCTGAAGTTTTTTGCCAAAGCATCCACAAAAGAATTAAATTCTGGAAGGCCTTTAAACCCCTCTGTTTAAGCCCTGCTCAAACAGGCTGTTGTAGTGTTAATCTCCATGAGCAGCTTCTGACCACGCCCCTCAAAAAGTGGGTGTGGCTTTATGCTCAGATGCTTACTTTGAGCTCGATATGGTACCTTCAAATAAAATGCTTTGACCTAGACTCACCAAAATACAACATACAGAGGTAAAACTTTCACAGGCTGCCTTTCACAGCAGTTCCCTTCCGCTGAACTACTGTAATAAATGTCGCAGAGGCACAAGCAATTATGGTGAAAGCAGATGGCACTAAAAAAAATGTTGGATACAAAATAACTGTGCAGTTTGAAATCTCTGAGCACAACCCTTTTTCCTTCCTTCTGGGTGACTCATAAAAACAGACACCCTTTGATATGCCAGCTTGACTTATATTTCAGATTTTATGGTCATTTTTATTTTTTACCTACACAAGCCTGCAATTCCTGCCAAACGTTCTGTTTAAACTGTGCTGCAGCCTCACGCCATTAGCAGCCACGGAGCCTCTACTTGGTGGCTACTCCCATCCTGCCATAATACCCTCCAACTCAGATGTAAACAAAGGACATAGAACAAACACTATGGAGTGACAGATAGGATTCATGGAGTTTTGTAGGAACAGCACATTTGTTGGTATTATGATTGAGAAAAAAGGTGGTTGTATGAGTGATACTTGCATATAACAAAGCACCAAACGGTGACTATCAACGGTGGGCACAAAAACATAGACGATAAACTGCACTCCACCCCGCTCTGCTCATCGACCTAGCACTGTTTACCCACAGACACCATAATCCTGTTTTGATTAAACAAGGATGAATTTGGACTGTTTTCTGACAGATCCATGATAGACGAAGTTTAAATTTGAGTTTTGGTTTTAAATTATTTCCGATAAACATCTGTAGTGGGAACACATATATTAGCATTAGCATATTAGCGTATCATGAAGAACTGAACTGAACCAGAGTGCGCGGTGGATCGCACATTTGAAAGCCTTTTAGCTCCTCATCTGTTTGACTTTAACCTCTGAGGTGGCCATCCCAGCAAATATGGAATGAAAGGAACACTTATTGATACATATAAAAAGATCTAATCTAAAACACTGACAAAAAATATATAAAATAAAGCTTAAAAATAAAGTGTAACTATTTATGTATATGCTCATGAATACTTTTATATATTTTTATGTACACATACATATCTATTGTTTATTTATCAATATATCTATTTAAAGTATAACTTAACTCTCAAACTTTAGCCCCCCTGAGGTTACCGTCAAAGCACAAATCTACGATCAGTAAAATTATGGAGTGATGACTGATGACTGACCTCGGATTAGCTGTGATGTTAACTTCAAAAGGGGGCAGGGCTTATTTTCGCTCCCTGTCTCACATCCTCTCTTTTTAGTTTCCCTCCATCTCTTACTTTCTTCGTTTGTTTTTTTGTCTTTTCTTTCTGTTGTTTTTTACAGTTAGCACCTTATGTAAGTCAAACAATAGAAAAAAAGTGATAGCATATACGAATGTGCAAATGTACAACATTAAAAATACTACAAAGATACATTTTTTCTTACAAAAAAAGAAAATACAAGTGATATAACGTGGATAGAAAAAAATAATATAACAATTAAAACAAACGAAAAATGAAAGTATAAGAACTTAAAGCATGCACTTGATCCTTTAGTGTGTGGGGTGGGTATAAAAGGTCAGGTAAAGTCAGGATAGGGCTGTGTTTGGGGTTGTGGTGACCTCAGGCTTCAGCCTTGGATCTTGCGCAGGATCTCGGTGGACACCGGTGGGTGGAAGTTGATGGTGTGGTGTCTCAGGCCCTGTGAGGTCTTGTAGCTCTTGCCGCAGCGACACTTGAAGGGCTTCCTCACGCGGATCTGCGTGCGGTGGCCATTCTTGGCGTGGTACTTAATGCCGTTGACATTCTGAGGAGACAGAGAACAAGAGATACTCAATGAAAGGACAGCTGACAGAAGTTCTTTCACATTTGTTTGCCAACTCTGACACTTAAAAGTGCTCACTGACCATCTTGCCAACTGTTGAATAAAAAGATGGATACCCCTCTCTGACAGGATATTTACCTTAACTTTATGTAAAGACCAGACACAAAATGAATAATGGCGGTGTGGGGGAATTGATAGGCCATAGTTTTGCAATATTTGATGTGGTAATAGTAAATTGATTTCTGGCAGTCAGGTATTGATTTCTTAATGTAGTAATTTCCAACATTAAATAAAGCTATTAATGCAATAGCAACAAAATCAAGAACTTTTTAAGTTTGCATGATGATGCTGTTAAACCACTCTGCAGATGAGGCCAGCAGAGGTGATGACCATTGTGCAGGAGAGAGTTAGTAAACCAAACATGGCAGTACAGGAGAGAGATAAAAGGAATTCACTTTCAGCATTGAAATCAGTTCTGTGGACTTCTTTTGGATTTCTGGAGGGGCGGAAGAGATGGACATGACACAAGGGTTTTTTTTTAAGAAGTGACGCATGAGAATAAAATATTGTGGAAATTTGTCACAGAGAACTTGACACACAATCCAGAGAAAGCCAACAACAGCAAAGCTCATGCCAGCCTAAGCCTGCTAATAAATCCGCCAACACTTGACATGTTTCGCTTGTCAAAGCATGTCAAGTGTTGCTGCCTCACACTTTTGAGCAGGCTAAGACAATAGCCCAATCCAGTAAAACAGGGTCAAATATTCACCTGTGGTTTGCTATTACCTGGCAATCTTCTGTCCTGTCTCAGCCTAAGAAAATCTCCTCCATCTATGATGTCCTTGTATTATAAGATGCAGTGCCCCCTATATATTCCTTCTGCCCCCTCCTTCTCCCCTTTTCTAATTATCCCTATGGTAGAGGTGGGTGTCCATCCTTATGTCCACTTCTAATCTGGTTCCATCTTTATATTAAATGTTACATATTGTGTACTGTTATGTTCCCTATGTTATTTTGGTGTATTTTCCTTGTATTTAGTATGTAAATGTGTATAAGATGTCATGTATGAATGTTTATTGTTGCAATTCACACATGTAAGGTTGCCAGGCTGGGCAAGTTAAGCAAGCTTAAAGTTGTCTTTCATGCCGTAATAACTTTATTTCTATAGCACCTTAAGATCAAGGTGCTTTACACAGCAGATAACAGATAATTTCACTCTGTATAGGACCTGGAGTGGGCTGACAAGTTCATGGAGGTCTTTGTCTGATGCTGTCTCTTGTCAGAATAAAAGTGTCGCATTATCATACCCCATCATCACAGCACAACACAGAAATTCCACCACTTTAACAAGTGCTATGCCTTAAAAACATTGCAAAACATAGTTCAAATGCTAGGCAGAAATGCATAGCAAGTTTAGCTTACCTGATAAGCATTTATCCTGTTGCTCTAAGTGCGAATATCAGCAGAGATGTTAGCAATTTTATTAATATGTTTGACCAAAAGGACTGAAAAAGTTTTAAGGATTCTGCCACAGTTTGTGCACAGTTGCACAGCGGGATGTTTCAAGCCCTAAATGCCTTTTTTCTGTGATTTTAGCAATTCAAAATACCATTTTTGTGTGTACAAAAGGCCTAAATCCACTTCTTCAAGAATTTTTCCAGCCAGCCCTAACATTTTTTTCTGCTCACCCCCTTCCTTGTCTGACAGGGGAAACTTTCCTCACTGTGAACAAGCACCTCAAGAGACTTTAAGGGGCTGGACTCTTGATGTCATCAAGCGGTTTTCATGGGATCAAGTGTGAAAACAGTTTGACAGTGGGATAAGAGATCTAAATCCTTAAATTATATTATTTTCCAAGCATGTGTGTCATTGGTAGCCAGCAGCTTTTGCAGGGTTATTAATCACTCTGTGGTTCGCACATTAAAAGCTGATCTCTCATACTGCTGATGACCATGTAATTATTTTACTTATTAAATGGAGAAGTTCTGTGGAAAACTCCTTTTACAACTGTGCATCAAAGTGGAACAGTATCAGACCTGCATTAACCCCTGATCTGACACTGAGCTGAAAAATCAGGTTGCTTCTCACAATCTAAAAAGGGTACTCAGGGCTGTAACCTTATACTCAAGATCTGAATGTCTGCTCGGGCATGGGGATAAAAAATTGTCTTTGAACTGTAAATATACAGACCAACTGAAAATAATACAGTGCAGCATCACATTAGGGCACCTGCAGCAGTGAACCGCCTGATTCAACAGAGGGCGTTCCCGGCACAACCTGACCGCCCATTGCCCTCTTGACCTCAACAACAAAGAATTACCCCTCGACAATATGGCGGAGAGGCAAAGCCACACTGGACGAACAATAATAACACTAAAACATCTGAGGAGAGCCGATTGGAAGCACTTTGGACTCCACACCGGCATAATAACCAAGATAAAGATGTGTGTCAAATTGGTCCAAAGTAGCAGGCCCACTCCTCATCCACGACAAATCCTTGGCACATTTGATGGCCTTTCTCCCACCACAGTCCCATGCTGCTTTGTCAAGTGCTCAGTCCCTAGAGTCATGTCCAGAGTCAGGTAAAAAGGCCCTCATGACAAATATTGAATGCTTTATGCAACATCATGCATCCCTGCAGTGTGGTCAGGAGAGGCCGGTATTAAAATGATTGAACTGATGCCTCTTGTCTGTGTTACAGAGAGCTGTGGGTCTTAAATCTTTAAATATAAAGCACAACAACCGATCACATTTGATTTTTGTTAAACGTGACAGCCCTACTGGACAGATACTGTATGTTATCATATAGTCCAGCAGACAGAGAACAGGGACTTCTAAGGCTGAATGAGGGTTTTTGTTTGGAGTTTTAATTAAAATCATCCATAGCAAATATACTGTGATTCACTTGTCACTGCTGCTAATCGACATTTAGATTTATTTCTCAATTTATTAAACACATCATGCCATGTGATGCTCAAACACAAGCTCCAGTGTGACCTTAATCAAAAGTTACAAAACACTGAGCTCTGTTGGTGTGCACTTCATTTCTCAGTATTTGGTGTTTTTTCCTTACCTTGTATCTCTTCTTACAGCCAGGGACGGGGCAGGCAAAGGGTTTCTCCTCACCCCCATTCATACACATGGAGCTGAGGATGGACTCGGAGCTGATGGCGCTTTCTGTGGTCCACGACTCATCGCTGTCCGACTCCTCGTAGTCTACCTCCTCTTCATCATACTCACTGCCTGGAGGCATAATGAAGACACAGAACAAAAAACAACACTAGTCATCCCAAATGAAATATGGATTGTGGCACACCCAAAAGAACACCATGCCTTCATTCCTTTGGGAATCCAAGCAATCAGTGATGATTTGAAACCCTTTTATCAATACTTCTCTCTATCTCCTGCTCCTGTTTTTGATGCATTCCCGACTCACATGTTACTGAGAGAAATGATCAACAGACCAGCAGTGTTGTGTGTGTGCACACATGAGCTTCTGTTGAGAGTCAAAACGCGGGAGCTGGCACCAAGTAAGAGATCATTAAGTGGGAGGGATTCCCATTGCTCAGCCTGAAAAAGTGCTTTGTTACATGCAGAACATTTTCCACTTACTAACACACACAGACACACAAGACAACAAAACATTCACGCACACACACATACATAAACCCACTGACCCCCCACCATCTCACAGGAAATGCTGCACCTCAGCATGATTAAATGGATGGCACCCTGGCACATGTCAAAAGGGAGCGCGTGCATGTGTGTGTGTGTGTGAGAGTGTGTAGGCCCGCTGGTGTATTAGCTCAGACCTAACACTACGTTTGGAACCATTTGGGCTGGAATTGGACATCTGCTCCTGGGCTGTGCAGCACACGGCCCCATGTGAACACACAGCGTGACAGCTGCTATGTAATTAGCAGAGTGTTGACTGGCCTGCTCACTGCAGGAGCCACCAGAGCCGGCACACAAACACACACACACCCACACACACACAAAGACAGTGGCTTGGGTTTGAGCTTGTTTAAATTTTCACATTAAAGTAGATTTGTTTTTCTCTTTTTCAGGAAATTGTGAAACTTCTTGCTTTCAAAATCAACCTTTCACGGCTTTTGTAAGTTTGAGGGTGAATAATTTTATATTCACGCCCCTTAACTTTGAACTCACTGCCCACAGGTATTAAGATGACTAGCTCACCGAGTGTTTGCATAATAAACCAAAGGCCTACTGTTCAACTTGACCTTGAATTTGGAGTAATCTCTTCTCTCTAAGTATTACTATTATCCTGTTTTTACACAAACTTTGAATCTGGTTATATTTTAATCAAACTTTTTTAACAAATGTTAAATTATTTTCTTGACTCCATGTTGAAGTGGTCTTCTTGAATTCATATGAAGTATTTTGATTTATCATAAACAAAATATTAACTATCATTAAATATATTTTAATATGTACATATTTAACTCATAACTACAGTATTTTGGGTTATTGATTGTTTTATCTAGTGCTGGCAATTTCTGACTTTAGCTCCATCTTTTTATGCTTTTGGGTTGCATGCTTTTATATATAAAAAGGTGCTTTATAAACAATATTTTGTTAGTTTTACAGTGTTTCTGCTTCCTTAGCCAATACTTTTAAGTTACGTAATGTTTAATTTTTAGGGCTGGACAGTGAAGACAAAAATTACACTGGATTTTTGGCTTTTGAGGGGTACACAATTTGCAGTAAAAACTAATATTTTGTTTTTGTTACTGTCTGAAGTCTGACCCACTCAACATTGGGAATGTTTTTTGTTTTTAATTCCAAAAAAGGGAATCAAACTCCCAAACACAAAGATACTATTAACTGTTCTTGAAACTATGTATTGATATCGATCCTGGTTATTGATCTTAGATCGATGTTGGAAGTATTTCTATTTTTTGATTAATTTTCTTATTAATGTATAATGTCTATTTGACTGATCCTGCATGTCATTTTTCATTTTTCTGTATGGACCCCATGAAGACTAGTAAAACTGCTGTGACAACTATTTGAGAATATCTTGGTAATTGCGGTATGTGCACAATGTACCGATCCAGTTTAATTTTTGGAAAAAGTGACAGTTCTACTGGATAGGAATTTGGATCACCAACAAAATCTAATCACTTCTTTCTTGTACCATGACCAATATTCCCTGAGAGTGTAAGCAAAATCTGTTGATAGATTTTTGAGTTATCCTCCAGGATACATAACAGGATAATACCAACAAAAACAACATTGATAATTGGTTTAATAATCCTAAAAATGGATCACACTGAATGCTAGCTGCAGTCAGTTTTTAGGTGTCATACCAACCCCCTCCAGCTCTGTTTCCTTGCACGTTTTGAATAATGATGCTGCAACCTCCATTAAGCTTAAATGGGATCCAGCTTTCAAAGTCAACCAGTTGTGCAGAGTGTGGCCGCAATTGCTATCATGACAGTGCATGTATTTGTTTATTATGCCAATACACTTCTGGCATCAGTATAGAAGCTGCAGACGTCTGTTTGAATGTATAAGTTGGCATTAAAAGTGCAGCTTGTGCACCCAGTTTTACAGTAACTGTATTGCCTTACTGTTAATCTCATTCAAAAATGTATCTATACATCTTAAAACTTTGTCATATTGCCCTGCCCTAGTCACTTGTTTTGTAATAAGCTGCATACCATTCACATTACTAATGCCCTAATGTGCTTATTGTCTGAACTTGATTGATTGTCTCCTGATGGTGCAATTCTAACGGCATTTTTTAACCCCGTTGGGTTAATTTGTGGTGAACACCTCCATTCCCGACACACAAACAATTCATCTTCATTTCACTTTCAGAGCGCACACAGAAATAAACGCATCTGTTGTACCTGTGGGTGTGCTGCTGCGGAAAGAGGAGGAGGGGGTGATGGGGGGCGTGACGGGGGGCGTCAGGTTACCGCTGGTGTGGCGGGGGGGCGTGGCCGTGCTGTTCCTGGACACTCCTCCCGTGATGGACAGGGACAGCTTGGGCGTTGCCTTCTTCTTCATGGTCTCCTGCTCCCGGCGCGCCGCATCTGTCATGAACCTGACAACACGCCAAGGACACATCATCAGTAAGTTACATGACAGGGTAAGGTTGAAGACATGAAGCTAACATAATCATGTACAAACACGTCTCACGCCTAATTCATAAGCTGGTGTCGGATCTAGATGGAGATCATTAGAAAACTGAATTAATATTTAAATGCTTTCAAATATAATTAACAACCGTTGTTTTTTTTGGGGGGGGGGGGGCAATTTTTGCCTTTATTGATAGGAGAGAGAGAGAGAGAGAGAGAGACAGTGGATAGGCTCGTGAAGGGGGGCAGGAAAGAGTAGAGGGGACACTCTGCAAACAGGCCACAGGCTGGATTCGCCCCGGGCAGGCAGAGGCATGTATGTGGGTCATGCCTGGTTGCCTACTACTCAACCAAACCAGCACCCCAACTGTTATAGATTTAAGTAAGGTTTAACATTCAAAATAATGATGCAGATGTAAGACAAGGTTATTATTCATATGGAGGGCATGCACTGACATCAAAATGTGAGCAGTCCCACCTGCTGAGTGGCAGAGAACAACCGCCAGTAACTGATATCAGTGGTACGAAACAGGTTAACGCTTAATTCCCCTGAGAAGTGCTGTGTTTTTAGTCATTTTCAGTAGGCCTAATTAATGTTGATGATGTTCATTTGGGAAATGTAGTTACTGATGGTGTATGTTTAAAAATAACTACATAAACTGTTGAAGCCCTACAGTTACATTGTGATGCTGCATTAATTTGCTTTATCTGTGAAAACGGTTTCAGCATCCATTTAAATGTTGCATCCTGTATATTTTTAATATGACACATGACGGGTCTGAAACCTTAATTTCATAACAAATGTGCAAAAAAATCGTAAATAATTTGCTGAATGTAATAATTCAGTCATAATTTCAAACATCGATGGAATCAAAACAGTCATTGTAATCAAACATCTCTGGGTTTTATGAAGGCTACCAGCAAATTATAATCTAATAAAATAATCTAAAGTCCTCAGTGCCTCATTTTAGGGGTGGGAATTGAAAGGTAACATATTTTTCAGGGGAACTAATTCTGCAACTTATTTTGCTACCCTGGGCTTCAAAAGTTGACATCTTCCCCCATATTTAATTCCAAAAGTGACACAGCAGCTTAAAATTTCACTGCTCTTTTAATTGTAACATGACATTTTGCACAGGCACATTTCTAGACTTGTATCAGTCTTAAAGTTCCCATGTCCTAGCATGTTTGACTGTTTACACCACGTCTTGGTTATCTACTGAGCAAGAATTTTAATTCTCTGTAGAGGATCAGATGCAGCTCTTTTCCCCTCACCTTTGGAAATGTCAATGTCAATGTCAACTTTATTTATACAGCACATTTAAGACAGCCAATGGCCTACCGAAGTGCTTTAGAAAACAATAAAAACAATAAAAAAATCAATGAAAGTCAATAAAACCAATAAAAAACAATGAAAAACAAAGCAGTACAGAGAAAACACAACAAATAAAAGGGGGGACAGGTCATGGAGCACATTTTCAAAAGAGTCATGCTATCCGCCTGTGACAAGCACAAAACACACATGTAGGTGGAGGCTGTATAGCTATTACACGATAAACTCAAAGAAGTAAAACCTGTGCATTTAAACTGGCACTTCCTTTAAAGAGGAATGGCACATTTCTCTGAGAGTTTAATAAAAGCTGTCTTATCCTTCTGCTTTCCAAGCCCCATCTGACAACATTAAAAGCAAATTAAATTTCAATTTCCAGGACATGTGATCTTTAATGTAGACAAGCCTCCCTGTATCTAAACTATAAAGTGTACCTGTACACCTTTGCATAACAATATCACAGCATGCATTCTCTATGAGAGAGAAATTCAGTTTATTTTTTTAGTTTTTTTGATCAAATTAAAGCAAAACTTATTTTGCGAAGGTATGGTGTCATCGGTACTTTTTCTTTTATTTAAGAGTTAAAAAAAAATCCTTCATTCAATTGTGTGTGAAAAGTCTGGGGTTTTATATTCAGGCCATACTGTCCAGCCCAAATGCCTATGCACTTATTGGGTCTAATCGTTGATCAAATTCATAATCAATTCTTGTGGGTTTCCTTTGTGGGCAAATTAGGCCTACGCTTTTCTGTCACTGACGTCAAATACACAGTTACCATGGCGCTTGATGCTATACTTGAGCATTTTGCCTGACAATTATCCCTTGTTGAAATCACAGCCAAAAACATTGCATTTTGCACTGTTATCACGATTTAATGTGAAATTACGCTCTCTGTCTCCTGACCACCCTGATTACTTCTTTAAGATTTTTCTTGTTGTTCATGGTTAGTGCCTCTTAAGAGAGCATGCAATTATTGATCTTTAAAGCATGCAGGAATAAGAGTAATTATCAATGTGGGAACTGTTGAGCATAAAATAAAATTACAATGATTCCTCAGGCAAGGTGCCACTGAACTGGAAATGGTTCTCACTTTCCATTCTTTTTGATCAAAGCCTTTTTTTATTTTTCAAACAAGATATCAGAAGAACAACATTGAAGAACAGCAACAATTTAGGACAGTCAGGGACAAAAAAGACATCCCTGCCCTATTCCCCAATCCCTGAATACTGGGTCTTCAACAAACATTCAACCAGACAATCAAACAAATATCCATACAGTCATGACAGAATAAATGAATAATTAAAAAATATAATAATAATAATAATAATAATAATGATAATAATAATAATAATAATAATAATAATAACAATAATAGTAATAACTAAAATTAAATAAATTCAATGAAATTAAATACACACATACAAATACATTTAAATACATACACATGTACACAGACAATACAAATGCAAATTTAAAACAAGGAAACATAAAAAATGGGTAACAGAGAAATATTGGTAGCTGCCATATCTTCGATATAGGATATGAACATTGCCAAGTTTAAAAAAAATCCTGGTGCTACCTCTAATGGTATATCCAATTTTCTCTAGGTGGACAAGGCACATGACCTGCCTTATCCACTGGTCATATACTGGCGGTATTGAGTCCTTCTATTTAGATGGAATCAGGCTTCTGGCCAAAAGTGAACAAAAAGCCATCATATTGGCTTGATACCCACTACAAGAAGCATTCTCTGGGGCAACTCCAAACAGCGAAACTAGTGGAGAGGGGTCAACTGTAGTGCCACATATTCTGGAAAAGGTCTCAAAGATGAAACACCAGAAACTACGAAGATTAGGGCAGGTCCAGAACATATGTAATAATGTAGCAGAAGCCTGCTTCCAACGATCGCATGTTGGGTCAAGATCAGTCTTAATCTTAGCCAATTTCTCTTTTGACCAGTGCAGGCGATACACAACTTTAAACTGTATTACCGTATGTTGAAGACATATGGAGGAGGGATAAATCCTCTGAATAATCTTATTCCAGATTGCATCTGTAAAGGTTTTCCCCTGGTCTTTTTCCCTTTTATCCCTTAAGCCATCCAAGCTAGAGGTATTGTGGGAAATGAGTAAGTTATACATTTTGCTTATTGTTTGTGTCAAATCCATTTTGCATTTAAAAATTAAATCTAGCAGAGAGGCTGGAGGAGAGCAAGGAAACAGTTTGAGTTGGATGACAAAGTTTCTGAGCCGTAGATACTTGTAAAAATCAGAGCTGCTTAGATTAAATTTTTGGACAGTTGTTCAAAAGACGCAAACAGATTGTCAATATAAAGGTCTGACAGTCTGTATATTCCCGTCAGGAGGAAGAGGTAATGGATGATGCTTCCAAAACTGTCCAACTGGGTCTTGAGGTTGTACCTCATCCAATACAGCAAAGCCCTGATATTAGCTGCCCAGTAATAATGCATAAAATTGGGAAGAGCCATACCGCCCTGAGTACGAGTAGTGCAAGTGGTTCAACTGCAACAGCAAATAAGAGCGGTGAAAGAGGACAACCCTGCCTCGTGCCTCGGTGAAGTTCAAATATGTGGACAGTTTATTATTGGTTCGGACCACTGAAGGGGTGTATAGAACCTTAATCCAGGCGATAAATTCAGGACCAAAACCAAATCGTTTCAAGGTCTCAAAAAGATAGTCCCACTCCACCCAATCAAGTGCTTATTCAGCGTCTAATGAGAGTATCACTTCAGTGTTTGTTAAATCGGTTGGCACAGGACTATAAAGAATGTTATACAAGCATCTGACATTGAAAAAGGAAAAACGTTTTTTTATAAAACCTGTCTGATCAGGTGAAACAATAGTAGGAGTAACATGCTCCAGCCAGAGAGCCAAAATTTTGGCAAGAATCTTAACATCCGTGTTTAAAAGAGAAACAGGACGGTATGAACTACAACTAAGGGGGTTTTTCATTTTTTTAAAGAAGAAGAGCGATGATTACTTGTCGAATGGTTGGAGGTAAAGACTTCCAGGATAATGATTCCTCAAATACTGACAGTAACAAAGCAGAGAGCTGAAATGAGAACTTCTTGAAAAAATCACTTTCCATTCTTAAGTTTCATATAGACTTAGACAGAGCACTAAATTGAAATTCTAAGCATTTTTCCAACCCTGAAATATCAACATCTAAATTCAACACACAATCAAAGATTTCAAACTTCCATTAAAACACTGCTGACAGTAAAAACAATGCAATATATCATAATTATTCTTCATGGATAAAAGAGATACTTTAAAAAGTTTGGCTTGTACAGTTAAAAAAAAGATAATTTCTTAATTTCAAAAACAAAATCTACCAATGAGTGCAACTACTTCAGGTACTAACATCAAACAAACAAACAAAAGAGCCACAAGCAGAGACACCCTCAGCTTCACAAAAAAAGTATTTCAATATGATTTTTATCCAATCGCTTAAAATGTCCATAGTTGTGTGGATTTTTAGTTGGATTACAATGCACCACTTCCGCAGGTGCACATTCTTCCTTCCATCAGTATGACCGTGTACACCGTCTAATGTAAATAAGCCAGAACTATCAAAGGAGCTCAATTTTACGTGATGCCCTGGGTAAGACACTTTTTTAAGGAACACAGATTATACTATCTCAGGGCACTTAGAGAAATAGTTCAAAGAAAGCACAACAGAATTGTAAGATTGGCAAACAAAACGGAAACCTTCCTTTACATTAATAAACAGTTTTCCATATAATAAGCTGGTTAGAAGACGAAAAAACAAATTCACAGCTGCCGGAGTAAACTTGACAAGAGATGGCACAAAAGACTGACAACATTCCAGTAAGACGGAAGTAAATGCAAAATTGAAAACATCTGAGATGTCAGTAATAATAACCACTTCAGTGCAGGAAAAATGAGCATGTGGAGGGGTGAAAGGAGAAAATAAAAAGCAGGAAGTCTGTCATTACGCTCCAAGAAAAATTTACAAAAGACCATTTGAGTTATGATCACTAATCATTTTCTTTTTCCCTCCCTGCTTTGTGTAAAACCTGTCTGACTAGTTTCTTAGTCATTTGAGTAACCTGACATTATATTCTAATAAACTTATTGTAGTATCCTAAATCTTCAGCTTTTGTTTGAGCTTTGTTTTAATAAAAGCCTAAAGGGTTCATCCTTTCAATTCATGGCAGCTTCTGTACACTGTTTTTCGCAGAAGTTGAACATAAAATAAACGAGCTGCTGAATGAGCGGGCCCTGTAAATACACATCACTGTCATCACAACACTACACGCTGAATACAGACAGCATAAACCACAGAAAAACAAACCTCACGCTCACTCTCCCTCTCTCTTTCCATGTTACCGTTATCCTTCTTCTTGTTGTTGCATTTTTGGGGTGATTTAACATGGCATAAAGTTGGACGTGGCTCATCGTCTCACCACAAAAAAATACATGCATGCCGCGGTCCCTGAAATGATGCCTCTGGCTGTGCTGCCGGGAGACTGGAGTGACTGTATTTTTTTTCTGTGCCTGTCTGTGGATAAGTCACTCACTGATGAGTGTTTGGGAGGGCATCCGTCATCCGAGCTGCAGCCCCGCAAGCCACATGCGCACACACACACTCATGAACACACACACACTAGAGTTTCCACTCATGGAGCACTGCTGCCCCCTACAGACGGACATACTTGTTTTTTGTGTGAACTAGAGTGTACCTGTTGATGTAGCTTAGGGCCAAGTAGGTGGGCTGCTGTTGCTCCTGCTTCTCCAGGACCCGCGGATCTGTGTCTGAAGAGAGAGGAAAAAGAGAGACATTCTGACTTATTATGGCGCTGTATGGAGGGAAATTATGTGTGAGGACTAGGGCTGGGACATACAGTATTGAGAGTAGTTTGTATAATAAGAATTGATTCAAAACACTGGTGAATCAGTTTTTATAAACCTGTTTTTTATATATATTTTATTTAAACATTTTCAGTTTTACAACAAGAAAGAGAACAATGTAATTCAAAAAGACAAGCAGGAAGATAAAATAAAACACAAATATTTAAACTCCCTAATAATAAAACAATGAATTAAGTAAAAAATCAAAAAAATGCAATAAAGAAAAAGAATGATGATGAATAATAATGATGAAAATGATAATAATAATAATAACGTAATAATAAATGGACAAATAAAAGCAGCGCTAACTGTCAGTACCGGCTGTTACATTATACAATGCTAGTGTCTTTAATTGCCTTTGATAGGTAAGACAAAAATGGTTGCCACATTTTATCAAAGGTTGCAGAATTCAGAGATAAATTATATCGTACCCTCTCAATGTGTAACAAGTTGGTCATTTCATGAAGCCAAGATCCCAAAAAGGGGAACTCTTTGTTCAGTTTGGGGCAGGACCAGAATAAGTGGCCTAACTTTATACCTATTTTTAAACATAATTCCTTTTATGTATGGTAATTTCACACCAGCACAACACAGCACTAGCTTTACATTAAAACATTTTTCAATTTCAGCATAAATGTTTGTTGTTTTGTTCTAGCTTGTTGGAAATGTGTCCATATTATTGCAATTAGCTGATCCAAACAAATCAAATACAGATGCGCTGTATATCTTAAACACACGTTATTGTGCTTTTTATGTATCAAATCATATTATCCATCCTCTTAATGCACTGCAGGCAGCAGCAGACCTTGAAATAAACCCCTTTGTAAACAATAGGAAATGTATTGTTAACTACGAATTGGTTTGAATCAAAATTGATTTTCAATCAAATCATGACCCCCAGAATGGAAATCAACTGAATTATAACCTATTGAGAGATTCACACCCCTTGTATAAAGTTCTAAATATAATTATATTTTAAAGCAAAATATAGGTTAAGACATTGTTATTAGGCTGTACTGATATAGTTTATGTTAAAGTTAATTCAAAAAAGTGGCCAAGCCTTATGCTCTATTAAGATATTGCTGTTTGTTTTTTTAAGATTATGTTTTTGGGCATTTCTGTGCCTGTATTGACAGAAGAGAGAGACAGTTGATAAGCTTGTGAAGGGGGTGAGAGAGCAGGCGGAGGACACACTGCAAACTGGCCAAAGGCTGGATTTAAACCCGGGCTGGAAGCATATTAATATATCTGGGTCGTGCCTGGTTGCTTACCACTCCACCAAACCAGCACCCTAAGATATTGTTCATAGTAATAAAAACACACAGTGACATGCTTGCAGTTTATCTTTAAGGCTAAATGGGGAGTTATCATCCAATTTACATCATTTTCTTTAAAATACATTTTCACGATTAAAAGAAATCAGATCATTTTGATTCCTTTGTAATACCATAGCAAAGTAAAAAAAAAAAAAAGTCCTTAAAGCTGCAGTGTGTAATTTAGTGTCCCTGACTCTAAATTACCAGTCAACATCTTATTACTGAAGCCACATGAGAGATCATTAGACATATGTGCCCCCTCCTTGCTCTGTATTAAGCTTTTAGAAAATCTAATCTTAGAAAAGGGACATCCACTTTTCAGCCAATCATGGCTCAGTTCAAGGACAGTGCTCTAACTGAATCTTCTGCTGAGTTATATGTGCTTGCTATATCTATTTGAGTTTTAGTTGTTGTTTAGATTGTACATATGATGTTAATTTTATGAAAGGACATGCAGGGTTTTTTTGCAGCAAATACATTATATTAGCATAATGCTAATGGAAACTGAAGGCACACAAACAGAGTGGATTAGTTGTGAATAAGTGAAGGGGCGTTGGTAGCACGACCATGAAAGGGAGGGGGAGTAAAGTTGTTTCACCCCAGCTTTAATACAGTACTGTGCAGTGTCTAAACTACACAAATGTGTGGAAATATTGCCTGTATATTCGTGAAAATTAAGCAATATTCTCTTTCTTTTGTTAACATATGACTGAATATCATTAAGCTCCTGAACTTTCTAAAACCACCCATCATTAAGAAAATGATTTGACATGTAGTATTAAATTCTCTGAGGACATAAAAAGACACATTTTAAGCTTACCGTACAACTGAAGCCTGTATTATCACCACCAGATCATTAAAATAATCCCTGTCAGTGTACTAAACCTGTCAGCTCTACATGATTGAGCTTCTAAAGACAGAACTGCATTCATGTCATGAGTCAGACAGACAGTTTTGTGGTAAAAGTAAACTGTTTAATGTAATATCCTACATCTTCAGACCTCCTAACTTCGTACTTAACAAACTTTCTCCTGAGTGTTATTTTTGTTTTGTGATTCTCCTGCATTTCTATATTAGAAATCTGAACTCTGTCAAGTTGATGCTAAATTCACTCTATTTTTGCAGATTACCCCTTCAAAATAAAGTTCTAATGTTAATACAAAAGATGTGAACTTTTACTGTGACAAATGTCAGAAGTCAAATGTGTCTATAGATGAAAACACTTACCACAGGTCAGAGCACCACAGTAGAGATTTAGACAGTTTTTTCACAACAAGAGAAACAGCAGAAAAATACTTTCAGCAAGTAAAAAATGATTGTCTGCTATGTGACACTGAGACAAACTATTCCAGCACAATGTCTATACCCCGGCAAAATAAACGGCACATCATTTTCCATAAATTTTCTTTGGGATCAATGAGATGCTAACCTTCCCACATACCTAGCTGCATACCTATCTGCTTACAAGGGGTGTGCATTTGCAACAATCTGGCATTGATGTTTTTGTTTAACAAGCAAGACAGAGTAAAAGGGATTTGGCTGCTATTTTTGGTTATTAAGGCAGAAAATGCCCAATACTGGCCGTCAGCTACTCCTGTTTTGTTGCTATGGTATCAACAAGTATTGGTATCAACTTAATTTTCTTTTTTTGTATCAGAATCATTTCCAAGTATATCATCATGTGAGAACCATTTCGTTTTCTATTTACAGAAAAAGATACTGAGACAAACTCTGTCGACCATGTGCCATTCAGCCAAAAATTAATGAGATATGATTTTAAGCCTGTAGTTCCCAGCCCCTGAATACTCTCTGTAATTGGCTGACTCATACATCTATTCTTCCTGCCTGACTAGCTGATAGATTACTGGAGGTTTCTCACACTGCCCTCTCTGTGTTATTTTATAACACGCTAAAGCCTGGAGTTACATTTCAGATACTTGTATAAATGGGGCATTATCACGCCAGCGCCAAAACTTCTGTAACTTACTATTAACGCCATTCCAAATGCTACCCACAGCTGATTAATCGCCTCCGCAGTGCAAATGCGGAGAAGAAGAAATTTGTCCCACAGTGAAATACCGACTTGCAGGCTGTCATGAATGTGCACAGTGTGTTACTTGAAACACACACAGGCTTTTTCCAGTTGACTTGAGAAGTCAGTCACACTACAGTAGGGCAACTTCCAGTGCCTGAGGGGAGCAGCCTTAACTTCAAAGCTCCACCTCCCTGGAAAAACAGGGTCGAGTGTGCGTGAAAACATGACGGGTGGCTGCATCTGTGAAGTACCAGTGCCACCAAGCGTTCAACAGAGGTAACACTCACGGGCATGCAGGGCTTAAACCATGGCGTGCATGGCTGTGTCTGTGTTTGTATGCAGGCTCAGTTGTAGCTTCATTTGTAATGGTTAGCAGATGTATTGTCAGATACAAGAGCTGGATCATCTCTGTGCAGCAGTTTACAGCATACTTCTGGACGCTCTGTGAATCTAATCCCCAAGTGTGAGCGCCTTTGCATGTTGGCTGTCTTAGCTCTTTGGTTTTTCAGACTTCACACCTCGTAATTAAAAAAGAATGCAGACTTCCCACCGTGCGAGAAAAAACCAAGGAGACCAGGAAACAAGAAAACAAACTTGAAGGAAAAGTCCCTAAGACTTGACAACATTTTTAAGCTACATTGCTGTCCTTACTGGTGCCATACAATTATCAAAATTGCTGGTGCCACATATTGGTACTTCAGTTCTTTAAGGGTATAAAGCTTTATACAGAGTTCCATGCCCTTTTAAATGCAATATATTTGTAATTTCTGCTTTATCAGTATATTACCATTTTGTGGGCCACATATCTAACATTTAGTAGTATTGTATTGCATTGTGTTGCATGTTCTCACATCTAATCACATTTTTCTTATATGGTGAAGTATCAAATCATGTCACATCAAATCTCTCACTTACTCTGTATCTTATTTTATATTTTGTATGGGGTCATACCATATGGTGCTGTTTCATAGTGAGTTGTTTCCAATAGCGTATCGAATCATGTCTTAGCATACAGTGCCATACTGTACCATGTCCTATCGCATTAATAGTGTCATGTCATAAATGTGTTGTATTTTTGACCTCTGTTGTATCAATATATTACTGTTTCATGAGCCACATTTTGCCTAATAACTGGAAAAATTGTATTGGATGCCTATGTCTGGTACATGATAGTGTAGTGTTGAACCTAATCACATCTTTGTGAATTTTGAATGAAAATGTCTTTCATGTATAACCATGTCCAAACAAAGGTTCCTTTGGTTAGATACTCCCTAATAACCCATATTTTCAGTTTTTCAAGTTATGATGACAGAAAGGAAAATTTTAATGTCTCTATTTGACATGGTCCAGTTTTGGTTTTTGTAAAAAGAAATACATATATGGCAACATAATGTGCTTTGCGTCACGCAACTTGATGTCACACCTCCTGCGATGTGGCTATTGAATATGTGCACATTGCAAACACAATATTAACACTGTGTAATGTGCAGTACTATTTTCTATTGTATCATGTTGTGACAAATTCTATTGTGTTGTTTGTAGGGTTTTTTTCTTTTTTGATTATTACAAAACCAGTGCTTAACTGATATTTTTAAAGTGGTACTGTGCCCAAACTGTTCTTAAATTTATCATCTGAAGAGATTTTAAAAAAATAATTAAAGAGGCCATATTATGCTTTTTTGAGTTTTAAATGCCCTTTAGTATCTTTAATGTCACCTCCACATGATAGAGTGCCTCTATGCACAAGACAACAAAGTCCACCGCATCAGGACTTCTTTTCTTCTTTTGAGCAGGAACTGCCTAAACTGGCTGACTCCCCGTCCACCAGCCCAAATAGACCTACCACTCTGATGCTCCACCACTGTTTCATCAGTAGTTTAACGTGAGCCTAAACATAATGGCTCATGTTTAGAAATTCTGAACATGAGCCATTATGAAGATATTTAGTCACTGAAATCAAATATATAATGGCAAAATATGACCTCTTTCGTTTAGAAAAGTCTAGTTGTTTATCTGAAAGGGGCCATGCACAAGTCTTAAGCTGCAGTTAACTTTGAAGCAAATTTGCATCTCTGGTCTCTTGGCAGGGAGTCTAAAACACACATCACAGACAATTAAAATTGTGAGCAAACAAGTAAAACGATAATGTTTACCCTCGCTGTGGTTTATGCAATAAAGCTCCTATTACCTGTGCAGTCTGTTTCTTTATTTGGGGCAATGTTGGACAGATCAATGAGCAGAGGAGGCAGGAAGGGAACAGCACCTTTGGCTCAGACATTTATGGTACCCAAATAAAGCACTGAAATCTGTGTTGTAATTTGTTATGGTAGGTATGCTGGTAACAATACCACAACAGTATGGGATTTTTATTACCATCTCTAAAGGGGTTGTATTGTATCACATCATTTCATGTTGTGTTTTAGCACATTGTACTATATGAAGTAGAAACCCTGAATAACTCAAAAAAAAAAGTTAAAAACAATGACTGGTAGATTTATGAATCTACCAGTCACTGTGGCAGGCAGGCGTAAAAGGGCGTTTCTCACCCTGTCCCTCATCATAGCATCACATTGTACCATATCATTTTTCACTTATCATATTGTATCGTAAGTCTTCCTCATCTGATTTTTAAAAAAGTAGAAAGGCTGATTGAGGAAAAAAGATAGCAGGGGCATGCTTCCATCAACCCACAGACCATACACAGGCTGACACACAAACACACAGCAGAGGTGGTCCACTGAGGTGGTCTCTGACAGTCTTTTATAGCTGAGCCTTAATAATCCTACCTGCTGCTCTGATGCAGAGACCAGAACCCTCTGCGCATGCAGAGGTGCACACACACACAAACACACACACAGACACACTAATGCTCCCCGACCTACATCACTGACATTGCAAAGTCTTGAGACACAAATACGTCTGCCCTCCATAAAACCGACAAGTCTGAATGATTTAGTGGCTTCACAATTTTTTCCAAAAAAGACAATAATATAAAGAAGGATATTTAAGTGACAGCTGATTTGTTCATGACATGTGAATAGATTATACAAAAATGAAGACTGCACAATTGCAATAGACAATCTTTCATTTTTCAAGGTAACTTCAATAGCAATAACTAAAAGAAAGCAGTAAAAACATCAAACGTTTGGGCTCAAACCGCACACTCCTTGGCTTTTTAGGAGCAAAACATTGTAATGAAACTGACAAAAAACACAAAAATACAATTTTTAAATGCAAAACTCAGATATTTGTCTGACTCTTATGTAAGGCAATTAAAGCGCAAGGTCATATATTTCTGGAAGACAGCAAATTTCTCAGTCATTCAACACACATCACCTTAACTAATCCTTGCTTTCAATTAAAACTCTAACATGATGTTATGTTGTAGGTATTGTAGCTGCTAATAAGTCTACCATGTTGTAGTTCCATAGTGGTTAACAATAGCTTTTTACTCTCGCTTATTACGTTTAAGCTTTAAAATTCAGGAAAGTTAGACTCGTTCATCAGGATTATCACAAAAAAACAAAATGACACTTATGAAACTTAAAGGCTTACGCCTGTGGGTTTCATAATTTTAGGTTTGCTCCAGACCTTATTATCAGCAATGATCCAAAACTACAGTGATAAATCCCACAGGCTTTTAGTCAAGAGAACCAGCACAATGCTTACTTCCTCACTGGCCTACAAAATCCCTGCACTACTTTATAACACAGACCCCTTGAAGAATTTCCAATTCAATTAATAAGCCTAGAGTCCACTTTACATATGATAGCAGGGGCATTTCAACATACTTTGAGTTTTAACACAGTTACACAAAGCTGAAGTCAGCTTAATGTCTGTCAGGCAAAAGTTTGACAGCAAGGTATGAATTAACATAAAGAAAAAAATGTCAGAGTTAATAAATAAAGTGAAGTAAGCGTGTGTAGAGAGGGAGAGGATGTGTGTGTGATTGTGTGTGTGGAGAAGTGGTGGGGGGGCTCTTTCTGCCAGGTGCAGAGAGGGAGAGCTGCAGTAAATGTTCGCCAGGTTTACGACCTCTGCTTACCTAGCAGGACAGGAAGTCAACTAACACACTGCTGATCCTGTCGCCGGGACAGGAAGGGACCTGCTGCACACACACAGACACACACACACACACACACGGACACACGCAAACACAGACATGCAGACGGAGGAGGATTAAGACTGGGCTTAAGGTAGGAATAATGAAAGAAGGAGGATGTTTTTCACTATATATATCAATTCGAAGCTGACGGTGTAAAAATTTTGTTTGTGAAGAGAAATGTTGGAGAGCAGTTTCAGGAATAAAATGGAAAATTTGAGAATTAAGTCGAAATGTAGAAAAAAAAGTTTCAAGAACATTCTTGACATTTAATTTTAAAGATGAAGTTAGAAGGCTGAAATAAATGTCAAAATGCTGAGAAAAGGTTAGATATGGGAGCCCAAATGTCAAGAAAAAGCCAAAATGATGGGAAAAGGGTGAAATATTTGAAAAAGTTCTTCAAAGATTGAACTATTTTAAGTCTTTTGGTAACCAAAACCATCACCTGTTTCAGCCATTACCAATTAAGATCATGATTTTGTTTTCGCAGCAACAACTGGTTTAAAGTCTGCTCAACGGTGAAGTACAAAAAACTTTTTACGGAGCAGACCAACACATATTATAGTAAGGTCAACTGGATTATAAAACTTGATGATTAGCTGATTACATATTTCAATTAATTAACAGAATTATTGGGGACTAAATAATAATTGTTAAGCCTATCCAACACGCCAAACAGAGCAAATACTCTAATAGGTTAAAGGCAATAAGTTTCCAGGTGGACATTTCCAAGTGGACTCTACAATATATACTATAAAGAATATCTTTCACAAGTCCATCTGGTCGACAGCCTACTGAAAGTGTTTGGGGCCAATCAGATAATGTAGTAGGTGGGTGAAGTGTAACGTACAAAACATTAGCCACTTTGCAGAAAAAACTCTGGCCAAAATATTTTGGAAGTGAAGGAAAAATGTATTTTCTATTGAGAAATGCTTTCAGTGTTGTTATTTGTTCTTCATTTAATGAGAAGAGGCTGTCCTGATCTGACAAAACTGCTACTGCAGCGGTTAGCATCAATGCTAATCCCTGTAGGAGCAGTCACTTCCTGGTGTCTTCACACTCATGGCGCCTACCTCCATCTGCTTTAAAGGAGGCTGACTGGGCCGTGCCACAACAGGCCGAGCACAATTGTCGTGGATTGGAGCTTGCCAAGGTGAATCTCTCTGATTACAGACACTGAATCAGGCGGATCCAGCTGCACTGCAATATTACCAAGTTTAAGAACATTCACTTCTTTTGTGTAAATGATTAAATTATTTAGTACTGACAAGGAAACAAACAAATTTCACCTCCAAAAAACATTATTCATCAGTATTACTGGCCAAAACTTAAATTTCCTTCTCTAAAATTTAATTTAAACACATACTAATAATACTTACTTACTTATAATGCTTATTTAACCACAATAATATTCACAGCTGGGCCTGAAGCATTGATGGAAAATAGCTGAAACTTTGAGAAAAAATAAAACTCAAGCAAAAAAATGACTTGTTGGGACACTTAAAATGTCCAAAAATAGGTGAGAAAGAGGAAAACTATCCTAAAAACAATTTCCATGACTAAAACAGCACTTCAAGATAGAAGTCAAAATGTAAAACATGTTAAAATACCAAGAATACAGCTGAAATACAAAGAAAAAGGAAGAAACAAAATTCAGTTTGAACCCCAGACTTCAGTACAACATTTCCCTGAACTTTTCTAGTTTTGGTCTTAAAATTTGGACTTTATTCTGGTCATTTAAAATTATATCAGTGCAGTAGAGCAACAAAACTCCTCTCACTTTCTCATGTCTGCCCTGATAAGTGACTAATTCACAAATTTTGCTTCCAATTGTCTTGTGCATTTGTGCACATGTCAGTGTGGTGTGTGTCTGTGAGTAGTGTTTGTAGTGTTCATATTCCTGAGCACCTTTTCTGCTTGTCTGTGACATATCGGGGTCTCTATAAATATCTCCCTAATTAGAGTTCCTGTCATTAAAAAGCAGCGACCAATCAACAGCCTCTCTGCTCCCTTCAACACAGACATCCATCTCTGAGTGGCAGAGCACTGCTGCCCCCTGCTGAACACACAGCATCTGCATGACTCCACATGTATGTGCACATGTGTACGGCTCTGTGTGTGTCTTTACATGTGTGCATGTTTTCAAACCAGGCCAAGAATGCACGGCTTGTTTTGCAGGCTGCTAATTAAGCCACAGAGAGCATTTTAACGTGTTTCTAGAGCAGCAGGCAACCGGATGG
Source organism: Cetoscarus ocellatus (assembly GCA_037902135.1). Classification (NCBI taxonomy): domain Eukaryota; kingdom Metazoa; phylum Chordata; class Actinopteri; order Labriformes; family Labridae; genus Cetoscarus; species Cetoscarus ocellatus. The sequence continues at coordinate 396,136 of JBAMNC010000091.1, forward strand.
AGGGAGAGGAGAGACAGAGGAGGAGGGAGGGGGAGTTGTGGGGGGGGGGCAAACTTCTCTGTAATTACACTTCCCAGGACTTAGTGGGGCGCTCCAGCTCTGCGACTTCCGAAAGGCAATCTGTGTGACTGTGAGTGTGAATGTTTGTGCAGAGTGAACAGAGCGGCTCTGCAGTTTACAGTTTGGGATGCGGATGCACTAATTGCTTTTCTCCACCCTGACAGGTCATTCAGGAAGTTTGGTGGACACACTCTCTCTCTCTCTCTCTCCCTTTCTCTCACAAGCACACAACACACACCTCTTCCTGTGTCGCACCTTGGAAAGAGGGATGGGAAATGATCAGGAAACTGAGGCTGGACTGAATTAAATCATCTTCATGATGAGGAAAATCTACAACCAAATGACTCAAGAACAGATGCAATGTTTTTTTTTAATTATCATTTTCAGTTGATAATTACAATAGTTTTAAGGGATGCACAATATCATCAGCACAATGTCATTATTGGAAGATAACTTAAAAAGTAGATTATAGGTTTTGACAGGTAATGAAATTTCTGCCAATGTGTACAGCTGATACAATGGCTAATATATATCGCCTTTACATATCAGCATAACAGTTCCATATTTTGGCCGTAATTCTAGCAGAATGTCGAAATGTATTTTTTTTATATGTATGTAGATAGATATATTATCTATTTCTGATATAAATACTGTTCAAATGTGTACTTTTATTAATGAAGTCAAATACATGTGTACAAAATTACCAGAAAGCTTTAAAATGTTCTTTATTCCAAACTCTAAAATAATAGCAATAACCTGTACCTACCACTGTATCATACATCTCAAGGTCAGTGCTCAGTAAAATACCACGGTGTTCAATTATGGGACAAGTATTTTTTATTTACTGACAGAGTCTCTGTCCCTGTCCGGATATAGACTGAGGCTAAAAAAAGTTTTGATGTCAAAGACTTTCTGTTAATGATGATCTGTGTAACGATCAAATTAAAAATTTTCTTGACAAAATACACTTTCTTTTGTTATATTCTGTTTCTGTGTTGGTGTAGTCTCTCATTTTGGTTAAATGTATGTTACTTGATTTTTGGTTGTTTGCTTTTCTTTAATTACGAGGATTCAATGTACTTTTTTCTGCTAATTTTATCTGTATTTCCTCTTAGGTGAGGTTTGTAAAAAAAAGCCCACATTGGGTTTCTACCTCACCTTCACATGTAACTTAATCTTATTCACTTTTTTTCTTTGACTTCTCCTTTAACTTCTACATCTAAAAATCAACAGCATCATTTACTTGAGAATGAAAAGGTTTTTTCTTGTTTCCATCTGTTTCCAACACAAATTAACTGTTACAATGAGAGGAACAGCTCAGTTTAGTACAGTAGACGCCATATTGAGTAACATCAGTGACAGTATTAGTATCAGTACTGAAAATAATGAGTTCCAGAATGTAGGCATATTGTGTATCCCTACTAAATTGAAAATGGAAATGAAGACAACTGCAGTTCAGCATCAAGTGTTTGTTGTTGCCCTAGAAGAGGGCATGATCTGCCTGTGGCAACTTAAAAAAAGGCACAAAAGTCCATGAAAAAATCATCGGAAAAAAATACATCTACAGACAGTGAGCTTTAATCAGAGATCACGATAATTTGTCTTTAAAATTATTCATTGATCAACTAGCATGTTACTTCAGCTTTTGAAGATTATAGCCCTAAAATTATTATGTATTAAGCACAATAAATGATAATACTCTATAATTACAAGCACTTTTGGCAGCACCAAGATGCCAGGGCAACTTCTGTAAGTTTCCCAAAACCCTCAGCTATGCAATTATATCATTATTCAAACCTGCTCAAAACAGCAGAAGAGGGGTTTTCCAACACAGATAAAACTTTTTTATTCCAATGCGTATGGGTGATTAGAGCCAAATTTTAGCTGTGGACTCAATGGATATCATACAGGACAATGCAGGTTAATTATCCTCCTGCTTCAGCAGAGCCTTATAATATTATACCACACAATGCTAACCACATATAAAAGTCAAAACTAGGGCTTGTAAAATACTGAGATTTTAGGGTATACTTATATAAGGCCTGAACCATCTAAAAAATAACAACATTGGAATATTTTTCTTTTAGCAATATTTAAAGCAACTTTTAATAACCAGTGTTCACCTTCAGCCGTAAAATTGGGTCATATTTCTGGTCAGAACTATGACAAGCAGCAGGACAAGGTACTGCTGATAGTTAGAATACACTCAATAAAGAACCTCCTCAAGTAACTGAGCATCCGCCTTATACATCATGTCAGTGCAGCCATGACTGGAGCAGCATATCTTAGAGCTAGAACATGTATACAAAGGACTCACAAACTCTGCATGCATAAAGTTCTTTTCTCTGACTACTGATTCTTGTATCAGACATAACTTTACTATTGTTACTATCAGCTTAATAGCAGATCAAGTATCTGAAAAATCTAATATGGTGTATCACTTGGTTCGACAATATTATGAGTATTGACATGGTTTATGCTGATGTTGAAGCCCTAATGCTCAAAACAGTAAGAACAACCAACTGTAATATGTGTATTGACAAATGACAATCTTTAAAGAATATTTAATTTAAGTTGGTAATGCTCATTTCGTTTCATTTATTTCAATAAAGGAGCATTCTCAATCATTTGTATTATTGTCAGATTGCAGACAACTTTATACACTCTGCCTAAACTGCACTTACACATTGGCAACATTGGAAAAGAGAGTGAACTCACTTTTTTACCACTGATGATAGAATAACTGAGATATTATCAACTTAAAATAACCAAGAGTAAAATAGCTTCTGACAACCTAAAAATACAGAAATGGTCCAATGTTTTTGTAAAATTTCACGAGTGTGCTGGAGTTTGTCCACAATATCTGACAATTAAACATGAAAACAGTACTTAATATTGGCTGCCTAGGGCTATTTTGTTGCCAGAACATCAAACAGGTATCAGTGCATTTTGATTTTTCAACAGAATCATATCAAAGTTAATATTTTTGGTACTAAGATGACCATTTATTTTCTTTCCTGAAAAAAAAATGATTTATATGTACTGCCATTCAGCTAAGAAAGTACAAGGATATGTCCATATCACCCAGCCCTAGTTAATCTCAGCCTTTCACTGAAGTTTTAAAACCAAACTCTGTCCAAACAAAGGGGAGATGTTGGGATTTCCCTTTGCTTGTTCACTCTCTTATTTTCCCTTTCTTTATCTTCTCTTTTAAATCTCCTCCTCACTTTTAATCTCTACACGCTCCCCTCCCTCTCTGTTGAGGTAAGAGACGGGTATGTACTTGTGCAGGCAGGAACAAGGCTCTAGCAGTGCTGTCGTGCTCACAGGCCGATGAGCCTGACATCATTACATTCCTCAGTTCTTACCTTTGAGCGGGTGCACAAAGGCCTCGACAACAACCAAACAGTGCTAAACACAGTTCACATGCCCCATTTCCTCCTCTCGTCTAAACAGTGCGGGTGTCTTATTGGATGAGGTCAACACAGCAGACCCGCATATTACCTCATTTTCTCACGGAAAGGGGCAAGACTAAATCATCTGGTGTGCTCACTATGTGCTGTAATAAAAGAATGCAAGACACAGGTTGGGATTAAGGCTGGGAAAAATGGGCCAAAACTGTATCTTTTTTTTTTTTTTTTTTTTAGCAGGACAAAAATATGCTATACCTACCTTCATATTTTTTCAGTTAGAATAATAAGAAATTTAGTCACAATATCAAAAAATATATAAAAATATATGGTGTTATGATCCCGGTAGGCCGAGGAATTTCCTGCACAATACTTGGATATTTTGCGATGTGTGATAACATTTTTCAGCTTTGTGTGAAAATCCCTTTTTTTTAATCTTTTACAACAAAAAAAAATCAAAGTAATCTATTCAATAGCTCTATTCCCCTGGCCTGTTTGAACACATCACATACTTACTTTAGTCAAAAACTTATTTTTACTGAGCCAACATAAACGTAACATGTCAGTGACTTGACCTTACAGGCCTCACAAAACACAAGGTACATATTATTTATGTGTAGTTTATTTGAGTAGGCTGATTAGCTTTCATCCTGTTGGCCTCAACATGAATTTCTACCAAGCCTTCCACACTGGATGATTCTTTTTTTTATTCAAAGGACTTAAACCAAGTTTAAGAAACTCGACCACAATTTGAGAGGTTGACAGAGCAGTGGAAGCAGCAGACAGACAGGAGGACAGGTGGGCGAGAGTTTTGAGGGTGAGCACAGAGCATATCTGTAGTCTTATTCACAGTGTCATCACGCAACAAAAGAAGAACAAGGCTCTGATATTTTTACACCCCAAAACATTCAAATTAATTCCACTAGGCTGTAACATCTGCTTCAATTCACACTGCAACACAGCTAGGATGCGTACGACATGGCATGTTACTCCCACATACAAACAAAGGCAGACACACTCACTCGCGGCATTCCTGTTTCCCACTGAGTCTGAGGCCTCCATCTCTTCAATCTGTTACTACTTTTGGAGCGGGGCAGTGAGGGGACCAACTCCTTCCCCCCATTCCATCTCCACAAAGTTCACAGTGGAGGTGAAATGTCACAGGGGCATAAATATTACAATTTGAAGCAGTAGCGTGAATTGGGCTGATGACAAAAGGCATTGATTTCAATCAGCCAATCAAGTAATTTTAACAATTATCAGTTGATACTGATAAGCTACTGAGCAAAGCACAACAGAAAACAACTTATTGCCACCTTAGTATGGCAAGGCCGACTGTGAAATATGGGACAACTAAGTCAAAGACATAATCATGGAAGAGTTATATCTTCCTCACAAGCTGATGCCCTTTAGACTAGTAAAATCAGTTGTTGCCATTTTTAAATCTGCAGAGCAGGGGCAGCAGCAACATGCTGGCTCTGTCATCCTTCTTACAGTGTCTTCCTCAGAGAGTCTGATTAAAAAAAAGAATTAAAAGAGTTTGTGTTTATTACATTTTAAAAATGTGGAAGGTTTTATTTCGCAGGATTACTTTTCATTGCCTCTTATAAGCCTCTGGTTAGTGTTTTCAATTTGTTGTCACACACTGAAGTTGTTCTTCCTTATTTTTTGCAGGGATTGTTGGTGTCATTCGTTACAAGAGCAGCAAAGAGCATTAATCATTTTGCATTTTATATGTTTTGGGGGGGGGGGGGCTTGAAAACATACTCCTTTGCCAAGGGGGACCCAGCAGAAAAAGTCTGGGATCCTCTGCATTATATCGTGATTTCCTGTTCATCCTAACAGATTCAATTAGACTATCTTGTGGTCAGTAGGCATAATGCTGCAGTCTTTTCCTGAGCACTGGACCTACTATCTGATCAACGTCAATGAAAATAAACTACCCTGTGTTACCATTTATCTCATTTGACAATACTATAAACATTTAATATACTTCCAAGCCCTATTGGAGAACTTAACATGGGGGAGTCGCAACAATATTTCATTTTCTGGAACAACCCAGCACAAAGGATGATCAGCCACAAGAGGGCAGCACAGACTTTGCTCATGACCAATTCTTTCTGGGAAAGAAAGACTCTGATTTAACCCCAGAGACCCACTGACTCACTTTTTTAACCTCTTTCTCGGGCTGGTAGCACCAGCTTGTTGTCACCTCAGTCAGGATAATCTGGTTTGCTGTTTGCGCCTGTTTTCTCACAAGCTCTGCAGGATAGAGCACGGTCAAAGTGATCTGTTATCAAAGCTTTAAATACCTTATCTAAAACAGCCCTAACAATCAAATTAGCTTATCTTCTGACTGATTGTTGATCACACTTGGCTGCCCCAGTTCAAAACTCTAAAGAGGGAGAGGAAGGGAAATGCCAGACCCCCTGCTTTTCTCTCCCACAACTCTCTCTCCTCAATCCCCTCCATCTGTCACACTTTATTCCCTCTGTAATTGATCTGGGCGCTGTATTGATTAGGCTTTATGTGTGATCGTAGCATGGCAAGAGAGCAGGAGAAGCCAGCGGAGGGAAAACTCATTAATCCAAGTGATCTGAGTGGGGAGCAGCCTTTCTGCTAAGCTGACGGTTAGGGTCAAAAGGTCGAGCTAGGAACCAGATGGATGCATTTATCAGCCATCAGCTGGAAAAACAAAATATATTCTTGCAATTCTGGTGGCTTACACATCCTCTTATTTTGTGCCTTGTTGGATTGGTAAAACATAAAGCTACAGGTTTTCAAATACACCGATTGGTAGCATTGATTTCTTACCTCATCTTTGGTTCATTTTGCAGCTGATTCATGGAGCATATGGCTAAATTAGGCTCGGTCCACATCACCAGCACCCCTCAACTTTCTCCATTCGCCGCACACTTACACAATACAGACTGGACGCCCCCTTTATGTGTAACAGCAAATCATTTCTGTCCGATATCTGTCCAGCGTCAGTGTCCCTATCACAGCTGGCTGCTCCACAGTGCTCTTTGTTGGCGAGACAGCAGGTGTGCAATAACTCAGCCAATATACTGCCCCCAGCCCCTTTAGAGACAGCCAGTTGCCATGGAGACAGGCTCAATGAAGCATCCATTCTACCCCCCATCACCCCCTGCCACCACAAACAGCCTCCTGAGGATGGATACACGCCACCAATAATGATTAGCCCATGATCAAGTTTGTAGCAGATTATTGAGGGCTTTTGTGGTTTATAACCTATTTTATTCTCCTGTACAGGGCCGTTTGCTTTAATGGAGAGCAGTTTTTTTTTCTAACAGAGTGCATTAACCTATGCACAGTGATGCAGGGGGAACCATATATTGTGATGAGGCCTGTGATATTAACAGTATGGCTAATATCTTTATAAGGAAATAGCAAGATACATCTTTAAAGTAACAGTATACAGTGTTTCTCGTACCGTTCTTTTTGGTGTGGTGGCCCACCATTCCAACAAATCCTCCTGACCCTCCAAACTAGGCTTGTGCTCAAAATATTGATACAGCAAAATATTGTCATGCACTCCTTGGGGATACGTGTATCAATTCGGATTCTACAGAATTGAGTGAGTGCAAGAGTACCGTGTATACTTCTGCTTACAACTAGAGATGAGTAGTGCAGTCCATACCAACACTGTTGATATTGAACAGAATCATGATACCAGCATTGTAATGAATAACGTTACAATGCTGGCTCAGGAACCATCTGGGCCCCTGCAAGTATTGACTTACCATCTATACTGAAAAAAACAACAAAAAAAGTATAATAGAGATGTGTAATATTGAATTTTTGCCAATACCCAATAAGCCAACATTTCTTAACTCTTTATTACCAATACCAAGACAAATATTTTTCAGTAGTTATGTAGTTCACTTAAATAAAAATGACCTTTTTTTTACCCTATGACAGTTCATTTGTGCTAGAAAAAGAAAGGAACAACATTTGAGTATCTGAAAATAATACTGTTGATTTTTTTAATGTAGTCATTAAGTAATAATGAGGTGAAGCATCATGGTACAGCCATACATTCTGCCAATATTTCTGCCAAAATGTAAGATACATATGGCCGGTATATCAGCTGTGAATATCAGCAGGAATTTTCTGCAGACACCGATATTTAGCTATCAAATCTATTATCTGCTGATACCAATATTGTGCCGATAATATTGTGCATCCCGAAAGATTCCCAACCCAATTTATAGATACTTCATTACACACTTCTTAACAAGTGATAACATTTTATCAGTAGCCTGATACTGCAATTACTTTTTTAATTTATAAGATTACTTTATTGTTGCATCCTTACCAAAAATGCTCACAGTCTTGACATGTTGTACATGGATGAGAATGAATTTCAAGTTTTGAGCTTTGAATTTAAAGTAACGTTGAAACTACAATATTTCACAGTATTAAATTATTGTCAGAGTCATTGCATTTTACTTTGTCTGTCAATTGAATAGACATATTATTCCACTCCAAGTGAATATTTATTGAGATCTATAAATCAAAGTGCTCTGCCCGCAGCCTTGTAGAATCTTGTAAGCAATAAAAAACAGAGTGATATTAAATATATACTTGATTATATCTTACTTTTACTCACATACTCATTAAGTTTTATTAACTCAGCATTTCACTTTCACTCTTTAGTCACTTTCATGTGGCTTGATTTCTCAATCTGACGTCAAAAGATGGGTTTGTTAGTACCACCAATACACCGTGTTGAAAACACAACACTTTAACAAGTCTTTATTATACATAGCAATTTACTGCATAATATGCTTTAATTTCATTATTCTTACTCACTGTTGTTTGCTGTCACATGACTGGTAAACTGATCCAATGCATTTACACTGCTTAATGAGTATTTTCTATACTCTGCCATAAATCATACGGGCTGCCTTAATTTCAGTACAGTCAACTTACCTCCTATTGCAAATACAGTATACATTTTATCTGACATTAGAGATGTCAATTTTTTTTAAAAGTCCTTTTAACTGTAATTTACATAAGTTGTGTTTTGTTTATAATTTCTATGAAAATGTGATGCATATTCACTGTAGAAAAAAAAAACACTTTGTGTCTAAACAAATGACTGTCCTGTACAGAACTTAATAAAAAAAACTGTTGATTTTGAGAAGAGAAACTTAAGTGCAATGTCTCTGGAGCTTCTCAGGTGCAATAACAATGTGTCCAATTTTTTACATAATGTATGGTGTATTTCCTTAGAGGTGAAAAAACAAAGTTATCAGCCAAATTTGCAGCACAATGTGCAAAGACAATCAAGGTTTTCTATCACTGTGTTTATGATGATGATGCATGATTTTATCTGTAGTTGTACTGGCAGATAATTGCTTTTTATGTTCCTCATGGGTATCAGGTATGAAAATATACAGTTATATTTGCCTACATAATAGAGTTGTAGAGCCTTTGCATATTAACTTTGAAAGTTTAATCTCCAAAAAAAGAGAAGTCAGTTCAGAAACATATTTTGCATATAAGCTGGAAGCAATGAAAGAATGGCCTACTTTAAGTTATTTTCATATTGTTGGTTTTGTTGGATTAAATTAGGAAATATCTGCATATCTGCAAAAGAAAAACTGATATAATGTATGCCCAAGTTATACATGTTGTTTAATTTATCTGTCAAATGTTAAAAAACAGAAAACTAATCCCAGGTGATTTAGGGATGAATACTGTATAAGCGGTGCAACAAGTCAACGCTGATGCAAGAGGAAGAAAATCAGATCGTTTCACCGCAAACTACATTTTCACATAGACAGGCAGAGTGTGAATGGAAATGAAGTGACACCAACATTATCGAAAAGCAAAGAAAACGCATCGAAGCTGTGATGCGTTGAGACACCTGAAGCGACAGACTTTCTGCAGCCCAATACACAAGCAGAGGAGCCCGGCAGCAGCTGTGCATCAGGCCTGGAAACATAAACACAGAGCGACTCCTCTGCGCTGATAGCTGGAAAACCTCTGCCTGGGCTGCATGCTAGTTCAACACCTATGAGACCTCCGCGGCCCTCCGAGTCGAGTTACCGCTAGAAAAGGTAACTCAGACTGGGACTGCGGGATGATACCAAGCCGGCCTCGTCTCGCACAGAGAGCCAGTGTTCCCCAAAACAAGTCAACTCTAGCGTGGGTGAGAATCCCGCACACTCTCGAGACTCGACGCAGCGCTGGCAGCAGGAATAGCGGATTGTAAGCGGAGCCTGTCTGCGCTCAGCTAACTAGCTTGATGTGGCTAATGGAGGCTAGCCGTGTAGCTCCGTCCCCCCCCCGCCCCTCCGGCCCCACTCACCGATGTGATTGTCCTCGATGTGGACGATGAGCTCGGCCAGAGACTCGAACTGAAGCCCGCAGCCCCCAAACCTGCAGGAATTAGAGAAGAAAGAAGCGGCGGCGATGCCCGTCATGGTTTCGGCGCTGGTGCACCGGGTGGAGGTGGAGGTGGGGGAAGGACCGGGAGCCGGGGCGGTGAACGCGGAGGCAGAGCGGTGTTGTTCGGGGAGGGAGCGCCGCAGAGCGCGGAGCGGCGGAGCACACACCGGGAGACCAGACAGGACAGCGGCGGCGCAGCTGGGAGGCAGGCGGGACGGTGGGGGTGGGGATGGGGTGAGGAGGGGGAGGAGGGCTGGTTGGTGGCGGTCGACGTCACGACCTGCCTACCTGTTGGTGTCTGTGCCCCCACAGCTCTTACCCTGAATCACTGGCGATTTTATACTCATTAAAAAGGGATGCTTAGCCCGCTTAAAATAATAACATGGTCAGGCCAGTTCCCCGCATGATTTTTAATATGACAAAAATAGAATAATACATTGCCAAGCTTTTATTTGATATTTTAGCATGCAAAACAATAAATTCTGAATGATAATTCTCATCAGGATGCAGTGGAAATAAATCAATTCTTCATAAATGGCAGAAAAACCCAGGGGTTCATAATGCAAAAACCGGTATTTTGGGGAGAAATTACGTGTTTCAAGATCCTTTGATGAAACAGAAATGTAAAAAAAAGACACCTTACTTTAGACTGAGTGGTTATGATGTAAATTTGTGAAGGTGGAGTGTGACAAATCCTGCATTCAAAATTGTTTTGATATGATAGGCAAGTAAAAAAACAAAATTTAAATGTGTCCCAACAATAAGTTGACCCAACTGTTATGCTCAATTACCAACAGAGTTATCTTCTGAAAATAACTTAATGATAAAAACACCCTTTCCAATAAGTTATTTTCGGGGGGAAATCATATAGCACAATATCTGTAATGGTGTAAAACTCACATTATTGCACATCACAATTACTGCTGTTATTTATAGTCTCCCGTGTAGTGTTGCTTAAGTTGGTGGTTTGAGAGAACTGTGCACTTTAAAGGAAGGAATTTTGTTTTTAAATCATCATTTTCTGCAAGAGATGACAAGATGATACATATGTGATAAAGATTAAAAAAAATAATAATAAGGTTTAATATCACCTTTGCATTCCATTTAAATATAATAGTAAACAACGGGCATAGGCTAAACTTGTGGTTATTCAGTTTGTTCATGCTGTGACATGCTTTGGTCTATCAGTATTAACATGTCTAAATGATGCAGTGCAATTACTGATTGATTCATTCATATATTGAAGCTGTTAAATGCAGGACGATGGCAAATGTATATATACAGGCTCGCTCTCTCTCTCTATGTATACATATAAATATATATATATATATATATATATATATATATATATATATATATATATATATACATAAACTTAGAACTTTATATATGACTGACTATTATGGAGCACACATCACAATTATGCGTACTGGTGGTAAGAACATGATGTAAATATATGAAGATAAATGCAAAGATGTGGTTTAAATTTCTGGTAAAAAACAAAGATAAAAGTGTATTATTGTGCTACAGGATTTCAGTGTGGGAAAGTGGAAAAACAATTGAGAATCACAGTCTCCAAAGCCACCCCCTGAAGCTAAATAGAGACATTTATGGTTGTATCAACATTAGCAGAAGCAGTGCCTGCTTGTAGTGGTTCACTGTGATATAACATTTTTTAAATGATTAGTTGAAAAATTAACAGAGTTAATGCTCATATAGTTATTAAAGTTCACCTACAGTAATTTGTTTTTTTATATAATCTATATATAAAGCTGTGTTTTATGTCCTTGTCGCTGGCTAAACTTTACTGTTTCAGGAGAGCCCATGTTAACTGGTGTCTTTCAGCCAGCAGCTGATGTTGAAGATAAGTTTTCTCTTTACTGAGGATGTCATTAAAACTGTATCTGATGTGGTTTTATTTTTGCTGGGTGATTATAAAGACGTTAAACATGTTAACCTTCTCTATTATGATTAAAACAACAGACAGGGCTTGCTGAAAGTCAGCAGATAGTACACATACTTCTTATTACACAAAAACATCTGATAAATCTCTGTATTTAATGTCCTGGAGAGGTCAGCAGAGTACAAGAGAATGCTTCAATGAGTTTGTGTACCTGAGATTTTTTTATTATCATTGCTGGGGTTCACTCACTCACTACAATAACATTAAGATTTCTGTCCGCTGCAACTTTGTTGGTTTAGCTGAGGCACATTTTGTTGAACTCTGGTCTAACATGGTCTTACTAGTTTTGTTCTAATCTGCTGTTCTGTTTAAACTGCACATGTATGCTGTTCACTGTTTCTGTTGTGTCCACCTGTTTTTTGTTGTGTTTTAGGTACAGATTTTACACAAGTCACTAAAGGATGAATAAAGTTATTTAAATTTTAAATAGATACTGCCTCATGTTGTATTGGTAGGTGTATTTAATTAAATTGTTATACATTATATTGTATCTTATTACATGATATCAGTGGTTTTTAAACCATTTCTGCCCATAGCACACCTAAGATCAAGCCAAATCCTACAGCACAAAAAATATCCTCTTAAGCATGTCACAATGTGAAGTTAATATTAAGTGCTCTGCAAATGAAAGTTCTTTTTCAAAATAAATCAAGAGTTCAATAAATTTCATAGTGTCAGCAACACATGTTTAAACTTGACAGGTCACAAGCTGCTAAATAGGGTAAACTAATAAATGAGAGAAATTCTCCTGAAGTTGATCTGTCTATAACAATTTTAACCGCACAAACATGAATATTGAGCTGAAATTGTCAGCTGAGATATCAGCTGTACTTAAGCAGATGTCATGACACACTTTAACAAGCACAGTCTCAGTGCTGTGTGTGGAAAGTGAGTGGGAAACATTAAAAGCAGTTGGTCAGTTTTAAAAAGTTATTTAACTCTTCAAAAACAGCTCCTTTTAGCAATGGTTTGATGACGTCTGTTTTTAAGGCCTGAAGGAAAATGCCTGATAAAGAGACAAGTTCACAGTCTGAATGGAATCAGACACCATAATGTCCGAAACTGCTTTAAAGAAATAAATATCCAAACAGCCAGAGGAGGAATTCAGTTGTTCTATACTATCCTTCAGGTTTTTCAGCATTTAATGGACACAGGACGAATCCTAAAGTTGATATTCTGACTGACTGCATGATTTTCTGATTTTTTTCCTGCAAAGAAGGAGGTACATTCATTTAAAGTTCTGCTTGACTAAAGTTCAGGTGCCCCGGTCATGGGAGAGTTTGTTAACCTGTTTGCTGTGGTAAAAAAAGGCAGGCACATTATTTTTGGTTTTGGTGGTAATGGCAGAAGAGAAAGAATGCTTTGCATTCTTCAATTTTAAATTGTAATTGTGACATCTTTACACATTAATGTCATAATGAACCTTGAGGTTCATCTTCCTCCAGCTTTCTTCAGCTTGACAACACTCTTTTTTCCCCTCCTTAACATTGTGTCTTTTCTCATGGTGATTTTTTCTTACAAGAGACAACCTTCACCTTAGTGGGACCAATGGAATCAATGGTATTTGAAAATTTAAAACTGAAATTGTCTGTCAGCTCATTCATTAACCCAAAGAACAGGGAAGAGGTGGAAGGGAATTTTTTAAAAAAGCTAACACTTATGTTGAATGCATCCTTTATTGTGTGTGTGCTGTGTTTAATGTTGAGTCAGTTCAAAGTTTTTACAGTACTTTAGCTCCTTTGTCCTGGAAGTTATTAAAATAGATATATTAAAATCTCCTACAATTATTAAACAATCAGAATCAGTACAGATCAAAGACATCAGATCACTGAAATCATCAAAAAGTCTGCGCTGTATATGGGTGACCTGTAAACAGTCATGACACAGCCTGAGGGAAAGACCCCAGCTGAAGAGTTATGTATTTAAATACGACTAATGTTTCAAAACCTAACTGCTGGCATTGAAGGGAGTCATTAAACTAAACAGTACATTTAAAACTTATTAGAATCTTTTCAACTGACAACAGATATTTACAATCATTCAGATTTTGTGTGGGTAGAGGGCAGGAGAAGCACCAAACTGATCAGCATTACTTGAGGTCAGGAGTGGCAGCATCAAAATCCTAAGACTGATTGTGAGCGTGATATAGTGATGCTAATCCACGTTTTATATTTATCACAATGATTAGTTACAGTATTAACATTTTCCCAAAACTAATATGCTTCACACAAGTGCTTCTCTCTTGCTTGCTTCTCTAATTCTTATAATTTAAAACCTTACAACCCTTACATAATCATTTAGAGCCACTTGTATTTATGACCTAATGTGAACGCTCTTCTTGAATTGATAACTGCCAGCTTTACTGTATGTAGGACAAATTTACAAAATATGTCAGTGCTTTGACTTGTAATTGCATCCAAATAACCCAAAGCTGATCATTAAAAAGTAAAACATGTCATTGTATTTAGAAATTAGATAAATCTTGCCTGTTTTTCATTCATTCATTCATTTTCTATACCGACTATCCCTTTCAGGGTTGCGGGGGGGCTGGAGCCTAACCCAGCTGTCATTGGGCGAGAGGCGGGGTACACCCTGAACCGGTCGCCAGTCGATTGCAGGGCAACGTATAGAGACACGCTTGGCCCGTAATGAATATGATTGATGGAAAGATCATCCAATCACCAGCTGAATATGCTTTAGAAGGCTCTGTCTATTTCTAAACACTTTCTATGGGCTCTTTACCAGATGGACCAGCAAAATATATTGAACCGGCCATCAAGTGTGTCAGGTTAGTTTTTAGGGCCTTTTTTCAAATTCAGCACAAATTTCTTTTCCAACACAAGAGGGGTATGGTTAGATTTTGGAGGTGTAATAACAAAGATTAAGTCATGATTTTGCAGTTTAAATTAGATGCCAATTTAGTAAAAGTGACCTATTATCACACAAAAAATGTTGCTTTAGTCGCTTGTATTTCATCATCCATTCCTAGATAGCCGCATGTTTTTAACTTTGCATGATGCTCAATGGTTCGTTATGACAGAAAGTGAAATCCTCATTTGAGCATACATCTAGTTGTATAAATTTACAATGCACAACAGTTGTTAGGTGCTGGAAAAGCTACAAAGTACACCTGAAAAGTGCCTGAAAAGTGCTTGAATATGACATTTGAAGAGCTGGATGAACCACCTGTAAACATCACAGAGGATATCACCAGCAGGTGATTGTTTAAGTTTTATTTAGTTTTGCTGTGATAACAATGAATCTAAACCACAACTAATTTATCTTATCACCTTATGGCGTCAAAACAGTTATTTCCCCATTTAAATGAGTTTATTTCTGTAGATCTCTAGAAAACAGCAAAAACACATTTACACCTAATCACAGGAAACGGACTACAAAACAATGAATTCATGGATATTCTGTGATAATGTGCTTGTTAGACAAGTTAATTTAGTCCTGTAACTTTGTACAATTTAATGTTTCATTCCATCCATGGTCCATACTGCAACATTTTTAATGAATAAATTTGAATAGTTGAAAAATTCACAATTTCTCATTCAGGAGCTGATAGTAAGTCATGGCTTATATGAATAAATGAAATGTACCTGTGTGAGCGTATTTCTAGTTAAAACATAAGAGCGCCACAGAATTGACAGTGACATCTTTTTCAACCATAAAGTTTACAGATTAATGTTGTACTGAAGGGTTCAGTGGTAAGGAGAGAACTTTGCAGTGTGCATGTGTGTAGGGTTGTGTGTATGTGTGTGTGAATGTGTGTATGTGGCTCCCAGAGAGAGCAGAATGTCCTTAAATCACTGTGGATAGCTAACCAGGGCCGGCTGGCCTGTGCTGGACCTGTTAATCAAGCGTTAAAACAGCCTGTCATAAACCACTGGCAGGCGACTTCAGCAAAGAACTTTAAAACCTGGGAACATGCTCACTATTTTTCTGACTTCCCTCTTTCCAACCAGCCTCATAGATCAAATATACACATAAAAAGAAAAAACTGGACTCACATTCATAAAGACAAGTAAGTAGGGCTGAGTGTTTAAGTCAGATCATTAATTTTTGATAAGGTATAGGGTAAAAAAAAATGTGGTAAGTAATTAATATTGATTTTAAAAATAAGAACAGCAAGCAGTAATATGGTACTAAAAGACCAAAACATAAAAACTGTTTAATTAGCCAATCATCATTTCAGTTAATGTATCTAATTAAGGAGCATTAACATTATCAAATTGATGCCATGTCTTAAAAAAATAGCAGACCAAAACATTCAACTTGAAGTAAATTCTTGATCCTGATTCCTTAGGAGAAGGACCCAAGCCATTTTCATCCATTTCTTTCTCTTTTGGTTAAAAATATGATTGAAGATCATGTTTCCATGTTTTTAGGTACCACTGATCCTTTAAAACTAAGATTTTATCGCTTCTACAGTATAGTACTTTTTTTTTTTTGGACAACCTCAAAATGTATGAAATGTTACTGATGTTTTCAGAATCAGAATCAGAATTAGCATGGATCCTGTCTATTTGTGGTAGTGGTATTTTGCAGAAGTTGTCAACATTTTCAAGAAATGAAGAACAAAGAACAATACTGAGAGTATTTCACCATTGAAAAAATATTTTTGTCCATCTCCGGATGAGTTTTGACCAGTTTTCTTTATGTATTGACTCCTTTTATGTACTTAACTTTGCAGCAGTAGTTTCCTATTCCGTCATCTGATTTGCTCATAATAATTGAGACTGACAGAATGATCATCCAGTCACCTTGTAAATAAGTTTTTGAAAGGTTCTACCCCCTCAAACACTTTCTATCAAGCAAAAGACAGAGAATTTGTGCCTCAGCTAACAAAATATTGCAAACTGGTGTGTCCCAGAGCAGTTAAAACTAACACAGCATGAGGGAAAACTTCTGGAGCACACAATCAATTTATCAATTTTATTATGATGCAAACAGACTAATGTGGTGTTAGTCTGTTTGCACTTTTTTGGGCTGTTGCCAAAATGTACAGTTGCTGAACAAATTTAGTCAACTACCAGACAGCTGACCTAAGTGAACAGCATTGGTAATGAGCAAAATCATGTCCTATGTTTCTGTAATGGTTAATACACCAGTATGTAGAAGCTCTTTAGCCAAGACAATACTTTCAATGCTAAACTATTATTATCATTATTTTATCCATTAATTTTCAATATACTTTTTTTTGCAAAATTGTAAAAAAATAGTAAACCACATTTTTTTTCTTGATTAATAAGTCAAATTATAGTTGTTTAGTGGTTGAATGTTATGCTTGATTCATTTCTGACTTCCTTGGGAAGCCCAGTAAGCCGGCTCAAATGCGTAGAAGAAGGTAAATTCAGTTTGAAATAGTAGGTACACCACAAGCTGTCTTTTCCCATAAAATGCCAAACCTTGGTATTTTTAAAGAAACATAGTTCTGAGACCTTGTTGTATGTCTTAAAACATTTTTTGATTGGATATTATTGTATAGCATGCATATGTAGTTTAATGTCCCTTTAGCATGTCAGGTTAACAGTGTAGGACTTTGTATGCAATTTGTGTTTATTAAAAATAAAAATTACCCAATGTTGAGAGACGAAAACTTTAAATTTAGTTGTTGTGGTGTTCAACAGGTATTTGTTTCATTTTAATTAGTTACTAGAGTTAGAATAAAGTGTATAATCCTGGTACAGTGACAGCCATGTCTGTAAATAAAAGAAATCAAGACATACATTGTGTATTGCCTTTAAGTTTAAAATATCCACAGTTTTTGGTTCATATTGCTCAGCCCTACATGTCAGTACAGAGTGTTACACACTCACACAAACATCATGACATCACTGCTCCACACTCCCTCACACGTGTACAGTATAGAAACTGAATGACTTCACCAGCTCAGCACAGATGTTCTCTCTTACACACAAGCATGTAGACACACACTCAACATAAACACTCACACACGGTGTATCAAAACTGTGACAGTGACGCAGTTCCTCGCACGATTACGTAAATGAGAAGTAGTAGCATGTGTTATTAAAGGCAGGGGAATAAAGGAGAGACAGAGAGAGAGAGAGTGAGAGAGAGTTTACGGAGCATGACTTCATCTGATCTGAGGTCTTTGGGTGGCGCTCAGTGTTACAGTTTGGGATCGATTACAAACTGGCACGGCTTTTCTGATTATTAGTGACTTTATCTACACAGGGGGATGGCTACACCAGAGTAATTACCAACACATTTTAACAGACATGTTAAGCAACATGTTGATAAAAGTAACTAATGCTCTCATATATGGTCCTCTTTTAACACGGATCTGCATGTAAGAGGTGATGGATATAAATTTAACTCAAGCCATGGCATTACATAACAAGATGACTGCATCTTGTAAACTCAGATGCTCTTCTAAGGATCTGTTTCCAGTTACTTTTTAAGCCTAACATCAGGGCGAGGAAATACATTTCAATTTTTAAATGACATAAAGGGTAAAATCAGTTTAATATTGAATCAGGGATGGACAACTTTGGGTACTAAGAGGGCCATGTTACAAATATTTTCCAGAGGGCCAATTTTTTTGCAATCTGAAGGGTCCTTAATGGGATAAATATATACAGCCATTATGAAAAATTCCTTTTTTAACATTAAATATTAAAATTAAAATGTAATATTCAATTCTTAATCTAATGGTCAAACCAGACAATTCAAACAGCTTCAGCTACTTTTTTGCTGTAACATATTTTACTTCTTATCAAATATATATTTTTCTTACATCACAATTACAGCAATTTAGAGTTCTATATTTCTTGGAAACGTTGTTTTTCATGCTGTCATGGAAGAGTTTGTTAGTGTTTTTTAAGGGAACAAACATTTTTTTGATCTCTTAAACTGTCTGGTGGGCCACATAAATGGAGTAGGATGGCTGCATGTGAGCCTGGGCTGCCAGTTTCCCACTGTTTGAATTGGTATCTTGATTTGATAAGAAGAAAACCTGGTTGTGCTCTTACTTAAGGATTACCTACATTAAAACCACTGACAGTGACATGCTTACCGACCCCAACAAAATCTATGAGCTACATCAAGTCTGAATGGTGCACCATTATGTATTTTGTAACTTTTTTGTTGAGGAACACATAGAAGTTAAAATCATGTTATACTGACACCAGCTTGAAACAACAGCAACAAAAAAGCACTCGGCGAGTGCAAACCTCCGCCAAGGTTGCTAACACACTGCTCTTACTTCTATGAGCAATGGTTCCATGATAAAGTTTTATCATGATAGTGAATTTTTGACCCTGAAAACCCACATGTAGCACTCAGAATCATGTTGATATCATTATTAGTTAGACAGTTATTGACCAAAAATGATTGTTTGCTAATGGCGGTTTTCTGGATCACCACCAAAATCTAATCATTTTTAAGTTGGGCCATTACCAACATCTCTTGAAAATCTAAACTAAATCCGTCCAGTGGTTTTTGTGCAATCTTGCTAACAAAACAGACAAACAAACAAACATAACCTCCTTGGTGGAGGTAATAAAAGACCTGGACACCAAACAATGGGCCATCTTTAATCTTTAATCATCCAATATTGAAAACAAACTTCTGCACTCTGTCTAAACTGTACTAGCAACATTTCTGTATATTGAGTTTGTGCAGAATTGTGATACTCTGAAGAATAATTTGTTTCACATTAATGTACACTCCATTATTTGAGGACCAGTCTATCAAAAGCACAAAAACATCCTGAATTTTAGTCATAGTTTGGAAACACACTTTAATACACTTAACACAGATAAGGTACAATAATTTACTCATTTTGCTGCATAATCATAGCCATAAGCACCATTGTAAGTTTATAATGCTTTAAAATAGTAATTGTAAGTCATTATAATGCTATTGAGTATAATACATTATTAACATACTTTTAGTAAATTATACTGGGAATACTGTAAACAGTAGCTATAAAAAATTGTAAACATCCTGAATGCTTTCTAACAATAAATCTGACAGATGCTGCATCATTTTGCAACTTGGCATTTGCATTGCTTATTATTGGTGTTTAAACATTAAGATGAACCTAGACTTTTTCAAGTAACTTGTTGACATATTTTCTTACAGTAAGATTCATTTCAGTATTCAACTTTCTATTGTTATCTTCATCAGTTTTTTGTGTCAATTTTACCTTTAAAGATATTTAAAAGTAAAAGGAGCCAGTTTCTATGGAGATCCCTTTATAAGTATTTATTGGTAACAGAACATATACAGTGTTGACTTGAATTAGAGCCACTAAGCACTTAAATGTTGATTCTAAAAAGAAAATCCGGAACACCTTGTTCACTTCCTTTTTTCTTGCTTTATAGCTATAAACACAATATAACACACTGGAGATATATCTATAGTGTATTATAAACACTGTTATTATAATGACTTATGATTACTATAAGCATCATAATTTATTAACCACAAATATACAACATTATAAGCAAAGCATAACATATTATAATATCTTATAAATATGCTTATTAAGTGTTTATAATACATTATAGAGAGGCTTCATAGAAAGTGTAACCCATAGTTTTGACTGATTGATTGCATCTTTATTTCGAGCATAAACACAAATGCGTACATCAACAAAAGCAAAGAAAAAAGCAAACACCCACAACAAAATCCTCAAAGATGCCCAAAGAAACGAACAACAAGCATGCTCGAAAAGGAGTAGGAAGAAGTTAAAAACTTATTCAATCCTACCCCTATAGTTTCATTCATCAATTCCTCTATTATTACATTGAAATATATGAACTAACAGTTATTATAAACAATTAATATTATATTATATAACTTAACCATAATACCACAATATTCAACGGCAGTATATTACGGCACTTTGTATTTTATACAAAGGCACTATAAATATTTCAAACACACTTATTAGATTATTGCAAATATCATAGTACTATATATAACATTATCGTACAATATTATAGTATTTTGAAGACTCTAAATATACACTATTTCTACACTGTTGCATATATACTAATGTTATTTATAGCTTATAATTATGTACCTTATTAGCACACTATATCATATAATATATTGAATATTATACATAATAGTGCATACAACTCCATATCAACTCCATTAACCAAAGGAGAAAGGCTGAATAGTTAAGATTTTACAGTGGCTCGATGCAGTTCAATAAGAGGAAAACACCTGCAAGAGCAGAAACACGCTGCAAGTTAGAAATGAAGCAAAGCCCAAAACACTGAACTGTATCCAGCCGTTGTATTCCGTTTGCCCTTGTCGACCACCTTCCACTCCTGAAGTGATCTTTTGTAATCACACTGTTATTTCATCCAGTTTGTTGACATGAGTCAGTATCAACGGCTCATGCAGTTTCCTCCATTTTTCATAAAGGCCTGTTGAATCTCCATCTACAAAATGTTTTTCCTGTGTGTACACCAGTATTTGCAGGTATTCCCAAGTGTCCAAAGTAAATGGTGGTCAAATTTGCTGCAAAAAAATCCCTATATATCTAGTAAAGTTATTTGTCTTGTAAAGCTTGTAGACTGTGGCTGATCGACGCTAGAAATGAAGCAAAGCCCAAAACACTGAACTGTATCCAGCCGTTGTATTCCGTTTGCCCTTGTCGACCACCTTCCACTCCTGAAGTGATCTTTTGTAATCACACTGTTATTTCATCCAGTTTGTTGACATGAGTCAGTATCAACGGCTCATGCAGTTTCCTCCATTTTTCATAAAGGCCTGTTGAATCTCCATCTACAAAATGTTTTTCCTGTGTGTACACCAGTATTTGCAGGTATTCCCAAGTGTCCAAAGTAAATGGTGGTCAAATTTGCTGCAAAAAAATCCCTATATATCTAGTAAAGTTATTTGTCTTGTAAAGCTTGTAGACTGTGGCTGATCGACGCTAGAAATGAAGCAAAGCCCAAAACACTGAACTGTATCCAGCCGTTGTATTCCGTTTGCCCTTGTCGACCACCTTCCACTCCTGGCCAGATCCACTCACTTCTCCAAATGTTGCTAATGTAAATGTGACACTCTTGGGGCTGCACTATGGCGTAGCAGGTAGCGCTGGTGCCTCACAGCAACAAATTGGTTGCTGGTCTGACTCCCCAGTCAGTCAGGGCTTTCTGTGTGGAGTTTGCATGTTCTTCATCTGCATTTGTTGAGAATTACTCCAGTTTCCTCCCATAGACCAAATCATGCTGGTTAGGCTAAATGGTGACTCTAAATTGCCATTAGTTGCGAGTGCACTGTAAGTGTGTGAACTGTATCTGTCTCTATATGCCAGTCATGTTACTGGCAATCACTCCCAAGTGAACCCTGCCTTTTCACCCGGTGTCCTGTGAACCTGGAGGGCACAAGGGGTATAGATATTGGATAGATGAAGGGCAACTCTAATTAGTCTAATTACACAAATATGTAAGCGACTTATGAAAAGTGAATAGGACTGGGTTTTACTGACTTTTTTAAAACCCTGCAAACAAATATATTTTTTGCAAGTTTCAAACAACAAAACTATTTAAGAGTACAGGTAGTTTTGACTATTAACAGATATGTTGTCAGTGATTTTAAGAGAGCACTGTTTCAGGCAGCTACTGACACTGTACAGAGGGGGAGGGGAAAAGTCCTGATCCTAAAGCATCCCGAAGTGATCTTTTGTAATCACACTGTTATTTCATCCAGTTTGTTGACATGAGTCAGTATCAACGGCTCATGCAGTTTCCTCCATTTTTCATAAAGGCCTGTTGAATCTCCATCTACAAAATGTTTTTCCTGTGTGTACACCAGTATTTGCAGGTATTCCCAAGTGTCCAAAGTAAATGGTGGTCAAATTTGCTGCAAAAAAATCCCTATATATCTAGTAAAGTTATTCGTCTTGTAAAGCTTGTAGACTGTGGCTGATCGACGCTTATGGTGGAAGGACATGTAGATTGTGTCATGTACTGAAGTATAGCCAAAACAAATGGCAGTGGAAAACTAAGTTGTTTTCAATAAATTAGATATAGCAGGCTATCACCCTTTGCTGTTTTTGTAGCTTGTTTTCACCTAAAACTCTGTAAATTATGCATAGATGGTGGCCACATGTGCAGCAATATGTAGCTCTAGCTATCATGCCAATTTTCTCGGTACAGATGCAGAGCTGATCTCCCTCAATGCGGCTAATGTTCAGGCTTGTGCTATTTACCCCATACAACCAACTTCAAAAATCCCAAGCTATCCCTTTAAGGATGACAAAATGTATTGTTCCTTTGCTTTGCCAGTTCATCCTACTTTACAGATACTGGCAAAAAATTTTTGCAATAAATACAGAACTCTTTCTCTTTTGGTTGAAAATATGACTGCATATTATTATGTTTCTGTTGTGCTGCATTAAAATAATGGAGACTTTAACATTTTAAAACACAGAATATTGGTGATTAGTGGTATTTGTGTAGAACATAAAGCCCAACAATGTGGTAGGTCATTGGACTTCTATTTTGGTTGCTGCGGTTTCAAACAGGGGCGGCACAGCAGTGCAACAGGCTAGTGCTCATGCCTAACAGTAAGAAGACTACGGGTTCAGCTCCCAATGTTTTAAGGCCTTCCTGTTCTGAGTTTTCATGTTCTCCCTGTGCATGCTTGGGTTCTCTCTTATATTTAAGTGTATAGCTCTGGTATAGTAATAACCAGATGCTTTATCTTTACAAAGAAAGTTGGAGATAAATAGCCACTCAGATGAAAAAATAAATCAAAATATGATTTCTGGCCACATCACCCAGCCCTACCTCACAATGATCTCTGAAATAAAGTGCAACAGGCATGACTCAAGCCAAAAGTTTGGTACCAAATCTGATGTGTGTTACAGCTATAATGGAAATAATGGTACATGCAGATCAAGGTTAGTGAGTTTGTTTGACCTTTGACCTGAAACCCCATTTTTCTCCTGATAAGGTGACATCAGGCAGCTCCCTAAAGCCCCCAGTCTGGCTCTTAAAAGCCACGCTGATGAGAATATGCCAGATGCTAATGGCTGGTGGAGTCACTGAGTTATGGAGGCAGTTGTAATCTTAGAGACTCCGTCTGCTCCAAGGCTCCAGCCAGAGGCTTCCAGGCTGCCGTCATAGGCTCCTCAGTGTGACTCTGCACTCCTCACAGGCGTGCACACGTGCTTTAAAACATCCCCTTTCTTCAGTGAAAACAAAACTTCCCTCAAGAGCTCAAAGCACAGACTGACATCATCAAAACTTCCTGTTTCTACTTGTTGCCATGGCTGCTGGGATTTGCATACTTCAGGCGATTGGTGGATGATGAGTCAGTGTGGGTTTGGTCAAATTTTGCACTTCTACCACAACAAAACCATATTCCTCCGTTCAGCCCCTGCCAGGCTGGACGCCGGAAAGCCTGACCAAACATGGCAGAGATTTTACTCCATGGTTATAGGCTTAAAGGAGATGGGAACGATGAATAGAGGGTCTCCTTTTAGTTTATAACCTCTATCAGATTTTGTGATATAAAAATGGTGTTATCGAATTTCTAAAAGCAGTGGAACATGATTTATTTCTGTACCTAATTATTGGATGTGATTCAAATCAATCAAATCTTATCACTTTAAGAATTTACCAAAATAATTTATCAATGAAACTACCAGTGAAGAACAACTTAAACTGTGATGCTGCTGAGATTAAAAGTTTATGTCCTCTGTGTAGAAACTATGTTGATGGAGGATGGAGTGTAACTCTTTGCCCTCATGATGACTTATGACTTCATATTTCATACACAATGGCTACCAGTGTGTAAGCATTGGGGATGTATCGATGGCAACAGGAAACAAAGTGTAACTAAAGGTGTCAGACTTCATTGAAAGCACTTTGCCATTTTTTTCTCCTGCAATCTTCCTTCCAGTAAACTGCCCGATGTATGATAAGGAGCAATAAGCAGCATTTAAATTGAATGATCAGAAAACAGCCCTGAAAATAGAATCTACAAGTCAGACGAGCTACAAAACTTAATAAACTCAGATATTGTGCTTCACAATTTAAAGGCACGATAAAGTTAAATGTCTATTCTGTTGTATCAATTGATTAATGGCTGTCTGACTTGAATAATATTTATTAAGTGCTGGATACATTTTGTGCAAAATTTAAGTTTTTCTTATGTCTCACTTGGAAAAATCAAGGATTGACTTTACTGGCAAAGCGATAAGCATGGAAATCAAGCAAAGTTAAGCTATCAGAATAATGATAACTATGCTTTTAAGGATTCCTTTATCAATACTTAAATGAGCTCAGAGGCAGTCAGTACAAAAAACAACAATGGCGTGGAAAAATAGCCCATTAAAACAGTTAAACATTAAATATGGTGTTCCAACACTGGGCACATCAGAAGAGTGCCATCAGAGTTTTTTACTTTCCCTATTTCAAAATTTTCCATCAAATTTAGTCCTGTTCATTAACAAAACAAAAGAAAAAAATGTTTACAGAGGTTTAACCCTTTGTATGCTAGTTTTAGTACATCATGCTCCGACATTTTCATGAAAAACATTATTTTTCATAAACAAATGCTTAGAGGGGAATCTTATTTTGTGGATTTATATAGTCTAGAACATGCCACTGATCACCTGCTAAGGGTGTGCACTGGCAAAGAAGGAAGATTCTAAGAGCCCATGACTGATGGGAGGGAACTAAAAATATTGCCATAGGTGTTTTGAGGTTTCTCCACTCTTCACTTAGAACAAAAAACACCACATTATTCTTGTTTTACATTGCAACAAGTAGCATTCAGTTATCTTTTGCATTACTTAAGCCCCATAAAATGAAATTTATTTAAAAAGAGCCCTTTCTTACATTTATGACAGGATAATAGTTTCATTTATTTATTTGGTACATATCTGCACATCTAAATGACATGATAAAATGTTGGGTATTTAAAATAACAGGCTATGGAGCAAGACAAATGTTCGATCAGCAAAGTTTGAAATCTCTTGCAGTGTTAAAAGGTGTGAGAGTCATACCCATTAACCGATTATTTTATCCTACATGACAATTTAAAACACGTTGGATGATTTAAAGGGTGCTTATGCCAGAAGGTTTTGTATTGTGCATAGTTTAACTGACCATTTATTGTATAATTTTTGGTAGAATAGTGCTTTCTCCACTGTTTAAAGCTTATTTGTGTTTATTTGCTTGACAGATGTTGGTTTGAGAAACTTTGCAGAGCTGCTTTGGGACAGTGATATCTTTTCATGGGGCCCCAGGATTTTTGGCAATATCCCTGTGCGCTTTGGGACACTAAAAACCACTGATGTAGATTGTATTTATTCAAATAAAAAACAAGAAAGAAATCAATAATTGTATGTGCTACTTAAACCTTTCAGTTGCAGTATTTAGTATTCAATGAGTGTTGGATTTTTAGATTTCTGTATAGGCTCGACCTTAGGCCAACTTAAATGTATTTCCTCTCATGAATGGACCACATGTAACAGAATGTTTGATTATTTTGTTAACTCACACGCTTGCAGTACCATAGCCTGCAATTTTCACAAATCTATGTCCTTGGTTTAATATCGGAATCAATTAGAAACAAAACACAATCTGATTCCTGCGTTTGAGTCTTTTTATCACAATCAACAAAACATTATCATAACTATAGGAGAAGTTTTGAACCGAGCCAAACTCTTAGGGGATGTCCTGATACTCATTTGACTCACAGGCTCGCCGTAGAAGACGCTAGGACGTCCCATTTCAGGCAGACACACAGCAAGTACGGCGAGGGGGGGGATCTGGGTCTCGTCCGCCCACCGCTCTGCCCCTCGCCCCGTCACGTTGCTGCCGGTGTGTCTGACTTGGCGAGTCTCTTCCGCGGTTTGGGTCCTCCACCACCGTGTTGCTGTACCGCTCGGTCCGTCCCCCTCTCCCGGCCGGTGTGCATGTTAACCCCGCCCCCCTGAATCCCTCCTCTCTCTCCGTACGGGACCGCAATGATTTAGAACTTCAGGAATCCCACGTGACGTCATCGGGAGGATGATGTAATGCTTCTGTAAATAGATCGTATTGTAATCCCGCTCCAGTCCAACGTGGTTCCTCTCTGGAGCGCCGCTTGTCCCTTCTCCACTTGTAGGTAAGCCTCCGCAATTTACTTTCATTCACAAAAACTTTTAACCTCACTTAAAGCTCACTCCTTCCTCTCTACTGCTTGCCAACATACTTTTGGATGTACATTTATTTTATTTTGACGCTGACGTAAAGTTGACGATCAGAACTTTTTTGGCTAGCCGTCCCAGTTATCACTCGGCTTGGAGCTTGAGCGTCTATTTGGGGGGTGTGACAGCTCTCTCCATACAGCTGTGCCGTGCTTGTTTGTGAGATGAACAAGTTGATTGACGGAGCAGAGGAAGAGGACACATTTACCGGCATGTTTTTGGGGACACTTACCGGTAAAATGCGCCTGTTCGCCGGAGGACTTTGGCGGTCGGAACCGTTGCTGAGCTGCTCCGAACCGGGTTGCCAGGTCTCGCGAGAGGAAGCAGCAACCGGGTCTGTGAAAACAAGTCTACAAAAGTGGCTTTTCGCTTAAAAACATAAGAGAAGAAAAGCCCCCCTCCCCACCACAAAAAAGCGACCTTACTTGCAAGAATGTATATAAGAGAGGCGAGTTCACAGAAGTACGTGTATATGTAATATAATCTGACATACAGAAGGAAGCATGAACTATGAACTGTAGCTTGTGATTTTAGCTATTGTTCATCATCAATGTCCTGAAAATAGCTCCAGTTGTTGCACGTTAAAGCATATTTAAAGAATCTATATATGTTACGATTGTTGTAATGTCAGAAACCGTTGATAAACTTGTAAAAGGAAGATTTGTGTCTAATAAGATGTTGTTTCCTATTTTGACAACAATTCTTAGTGGAGAAAATTGACGCATTTGAACAGAAAGTACCTTTGAAACCGGCTAAATAAAACTGAAACCTGTGACCAACAACATTATCTTGACAAATAAACAACCTCGAGGGTGCTGATAACGAACGGACTTGGCAACACGGGCTCCAAAGTTCGGAGTTATTGCCATAGTGATAAACGTCTGCTCAATATTAAATGCGAGGCTACAAAGATATTATCGCTATTTTACTAACTTAGAGTTGTGTTATTGAAAAAAAATGCCGTCCAAAGAGTAACACACATTAATAACGCAGAAATAAAAATGTACCTGGCCCAAATTTATTCATTTTTTTAGACTCAAACTCGACATTAATCCGTCTTGCATTGGCAGCATGTTGTCTGCTCCGTTGTCGGATTTGTGTATTAAGCATGACGTCATTGCGTCATTGATGTAACTGACAGAAGGTTTTTCTGAAAATGTGCTGAGTGTGCTCCTCTTGTACAAGCCCTCCTAAAAAATGGGGACAGATTTAGAGCCAAAAGCTGCTCAAGATTAAAATGACTGGTCCCACTGAACCAGATCTGTTTATCTGAATAATGAAATATTGCATTATGTAATATTATTGCTGCAGGGTAAATATATAACATGACCTTAAATAATGAAACAATAACACCATAAGGTTTGTTTTCCTCCAATTAGAATAGTTTTAATAAGCCATGCAGTGATAGTGTTGTTAGGGGTGTTTGTTTTCTTCCTCTGTTTTCTAACACACAAACACACACACGCTGACACACACCTATGAAGTCACCTCTATAAGGCGAGGGGTTGGAAAATGGGGGCAGAGGCAGGTTCAAACCTGTCAGGAGTAAAGGCCCTCCCTTTGCCTCCTCCCTCCCTCATTCCTTCTCTCCTCGATTCATTGTGTCATCCTCCTCTCTCTTTCTCACTGCCACTTGCCCTTTCCATTCCCCTCTCCATCACCCTGTAATGTCACCCCTCCCTTTTCATCACACACACACATACACACATACTTTCCATTTCTTATGGAAGCATGTACTTTTGCCCCCCCCCATCCTTGTCGATCCTTTCTTTAGCTCTCACTCTTTCCCATAACATCAGGCCCCACTTTAGCGTACTCTCAGCGCTTTTCCGCTCACGCAAACTTTCAGAGCATGTTTGTTGTGTACCTGTGAATAACTCTCAGACACACTTCTCGTTCCCGCCATCTCCACCTTCAACCCTGTCTTGATCACGTCTTCCTGCTCTGGAGTTATTATCAGCACACTAAGGGAGGATGAGAAAGTCAACTTGGGGGCCACCTTGTTGACCTTTTGGGTCCTCTCTGTGAGGGATGGGTGACATGCACTAAAACACATATCTCAGTATTTCACAAGAAGAATGGAAATACACTATCTAATTCTCAACACTGATTTCTTTAAAGAAACATGGTTTTCACAATGTCAGAATTATAAACTTTAATATGATTCTTATGCACAACATTTACATCCCTGTGATGTTTTGCCCTCAGTGTTTCCCTCTCTGTGCTGACTTTGGAGGTAGTAGCAGAGCTAGTGTGACTTATCAGCACAATACTGTGCATGTCTGACAGAAGCCCCCATTCATGCTTCCACTGTAATATTTACAATACGCAACATTTCACCTAAACTCTGAACATTGCAGAGATGAAATGAGGGTAATGAGTTGACCCCTCCATTTGCTCCGTCTTCAGCGGTAGTATCAGAAGCGTAATATTGGAAAGAGAGGGGCATGCGTAGTCAGTGGAGGACAGGAACTCTGTGAGCGTGTGTCTCTGCCTTCATGTGTATTGGGACGTTGCTTGACTGGTTGCTTTACTGACAATTATACTTACTAGTGCCATGAACCTCAGGCAGACCCACTTAAAAAACAAAAACAAAAAACAACTATCCCTTCAATTTCATTTAAATTTCAATAATGTGAATTCTCAAAAATTGCATAAAATAAATAACAGGATGATTCACTGTGGACTAAACATTTCATACTGATCACCTCATGGTCAAAAAAGATAACAAAGTTAGTGTTTCTAACTGTAAACAATCTTTTTTTTTTTTTTACTGAGCATTAAGCCTGGCATTAGTTTTTAATCATCATTAACATGAACTATATTGATATAAAACAGTCTTACATAAAATATTGTTTGTGATTATAAACAAGTGCATATATACATGAAAGACTCAATATTTTGCCCAGCCCTACACTCTGTTTGGTGATAGTCAGCTGAGAGGAATGCCCGAGGTCAGAGAGTCGAAGCCATCTTCCTTTGCTCTCAGTGGAAAATGAAGGACCAGAAGCAGGAGCACTTCAGAACAGTCACAATTACCCCCCGTCACTCACTTAATATCCTCACGGAGGAGCTGAGAGGGTCAGGCAGGGGTTATGTCTGCGTTTAGGTCCATTGTTGTGCTCTGTTCACTGTTTATGTTGATATTTTTGCCCTGTGCTGAAAGATTGATTTTAGATGGAAACTATTACAATACACTTAGTATCAAGTTGAATAAAAACCAGGAAAAGTGAGGATCATGTAAACATAACAGCCTGATTCTCTGTGTGAAGCCTCCATGTTATTATTTATGTGTAATGACGGGTTAGGAAGAACACAGACAGACTGGTACGTGTGCTAATAAAAACAACTGCTTCCACTGGCACCAAAGGGATCATTTTGCTCCAGATAATGGTGCATCTGAGGATGAAACATCCTTTTTCTCAGCTGTCACTGTTATTACACACTGATTTAACAATAAAGATGTGAGAATAGGAGGATCAGTGTATCGTGTGAGTTTTGCGTGTGAATAATCTAAAGGCATTGTGGCTGTGTAAACAAAAATACAAAACAGAGAACTAAAGTCTTCCTGTGAAATGAAATCATCTTACAGTAAGTGTGGCACAACATTTCCCTGTAAATATTATGATTAGACTTCATGTGTAATATGATGTAAACATGTTGCTTTCTCTTGTTGTGTTTTGCAGGCTTGTGTATGACATGAATGACAAACAGGACAGGCCTTATGTGTGCGGCGCTCCAGGCTGCTCTCAGGTCAGTTGTGTTCTGGGTTTAATGAACACAATTTTACAAGAAAATGTTTATGAAGCCACAGGTGACCTCAGATACAGCTTGTTGGAATGAGCCTCAGCGTAAAAGACCTGACTCTGACACAAGAAAAAATGTGCTTTTATCATATGAGAGTGCTCAAATGTCTCATTCCACAAATATTGACCTGGTTTCTTGAAATAAATCCCTAAAAAAAAAACACTTTTCAACTTTAAAGTAGTTTGACAGTTGATCCAACACTTCAATAACTATCAACAAGGAGAAAGGCATCTGTTGTATTGATTTTTCCAACTTGATCAGTTTTTTTCCCTCTTAGTTTTATCCATCACTGTCCCCTCCCATCTCTGTGCCATTGTATCAAACAGTTCAGAGACAAAATTCTTCTCACCCTAAGGCTGGTGTGAACAAGTGCCATAAAGCCTTAATACCTAGTTCCAACGCTATTGTAAAAATTGAGACTTTGAAGAGCTTTTTGAGACACAAATTTGGAAAAATAAGACCAAAAACCGCAATGGCAAGAATCTGGTGGTACATGTTTAGATACAAGGGTGATGATGCTGTACATCACAATATATCACAATACTTCAATTACTTTATTCCCTAATCTTTTTTTAAAGAATGAGTCTATATTTGAAATAATTATAGTTTTTAAATTTCACAATGCTATAGTCATAAAAAGTACATTTTACATTCAGTGTCACTCACAAGGTCCCGCATCAAAGGTAAACTTTAATGTCTGTCTCAGT
Organism: Cetoscarus ocellatus; assembly: GCA_037902135.1. NCBI lineage: Eukaryota > Metazoa > Chordata > Actinopteri > Labriformes > Labridae > Cetoscarus > Cetoscarus ocellatus. The sequence continues at coordinate 427,702 of JBAMNC010000091.1, forward strand.
GACAGAAATGTCTCCAGTAAATGGAACAGAGAGACAGAGCTAAATGTCTGACTGCCACCGTCAACTGTGGCTGGGAGCTGAACTACAAAACATAACACATGTCCCACATTTCTATAAATTATTAACTAATAAAATATCAATATTGTGCCATAGAATATTGATACAGTATCATGCCACAAAATATTGTGATGCATTACTGTGTCAATATTTTCTTAGGCCCCTAAACACACACCACATATGTACATATACATGTATGTATATATATGTGTACAGTGCTTAACAAATTTATCAGACCTCCACCTGATGTAAAGTTTATGCCACAGCTGCCCTAAATTAACGTCACTGGTAATAATTAAAATCATGTTTTATGTTTCTGTAATAGTTAATACACAAGTATTTAGAAGCTCTTAAAAATATATTTTTTTAATGCTAAAATATACTTATTATTGTTATCCATGGTTTTTGAAATTTACTGTTTTAAAATAAAGTAGAGAAAAAATGTAAAGTACATTACTATATCGTTATTAAAATGTCTAGTTATAATTATTTACTTGCATTCCTAGACAGAAAAAAAAACAATTTTAGTGGTTGAATGTTAGAGAAGTTCAGTGAGCCGGCTCAAATTTGGGTATAAAAGGGTGAATTCAGTTTGAAATTCCACATTCCTGTTCAAAATGTATGTCCAATAACAATTATGTTGTCAGATTTAAACAAGCTTTTTTGAAAGATTTCTTGAATATTTCTATCTATCTATCTATCTATCTATCTATCTATCTATCTATCTATAAATACTTGAATACCTGGGCATCAATATTAATTGACATTTGTGGCTTCCTGCCCCTGTGGGTGATTAAGTCTAAATTTACAAGCCACTCATATTTTTTTTTAACCAGACTCCGTATTTAAACTGGCTACAGTTGTTTTATGACATATAATATAATAACCACATTATATTATAGTCTCATAGTCTACAAATAACAGGCTGTTAATTTGGGAGAGCATTTCAACAACTGAAAAAAACCCTGGCATGCTCTTTGTCTCACTTATAAACAGATTAAAAAAAAAAAGTACTTTATTTGTAGGGCTTTTATTGATGGTGTAGAGTGGATAGAGCTGGAAAGGTGTGTGAGAGAACAAGATAAGGCACACAGTGACCTGGCCTCGAGCTGGAATGGCACTTGGGACACCCACACAAGGCGAGGGGCTTAACACACAGGGGGTCTGTGCACAGACATAACTGTCAGACTACTGGCACCCCTGTAAAGAGACAAAAGTTTATCTTAGTTGTGTCTTATTATTTCAGGGTGGATTAAAGTCGTCATTCTGTTTAAACCCTAAAAGGCTGATTTAACTGCAACTAAATCTAAAGAAAGAGCCAAGATAATCAATTTATCGTTTTAAAAGTAAATTAGCCTGTTTTAGGAGGATCAACACAGTCATATTTACCCCATGTTCACTCATATTAATTACTGATTATTTTTATTGTGAAAAAGCTGTCTGAAATGGTTATGAAAATAGCCGGGATTAAAAAAAGAGTTGATGAAAACAGTATTTATACTTGCTCCATCAACAACAATCAATTAGTGTGGGTTTAAAAACAGATATACCAGTTTAAATATACTTGAGGCAGGTAGACCAGTTGCCATGGAGTCATGTGTCAAGTCATGTTAGCACGTATACCCCTGTAAAGCATATATTCAAATTAAAACATTAGAAAGAAAAAAAGGCTTCACAGAGATACACTTACTGAATTATGGTACGGTTTCCAAGTTCTGATTTGGTTGGCAGCACCCCCGTCCCCCATCCCAAGAACCACCCCAATAAAATATACTAGGGGAAAACTCTGAGCTGCTCTAGTTTCCTCTTTACTTAAAGCTCCGAGCCCTCTGTATAAATAAAACAAGCAGAAAACAAGCAGGCAAAATATTGTTATAAGTCCTTCATAATGCAGGTTTAATTAGTGAGATAAAACATGGATCAAGTCCAATCAAGAATAAATTATTATTTTAATTCTAAAAGACAATAGTTTTATTGCATGGTTAAGTTTTTATGTTGAAATAAGAATGAGCATAAACAAAATAGATATTCATTTAAGAGCAGGATATAGGTAAATCTGATCAATCAGTTTTATCTATGTAAATCCTTAGCTGGGGAAGCCCCTTTATAGGCCTTATCAAACTTAATTAAGGTATGAGATATTTTATTGCGGTTGTAAACAGAATGTTTTTATATTGGGCAAACAAGAGGCTTTTTTCCATGGGTATTAACTGTGGAAAGCTGCAACTGAACAATATGTAACAAATGAGTTTAACTGCTCTGCCTGGACATTTATATGATGCCAAAAGAGAGAGGACACAATGTATTTCCAGACTAATAATAAGAGGATTTTCCAGATTTAAGATTTTATTAGTCTATTTGGAATATGCTTAAGGATGTGCTCACAAGGCTGCTGTGTATGGAGTGATGAATTACATATAAAACAGCAGTACAAAAGGAACTGAGGAGAAAAGATAGAAACAATATTCAATTAAGGATTAAAAAAGAGGATCTTTTATTGTATTTTAAATGTAAATCCAAAGCTACTCTCTGTATATGGACTTTTTAGTTTGTCATCATCCAGTGTGATGATTATTCCACCATTTTAAACCAGCGAACACTCATATGACTGATTATTCAACTCATTTAACTGAAGATCTCATCTCATGTGTCATGCTGTACAGCCACACACATCTCCTCATGTCTCTCTCACTCTGTCGGTGTGCTGCAGCGCTTCCAGTTAGAGGAGCATCTGATCATCCACAGACACAAGCATGAGATGACTCTCAAGTTCCCCTCCATCAAAGCCGATACTACTTTTACAGGTGAGAAGGAGAAAAATCAAATCTAACATGCATGTGGTCTTCTTACTTTAACTTATTTCCTGCTTTATTTTGACATTTATGATCAGTGTTTGCCCAGATATCTACCAACAGCTGTAACTATTTCTTCTTATATGTGCTGTAGTGTGAGTGTGTAGTGGCTTGCTTCAGCATTTTCAGCATGAAAAAGTGATGACTTGACGTTATACAGCATGAAATCAGATAAGCTGGATACAGGCTTCCTTCCCTCAGTTAGTGAGACAAAGCAGCTCAAGTTGCGACATGTTCAGTATACTACATAAGATTAGACTACAAGTTCTGATAAAAGCATGAGGAAGGACCCATTTTGATTCATAAATACTAATCAAGAACTTTAAAAATGTAAACACTTTAATCAGTAAAATCAACCCTGGTCTTATCTGCTAAGAATTTTTTTTGCTTGTCATTCCATAATCGCACCATATCACCCATACTCCTCACTTAACATGGTTCCCAGCCCATGTCACCATTTAGAGCAAGTTTTAGGACATTTTTATCTACACCTAGAAAAAGCACATGACTCTGCTCTTAACTGCTTCACATTTTTGACTGCTTGCAAGAACCCCAAACTCCAGGTTATATTTGTGTTGTGTGGTTAAAAGCGATCAGTGAAAGTTCTGGGTTTTGCTCTGGCCGTGAGGGCGCAGCGAGAGCTTTAGGATAATATTTTTGTGCATTAATCAGTCACACAATTATTTGACTTTTCATTTGAACTCTGTGACATGGTTACATAAAACTGGTTAAACTCCTGACCAAGCTAAAGTAACTTCTTCTTTTTTCTCAAAGCTTTTTATTTCATCAGTTTCTCAGTCAATAAAAAGAGGACCATTCCATTACAAAAGCTGTGAACCCAAAAATAATTACATTTTCATGGGATTTTGTGTCCCATGATATTTCTAAATGCCACTGTGGATGCTTTTTGGGGCTATAAAATATAAAAATAAAAAATAAAGTGGTCCAAAGTCACAATCAAGCCTCAGGGGGAGAACTGCATGTACTGAGAAATGATCAATGCTGTGGTATTTATCAATCAAACTTTTAAATAATTTTAGCTTGCTAGAGGTAAAATAAATGATAGTGTAGCCACTTATTTCTCATTATTAAATCCTAAGCACGTTATATGCTATGACTTTACAATTAAAAGTCATAATTCAGCATCTTCTCATTACTAAAGCATGGTCCTGCAATGCACCATCATGACACAATCTCATGGTCAGAATCATAAAAACAGCTGTCTGTCGACACATAAGCATCAGACTGACACCTGACTTCTGCAGACTCCCCCCCTCTATCCCTCTGTGTGTTTGTGTCCTGCAGCGCGTCATGCCTCCTGCAGGAAATCTCATGTCAAAACAAAGAGCGCAGCCGACCTTTGACCCCCTGCGTGTTTAGACGGCTCTGAGAGACAGACTGATGTTATCACAGAGAGAGACAGAGAGCACGGCTGAGAGGAGATTCAGCTCGGGGGACAGCTGACTTACAGAGCAAATAAACTATAACAGAAGAGGCTTTTGTTGGGGAAAAAGGGCAGGGATTAGAGCTTACATTTTTCTGACTTGTTCCCTCTATTATGTGGATGTGTGTGCAGATCAAACCCCAACGCCAACAAGATTTCTACAGAACTGTGAAGAAGTTGGACTGTTCAAGGAGATAGAGGAAGAGTTTCTTCAAGCAGAGGAAGAGGAGAAGTGCAAACAGGTATCAAAATAAATCAAGCTTCTAATAATTACACTGTTTACTTGTGTTGTTGTCTGTCACGTTAGAGGTTTGAGTGACACTTGAATGTGAGGGACATAAAAGCAGTCAGACCCAATTAGTCGACTGCAGATATCTGACCTGCTGTAAGGAAACAAACACCAGGCGATCACATTCTCTCATGTGAATTAAACAGATAGAGATCAAACACACATGCACACACATTCAAATAGTTGTCTGTAAGTGCACTCGCTTTTCAAAGACCACAAAACACATCAGGCTGGGCAATACAGTCCAGAAGTTATATATATTTAGTTGAATGGCAATACGTTGCATGTCTTTTTAGGAGAGAAAAAACTGTTGTCACAAAAAATTATTTTTGAGCTTCAAGTTAAGATCAAAACATTTTGATACCCGTTTGAAATTAAGCCACAAAAATAGAACTTCTAGACAACCAATTATAGGTATTTTTTTCTAAATTTAACTATCAAAAATTACTTTTAGACATTGTCTTCATTGAACAAAAACATCTATTACATTTTGGAATACTGAGTTTGTTCTATTTTAAGAGGGTTTGCATGAGGTACATGTAAATAGTAAATACATTAGCCTCTGCCCTGCAGCTGGGAAATTAATCTAATTTCAATGTCAATTACAATTATGGCCTCTCACAACTATGAAAATAAAATAACTGAAAGCAAATTATTGCTGTGCTGCATGTTTTGTTCACTTGTTTTGCTCATAGGTTTGTCATATGTGGTAAATGTGTCTGTTGCTGTATTTTCGGCCAAAGTAACACATCTCTGGAATCTCAAAACATCAAATTTGCTTTCAGTATGTAGTATATATCGGAATTTACTTAGTGCCCTCAAAAAAATTGAAATTACACCGTGGCTGAAGCTGAGGGACATGTTGACTGTGTGGTGCACCTAAGCAGCAGTAAAATTAAGAGGCTTGCAAGGGTAAAAATAAAGCATTGTGAATGTGTACTTCAGTGTACAATTACCCTGATGCTTTGTTTTTAGTTTGCTTTTACCCAAAATTAACTAAATTACACAAAGCTCTTGGCAGCATCTACAGCAGTGAACAACTTTGCTTCTGTGTCGGTTCTGTCTTCACAGGAGCAGAGCTGATTGCCATAACTGCGGCTAGTGTATTTACAATTGACATGTACCTCATACAACACCACTCCAAAAATCTTGAACTGTGCCTGTAAAAAACTAACTTAAATAAATATATTTGTTTTCTTTTTTTAACAATTATTTTTGGGGTATGCTAGACCTTCACTGACAGCAGAGAGATAGTTAACAGACCTGGAAACAGGGAGAGAGAGCAGGGGAAAACATGCGGCAAACAGGTCTTGGGTCAGACTTGAACCTGGGCTGCTCACTCAAGGCAAGAGCCTCGTTACATGTACGCGTGCAGCTAACCACTCTGCCACACTGGCATCCAATACATATGCATTTTAATAGTAGATGGCACCAAGATAAAAAAGAAAAGACATCTAAAGACAGAGAGCAATGTCTAAATTACAAAAAGATGTTGGTGACATTTGAAAATGTTAGTGAAACTAATAAGGAAATAACAAAGTACCTTGAAATATTTTTAAAAAAAGTTGGATATTTATATTTATATTAATCTTAATGATGGTAAAACAGAATGTATTATGTTTGCGGAAACAGGGACGGCTGGCTTTGGAACCTTGTTTTCAACGTTTAGTCAAACAGTCAGAAATCTAGGAGTGGTTCTCGACACACATCTGAAGTTCGACAAACAAGTAGACAGTGTTGTCAGGACTAGTTTTTTCCAGTTACGTCTCCTGGCCAAAGTAAAAATGTTTTTAAGCCACCACGACCTTGAAATAGCCATCCATGCTCTTATAAGTTCGAGACTGGACTACTCTAATGCTCTTTATGTTGGCATCTCCCAGTCTTCTCTCGGTCACCTTCAACTTGTGCAAAACGCTGCGGCCCGTCTTTTAACCAGCACTAACAGACGAGACCACATCACTCCTGTTCTTAAATCTCTTCATTGTCCATTACAGGATTGATTTTAAACTTTTAATGTTTGTTTATAAAGCTCTTAATGGTCTCGCCCCAGTTTATTTAACTGAGCTTTTAACTGTTCAGGGGCCTGGTAGAGCTCTGAGGTTGTCGACCCATCTTTTGCTGGAAGTGCCCAGGTCGAAATGCAGACACTGGGGTGACCAAGCCTTTTCCGTTGCTGCTCCCAGGCTCTGGAATAAGCTCCCTGCCGAAATGCATCTCATTTCTGACCTGGGCCTTCTCAAATCTAGACTGAAAACATATTTATTTAGGATGGCTTTAATACCCAGTAGCATGGCGACACTTTTACTTTATTTTATTGTATTGTATTTTTTTCTCCCTTTTCTATGTTATTGCTTTTATTGCTTTTAATTGTTTTCAAGTGTTTTTTTTAAATTACTTTTTACTTACTACCTATTGTAAAGCACTTTAGTTCACCGAAAGGGTTGTTGTAAAGGGCTGTATAAATAAAGAACATTTACATTTACATTTAAGCTTCTGTTTTGTTTCTGTGGAATGAGATTTCAATAGTGTTTTATTTTTGCTGATATTACGATTACTTTTACATTTATTGAAATAAACATTTCAAATAGATCATTTTGCTGTCAGTTTAGCAAATTACTGTCAGTGATTTTTACTATGAATAACCTTTTTAATGAACATCAGGCCTGACATCTATTTGTTTTGACTTAGCTTAATCTATATCAGATTACTTTATGTTGTCATGTTCTCTGTTTCAGTTGAAGTAGTATTAAATATCTAAACATTCCAGCCCCCAGAGCACATTGACTGAAACCATAGAGGGACAGCTGATTACTTCTCCCACTTCCTTTCACAGACGCTTTCTCACAATGGGCCGTCGTCCTGTATGAACCAGCAGCAGCCACTCAAACCCCAGCTTCAGCTCCAGCACCCACATCCCCAGCCTCAGCACCAACCGCTACACCACCCCCAGACCCACCCTCTGCAGCACCCCCAGTCTCATGGCCCCCTGATGGGCCCCAGCTGCAGCCTGGCAGCCCAGCAAGCACTGTCCTGCTCGCAGTCAGGATCGGTCATCACCCAGGCTCCCTCCACGCTCACACACTCAGGGTGAGTATGGCCTTGTACTCCATTTATACAAACTGGGTTGGAAATTAGCACCAAGAGAGGGTGTTTGACTCTATTGTGAGGTGAATTTTGCTCATCCTAAGATGGGATGAATAAAGTAATCCAAGGTGGTTTTCACCCGTACAGCTCACTTGCTTGGTTCAAATTCAGCTTAAAGACATGTTACAAATTTCCTTGGGATCATTTTATTTTCAGTATTTTGAAGTGGACCAAGTCCCACAAATGGGGCTGGCCGTCTGTAATTACGTGACAACCAGCGTTGCCATGACTACGAGACACACTATGCATTATGGGATGAGAGCTGGCAGGCTAAGCTACCCGCAAAACAACTCACTGCTCGTCAGCGAAGGTTAAACATTCTATGTAAGATCATACAGATGAGCATATTAATCAGTTTGTGAAATGCCCTACGATGTAAGTGTAAACGAACTCTGTGCACGAAGAAGGAGGCTTTGAAAGCTTGCTGGTGTCTCAAGCAGACTATGGAGGACACCACATAGCATGGTTAGTTATTGTGATGTTACACCATAGAGATGTCCACAGAGGAACTGTCAGCAATGCGGAAAAGTAGAGAGCAGCTTTTAAAAGGACACAGTTCTCCTGCTTGAACGTGCTGGACTAAACTAAAGGAACTAAACGACTTTTTGAATCAGTCCATGTTGTGTCCTGTGATAATCTGCTGTACAGATGTTGGGTCGTGCGTTTCTATTGCTAATGGTATGGTATGTTGTGCCTGTGTGCAGAAAGTGACTCTGTGGGATCCAAAACATTTTTATTAGGGAGGACTCTCTTAACAGCATGGTTGCCTGGGATCCTTAAGGCAATTATTATGACTACTTTTGCTGCTTATACTACTACAGAAGTGTGATAAGTTAGTTCGTCACCTTGTTTGTGTAAGTTACTGGACTGATTTTGTCCTCACTGCAATGGAACCACTCCAGAGGTTGATTGGAAGTAAGCCAAGACCACCTATTTCAGGCAAGCTTGCTTGGCTGTTTGTACCAAAACAGGGATCGATTTCTGTGTTCTTTTATTTTTAACCCCCACTTGTGTCCGAACAGCTCTTCCAAATGATCTAGGTGGAAAAACAAACTAAAATAAGATTTGTTTTTTTAATGAGTGAGACAAAATGCACATTTCTTTAGTCAACAGCCAATCACATAAATATAAGCCTCAACTAAGTATTCTTAATGTTTTAACAATGAGCAGGTAGTGCTGCAAAGAGTATGGTTGTAAAAATAGCTGGCAGGTATTTCAATTCACATTTCACAAGGGCAGGCAGAAAAACACACAGCTGATTTATGCTTAATATATTTCTTTCAATGCGGCCTACTCTCACTCATTTCTCCTCTCCTTCTTTTTTCACCCATTATGTTTTAGACTTATCATTACTCATTCTTTCTCGTACAGACTGCCATTTCCCCAAGTATATTTATCACTGTGCTAATGAACTGAGGGGAAAGAAAATCTAAAGTCAGTTCACTGAGAATGCAGAAAAAGCGTAAAGATGGAGAACTGCCTCTGCTTCTGTTGCGTCTGTCAGGATCCAGGCTGGAGTCTGTCAGTGCCGTGCAGCCTCCAGGTTGCCTGTTATCACCCAGTTCAACACAGATTAGACCAGTTCCTGTCTTTCATCTGAGCAGCTCCCAGCAGCTGTTCTTTCTCAGAGTGACACTCTGAAGATTCATGGCAGCAGATACAGTATATCTGATTACACACAAATGTTTTAAAGTCTTTTTAAACACCAATTCCACCAGGACCACGCTGTTTGGTACAGAACTACCATTGTTAGTAAGTTGTTGTTTTTTTTTAACCTTAATTTTTATTGGTTATTTCAAACATCTTAAAAAACTGATATAAAAAAAGATTGTGCAGCACAGTGTAAACCTATAACAGAGTACACTTTTCTTAGATTTGTTATATGACATGTTCTTTTCAAAATAGATGTAGGATGGAGTTAAGAACTTAATCAAGTCTCACTCTTTTTCCATGAATGAACTTAAACAATTCAAGGCTTCAGCAATCATTACATCACTCTTAAAATCTTTAAAAAAATTTCCCAGGCATTTCAGTTTACATTTTTGATGAGCTTGCTAACTGCAGTTGCTCAACCATATCTTTGTGTATACCAGGTGTATTTTTTATTGTTTTGCATCTTTCTTCAGGCAATGTTACATATAGAGATAATAAAATAAATAACATTACACTTTTGTTTATCCTTAAAGTTGCCATACCCACCACTAACATGCTGCTTATTAGCATGCTAATCAATAGCATTTTTGTTTTTTTATCAGTCATTATTATTATTATCATACTCAATTCTACATAACCACAATAAACAGCTAGCCCCTCATAATAACCTCCCATCTTTAAGGTTGGCAGTTCAGAAGTTGTTGAAAATTATTTCTTCTTTTAATTAGCTTAGCTTAGTGTAGCCTATAGAAGTCAATAGTACCACAGTTATAGTCATTCTCCCTTGATTTATCTTAATAAGTATGGTATATTTTTATGAAACACAAACTTCAAGTCAAAGATTAAATTACTCATACTGAAGACACATAACTCAGAATAGGTCCCCTCATCTAGGGAACTAATTTGCTTGTGCTTTCAAAATTCTAGTAACTAATATTTACATCCAGAGACATTCACATTAATTCTGAGAGGCTGTAATATCTGTGTCAATTCACACTGGAATACGGCTTGCACACGCCCCCTCATACACACAACGGCAGAGACACTCACTTGCAGCACTCCTGTCTCCCCGTTGAGTCTGTGTTCCCCCCTCTCTCCAATATCACACTTCTGTTACTACCTCTGGAGACAGAACAAAGAGGGGTCAACTTGTCCCCCCCGTTTCCCCTCCAGAACGTTCACAGTGGAGGCGGATTGTCACAGAGAGGTAAATATTACGCCTTGAAACGGCACTATGAATTGGGCTATAGTTTTACGTGCCTATAATGGCATTGCCACGTAATCTGTAGCATCAGGCTTTTTAAGGTCTCTTGGCTAATTGTAATTTGACTGCCAGTCAGACTACTGAAATACTTAGAGTTTTTTCATCGTTTGAACAGCTAATTGTTCTCCTGCTAACCCACTTATTTTTTCCTGAAGGCTTTTATTGTTTGTACCAGTCATTGTTATCACCTCATAAATGAAAATGAGTGGCTGCATTCTTGTGTTTAAACTTCTCTTGGTGAGTAGACAGGAGATGGATGGGTAATTAAAGAGTCACAGCATTGTTTTCAGACAGAACATCATAAACTGTTAGTGTCTTACACACTGATGTCATCAGTGTAGCTTAATGAGGATTTTTTTTTTTTACTTAAGTATGTATTAAAAATAAAATCCTCCCTGTTTGTTATCAGCAGACCTGCTCCTTACAGCGCATACTGGGGGCACAACAAAGCCTCTTTCACATCTCAGAGGTTGCCAATGTAGAAGAGGAGAACAGGAGAAAATGAGTGACATAATAATTTAAAACATCTGCCCAGAAGCAGACAGGACCCCACAGGCCAGAGCACCGACGGTCCTTTATAGAGCTATAAATCTGTACCAGACAGCATGTTAGTCAGTCAAACCAGCTAAGTGTTGCTAAGTGAACCACAGCACGAGTGTCTGACTGTTTCCCCTCATGTTTACCACTGGTATCCATAGCGACCCAGTCTGAGATTGTCTGGCTTGTGGCCCAGTAGAACTGTTGTGGTTACGTTAAGAAATACTGCTCTGGTTTGTCTGAACTTTCTTGTATACTAACTGGGCCACATATCCCAAATTCAGTGATGACATCATTGTCGATGACCTCAGTGCAGCCACGGAGGCCCACGCTGTCCGACTGGCTGAACGCCACAGCGGTTATGTCAGCACATGGCACCCTGGCTTCCCACCATGTGACCCCCTAGCTCCACTCTTCCTCAGTCACCTCTTCATAGTTTCCATTTCCCGAGCCTCACATCACACCTCCATATACACCTGCAGTGTTTCCCACAGAGGTGTACTGATCTTGGGTGAGAGGGGGGCCAAGTGGAATGGTTTGGGGATTCGTCCTGCACTGCATCACTCTGCAGGTTAATTTCTTTTGTGCCAGTAACAATAACATTTACTGCTTTTTTGAAAGTTAGCATCATACTGGTTCTCTCTACAAAAACACAGTATTTCTTGGTGAGTTTTTGGACTGTTGCTGATGATCCAGCCCGCGGCAAAGAAAAGTTTAGGAAAGCTACATGTTTTTTTTTTATCAAGAAAATCTTCACAACTTCACTACTTTTATTATTTTTGAAGGGTAAATGTAATCAGGTTAAGGTAAAAACAACTGTTAGACTATTATGGTACTACAACATGGCAGACCAACTTTAGTGCTGCCACCACCACAGTGAACTCCTGTTGGCAGATTCTGTCTCACCATGATAGTCTGCTGTGTATATACATGTAAATCCAACATACTATGGGTGATGTCCAGATTTAAAGAGGTCATATTTGCCTAAAATCAGGTTTGTATATTCAGTTTTGATGACTGCTAGGGTATACTCACCATCACTGATGTAAAAAAAAAGGATCTAGTTTTGACATACAGACGACCCCTGATAGTACTGTTTCTGAGATGCTCTGTTGGAGCTCCTGCCTCTTTAAGCCCCCCTTACCCATGTGGGTAGTTCCATCCAGGAGGCCAGGGGAACAAGATAGTTTTAGGCAGCTGCTGGTGCTGCTAGGAGGGGGGAAGGAAGAGGTCTCAGTGTCACTGATTTTTTGTCTTGTTCATAGAGATGCACTATCAGTTGGGGCAGACATGTTAAACACACTAAAGGGCATATAAAACTGAAAAAACCCACAATATAGGCTCTTTAAACCATTACTTTAATGACAGGAGTTATGGTGTGTCAGATTCACCTCGACTCAGACGCTGGAGCTAAGAAGTGCGTCTCCCCTTGTTCAACCATGTTTCATTTGCATGCTGGTAAACTCTGAATGTATGAAGACGGTACAACTTCCTGAGCTGGAATTCTAACTTAAGGGGATGCTCCCAATGACTTTTCATTTGCAACTCTGACTTTTGATGACCAAGATCAAATGAAACACAACATCATAGGACTGTGTCAAAAATGCTGAAGCAGCTTAAACGGATATCAGAATCTATTTATTTTCCCTGTTAAATGATATTCCTTGTACATAAGTATTACAAGTCACTCCATTTGCACTGTAAAAGACAGCCTAAACCTGCTTAGTGTGCAGTGGTACCTAACCCTCCCTCTTCAGGTGAGCCTAATAAGAACTTGGCCCCACCAGGACCCATGCATTATAAATGATTAACATGAATTAAACTAAACTAACCTCAATTTGCTTGTTTTCATTGATAAACTACAAAAAGAATGGGCCTGACGCACACATTCTTAACCAAAGACCTCAATATGCAGGAAGTATTTTATCACTGTTTAGTGAGTACATATTCACGGCATATTTACCCTGAGATCCCCGGCCTTCCCCTTTGGGAACCAAGGGCTTAGTGCAGAAATGTTCACAGAACTGCTAAATAGCACATCTCAATAAATAAGACCTAAATATTTACCATTGCTAGGTTACTAAAAAGGTAGGGATTAGATGTTAAAGATGGAGTAGCACATTTTATGAAAACAAGTTTTTATTTATTCATAAAAATGTATAAGCACAACGTTACAGGTCTAACATACATATGTCGACTAAGTCATTAATACCCGTGTGTTCATTTTATGTATTTATTTAAATAAGTACGTTCGAACACTTACTTGTTTTTGCAGAAGTAAAAATGTATAAACTTAACATACAAAATTAAAATGCAAACATTGCCCCATCTTAACCTCTGTCAAATTCTGTGAAAATAACAATAAACTGCTAAATATTTACCTTTACTCCACAATATACCTTATGAGAACCATTTTCTGTTCCTTTGTTTATCTTATTGTAATTTACCATGGTATAATATTCTTGCAATGTATTGATCATGGCAGTATTGCTGTGTCATGACATTATTGATGTTGTGGACCATTCATCACATATAATGTTACTTGAGCTACTGTGTGTAGCTCCCAGTAATGTATTGTGGTATTACTGAGACCCAAACTATACATAGCATCATATCATATTGCATTTCTACATGACCTACCCTGTGATTCCCCACCCTGGTTGTTAATACTGAACACTTTCGCAGGACTTGTGAATTTTACCCTCTGTTTAAGGGAACTAAATAAAGACTGGAAGGCCTGAGGACCCCTTTTCTATCTATCAATAAACAAAATAGTATCCCATGACAGAGAGAAACTAGCAACATAGCATCCACTTCATCACAATAGGGAAAAACAGTATAGTGTCATGGAAACAAGTCTTTCCAGAAACAAATCCGGGATATTCTTGGTAATCCAAGAACAATAGTTATCTAGGAAATATGTTTTCAACCAGCTTAGTTCCTACAAAAACTGCTCACAGTGACGTCTGTGGATTACACAGAGTTCCTGGACTATTTGTATTGTAAACATACAACTCTGAAAATATAATTGTTGAATGTTTTGAATATTTCATTTTCACATTGACCTCCTTTAAACACGTCCATCTATCTCAAACTCACCTCCATCTGCCGGCTATAAATGTTTCAACTTGCACCTTTCTCTGAACCCAGATTAGTGAAACTTTAGCTGTCTGGTATGACTCTCTCTCTCTCTCTCTTTGGTTTACCACAGGCCGGTTCCTGGGCCGCTGTCCTCCCTCCTCCACATGAGGAACAGACACAGACAACCGCTGCCAGCCTCTTTACCTGGCACACTGCCAGACCCCGCCATGCAGGGGGCATCTGCTCAGCACATGCCTGTAAGTACGGGTTTCATCACACACATACATTTACATTCAGACATGCTTGCATTGTGATTTATAATTTATCGATGCAGGTATAGCGGCCAAAGGGGTCAAGTTTCCGCAGGTTAGAAATATTCATGAATGACAGAGGAATTCACTTCTCTCTTTGAATGAATTAATCAAAAGTGTTAAAGTCCTAATGGATGTGACCTGAGGGAGAACTCTTTATACTCAAAGCTATGTTGGTGCTGAAGCTTTTTGTTGCCACGGTCTAAAGGTTATTTTTGTGTCAATTCTTTCTCTGCCTTCAGATAGAGAAGCAGATGTCGTGTTTAATGGGTATACCAGGGCCGGTACACAACCCCTCCTGTTCCTCGCCTCAGGTACTCAACAGTCAGCTCTGCACACTTTTTCTTTTCTTCCCTTTCCTAACCTTTATGGCTTGTTCACCAGTTAATTAAAAAAACCGAAACCAAGGCTGTTGTTTTATACTAGAATTAACTGGGTTTATACTTAAGATACAACATATTACTTAATGTTATGTTGTAGTACAGTATGTAACATAATGTTGAGACATTATGTAGTACAATACTTCACATGTCATGTTCCAACTTTAAATAATACATTAAAGGATAGTTTGACATTCTTGGAAATATGCCTTCCACTTTCTGGCAGATATGTTGATTTATCAGCCCCATATTTGAGAATGATGTGTTTTGCTTAGATGCCCAAACAGGTGACAAAAATAGCCTGAGTATGACGAGTCTTTTCCAGGTTTCACATTAGCTCCATAAAGGGCAATATGTTGACGATTTAAAAAGGTGAGCCTCAAACCTCAGGCTTCTGTTGCCCTCTGTATCAAAACAATCCTTCTTTAAGCTTTATTAACCTATGTTTTATTTTTAAAAAATTGAGGTATACATTGAATATGGCTATTCAGCTAACATATATTGAGATAGAAATGTTGGTCCATATTGCCCTGCCCCACTACAACTTATATACAATTTGGAAAAAAAAAAAAAACAAATAAAAAATACTATGATTTATATTCTTTGAGATTTTTTTTGAATGCAGCCCTCATTGCATCTGTCAAGAAAAAAACTGATCCTTGTTCAAATGTAGCTGATGACCCCTTCCAGGGAGAAAATATTTTTCAAAATTTTGTGAATAATATATATTAATTTATGGCAGAATTTTGATTTATGTCACAAATTAAAACATACCAACATACTGTGTAGAAAATGAACATAGTCCGACTGATATCATTCGTTGTTTTCAGAGGTTTTATGCTATTGTGCTCATCTAGCTGGCCTGGCTTGTGATCTAGCAAGCACGGTACATTTCAAGAGGAAAACCAATAGGTTCAGGTCAGAAACAAAATCTAATTTAAGGAGACTCTAGCTTCCTATTAAACAGTTACAGCATGCCCACCTGTCAGTTATATCAGCCACATCCATTATTTTATTAGATTAGGCATGACAGTGGTGATTGAAAAAGAATCTAACTCGCATTAAAAAAAGAGCAGGACAGTGTAGTTCACTCTTGAGATAAAAATCCAGTGTTCATGCCTTGAGAGCCGAGGGAGCTTTACTGAATGTAAGACACTGTAGAACTACCAGGTGGCATTTAAAAGTAAAATCAATGTGCTGAAAACTACAGATTCTCAAGTGTCTACTTTAGGCAACATACTGCTTTTGTCTGATTACTTTATGTATTATTATTATTATTATTATTATTATTATTAATAATAATAATAATAATAATAATAATAAATTTTATTTATAGGCACTTTCTCAGCACTCAAAGTCACCTTACAGTGCAAAGTTAAAGACAAAATATATAAATATTAGAAAATAATCAGTAAATCATAAATCAAAGATATAATACCTTGATCAGATTAAAACAATCAGACAGAAAATGCCTGTTTGAAAAGATGGATTATTAAAACAGGTCAGTGCTCCGAATGTCCAGTGGGAGGGAGTTCCAGAGGGGGAAACAGAGCAGCTGAAGGCTCTGGAGTCCATAGTGGAAATGCGAGCGGGTGGCACAGTGAGGTGAATGGAAGAAGAAGACCTGAGGGAGCGGGAGGGTGTGTTGATGTGTAAAAGTTCAGAGGGATACAGAGGAGCAAGGTTGTGGACAGTTTTGAAGGTGAGGAGCAAGATCTTGAAGTCAATATGGTATTTAACAGGGAGCTAGTGGAGCTGCTGAAGAGCAGGAGCGATGTGATTGATGGAGGGGGTTCGGGGATGATGCCTCTCAGATCAGCTCAACCTACTTACAGACATAGAGGCCGTGCTAAGATGGGAGTTAAGGCTGTCTGACCAATAGCAACTATGCATGGACCTGCAGCCATGTCAGTTATGTCCCTAGAACCAGGAATCCTCCATAAAATAAAAACGGGCACTATATATGAAATAAAAATCACCCACCGTACAGCAGTTTTTTCTACAAAGCCGTAAAGATGTTTATATAGGCTGTAGAAAAAAGAGGACAAGAGCTGTTGTCCAGTTAAATTATAATGGTAGCTTAAATTAACTGTGTATGTCAATGTACTGACTTTCCTTCAAACTGTGATAGTCACGCTGTTGCTTTCTGTAGTTCATGTTTACCTTTGAATTTAATTCACTAAACAAAATGCTGACAAAATTTAAGCCCTTGACCTATTTCTTTTAATCAGGATGGAGAGGAAATAGAGTGTAACTTTACACTTTAAAAAACACATACACACAGGACCACACCGCAAGGACAACACAAACTACACACCCTCTCTGGCTCTCCTGGATGTTTTTATTTTCCTTATGTCAACATGCTTTTGATTTCTTTTCATTCTAAATTTTACATTTCCTCCTTCCAGGCTTATGTCGTATAAATAGTTAAGTATGTGTGCTATCAAAAGCAGCTTGAAAGGGAAAACTGTGAAATCGCCCTGCGCCCACAAACACTCACACACGTACACAAACACACACTCCCAGGTTATGACTTCATGTGCTGAGCTTGTATATAGAGCAGCGAATGAAAAGTGGTTTCGAGTTTCAGAGCTGCTCAGGTCGCAAGTTCAAATCTGAAACTCTTCTCTCTTGTTTGAGCACACGCAGACACACTCACTTCTACTCGCTGATAACTGTATTTAAAGCTGTCAAAATCTAATGTAGAAACTCTGCGTTTTAAATATGTAAAACGGGACACCGGTCATTTAGAAACCCCAGTAGCAGTATTAACATGCCTCCGTTGTACAGTCACTCCACACTCAGGCCGGGTGGAAAAGTAAACGTTCAACAAGTGGATCAGTGTTTGGTGTGCAGTTTGTGCGTCTTCATTCACTGATCCCTCCAGACAGAAATATCAACGTGGTGTGTCATCCAGTCGAAGGAGATTCATGATGTAATGGTGTAAGGGTGTTTCTATGTAGTAAACAGAGCTGAAACACTCGTGTCCCATCCTGTTTGCTCTGTGCGTGCGTGTTTGACTGGCAGCCTGGTTAAGCTGGCACAGACAACTCAGTGACCTCATCTTTGGCACAGGCTAAATGTGCTCCCTTTTCTCGTTGCTGAATGGTCGAAGGGGGTAGAAAAAAAAAGTCTGCCTCTTCTCTTAAAGAAATATTGTGTAACAGGGAGCAGATAGCGTTGAAGCTAAGGGAGGGGGGGCTGATGTCATGTTCTAAACATGACCTCCTTCTCGCTCGCCCTCCTCTGCTGAGTGTAGGAGAAAGGTGAGATGAGGTTTAATTTAGCTCTTACAGTCTGTTTAGTCAGATGATACATGGGAATGATAAAGTGTGAAGGTATCAAGCTGCAGACGGCAGCATTTATTGGAACACATTAACCCACTTATCCGCAGTCACATTCATAGTCGGAGGTAATTAGGAGAAATGGCGACGATGCACTAAGAGATGGGGTGGCTATCAGATTAATTTTGACACTGTTTGTAACATAGAGGTGGAATACTGTGGGAACTCAGACCTGCTTGACCTGAAGTGGCCTGTAGGTTTGGAGCTTAACTGCTCCTGTTACTAAATTAGCTTGTGTAAGGGGGTCAAACACACCCCACCCATGAAGGAGATGGAAAATGTTTAGGTATAAACACCTGCCACTTTATATATGATGTTTGCTTTAAGATGTAACTGCTCAATCCAGGTCAAACTGGACCCTGTATGTTGTGAAGATAGGCCTGGACAGTGTACTGAGTTTGGCAGATGTATCAATAATTTTTCTTCATATGAGGTTTAAGGTAAGACATTATCTTTTGTATCGACACATAGGGTTTGTTCACACTATTTGATGTCAAGTTCAAGACTTTTTAAGACTCAGGCTTATAAGAATTAACACCACATCTGTACACTGTAGAAATATTGTTGACAGTCAACTGAGTGATCAAGTAAACAAAAGAAACTGGATGCATTTAGGCATGTAAACATGGCCAAGGCAACCTCATAAAGTTCAGACCTGGATCTTGAACATGAACAATGAGTTCACTGTACTCCAGTGGCCTCCACAGTCACCAGATCTCAATGCATAGAGCACCTTTGGGATATGGTGTAATAGTACATTTTTTATAATGGATGTACAGCCAACAAATCTGCGACCAGAACCTCTGAGGAATGTTTCCAGCAACATGTTGAACTCGGGCTGGGCAATATGACCAAAAAATAAAATCCCCAATCATTTTCACAAAACTCGATTTACAATTTAAAAAAAAAAAAAAACTTGTGACACAGAGATGGTCTTAGTCAAAGTGACATCCAAAATGTATGACTTGTCACTGGTAAAAATAAAACTTAAAAGACTTTTCAAGAATCCACGGGAACCTTGGATATAGTCTTTTTTGCACTAAACAATGTTGTGTATCTGTTTACTTCAACTGGCCATTGGTGAGAGACATACTGAGTCAAATTAAGAGAAAAAATGGCAGACCCAATCCTCACTTAAAAGACTGTTTACAGGAGGAACCACTAATGCTAACATGTTAAATGATCACAGGACAATCCATTTAAATGTTTGCCATGGCATTGTAATTAATTCAATTCATTTTCAAAATAATTTATACTCAAAGTAATATCAAATGATATCGAAACCTGTTTGTTTTAAAGGCAACAAAGATAGTTGTTGTCCCAAATAGGAGTGGGAAATACTAATTTCAGTCACTTATGTCTCTGTAATTTTGTAGTTTTTTTGTATGCTGCTACTTTTTTCAATATTTTTTTTAAAAAGCGTTTTTTTCACTTTTACTTGAGTAATTTCTGCCTAAAGAATTTTACCTAATACGTCACATAGCATCAGAGTAGTGAGTTAAAAAAGCTAAATGGATCCAATCCCAAATTTTGATTTTGATAGGGGTGCCTCAATTAGTATGACAATCAATGATGAAAAAGTACGGCACACTGAAACTGTACTGGGTCTATCAAATTCTGTGTCTATTGCCTTATTGATTTCTGTGGCTTGTCTGTGAAAAACAGTTTATTTGTGCCTATAACATCAAACAGATGGCACGTCTAACATTCAATGATGTGCTGCATTAGCAATTGTTTCAGCTGCTGCTGTTGCCTTGTTTGAAATGACACATATACAGACATCGCAAGTTGCACTTTTTAAGAGTCATTTTGTGCAAAATGATCACCACCATAGTGATAAGTCCCTCAGTTCTCATTGTTTGCACTGACTTCCTCTTGTAAGAGGAGGACGTAATTGTTTTGCATTAAACATGGAACAAAGAGAGGGACTTTTAGGTCAATAATATTGACCTCAGATTAAGACTAAAGTACACATGACATCCCTTTTTTATTTACTATTGAGATAAATTTAGTATTTAAATAATTGTTATGCTAATTTTGCATCCTAAAATCAGAGTTCATGTCAAAAGAAGCTCAACTCTAAAACAATCTTGGAATTCAGCTATGTAAATAAAACAACTGATTAAAGCTCAATGTCATTAAGCATATACGATAGTAATGAAGAAATGTATGATAATCTACTAGCATCAGCTTTTTATTTTCATTTTAAAATATCCTCTTGCATAAGGATTCAGCTCATTGCCTGTCACAAAAGGCACAGAAGCCAAAAACAGGAGATACGAGGACAATGACATCTGTGACATAAAAATGTCTCCCAGCCATTATGAACTTTATCTCAAGCACTATAAGATGTAGGAATATCTTTCCAAACTCAAATTTTGTGCAAAATGCTCTCCTCACTCCATCACAAGTTCACTGGAATGACTCTTTGTCTCCCCTCAGAGATCCAAACAGACACTGGGCCATCATTTCCAACAGCACCACCCAGGAATGGTCAGCGTCAACAACCCTGTGACATCAATGGGCCATATGATGGATATGATGTCACAACGTCATCAGGCACCTCCGCTACAACACCAACACCATCACCCCCCTCCACATCATCATCAACAGCATCATCATCCTCATCATCAGGCACAGCTTCCAGCGCAACATCTACAGTATCAGCCACGTTGCCATGCTCCACCTCAGCAGCATTTAGGAAGCACCCACAGACACCAGCTCCACCAGTCAGCGAATGTATCACATGCTCAGGCTCACCAATCACCGCCTCAACATCTGCATCAGGGTTCACCTCCTGCACCTCCTCTGTCTGTTCCTCCACAGGTACAGCATCATCAATAGTTCTATAAAAGTTAGTTTGGACTAGTATTATGACAGGACAAGAGGCATTGATGAATGCAGATGTAAAACACAACAACATTTTAACTTTTACCTGATTATATCACTCCATATTTTGATGATCTAAACACAGAAAATGTTGTTACAACAAACATTCCTTGTCTTGATTTTTGAAGTTGGTTCCTATAAAAGATACATGCATAAAGTAACTGTGAATACACTGTTGTTTTACTAGATAACAATATACAAAAACAGACAGATGTACAAAATCTAAAATATTTACCTAAAAAATGGTTTGAAATGTTATTTTGGTCAATTATTTCTCCCCTTTAATACCAATTGGTATTAAAGGGGAGAGGGGGGGTTTTATATCATGGGACAGCCTGATAAGTCACCTTTACAACAAGGGAAAACTATTCCTACTTTTGATTGATAGATTGATAGTTTTTTTTTTTTAATAAATTAAAGTAAACAAAAAATAAATATTAAGACAAGCAATGAATGATGATTAAGTGAATTTAGGGGTGGGTTGGAAGTGTAGTAGGTAGTGTGCTTGCCTCACAGCAAGCAGGTTGGTGATTTGAACCCTGTGTCAGTCAGGGCCTTTGTGTGTGGAGTTTGCATGTTCTTCCCATGCTCCAGCCCCCCGCAGCCCCAGAAGGTACAGACGGTATAGATATTGGATGGATGGATGGACAAGTAAATGTAAACAACAGTATCAGCAAACGTCAACTCTGAGTTACCCATACATACTCAAAAAGGACTTAGGTAAAGGTATTTTTTATTTTATGCAACCCCTTATTTACTGCTTTAAAAGCACAAATTTAACTCAAGTCCAAGCAACACAAATGCTTTGTTTAAAGTTATAAATTTTTTTATTTTAAGACATCCCTCATCTTCAGTATAGCCACATATGTTGTGATGGCCTTTAAACTGCTGCTTCAAATATTCTCCAAAAAACAACTGATTTCATTTGCAGAAAAAAAGATAACCTACGAATATAAAATGGGCAAAGTACAAAGACTGTGGGCCAAAAGTTGACCCCTGTGGGACTCCCCTTTAATGTGTATAAATGCTGACCTGTTTACACCTGTACTCACAAACTCACTGACTACTTTTTTACTCTTGGGATGTTTTTCTATGGGTTTGCAGTTGTCACCGGTTGCACAGCAGATGCAGCCCTCTCAGTCGTCCCACTCCCATCATGCAGTGCAGGCAGGTGGAAGTTGCAGTGGAGCAGGAGGAGGAGGAGGAGGGGGTAACCGACGCAGGAGGACGACGGAGCAAGATCCTGACGAGCGCAGACAGAAGTTCCTGGAACGTAACCGTGCTGCAGCCACGCGCTGCCGACAGAAGAGGAAACTTTGGGTGTCATCTTTGGAAAAGAAAGCGGAGGAGTTGACTCACACAAACCTGCAGCTACAGGTGAGACACACTCTGACAGGTACACACAAAAAGCACAGTCTACACAGAGAGGATACTGAGTGTTTCTCTGTGTGTTTTCAGAACGAGGTGACATCTCTGAGGTCAGAGGTGGGTCAACTGAAACAGATTCTGCTCACCCACAAGGACTGTCCCGTAACAGCCCGGCAGAGGGAGGCTCAGGGGTTCTCCAGTGAGTAAAACCCACACCGCTGCATCCCCCTACTCTAGAAACCTCACCTGCTTATTCCTGATGCCTGACACCCATAATAAGGTCATTAAGTCAGATACCTTACACCTTGTACATGCCCATAAGGGAGACTGCCATGGTTAAAATTTGTCTTTTTTATGACAAATCAACACACAGAGACCTTAAACTGTCCTTAATCATTGAAACTATGCAGCACTTGAGAAAAAAAACAACAGCTTTTGGCCCCACAGCCTCCTGTCATTGGTACATGCACTTTTATTCCTCTGGAGAGCCAATCAGGGTAAAGCACTGCACTCTTTACTCTCCAGTTAAAGGAATAGATCTTTCATTGTTATTTTTATGCTCATTTAGGGAACCCGCCTTGATGGTATTTGAGTACATTGCAGTATACTGGGACTGGCTGTTTTGCCTTGCATGACGCTAGCTTGGAACAAAATGCAGAACATACTCTTTTTGCACTCTAGGCAGGTTAAAGTTAATATTTTCACTCACTGCTTACACCGTCAGTGTAAAAACGGGGTAACTGGACCTGCCTTTGACCTGAAATGAAAATGAGAGGATACTGCACCTTTTGGCTTCAATGAAAGTGTTTAGAAAGCTTCAAAGAGCAATGACAGATGCAATATTGTCCATGTGTTATATTCCTATATTTCTAATGTTGTCTTTTTACTTGTATTTGTTAAAATAAAAGAGATATTTTCCTTAAACCTAGTGCCTTCTCGTTCATTTGCATACACAAAATCCTGCACACAACGTGGACAGTCCACACAGATCAGTGACTTTGATTGACAGCTGTCTCTGTGTCCAGCTGCAGGGGTGAGCCCAGGAGGAAGTCCCACCCCTGTAGGTCCTGGGTCTCATCTGCAGGCCATCCAACACAACAGCATCTCCACCTCCTCGACAGCTGGAGGCGACAAGGGGCATGACCTCCAACCTGGATACTAACCCTCAATGAATAGAAGAGGGAGAGGGACTGGATGTGTGAATGTCATCAGACTGGATTATCTTCCTGTCATTTCTACACCTTAGACCTTGTTTGAATCTAGCATTAATGTACACACTAGGCATTTGGATACCAAGTGGTGGTCCTTTATTCTACGTTTGATTGCACTTTAGTGTTTATGGAAAACAGTTTGATGCCTGAAAGCTTCAGCTGCATTCAGAGGGTCCAGCATGCTTTCATCATGACTGATTTGGTAGTGTTAACTTACAGTTTACTAGCAAATATCCAAGGCCACTCTGCCAACTAAAGTTATCAGTGGCAGTCAGCTGGTAAGCAAAAAATGTGTGGCTTGTTTACATGCATCTGGCCTCACCACTACTGATGGGAAGTCCAACTCATTTTTTTATTTCTGGTTGTGGTACTGGCTCAAGTTAGCTCCACTCTACTCAGTTTTAGTGCCGGGCTCTTTGTTTGCTCATTCAACATGTACTGTGATATAGGGCTGGGTGATATGCATCAAAATTTATATCCTTAATTCTTTTAGCTGAATGGTGAAATTTAATACATAGTATAATTCATTTTTTTATTACCATGTAAACCATTTTTAAAAACACAAAAATGAGGCTTAAACTTGGATTGTTTTGATGCAGAGGGCTACAAAGGCTTGAGGAGTGGGGCTGCAGACACCACTTCACATAGTCATCACATCGCACTTTGTAGTGCTTTGGAAAACATTCAACATGCTCAAGCTTTTTCTGCCATCTGCTTTGGAATTCTCAGGATTGACATTCTTAATGGTGGCTTACTCAGTGTCTTGCAAGATCGTTT
Organism: Cetoscarus ocellatus; assembly: GCA_037902135.1. NCBI lineage: Eukaryota > Metazoa > Chordata > Actinopteri > Labriformes > Labridae > Cetoscarus > Cetoscarus ocellatus. Next base: position 452,303 of record JBAMNC010000091.1, read on the forward strand.
TTACGTAATAACTATACAGCCTCCACCTACATGTGTGTTTTCTGCCCGTCACAGGCAGACACCATGACTGTTTGAAACTCCGCTTCATGGCCTATAACCACTCCTCCTAAGATCCGAGGTTTTCCAGAGGGGAGGGAAAAAGAGCTGCATCTGATCGTCTAGGGAGACAAAAGTGTTCATTTTTTTATTTAACTTAAATCAAATCCTTGCTTAACAGACACTCAAAATATGATATAAATGGTCAAACAGATTCGTACACGGGACCTTTAATGTTATTTTAGCACATCAACAACTACATCTATATAATCGACTCAATCTAAACGTACCTCTTGTTTGAAAATGTACATATATTTTTTGAAACATCAATATATCGCTCAGCCCTACTGTGTTAGTACCTTTTTAACCCAGGCAGGGTTCTCGAAGTGTGGCTGTGTGGAAATGCTGAGATATCCGTTAGAGGTGGTAGTGTAGCTGGCTCCCAGTCTTTGGCGTTTTGTCAAAGTAAGGAGACAAGTTTTGTTCCAGAGAAACGAGCAGCAAAAGAACATACTACTGAAAGCAGAGGATAGTTTGGGAAGTCAATAGCATAATGGTGTGGACAACAGAAGGTGTTTTACTTCCAGCGCCCCATGTGGCAATACTCAGTTGTCAGCAATGTCTCTTAATCAGATTTAAGTACTGGTTCAGCTAGCTCTTAACTTTGTCAGTGGTAGTACAAAAAAAGACCAGGTACTAGGAAAGTCAAGGTGAAGTGAGCCAATACCCCCATTGAAAAATCCGCAGTTAACTTTAGAGGCATATATATCACAAAAATGAGGGAGAAAAGCTTTTAAAGAGGCGCTGCTAGCCCTGTACCTTGAGGCTACTTAGCGATGGGAATCGAAATCCAGTTCCACTTGAAAATCGAAAACAACTCCCTCAAGGAGTCTTTTTGCTTATCAATTCCCTTATCAAATCCTTCCAATTTGTTCTGAATGTGTCCTAACAGAATTGAATATCAGGAGTGTCGTGTTTGACAATAATACCACTGAAAACCTATGTAGGCAAATATTTCCCACACAGAAAATCAGCAGGAATTGATAAAGGAATCGTTAAAGAATTGGATCAACAAGCAGAATCGCTAATGGTATTGGTATCAATAAAGTGTATCAATTCCCGCCCCTAAGGCTAATTCATCTTCATTTAGCTGTATTGCCATCAAACCAAGACAGTAAATGATGTGCGTACACAAGGATGGGACTTAACCTCCATGGGTGTTGTTTATAGTCATGTGCATAAGAGGTGAGAAAACAAGGTGGGTTTGCAGGTCATCATTGGGGACATTTTAAATGTATAGTGTAAACATGCTAAGCACAGTCAACTTGGTATCCAAATGCCAAAAACAGATGTTAATGACTGGTATAAATGTCTCCACACCATCTTTGATTACATTACAGAGAGATTTAGAGGATTTACATATCCATGTGAACACTGTGGTGCTTTTGAACGTCATGTATCTATTTTGCTGTCTGCACTGACTTCCTCTTACTGATACATTTCCATATCATGCAAAAACATCTTTTCCTTAAATCCTGTGATGGTTACAACTGGACTCTGAGTGTTCTCAAAAATGCCTCTCTCTGTTCACATCAGTGTCACTCTTGCCTTCTTCCCTCTGACTTTGCGCAAACACAATCCTAACACTTCTTGTCAGTATATTTTGCTCTTTTACCTTGCACTAATTTAAAAAAAACAAAGCCTATGTATAAGTTTTATATTTGTAAATTAGCTCCTGCAAGTGCACACCTGATGCCTTTTTCTGGGATGCAGAGGCAGCTTATCAGACTATGTATTTTTCTACAAGTTAAACATAAATAAGAAATGTTTATTTTAAGATTTCAAACCCAGGTTGCTCTTGGAAAGCCATTAAAATATGATTGTACAGAATTTCCCTTAAAGCACTTTTAAAAGCCATCCTAAAACAAATACTGCACCTCACGTCTCAGTCCCTGTGGGTTCATCAAATAAACCTTCATTCTGGTTTAAGGTTGTTTTTTTAATCATTTTTGATGAAATAAAACCTGTTAGACTTCTTTTGACAATGCAGTTCAGTGTGTTTCTGTGCTTACAGTATGGTCTAGTCTGCCATCTAGTGACTGATTCTGTTAGTAAAGGTGTAATAATAAGTGGAGTGGTCAACAAAGTGGATTATAACCTAGACAAACACATTCAAATATCTGGATTTATACAGTAGATAGATAGTTTAATGGCTTTAATGGCTACATCACTTAAAATCTGTTTAATATTTCTTTATTTGGACAGTGTGCCAAATTTAAGAGCTTAAGTTTGGTTCTGCATGTATATACCTTCCATCGAAATTTTGACATGTTTAAACATTAATGGTGCTCTGATCTGATTCCCTGACAGTCTGTTGATATGAAAACATTCATGAAAGCATGTGTTTGTGATTTGGACCAAGGGTGGGAGACACTCCACCCTGTCTACTCAAACAAAGAGACTGCTTAACTCTTACCAGACTTCATCATGACACGCAGGCAAAAGCATAATCACTCTAGGGCTAGAAAATATGCACAGTTTTTGACATATTTGATGTATTTATGATGAGCAATAAGGAAAGACAATATACTATAAATGTTGATGTGGTTTATTTTGTAATAAAAAAGCATTATGTTTATTCTGACTTCATCTGGCCATTAAAGTAGGAGTATTAGTAACAACCACTGACAGTTATGTGCTTATTAACAAGATAATCTAATTAAAATATGGAGTCTCATCTTGAAATGGTCAACTTGTCTTTTTCATTCTCATGAAGGAGCATATTTACTGCCTGCTATCAGCAAAAACAATACCAGTACCTCTTTAATATCATGGCAACAAAACAGAGGTCCTCAACACCTAATATTGGGCCATTAAAGCTTATGGTTGTGAAGATTTTAGGAAAACTGCTGAACATTGTCTAAATGACACAAATGTGTTGGCAACAGCTGTGGAAAGAGGCTGAACTCTGACTTTCACACTTTTTTCATATGTTGCAAACATATGTGCAGTTTAGACAGTGCTGTCTCTGTTTTTGGTTCAAAATTGAACTGAAAAGCAATAAGTTTCTGTCTTTTATTATACCACTTCACAGCGTAGAGGTTTGCCCTTAATTTATTTCAAACAGTCATCATCAACTTGTGGCCCCTGGGCCACATCAGGCCACCTATGGCTTCCCAGCTGGCCCCTTTCACATTATCGAATTTAGAAATTAAGGCCTAAATATATTATAGTTTTAAAATCATCTATCTTTTTTGTTTAATTCCTTAAGCTATCAAAGCAACGCCCTCCAAAATGATGCAATCAGACTTAATTTCATGTTTGTTCCATTTTACAGAGTATAGGTGTCAATATCAGTGATGGACGACAGAACAGCCCCAGAGACAAGAGGCCAAAATATCTCTGTAACCCCAAGGCAGGCAGCAGTATCAGTAATATAGACTGATCTCACTTTAAAATGCTCAGAATTATACACATTTGGAAGAAAATTAAATGATCAAAATAATAATATATTAATCAGAAAAAATAATCAGATTATTTGAATTTATTGAAAATCCGTCTCCCACAGGGTCTGTCAAGAAAACAGCCATTGTACAAAAGAAGCTGATGGGCCTGATTTAAAATGAATAAAAATACCTTGCGTCTACAGTAGGTAAATGCCAATGGTATGAAAAAGAATAATTATAACTTAATTTCAAATCACATGATTTCAAAGTTGATAATTCTAGTTCGGTTACATCCAAACTTATTTTTATTATTAATTGTCAAATATTTGGAAGTATTATCCCACACACTTGCTTCACAAAAACTTTTGTTGTTGTCTTGATGTGTATCACACTAATGCTCCAACAATCAGCTACACAGGGAAAAAGAACTAAATGGATGCTTCAAATTTCAGAAACCAAACTATATTGTCAGATTTTTGCTAATATCCTATATACAGATATTTTAGACTCATCCAGCCAATACCACATATTTTGTCGACAATGTGTTAATGTTGAAAACAGATGTGATATGAGTCTGCTGTAAATGATACTCTGTTGTTTTTAAAATGCTGACATTTAGTGATGATAGTGTGGAACAAATGATACATTAGTACATTCTGAAGGTATTTTTGATCAATATGTAGGTTATGGCCAAATGTGATGCCAGAATACAGGCTGTACATATCAGCAGCATGTCTCACATCTACAGATGTGGTAATGAAGCTATTATGATAACTGCTCCAACTTATATTTTGCACCCTTTTTGTATATGTTAATATTTTTTTTCATAAAAAAGAAAGCCCACTGTATAATGCAATAAGTTATGTAATACCGTAATACCATTTATATGTTTCCTTAAATTCTTTCAGAGGAGCAATATCCTTCTGGAATTTTTTCTGGGACAAACTATGACCATATATTTTCATTCAATTCCAACCAGAGGTTTGAGAAGTAAGCAAGCTATTTTCATTTAAAAAAACACCAGTCTTATACAAATTATCAACTGAAAGAGAGGCTCATGTATTACCATAATCTCTGCAAAAATAAAAAAAAAAACCTATTGTGTTATAAATAGGTGGTGGCTTACATAAAAGATATTCTTAAACCACGAAGAGCTTAGCATGCAATATAAAGGAGTAGCTCCTCACATCTAACCTTCAGAACCCATCAGCTCCCCTTTACGAGAAATTCTTACCTTTTTTTAATCAACTGCTCTTATGTTTTCTGAGAAAAATGCTGGATGCTAGTTTTGGCCTCCAGTGAAACAAAACCTGTGACTGGTGTAGATAAAACAAACGTGTTCCAAAGGAACGCCATCGGAGGACCTGGAGAGACGTATATCTGTATCTGCACAAATTTGGTTATGAGGTAATGAGATAAACATGATTACAAGAAAAAAATGTACTCACTCTCACAGCAAAACAGTTTAAAATGAAACGTTTCGCGGGTGGGAAACTGGAGGCCTTGGGGCCACATGCAGCCCTCCTTCTCCCTCAATGCAGCAAGTCAGTCAGTGTCAAATATTTTTTAACAGATTATTTTCATGCAGAAAACCTGACAAAAATGTGCCATGACAACATTTAATATATCAGTATTTCTTTGAAAACTAGTTAATATTGGCTGTTATAGATTCTGTGAACTCTCTTTAATGTATTTGTCAAACAAGAAATAAAAAAGTAAGTAAAACATACTTAAATATAAATATATATCTTAAATATAAATGTTGATAAATAAGTGCTTATGAAGGCTTTGTATTTGCTCATTTTAATAAAGTATGAGTAACTGTAATTGTTAAGTTGAGAGCCTCTGGCTGTAAGGTTGATTTTAATGTGGCCCCCTTGGTAACCAAAGTTGCCCGTCCCTCAGAGATGGCCCTATGCCTGCTTGTGTCACAGATTTATGTTTTACATTTTTTCTCAGGCACAGCCCTCTGGCCTGCATTTGACCCAAGACCCACCAGTTTAAAAATCACTAATATAGGTTATATCACTTACAAACACAGAAAAGGCAAGCCAGTCACATTGTTGGGGATTTTACTTCTTCATGTAATGCAAAATCATATAAAAAAGTATAAAAAAAACATGATAAACGACTAACAAAGGTGTTTGTTTTCCTGCCAGCCAGCAGCCATCATTATAAACTGTACAATGAGACAATATGATGTCTGTGAATTGAAGATTAGCACCATGGTTGAAATCAGTGATGAATCGATCATTCATACATTCACTCTTGCATTCAAAACAAATCACGCTCACTCAGAAATATGCAGGTGCAAGGAAATGAAATCGGAAAGGCACAAAGCAGGAAGAGGAAGTCAGAGGGAATGGACTTCCTCTGGTGTCTGAGAGGGTGCTGATGAGCTCAGCTTTTCTTTTGCCACTCTATAAGTTCTCTTGTGGTCAAATAATAACAAAAACAATATGGAGCCATTGTTGTTTGGTTAGTCCACATCTACAGGTGTCCTAAGGTGACCCTGCGTCCGGGAGATGACCATTGTTTTGAATATAAAACGGGGATGCACAATATTGGATTGTTGCAGATATCTGATGTGTCTCCTTTTTGCCTCTGGGAAAAACTTCAATCCAAAATTGGTGAGAAACACAAAACCTTGTCTTGACTTGGAGCCCTTTCATAGATTTTATTGAAAGCTTTCCTTTCCACTGAATGTCAGATTCTTAAGGGTGTACATTTCTAGCATCCATTTAAGGTGTAAACTCCAGAGGATAGGTCCCAGTGGCCAGTGAGAATATAAACAATTTATATCGTTCAGCTTTTTTGAACAACTGAGACCAAAGGGTGTTTTAATTTGAAAGGATCCTCACATATCCATCTGTGTAGCCTCACTGTGCAGACTTCACACTCAGACTCTCTGTCTTTGTCACTGCTGTGATTAAAGCTGGGGTGTGTAATGAGACCACAGTGGAGGCAGTTTTACTCCCCCTCTCTTCCACGGTGGTGCTCTCTTCTCTTATAAACAACCAATCCAGTGTGTTTGTGTGCTCTTAGCTGCCATTAGCATTATGACAATGTAATGTTTTTGCAGCCACAGAAGAGCCACAAACCACATCACTTCATAAAATTACCATCCCCTGTACAATCTACACAACTAAAACTTATTCAGACATACCGGTATATGCACATATACCTTAGTCGAGAGTCCAATAAGAGCACTGTCCCTGAACTGAGACCTGATTGGCCAAAAAGTGGGTGTCCTTTGCTAGATTTTCTAAAGGCTTACTAAAGAGGACATGTCTAATGATCATGTGGCCTCAGTAATAAGATGCTGACAACTAATCATATGTTTTGGGCAAGTGACTCAAAAATAACTACATACTGCAGCTTTAATGAAAAAGTACAACTTATGATAAACGCGCAGTTCAACCTTGGTTTTGTGCACTTCTCCACTTGAGCTCCAGATGAGTTGTAAATATATTTGACTCTGCATGATGTGTGTAGCTGGGGGACAGTGGAGGCTAGCAAGTGTTCTTAACCTCCTGATGTAAAAAAATAAATCTCAGAGGTAAGAACTTATAAAACACCCATCAGTGATCAATAGGAACATCAGATCAGCTAGGACTGATGATCTATTGATGAATAAATTAGCACCCGAATGCTGTTTTTACACCGATGTTCTCTGACCTCAGTTGGTGATGTAGTTAAACTAATTACTGTCAACTTTTACCCAACTGCATTTCTAAATGTCATTGTGAAGCAGCTGGTGAAAACAGAGTGAGTCCTCAGGAGTGTCTCTTTATTAGAAACAAACCAGTGGCTTCCTCCAAACCTGGGCTATGGTGAGTTACACTATGCACGTGTTTGTCAACACCCCCACAAAGGCCAATATGTAACTGTATTGTAGGCTATTACATAAAACCAGGAAATGTTGGGGACCACTGATCTGGAGAAAAGGTGCACAATTGATTCATTTATATTTTTAGGATTTTAGGATTTTAACAGTTTAACATTTACCTGTGAGAGTCGTAATGCCTAAGTAATAGCTTGAAAAAAATGACAGAGTTGTTTTATTATGCTAATGTTATAATATTAATGCTGTTGCCATGGATGTAAACTGCTGCTACCCCTTCTTTCAGCCTTTGACCTGCTGGCTCTTAGCATGTCGATAGGTATGCACTGTAGACTGGAAAGATGCATTATGCATTTTTTCCAAATTAGCCCTGCCATTTTTTGGCATATTTACGATCTCAGAACTGTCGGCATACTATGTTTTGGCAAAATAAATCTGTCGTGTAAATTGAATACAGTCACTATGGGCAGTTACCCAAATCAACCTTGAAATAAATCCTGTTGAACTGTCTGGTGTTTCAGGTTGTTTATCTGCCATTACTCATGATCAACTTTTGACGTTACAATCTGTCAATACTGATACCATGCCAATCATATTGTGCATCCCCAGAACATATCAATAAATCCTTGTTTGTGTGATGTAAACAGTGTCTTTTTATGGCTTTAGTCTGAAAATCTCTGCATGTCACTGTCTCTGCGAACACTGCTGTTGTCAAGAAAACGTTCACAAGGAAACTCAATGAGATCCCCGTCCTCTAGTGGTGCAAGCCGCGTGGGTCTGCTGCTCTGGTAGCTAGCAAAGTCAGCAGACACTGACGCTGCGGCCATGGCAGGACGAAATGGCCGCCTGGTGGAGTACATGTGCCGCACATGCACCGCCGACTTCCTCTTCTGCAGCCTCCTCTTCAAGCTCCGCCCCAGCCAGACTCCGCCCACCAGAAGCAGCAATACAGCGTTTCCGGCTAATGTTGCTACCGTCACCAACTGAAGATCTGACGCCAATACGCCCTCGTCCGGTAGAGTTACCAGGCCCGTGCAGTGGTCACGGGGTGCAACCTGGCACACAGACCCTCCAACAACACCTTCCACGCACACCATGTAAGTCACGTCTGGGGTTAGCTCTCGGAGGGTGACGGAGTGAGCTGTGCCACGGGTGTACACATAGCGAGGGAAGCGATCTTGAGTTCCGAAACGGTCAAACAGAATCCGATAGTGTACTTCCTCCAGGCCAGGCCCTAGTCCAGGTGTGTAGCGGTGATGATCCCTTGTGGTCCAGTGGACATTAACGGTGCTGGATGTCACATGATCCACTGAAACATTTGTGATAAAGTGGCGGTTGAACACACAAGGATCTGTGATAACAGAAAGAGCATCCTCATGGTCAGACCTTAGGAGATCAAACTTTTCTCTGACATGGACCGTGGTGTGCTCTATGTTTGGATCAGTCGTGTTCACATCATGGACTCCATGACTTGGTGTGGAGGTCACTGCTGGGCCAGCTTTTGAACTAATATTTGGCCTTCGTCTTGCTTTTGGACGTTTCCCAGCAACTTCTGCAGCCAGTTGTGACCTTGGGCGGAGGGACTCCCTCTTTGGTTTCTTTTGCTCCTGTGAAGACAAGGGTTCCACCACCTCCAGGCCTCCCTCGTCTCCTTGGATCCCCCCTTCCTCCTCACCCTCTCTCCTCATTTTTTCCTCCTCTTTCTCATCCCTCTCACCTTCTCCCAAATTAACATCTACAGCCTCCTCTACCTGCCCTTTCTCACTTTTCTCACCTTTCTCTTCCTGTTTAATTTCCAGTCCTTGCTCCTTCACACCAGTCTTTACCAACAACCCCCCTCCCCAGCTCTCCTCGGGCCCCCTCCTGCACAAGTGGCTCCAGTTCCCAGGGGGCTGCAGCTGGGAGCTGTTCACATAGTCCAGATATTTCCCTCTCAGAGTTGCTGGGTAATGACACTGCACAAAAACAGTCAACAATTTTCCCTGTGAGTGCGCAGAGGTCATCCATCTTTTCAGCTCCTCCAGGCGACAGTCGCACGTCCAGTTGTTGCCATGTAGATCCAGATCGTAAAGCACGCTGTTAAGAGCAAAAATATCCCCCGACAGGCTGGTGAGCATGTTGTTCTTCAGCTTCAGCACCCTCAGATGTTTAAGCTGGGAAAATGCAAGAGAGTCCACATTAGAAATCCGGTTTCGGCTGAAGTCCAGCTGCTCGACGCGCTCCAGAGAGTCCAGCAGACCAGCGGGGATTTCCTCCAGCTCGTTGCCATCAATCAGGAGCTCCCTGAGGCTTGAGAGCCCATTTAGAGACCCGCTGTCCAGCTGAGAGATCCTGTTGTTACTGAGGGATAGCTTGGAGAGCTTTTTTAGGTTCTGGAAGATGTTGTTCCCCAAATGTTGGATCTCATTTTCAGACATAAGCAGGGTGGTCAGAGCCTTTAGTTGGGAAAAAGTGAGAGCACTGCGCAAGGCTGTCTGCTTGTTGTGTGCCAGGTTTAGGAAGCGAAGGTTGGTGAGTTTGGAGAAAGCGTTTCTGTGGATGTGCTGCAGTTTGTTGGATTCAAGGTGGAGATAGTGTAAACTGGGTAAACTCTTAAAAACAGAGTCCTGCAGGAAGTCTATTGAATTTCCATCCAGGCGTAATTTCACAAGATTATCCAAATTGGCAAAGAGCTCTGGTGTGATTTTCTTAATGTCATTATTATTCCCATAGAGAATCGTCAATTTCTTGAGTGGCAGTAACGTCCCAACTGGTATGTTTGATAAAAGATTGTGTCCCAAATATAGCTCCTCTAATCTGGAGAGCTTCTCAAAAGCTTTTGGATTAATATTTTGTAGCCGATTAAACTGCAAATTCAGCCTCATTAGGTTACTATACCGTGTGAAGTCGAAGGCAGTGATGTTAGTGATGAAGTTTCCCCCCAGGCTGAAGACCAGAACCTCCTCGGACGTTTGCGCGCCGGATTTTGGCACCATGCGTAAACCCCGGTTGGCGCACATGAGATGCTGCGGATGCTGACAGTCACAGCGGTCGGGGCAAAAGCTTTGCCCCGCTGAGGATGACACAAAGCCATCGAGCGACAGCAGAACAAAGCAAATTCCCACCAGGAAATAGCCGGTATCCATCCCGACAGCGCGCCCGGTACTCGCACAGCATTTACGTTTGGTTTATCTCAGGTGCATTTCTCGCGCCTTTCTTTCCTCACACTGCAGATTCCCGCGTCCATACTCCACTTGTTGCTCCGAAAAGTGCTCACACACCCCGCATAGTACTGCATCACTCAGCTGCATCATCCAGAACGCAAATTAGGCTATGCCGCGCGCTCTGATACTGTCCCTGTAAGAGCCTCCATCCCCTCAAGTGGTCATCTGCAGCGAATTACAAAGTTCCACAAAAAAGCAGAGTTCAGGCGTCTCTCTCTCTCTCTCTCTCTTTCTCACACACACACACACACACACATTAACACACACACACATTAACACACACTCTCAAATAGTCCCTCCCCCGCAACTCTGCGACCCTGCCAAAAACAGATGTGCACAATCTTGACGCACGGGATCCAGAGCTCTGCGCGTGCATGCAGGTAATCAAATACACATATACACACTGCCAAAGAGAGAGAGAGAGAGAGAGGGAGAGGTTGAGAAAGCCTTTGACCGAGTTTCCTGCGCGCCCCCGCAGCCACCGGGGGTCTGAGATCTGGATGGGGTGCCTGGTATGGACAAAACAGAGGGCGAGATTTCCTTCCCACGGATTCCCAAGAGGACCCCAAAGAGTTGGATTCTCTCACAGCGTGGAACAGAGGCACAAAGAAAACTGAATAAAATGCCATATCTCCAGCAGTTTGATATGAAAAATAATTTTTCACAAAGCAACTGAAGCGCATGAACATCCAAGTGAGGGGAGCCAGAGATGCAATAAAACTTGAGCATTGATTGCACAAAGTTACATAAACTTCATTCATCTCATCAGCAGGGTTTTGTGCACATCATCATCATGCAGTCCAGCTATAATTTACCATTCTTTCATTAACGGCCCTGTGCAGCCGGGGCCATAAGGAGCCCAGATGGTTCACATTTACAGATGAGGAATTTGCGCCGTGAAGTGTGTTAAGACGGACGAGGAGAGGTGCCAAAATCTTAGGGAAAGATCTTTACCTTGAAAAGTGCAAGGGGAAATAAATGTGGGCCGGGTGCAGCATGTGGGGATTTGGTGCAGAAAATTTGCGGAGTGAGGAATGACTGTCTGCAGTGTACATGAAGGTTTATGTTCCAGTCCAGTTTGTACAGCAGGAAATGTTTCTGCCCAGACATCTGAGAGTTTATAGTACAGGAGGTAAAGTGCTCACTGACATGTGCACAGGCTAGTTAAACTCACTGGCAGGGGCGGACCTAGCAAGTGTGGGGCCCGGGGCGAACACTGGCAAGGGGCTCCTAAAAATCCATTGTTACCCTTTTAAAAGTCTTACTCATAAGGTTGTCACAAAACCAGACTTGTAAACTTTGATACAAGACCAGTAAAAATTCTGACATTTATCACCATGGTAGAAAATTCAAATAAGTCGTAAATTGTCATTTAGGAAGCTGACATTTATTTCTTTGACAACAGATTCTTTGTAATTAATAATTGACTCAAATTCATTCTTTCTTATACTGTTCCAATAGTGAACATCAGAAGGTTGTTCCAGTCCCATCAAATAAAATAAAGGATAACAAGAACATGATAATGGACCAATAATGAACTACAAGCTATTGTGATTTAAGTAAACATTTTATGTTATGTGAATACATTTCAAAACATTTAATAATGGTTTCAACAGGAAAGTTACCACATTCCTCTAATAGGGACCAGGACTCAAACTGTGACCAGGCCCCGTATTATAATCAGGATTGTGGTCAACCCAAGAAAATAATAGGTGGCTTGCATTAAATGAACAAGGTGCCATCAAAGGATAACATGATTTTTTTCTTTGTGTTTTTATTTTAAACAGTACAGCTTTAACAGCTTTCCAATGCCTCTAATAATATATAATAATAATAGTAATATCTATTCATCTATAAGTTCTGTTTGAATAATGACTGTGTCATAATGAAGGAGACACTTGTGATATTTTTTCAAATGTTTAACTATAAGTATATACGTGACTAAAGGTAAATAAGGTGGCACACACACATCATAAACTATAGAATTTATTTCTCTCTAAGAACAATATACCTTAAGTGACCATCTCTTGAACGATGCAGATGTAGCTTCAAATCCTCTCTAACTGAAGCAAAAAATCTGATCAATGTCTGCCTATTAGTTTTAGTACAAAGTTGTCATCAGAATTTGGCCAAAATTGGCTTAATTTAATCTTTTCAGGTACCAAAGCAGAGGCTGCCATCTACTGTGAAAGAAAGAAAATTAAGTCAGTAACTTCTATTGAAATGTAACAGCAGGGGTTCATTACTTCAAAATAACTTTTAAACTATTTGTTCTGCCACGTGTTGTATGTATATGTAGCGGTGTGTAATAGCAAAAAAAATATTTGGCCTTTTAATTTTTTTGTGGTTATCACTTTGTTTGCTGTTGATAGTTATTGTTTATAGCTGGAGGTCACCTGTTTTGGCTGGTTTTCATTGGCCCTTGTCACTTGTTTCACTGGCAAAATCGAGCAACACTGATGTCTTTCATTCCAACCATAGCTTAGTTGTTGGTTGGCTGATCCGAAGTTTTTTGATCGCAGGCACTGTATCAAACAGCTGAGGGCTGAAGCTGTAGGCTGCTGTTTGAACTAGCATGTGAAGCTGTGAGCACTTCTTGCAAGAAACCTATGGTCTTCTGCCAAAGTTACACAGTGCTGCAGGCAGCCTGATGTGGAAATGGAGCAGATGCCAAACTCCCAGCTAAAGTCTTCATACAATAAGTTTGATTCTAAACAAGGGAGACCAAATGTCTCTGATTTAGCCAGGAAATTATATGAACAATATGTTATAATCCCATGTAACATTATAAAAAGGGTGTGACAAATTGTGAACCACAAAACATAATAGATAACATTGAACTAGCAATTACATATCATGTAAAAGATTTAAAAAGTACATATTTAACTGAGAAGAGAATAAATTGTGTAAAGAAATTATCGGTGAAGGAGAGTGTCTGGGTTTGGCATGATTTTTAAAAAAATACTATCATTATAATGGTGAATATTGAAAAATTATAATGATAAAAATAACACTAATAATATTCATAATAATAGTAATAGTAATAATAATAATGAAATAAATATTGATGATAATAATCATGGAAATAATAACAATTATTGTTGTTATTATTATAGTGAATTTTATAAAGATAAAAAAAAATTAACAAGGTTTTGTTGACTCTGTTTATCTTCTGCTTGTATTGTGTCAAAAGGTGTGCAGACAAAAAGTCTTGTTGTGTCCTTAGCTCATGCATGAGGGTTTGCAGTAATCCTTTTCATGAGGTTTGAAAATCTGGACACCGTATCCCAAAGTATTTTTTCATGGTGTAAAAAAATGCATCCTAAAGCATTTTTTAAGATGTTCTACTTGTTTTGTTTATAGGGCTACTTGATTCAGCAAAGCCAAAAATATATTTTGTGACTAGCTTTTGCCAGCTAACGGTTTCACCTTTTCACGCTTTGCTTTAGCAAACAATTTGGCAAAGTTTGCCTGTTTCCCACCTTGTTGGCCTGAAGTTAAATCTTTAACTGTTCTACTACCATTACTTGCTAACAGTGAACAAGCTATTTCAATTCTTTAGCCTATTCAGTAGTAACTTTTAGGACATGTTCTAGTTGTTTATCTGTTAGCTAACATTTAGCCTGAGCTGAGAGCTCTTAGTTGAAACATTTGGTGTTGCTCTAAAAATGCCAAGGCAATGGTTTCCTGAGCTGAGCTCAGGGAGCCTCAGCACAAAACAGAGACTCCCTGATTGAACTTGTTCTCATGCATATCTGTTGGAAGACATCATAGCCAGACATTATTGCTCTGTGTATGACTTGGTATCTGTGCATGAGCAGCAGGGAAAAATACAACCCTGGGGGATGCCCCCTCTCTCTGGGAGGTTATTTCCTGTCTGGCAAAAAGAAAAAAACCTGTCTCCATAGTATTTCTGCACTCTGCTCCCTGACATGAACTCTTGTGTTCTAGTCCTCTCTTGAGAACACACACATAAAGAAAATTATCAATCAGCCTTGTTCACAGTGGAATTAATCTGGCTTTTTTATGATCTTCACCTAGTTTGCATCACAGTTGACGGTAAATCACCAAAGGATGTAATCAGCAAAGGATTGTAGAATCAAAACTAGCTTGAGCTCAATTGTAATTTTGTAACACTTTTGTCAACAGTAAAGTTCCTGAGACAATAATTTCAAATCCAGTTAAAGGTACACTTATTTAGGTTTAGCAAACTACTGAAATGTAGGAAAATACTCAAGAAAATTATAAATTAACTAAATATTCAATATGGGTTCACAGTGTCAGCAGGTAAACATGCAAAGTTAATTTTCCGAGTAGAGTATGACGTTAGCAACGTTAGCCTTGGTCATCTGCTCAGGTTAACATCTACATCACTGAGGTGCTGAATTGTGACTTAACTTTAGTGGATTCACATGAGCACAACCTTGTTCAGCTCACATACTTCAAGAACTATCTGTAAAAACACAATTTGTGCTTTAATATGATGCAATCGTGCATCACATTGCATAATTTAATTTCGTCACTGTCCTCTGTAAAGATCCACATTGAAGTTTACTTTTGTAAAAGTGCAGTGGCCACTTGTGGCAGACAGCTCTGTGAAAATTAAGATAGAGCGTTTTATTGGACTGTGGCTTGACTTGTTAAAAAACCAATAGATAGATAGATAGATAGATAGATTCAAACCCCAATTTCTGTGAAGTTGGAATGTTGTGTAAAACATAAATAAAATCAGAATACAATAATTTGTAAATCCTTTTCAGCCTATTTTCAACAGAATACGCTACAAAAAGAAGATACTAAAAGTTCAAATTGATAAATGTCATTTTTTTTTTTAATATTAACTCATTTCAAATTTTGATGCTTGCAACCTGTTCCAAAAAAGCTGAGACAGGTGCAACAAAAGACTGGGGAAGTTAAATAATGCAGAAAAAACACCTGTTTCGAATGCTCCGCAGGTGAACAGGTTAGCTGAAACAAGCGAGTGTTGTGATAAGGTATAAAAGGAGCATCCCCAAAAGGCTAAGTCATAACAAGAAAGGACGGGGTGAGGTTCACCAGTTTGTGAACAACTGCCTGAGCAAACAGTCCAACAGGTAAATAACAACATTTCTCAATGTACATTTGCAAGGGATTCAGAAATTTCATCATCTAAAGTCCATAATATCAGCAAAAGATTCAGAGAATCTGGAGAAATCTCTGCATGTAAGCGGCAAGGCAGAGAACCATCATTGAATGCCCATGACCTTTGATCCCTCAGGCCGCACTGCATATTAAATGAACATCATTCTGTTAAGGATATTACCACATGGGCCCAGGAACACTTCAGATTATCATTGTCAGTTAGCAATTTGTCGCCACATCTCCAAGAGTAAGTTAAAACTCTACAGAGCAAAGCCAACACCATATATCAGCAACACCCAGAAACCCTGCCTGCTTCTCTGGACCCAAGATCATGCGAGATGGACTGACACAAAGTGGAAAAGTGGGCTGTGGACTGATGAGTCCACATTTCAAATTGTTTTTGGAAACCATGGACATCGTGTCCTCCGGGCTAAAAAGGAAAAGAACCATCCAGATTTTTATCAGCCTAAAGTTCAAAAGCCAGCATCTATGATGGTATATCAGTGCCCATGGTATGGTTAACTTGCAGATCTTTGAAGACATCATTAATGCTGAAAGTCACATACAGTTTTTGGAGCAACATGTGTCCATCCAAGTGACGTCTTTTTCAGGGATGTGCCTGCTTATTTAAGCCAATCCACATCCTGCATGTATTACAACAGTCTGGCTCATAGTAAGAGTGCGGGTACTAAAGTAGCCTGCTGCAGTCCAGTCCTGCCTCCTATTGAAAATGTGTGGGTACAAAATAGGCAATGAAGGGATGGAAGGAAGAATAGAGCAGTGGATACATAAAACTGTGAAGTATATGAAGTGGAGTATATTTGCTTGAATATAGTAATATATAAAGAATTAAGTACCGTGTTAAGATTCCATGTTTTTAAAACTGATGGCAAAAACGCATTCTTAAGGCTTAAATGTGTGAATCACTGATCATGCACATCTCTAGAAACACAGGAAGAAAACATTAAATAATCTGAACAAAGTGAGTGTGGGGGGATAAAGAGAGGAGGGGAGTGAGTGCATTTGCCTGATTCAGACACAGATTGTTGTCAGGGGGAAAAGAGTTCTGGAGTTGACCCAGATTCACAAAAAAAGCTGGCACAAAAGGCAGCACAGAGGACCCTAAGCAGAGCTGTCTGCTTCCGTGCCTGCACACAATGAGGGCTGCAAACTTGTTTTACTAGCACATCCTTTCATCACCTTTTCTCCTCCCTGTGGGCCCCCTCACAGTCCAATCAACCGGTCACATGATATGCCAGCCTCTCTGCACAGGCACAGTGTGTATGTCAGGATGTAACCTAAATCTATCAGGAGGAGAGAGAGAGACAGGCTTAACAGGCTTCAGTCTGCACCTGAGCTGTCTGATTCATAGGACTGCCAAATTTTGTGTAATGTTTGTCTCCATAAAATAAAGAATATCCAGGTCAGAGTAGGTAAGCTTTTGTGTGTGTGTGTGTGTTTGTGTGTGCATGTAAATGAGACAACGACTCTGCAGCGTAAGTAGGTCATCTAGAGGTGCTTCATTTCTCCTGCACAGTCTCCAGGTGATGAAGCCGCCTGATTTAGGGTGAGAGACAAGGAGGGAGTCAGGATTTGACTGTAAAGGCATTGACTGAGAAAGGGAAACTGTCTTATTATGATAAACAGTTGCATAAGCAACCTGTGTGACTGGACCATGTCTAAAATATATGAAGTGAAAAAAAAAATCCAGGACAAAACACATTTCTTTGACTCACACAAAAGCCCTCTGCTAAAAGTATTCCAGTCCTTTGAGCACCTCAATTGTTCCTGTTTGGATTTTTTTCCCCTTTTTGTGATCTTCCCTTTGCCTTTGTGCTCTTTTTTTTTTTTTGCTCAATGAAAACTGTGCGTGAGTTTGAGTTTGTGATGAAAGCAGATCTCTTTCCATGTACAGGCAATTTAAAGTGTGTTTTTCTCTAACTTATAGAGGTGTTCGTCCACAAATTACATCCCATTTCTTTGCTTTTACACACATTTTTCTCCACTCCGCCTCCTGCTGCTGCAGTTCACTTGGTCTGTTAATATCTTTAGCTTTACATTTTTAAATAACAGAAATATCATAACTCCAGTTTTGAAATGTGCGTCACTCAGTACTCAGTAATCACATCAGCTGATCTCCGTGTGGATGAGGGTTATTGTCCATGCTTAAAAAGACAGCAATCCAAAATCAAGAGAGAGAAAGGAGAAACGCTGACAGCATCCGTCATAGATAAGTATAAATTTGACAGCCTGTAAAACCTTCAGACCAAAGCTATTTGTTCAGGCAGTAAATGCATTTATTTAGGCTATAAAATGTCAGTTCTCTGCAAACAGTCGTACTACTTTTGTGTTCACTGCAGCCAGCCTCAAGAGGATTCATTAGGAACTGCAGTTCTTGGAACTTTGGCGTTTGCTTCTTCTTTTTTAGCTCAGAGGTTGCTTCCTAAAGATCAACCCTTTAAATAAAAAGATACAGTGACTCAAAGCTAGCCTACCAAACAGACGAGATGTGAGTTGCACTAGAACAAGGTGGTCATTTTGACCTTTTTCAGAATGTGCAATGTTACAACTTTGTGGAAAATTAACCAAAGTAATTACCTTATATTGTTTTCTGAAGGTTTTACATAAAAACAAAATAAATAAAGGCATTACTTACTACCTACAATGACCATAAAGTTCATTTTGACCATATTTTGACCTGTAGCAAAGAATATATTTTTTTCTTCTTCTTTTTCTGATGCAGTTATAGATCCTTTTTAATGGCATTTACAAACCTTAAACTAACCCAACTTTACCTTCAAAGTAAAAAGAAAATTGGTAGAATTCGTACATTTCAGGGTCTTTTTCTGTTATTTGGTGTTTGATTTTTTAAGCAAATTTTCATTTTATAATTTTGTGTTTAAGAACATAGAACTTTTTCTACAACACTAAAATAATTATCAATCTTTACATTACTTTCTTGCTTTGGTTTTGCCATTTAGTATTATTATCCTGTGGTGGTCAGATTTTCATTACCTCAGCCAAAGAGGTTATGTTTTTGCTGGTGTTTGTTAGTTTGCCTGTTAACAAGAAAACTGAAAAAAGTTACATATGTTTCATAGATCAGCATCAAAATACATGGAAAATGATAGAAAAGGCTTGGTACACTGATTTTAATTATTGACAATCACAACATTCAAGATCAATTAGACCTAAAAATTTTGCATTTCAATGTTGTATTTTAATGGATTAATAGGGTGTATAGTGTATAATTGGTAGTGTAAAATGCAAAGTATAATTGGTAAGAATGACATCTATTGTTGTTCTAGTAGCCATGGAAAACTGGTAGTTTGAGTGTTAAAGTACTCAACATCCAAAAAATTCATAAAATGAAAGATAAAATGTCTCCATCATTAGGGGAAGGCTTTTTCCTCCAAGATTCTGTTTTTCATGCCAAGCTGAGCCAATTTTGTTCTTTCAATGGCTTCAAATTGACTTCACAGATGAGATTAATCTCCCTATTCCTTGTAAGTAAACTCCGCTTTGAAGAAAAGTATTTAAACCAGAAGTATAACAAACTATGACAGGTCAAATTTGCCTGTTTTATATTGTCTTTTGACAGACAATGCCCACAATGCATACTGTCCCATTTAAAAAAAAAAACTCTCAAATCTCAAATTAGAGATTTAGAAATGACAAAATGATAAAACTAGCACTTGAACAATAATATCACATCAATCATAAGAATAATGCTCTTCTGTTTTTTATTCTATATACATCCAAATATTCGCTACAGGACCACAGCAAAAAAGGGACTAATGAGTCTCACAAGAAGACCCAAACTTACAGGAAGTTTTGCTTGTGGAAACATGTGCATCCTATTGTATGGAGGGATCATAAAGGACCCCTTTATACAATCCTTGTGGGCCCTACATGCATGTGGGAGACAATCTCTAAGGGGCACATCCGGTAACATAACACCACATGAAACTAGCGGATTATCACAGTAATCCACAAAGGATGAACCACGATGAAGATGAACGGCAGCCTTGATGCTCCAACAGAGCAGAGCTTTAATCAATAGGAAATGAGTCAAACTAATAACAGATTGTGTCTGTGTGTGGCAATCTCGATAAGAGACAGGCCTACGTGTGTGACTGTAAATGTTTGAGTGTTTTCTGTTATATGAGCTGTTCTGAAATTGTGTGTAAGGAGAGTTTACATGAACAACAGCTGCTAAGATCATTAAGTGCTTTAGCGAAGGCTGGGAATCACAGATCTCGCTTGTGTTTGTGTGCATTAACAGAGTGTGTATGTCAGTGTGTGTGCTGGTATGTTTGTCAGTGCATGAGTGAGTGTGTTTATGCACTTAGAGAGAGATGTTGAAAGACTCTATCCACTCTGTGAAACACAAGTCTGCTGCTCCACTGAAACATCGCTGTGAAAAGATAAAACATACTACATAGAAATTTTTGACACATTTTCATGCAGTGAAACGGTGAAAATTAGGACTGGGCCAAATGGATCAAAACTCTTGATTTGGTATTTTGTTTAGCTCAATAGCATTAAAAGATACAAAACTAATGATTATTGTAGGTAAAACTTAACAAATTATTGTAACGATATGAGACTCAAAACTTTGACAAGACTCTAAGAGTTCTTTGATACCATAACAACAAAAAAGAGATCTAGACAATCAATGTTTGGCATTTTTTGTTTTACTTCTTAAAAAATGTAGACAAACTCCTACACACCATCTATACTGTACTAGGGCAGGGAATTGAAACCAGTTTCAGGTAAGGATTGATAACAACTTCCTCAAGGAATTGATATCATTAGCCTTTTTGCTTTTCAATTCCCTTATCCATTCCTTTCACTTTGTTATGCATACTTTCTCATCAGAGGCAATCAGCAGAGATGGTAACAAAGGACATAAAACCATGGCAGACAGGGGGCAAATATGGTCAAATGCTGTTTAAACTCTTGACAAAAAGACCTTTATGGCACAACCTACAGTACGTGAAAACACATGAAACTTGCAGAGGTGTTCACCTATGCAACACAGCGTTGTATATCAGGTGAGTCATGTGTTTGCCACTGAAACCCATGTAGACCAACTATTTTCCACACAGAAAATAAGCCGGAATAGATAAAGGAATCATTAAAGAATCATTTCAATGAGCAGAATCGTTAATGGTATTGGTGTCAATAAAATCGATCAAATTTCCATCCTTATGCCATACACAGACATTGGCATCATCTCCACATCTAAAGGTTTTCAGAAATTTTCTATACGTTTCAAAGTGATCAAATATCCATTAATTCAATGATTGGTGGTTTACAAAAGAATAAAAACTCAATAACCTAACACATTAGGGACAATTTCACATATCCATGAGAAATATTCCATATCAACATGAGCAACAGCCCATAGACAGTGTTTAGGAATAGCAAACAAAGATTAAAAATGGAAAGTGACTGAACAAATGTTCTGTCTGTCATATTAATCATAGGTCTAATAATTTTACCAGAACTCAGTTTCATAAACTTCATTTTGAAGACTGTAGAAAGCTCACAATAATGTAAAAAATGCTTTTCACACACTGAGTACCCCTGATACAACTGTATTCTCAGTCTGTCTGAGATGCTCTGTCAGAGCTCCTAGCTCTTCAAGGCCGCCTCCTACTCTAACTGGTCAGATCAGCACTGCTCAGAGCCATGTTGTCAACAACTCTACATTCATTACATGGTCTATGCTCTTCACTGGGCTTGCCAGCTTAAGCCAATGGGCTTAAACCGCAGACAAAACAATGACAGGACGTCACACTGGCAGGTTCATATGAGGGGGTAGAGGAACGAGCTGTTTTAGGCAGACACTGGTGCTGTGAATAGGAGGAGAGGGAGAAGTCTTGATGCTGCATACTTTTGTGTTGTGGATAGAAGTGCTCTAGTATGCAGAGGGGACATGTAAAACACTAAACAGTGTGGACTCTTTAATGATCTTCAGTCAAATTTTAAACCATGAAAGAGATCCTCTGGAAATTTTAAACTTTGTTGGATTATCTCCAAATTAAATCCCAGCATCCCTGAAAAACTTTCAACAGGGGCACACCCCCCTCACACCCCTTCAGATCTACTTCTTTCATCAGCACCAACATAAAAAAAATATCGATATAAAAAATTTGTCTCACCCTATATCTTGTTTGAAAATATAACAGTCCATCTTAAAACTCCACATACTGTCCAGCTCTTCTAAAATGAGAATAGGGAACACCTGGACCCCATGCTTGTGACCTTCCACGTACCAAACGCTCAATTGCTCAACCCCCCCCCAGGTGGTTCCAATCTAAGGGGGAGAGAAGAGGAGGGCAAGATGGAGGGAATGAGCAAAGGAGACAAAGAGAAACTTCTTTACAGATCATCACTCTACATTAAAATCAGAGAAATACAAACATCGCTGTGGACCCAAAAGCCTGATTGCAATAAAGCATGCACGTCATGCAATGTGGAAAACGCATTTGCTCCGGCATTCCTTTCTGCTTTCCAAACTCTCCTCTCCTGCATGACCTCCCGGGGTTATGTTTTGTCGTTGCCACTGATATGCTGAACGAGTCTTAGGGGGGAGAAAGAGGAAAGGAGGGAACTTTCGGGGTTTGGTCGACCCTATGCGAGTTCAGAATGGAGGGAAAAGAGCAAGGGGAAAGGAGGAAGGGAGGTATACTTGACATCTGGAAAAAATTAGAGAGCATGCTATTGCCCTGTTGAAAGGCTGGAGAGAGCGGAGGGGGAGATAAGGGGGAGGAATAAAGAGGGAACGAGTGTATGTGTGTATTGTGAGGACAGTGCTTTGATGTAGAGAGTGTGATAGAAACTGTCTGCATGCACATAATCAGCCTCAATCACATAATGACACAAAGAGAGCCTAATGCCTCCAGATCTGAAGATTGCTGAGCCGCACAGAAGATAACACTCATTCTCAAGGATTTAAAGACACTGGCAACTGCTTTAGACAGTGCAGAGCTGCATAAAACATCTGTACTTGCACACATACGTGATCATGTTACACACAGGCCATCAGAACACAAAGCTAGTCAAACAAAAGTGCAGAAAATGCCCAGCTTTATGAGTCACACAATAAAGTCACCAGTCAGTAATTTGGAGAGCCAAGACATCTGATCTGCAGCTGTCCAGTCGGAGTCCCAAGCTACATTGTTTCTGTGCAATGTCGCCCCCTGCTGCTGAGGAAATTGAAGCAAGAGTGGGTAACAGTTTGGTTTCAAGGTCTTGCATTGGGGTCAGACTCCTGAAGTGATCCAGACAGTGATTTTGTGGCTGTGTTAGGTTTCCTAATAAATTCAAACATACTTTTGTAACTTTTTTTGGTACGGACCCCTCCTTATTTCACTAGAATGACATGGAGCAAAGACAGAAGTATTCTAGTGGTTATTTAAAATAGGGAATTAACTTCAATTCATATAGCCCTCAGTTTTCTCTGGGAGTTGGTTGTTTGCAAAAGCATGCAGAGATGTCACATGCAACTTCGCAGCGATCAGGAAACAACTCCATCTCTGTATGACAGAATTACAAAAGATACAGTCTGTAATAAGACTTTGAAACCACAATTAATAATTACTATGAGCAATATGACCAGGAGATAATCAGTCCAGGGCTGTCAGTAGCTTAAAGCCGCCTACACACGCGACTTTGCAACCTCAGTGACCACTCTCTATGTGAAGTCAATGTACAGCCGTGATGAGGTGGGGTTAACCCTCCCGTGATGCGACGGACGCCCTCTGGGTGACTGCGTCGCTTGTTGCTTGGTTGCCAAAGTTGAAAAGTTTGAACTTTTCTGGTGGTATTGCGTGTGGCTGTGCGGCAGCAGCCAATCAGCATTGTGTGGGTGTGTGACGGTACCCGTAACAGACTGTTTTTATTCTGCTTCACAGAGTAACAATCCATGTCCGTGTTGGAAACATTAGTTAGTGAGTACATTAGTTCTGCCTAGACAGGACCGCAGAGAACCCACAGATGATGCTGCTGCAGGGCCATCAGCTGCAGTGTTTTGTGGTTGGTAGGTGAGTGAAAAGGATCCAGTTTGAATAATGTCAGCTATTACATCCTATTACATGATAATTTTACATGATGATGACAAGCGGAAATTCAATTCTTAACACTGTTGTTGAGACATGCTACACACACAGTGGCTGAAATACCATGGAAAAAAATCTGATGAAGTCATGTGACGTCAGCCGTGTGATTATCAAAGGAGCATTTGGAGTGTTGTGGAGGCATTGTAATGGACACTGCCATACTGCACAAGTCGCATTGAGTCAGGATTCAAGGCCGTCTGACTGATAGCAACTTCATGAGGACAGTCATGTCAATCATGTCACTCTTTTCAAAACAGGAAATTCACAATAAAATAAACATGGACATAATATTGAAAAAATTACCCCCCATACAGCCTATAGAGATATGTATTTAGGCTGTAGAAACCATGTTTCCCACACACAATCATTCAGGTGTCAGGTTACTGCAGCCAGCCCCCAGTGGACACTCAGGGTACTACAGGTGCTGGCATTTCCCCATTGGTCTCCATTTCAGCCCCAGAGGTTGCTGCCTGTGAAATTCATGTGTACATGCACAAACAGGTCTTAATGAAGAGATGTCGGAGTGATGCTTGCTGCCTCCCAAAGATGCAGTTTTGGGGTTCAGTTCTTGCTTAAGGGCACTTTGGCAGTGCCCTTAAGCAGGAAGTCAGCTGGCACCTTTCCAGCTGCCAAACCAACTTCCAAACATGGTTCATTTGGGACTTAAACCAGCCCCAACACAAGTTTTTTTGGACTAAGATGCTGCCACCCCAAATTGTGTTATACTCTGACTGTTACTAACATGGAAATCTTTAGTAGAAGGCGAAAGATGTATTCCTTTCGAAGGGAAACAAGGGGCAACAATCGATTTATCTGTCTAGAACCTCTTTGAGATGCTGACGTGGACTACTGGATCCTCAGATCACCACCAAAACCTGTTGACTTCTTCCTTGTTCCATGGCCAGCATTCCCTGAAAATGTCATCAAATTCTGTAGAAAACTCCAATTATTAGCCAAAATGTGGAAAAACGCCCTATATCGCCACATTAACAAAACCCCTTAGAAGTTCCTGGATCCCCATCCATATTTGGATCACCACCACAATTTAATCACTTCTTTTTGTTCAATGACCCACTTTCCCCCAAAATCTGTTTTTCAACTTTCTGAGTCATCTCACTCACAAACAAACCAACAAACGGGCAAATGCCAGCAAATCGTAACCTGCTTGGTGAAGGCAAAAATATAGATAAAAAGCAAAACTAAGTTTAACTCCATTTAACAGTAGTTTTTGCTTTCATGGTGCATTACATGAATCACAAATATGCTTAATCAAGTTGAACCAGCTGCTGATCTTTAAACAACCAAACACACACACAGGAAGGGGAACCATGGGTCAGAAAGGCCCCACACATACCTCTTGTGGACAATTTGGTCCCCGGGCAGAGGTCATGCTAAGCTTTACACAGTGATCCTGTCCCTGTTTTGCTCGAAAGCACCCCTATGATGTATGTTCCAAGTTAAAGGAAATTGATACTCTCCCCTCTTCACTTTTTTTTGGCAAATTGCAGTGTGTGGAGTTGAGAAAATGAAAGCCTTTGCTTTGGACTTTCTCAAAGTCTTTTTAAAGATCCTCATGAGCATTACAACAACCGGCAGCACCTCTCAGTTTCCTTGCATGTGTTTATGTGTGCAGTTACATTATCCAACCTATAGATGACACTATAATACACTGTCTGCTCTCAAAGTGTGTGTACAAGTGACAAAAAGGTGATAAGAAGATAAACAGCTCCACTAGTGCGCAAGACTTAAGTGCCATCAGCTTGCATTATGTCATTTTATCCATACTAGTTTCTTCCTCATTATTCCCTTTGTCTTCTTGTGCTGCTTGAAGACCCTGCTTGAAAATAATCACCTGCTTGTGCCTTTTGCTCTGCTTCCTCCTTGTGTCTGATTTTGTAACCATGCTGTGGTTTGGGGAGTATTTCAGGGTGTGTTTCCTTGTGCGATGGTACAGGGAAATACACCTGGAGTCAGATAGAAAAACATAAACGCAGAATACCTTCAATTCATGTGTGTGTGTCACCTTTATATCTTATACTTCTGAATGTTAGCTTTCAAAACCTACCCTTTTTAGCTCTGAGACTGAAGGCTGACATTCCTTTAAACTCCAAACACTACCATTAGTGTTGCGTCTTAGTTGCTGGCATGGACACACCCAGCTCTCCCTTTCACCAACCTTTTTTTCTCCTTTATTTGATGTTTTCCCTTCTCTCTGTTGCCATAGAAATCAGCTTTGGCAGGAAGTAACAGAGCCATGCCCATGCAAAGGAGAACATTTGTTTTGTTGGGCAAACAAATCTAAGGCACAGAGGTTGTTCACAAGGAGAATGAGGGTGAACAGACAGTGAAGTTTTCCTGTAAAGAAGATGTCATCATAGAAAGACAGATATAAGCAGTCAGAGACTCTGATGTTGATTTGCTCACCCACTTGCTCAGTCAGTCTGGGTGCATTTCACACAACTTCTCTCACTTACTCATCGTCTCAGCAAACAGTCAGCACTTGTTGGTTAAAGCCAGATTTTGTGATCTGAAAATCAGAGGAAAAACATGAAACAATCTGTTATCAGACCAGGCAGACCTTAAGGACATATTTTAACTCTGAAAACCAAATGGATTCATGTTTGTTAAGAAGCTGTCCACTGTAATCCAAATCAGGTGAACATATTTGAATCAGAGTTACAAAAAATGTTCGGGAGGTACAGATGACTTCTACAACTTGTGGACAAGATCCACACAACATTAGGAAAACAAAGAGTTTGCACGTGGTATTTTCCTTGATCTCGGTGAATCATACCATTTTACTAGCTAAATTGTTTAAATATGGATTTTGTGGCAATGTCTTAAAGTTGCTTCGTAATTATTGATATCACAGAGAATATCACAGTACATATGTTTATATAAATGGTATGGAGCTGAGAGAGCTATGATACTGTGTGCGGTACCACAAGGTTGCATTATATTTTCTTATTGATATCAAGAATCTTGCTGCAGGATAAAACACAATATGTCCAGTTTTTATTTGCGGATGACACTAATTTACTCATTTCCAATACACACTTGTAAGAACTCTTGAATGAAGAAAAAATGGCTTTTTGTGTATTCAAATTGGTTTCAAATAAACTACCATTAAATGTAAAAAAAAATGATTTTATGATAAGAAAATAATAAAGAAGAATAAGTAAAACTTCATATTGATGGTAAAGTAGTAGCTAAAGACCCTGCATCAAGATTTCTTGGGATCTTAGTTGACTATAAACTCACGTGGAAACACCATATCAGTTTTGTCTGCAGAAAGGTTACAAAATCTGGGGATTGTTAAAAAAATGATTGCTTTTTGTTTTTACATCCACTCAGTATTTTGACATTTTATTACAGCCTGATGTATCCATATCACACCTACTGTAATATTGTGTGGGGCAGTACTTATTCAACATATCTACATAAAATTATTTTGTTGCAGGACATTTTCGACAAATCAGCAACTATTCCAGATCCAGTGATGTTTCTTCTCCACTTATTTGAAGTGTAACATATTAACTATTTCTGAATTAATACTCTTCAAATGGGTACTTTTATTATTTAAAGTCAAATACATGAGTACAGCGTTGACGGATAGCTTTAAAATGTTCTCTATTCTCAACTCTCAAGTAAATTATTTTTCAACAAGACAGATGAATAACCTGTACCTAACATTATCATACAACTCAAATACAGTGTTCAATAAAATACCATGGCATTCAATTTTGGAACACAACATATTTATTTCCTGGCAGAATCTCTGTCTTAGTCCAGATGCAAAATGAGGGTAAAAATGTTGTGATGTCAAAATAGATTTCATTTTTGCTTGAAAAATTCAGTATGTTCTACATTGTTCTGTTCTATTTTATTTTTATGCTGCTAAAATTTATTTTTGTAGTTTGATGTTTCTTTTTTAATCTAATGCTATAACAAAATGTTTTTCTTTTAATTTATCTATATCCATCTCTTAAGGCGAGGTTTATAAGTAAGCCCACATTGGCTTCCACTTCAACTGCACGTGTGACTTAATCTTATTCATTCTGTTATTGACTTTTCTGTCAAATATGTGCAAATTAATAAATTATTCTATGACAAAAAGTTGTTTTCCTTTACCTTTGCTGGTAATAAATTAAATGATGATTTGGAGCACTGCTAGAAAATGGATACTCATGAGAGTAATCTTGAGTTTGAAAAAACTTTGAAGGTTTTTGTTTCACATCTTTCATAGTTTTTACTCACAAAGCAATGACAGAAAGAGTGCCATTACTCTAACATTTACAGTTTTCTAGTTCAGTATTAGGAAGTAACTAGTTACTCGCAAATTGTTATTTTATTAATATACATATATATATTTTACAGTGGGGTTTTGATTTTCTTAAACAGTGATAATGTCAATGTTTATAATTAAGTGTAATTTTTGGTTATGGAGATACTTTCTTTACTGAGTGATTTGCTATCGTGATTACATGAGCATGCAATGACAAGGTAAAAAACAATGTGAAAGTCATTAAATACATTTGATACTGAGTGATAAGTGATTATGTACATTGTTTGAGGGAATGAGTTTAAGTTACTTGATACAATATCTGAGTACCATGCCCAACACTGTTTCAGGGGTTTTCCTCTTCATGGTGTAGTCTATTGATGTTTCAAACCTCCGGACTCCTTTATAATAACCTAATATTTAAGTATATCAACATTCTTATAAAGGAAAAGGAATTTATGTAGGCAGCACATAGAAAATTATTTGTTTGTTCTTGCAATATGCACATCACAGAGGTCTAGTTCTGCCAAGTGAATCAGAGATGATATTTCATGCTGGCAAGAAATGCTTCCCCGTTAAAAATGTGTGCATTTGCCACCCTTTCACAGGATTTTATTACAGTCAGACGAGCTATCCTTTGTCTGATTGTTGCAAATCTTCAGTTTTTACCCTTGGGGTCTGATCTAATATTAGTCACACTCGTACCGCTAGGCACAAAGATGTGTTTTAAAAGCAAGCAATACAAATATTATACATTATAATATATATATTCTGCTTTCATTTAGCTGTTTTACCCATGTCTAAATTACGGTTTCTGGCTTTTATGTAGTGTCTCACTATTATATATTTATGATTTATACTATTTTTTAAAATCTTTGTTTTCTTTAATGTTTTATGAATATATTTCCTGTTTAAGTAGCTGAAATTTCAATTTGCAATTTTTAATTATTTCTTTTTGCCACCATTGTTTTGAGTTTTTATATTTTATTACATAACTTGCATGATTTTATCTATTCATATTTTATGGCTAAGTGTGCATTAGTTGCCAAGAACATTTTCACTTCATTTCCTTTGTTTGATTTTTGTTCACTAACAAGGTAGAAGGAAGATAAATAATTTTCCAGGACAATTCAAGCTTTTCCAGGACATTTTACTTTTTTCCTCATTTTCCATATGCTCTCCACGGGTGGAAAATTGGTCAATTATTTACCAGGTTTTCCAGGTTTTCTAGGATGTGTGGGAACCCTGACTACTTATTTTTTTTTAAAATACTTTAACACTTTAAATGCCAAAGAAAAATTAGCATAGCAGAGTGTAATGTTGACCTCACATTAATCAAACGGTAAATTAGCAGTTGCACATAACGTGCAGTCTCATTAACACACAGTAGCAGGTTTAAATGTGTATTTACCTGAATGTACATCACTTTAAATGCTGCAGCTCACCTGACTGACACTCCATTGTCTGTTGCTAAACTCACCTGATTGTATCTTTCAGTCGTTCACGATTCTGCCTACGTCACTCCTTTTACTGACATTTCCGTCCGACGCTCCGCCCCGCCTCTTCAAACGTTTTGCATGATGATTGGTTCAGAGGAACGTCACTCAAAGAGGCAGCCCCGCCCTCTCCACGAAGCTCAAACGGTGAAAGGAGGAACAGAAAGCCCTGGAGCCAGGTACAGTGCGTGTCGTCGATGCGGGGATGCAGTAGCTGTCCACTCTGAATCGTAAGCTAAAATTTTCTTTTACATTTCGTACTGGTGTAATATTCAGACCATGTTTTCCAAAGCTTTGTGTCGCCTCTGTTTGAACTAGGCGGCAAATTGACAGCGCTTCATCGCCTCTGTGGTTCATCATGTCAAAGTAAAAGTAACGCTTCTGTCGACAGAACTGTTGATGCACGTCTCTATGGCAGTGGGGAGGAATTTGTGGAAGCCGTCTTAAACTAATTTTTCCATCCTGTCAGGGTTTAAAGTGTTAGTGGTGGGTTCACGACCACATGGGGAAATATGAGTCCCTTTTCTGTCCTCGTTGTCAACTTTGAGCGGAGGAGCTGGCTGTTGGTAACAGGAACTGAACTGTGAATTCAAACGGGACACCTGTGGTTTCTAGCAGCAGTTTTTCCCTGTCATGACTTTTTAATTTGGCCAATCAGCTTTGGTTACAGCTATGGCGTAACCCACTGCACAGGCTGAGTTATCCTTGCGCTTTATTGTACGTCTCTTAAATGCGAGAGCATGCCTGTGCCGTTTTTATTGAAGACATTCTGACAGAGTTGAAGGACTTAGGGCTGGGAGATACGGACCAGAAATCATTTCACAATATTTTTAGCTGAATTGCAACACACAATACTGAGCACAATGTTTTTTTTCTGCAAAGAACTTACAAATAGCGGTCAACGGTCGTTATACTATAAATGTCAACTCTGATATTGTTTAAAAAAAAGTGCTAACAACGTAGTGATGCCTCTTTGATACCATGGCAACATGTATACAAACCCCACCTGATATTGGGTATTATTGGCTTTGATGATTGAACAAGATTGCAGCCGTACTCCTACATGGGGTTTAAGTTGTAGAAATAACCGCAACGCTTTCACGTGATGTCGAAAATGCTACAAATGCATGTTTCAAAATAGTTAAAAACTTGATTATTTGAATGATGGATTGCATTGTAAAGTACATCAGCTTAATGAAGTCCAGTCATGTTTAAACTAATGAAAGTAGTCACCTCCAAATGTCACCAATATTTTTGTGCATCTTGGACAGTGTGCATGAGTTTTCCTGTACCTCTTTAACTTACAAAAACAAGAAAGTTTTGCTGATATATTTGTTTTTCTTTGTGGTATTAACGGTTACAATTAATATAATGTATTTAAATAAGTGAATATAATGTAATTAAATCAAATTTTATTGTGCATTAGACCTGACATCTTTATTTGAAGCAACATAAAAAAAAATCTGTATAAATTATAATGCACTTTTCTCATTTATGAGTTTTGTAATGTTTCTGAAAACCTCATATATTAACCAGCCCACAGTGTATATCTTAAAACTTTGAGAATACCTTGTTAGGGCTTTCTGGTACTATGGTTGTAGGTATGTGTTTCTAAATAACACCACCAAAACTGGACAGACGTGATGCTGTTGGTGGTATTTATCTGAAAAATAAAAGTATCTTCTGGTTGTGTCAGGATGGTTCTTGATTTTTACTCCTGCAGTCATCCTCCTTCTGTACTCAAGTCAGCCATAGTAGTATTCCCTTTACTTTAAGTCCCATGTGTAATATCAATAAAATGTTGAATCTATGTTAAAATTGGCAGAATAAAAGCAGCTGAGTGAATTGACTGCAAGGTGGAGATAGATAAAATATCCCCACAGTGTTTTATATTATAACATCATGAAAAGGACATTTCAGTTTTTGGTTGGATTTTTTGTTTGTTTTTTCAAGCAATATGAGTTAGATATTAAAGTTGGCATTATATATTTTTTTTTACTTTAAAACAAAAGCCCTGGGCAAAAGTAAACATGTTTAGTTACTTAGGACCTGTTTATGCACCACCACCATTTTAAAGTAACATCAATACTTTAAAATGAATATACCTAACCTGTTCTAAATTCAGAAACCACAGTCCTTAATATTGTGTTGTTCTATCTTTTTACAAAACATTAATCAGAATCAGCAGTGGGATCAGGAAGGACTTTGTTATTAATCACATTAGTAATGAAATCATTGAAATTAACAGTTTCCATCCCTAATGTGGCTGCCTTGTTTCTTTTCAGTTTTCTCAGTGAATACTTTAGTTTCATCTCCACAGTCCATTAATTAGTGAGGTGATCATGAGCCATTCATCACTTTAACCTCAGGCCTTTGTGGGGCTTGAGTGTTTTTATTTTGGGCTACTGTAAATCAATAGGCCTACTTGGCAGTAGCACCTCTCAGCCCAGACAGGATCATTTTATGCATGAGTGCTAGTGGCTTTAGTATCGTTGTGCCATTCACAGATTGTCTGTGTATACACATTGGCTGCTCGGTGCTCAAGCTCACAGAAACAAAACTGTGGTTCTGGAGTTGTTTTTTCAGTTTGAAGCTGGTTGAGTAATAAACTTTAATGATGTTTCATTGCTCATGTAGATGTCAACATAATGGAAAAATAATTACGGAAAAGGGCACAAGCTGGACAGCAGATTTTTAAACAGGAGTCAGAATATTGATCTGCACTGATTTGAGTTCCGCTGAGCCAAATGTGCTTTTCAGTAATTTGTATAATTTCAGTTTACTCTCAGTTTTTATTTGGCTCTTGAGTAACACAGTCAATATGAACCTAATGTTTAGGATTTTACATAAGATGAGGGTTTGCTTGCCACGCCACAAGGCTCTCTGAACTCTCTGAGCTCTGGTTTTCATTCATAGTGCATTTGTAGCCCGAGTTATACTAAACAGTTGCATATCATCAGATCTTGTTTGCAGTAGGAACAGACGTGTTTATGTACAGCAAGAAGCAAGCTGAATCTTACCTGCGCTGACATTACACCAGCTGCTGTAATCTAACTTTGATTTCTTTGTCTCTGTAACAGATATCTGCATTAACATTCATATGACGACTCTCAGTGTTCCCTCAGTATATTTACCAGTGATGCTTGTAACTCTAGTTATTTCTTTAAATAACCAAATTGTTTGATAGCTGAGTTTTGAAAGGCTGAAGCCTGATATTAGTGACACTGAGCATCAAAACAATCAACAACAACATATCAGCATTACCAAATTATATGTGAACTAACAACAGGACTTAAAAATGCATGGGTTTATGATAGTGATGCACAGATTGTTAAAACCAGGGCTGATGCTCTTATTGATGGTTAAAGTAACTGTTCGGCCAACACCGATGATTCTCTTATAATTTATTTTGGTGTAATTCTCCCACAATGCTAACAATTTCTCACATGTTTGACCATGAAAACAGAGATGGAGATGAAAACAGGAGAGATGTAAAAAGAGAGTTCTTCTTGTGTTCGTATCTGCATGGGGCAGAGCAGCACAAAGATGAGGCTGAGAGTGTTGTTAAGGCATCCATCTTAACTTTAAAATACTGTGGGAATCACTTGCTATTATTGATAAAACAGCTCAACGTCAGCCGAAAACATCACTGTGATGCTGTGCTGTTAAAATCAATCAGCAGTAAGATTTCCATACTACCTGAACGCATCAGCAATGACTGATCTGATCTCCATTTCACACGATGCATTTTAAAGTAGTTATCTTCTCCCTTGTGGACATACCTAAAAAATAACATGTTCCCTTTTTCCAAATCTGCATCATGATGCTATTTCATCAAACCTTACCCCTGTCAACTTCAAGTAAATCATGAGAATATGGTTATTTGATAGTAGATTCATTGTCTACTGTTAAACTAAACTGAACCTCCACAGATTAACATGGGCTCCTCTGCAATGTGAGGGACCACAATATAATGGCATTATTGCAGCAGACCATAACTTCATATAGGAACAGAAGCCTTTCCTGAGAATATCATTGCCTTATACAGCACATTCCTAGCCTTTTTGACCACTCAAAGCACGTTTACATTGTAGTTCATCCCTACCCATTCACTTTCTCATTCACTGACAGTTGGTATTAAGTTTCTATTACTGCTTTCACACTAAAATTAGCGGGTCGACGCAGGTTTTTTCAACGCGGGTTAACCCGCTAATAATCAGCAAGTGACTCCTCTCCCACTGCCAGCAGACCCGGGTCTAATCACCAGCAGACGAGCTGTGTGGCTGTTTTTTTCCTCTGGCGCATCAAGGTGATGTCAACACGTTGATGACATCATCAGCGCGACAAAACACGACCACGTCAACAATGGACCCGGGTGAGATGTTCCCACTGAACCCGATCGGAGGCGAGCCGATAAAAACCCGTGTCGCTTGCAGGGTCAGTCGACCTGGGTTGAAATGCCGATTAAACCCTTTCAAACTGCCGACAGGAGCCGGTTGTTGCTGGGTTTAAACAGGTTTTTTGGCCAGTCTGAAAGGGGTATATATAAATTATCCATGGGTATTATTTAACACAGCAGTCCTATTTTTAATACCATGTAGTCCCAGACCAGCCAATTTGGGGTGACAACAGCAACAAAAGGGCACGTGTCAAATAAAGAAACATTCACAGGCACTCTCTGTTTTTGTCAGCCGCTTCGGAGGGAAGTCACCATTTGACACTAGGACTGTCCCCATCCCCAAAGATCAGTCTTGATTGGTTTTCAAGCGTGCATGCTAATAATCGAAGATGTTTGATATATTTGAGTGTCAATCAATTACCAGCCAACCTTCAGCCACCAGGAGGCCCCCAAACCTTTCACACCTCACACCACAAACACTCCATTGTAAGTTTGATATGTTCATTTTTTTCCCAATTTTATGTATTTCCCAGCCTTAAAAAAGATCACTTCATATCACCCCTACTACCAGCAGCCACCTGGGGCATAAAAAGATAATACAGATGCTCTCTGAGGCCGTCATGTTTTCCATCACTGGTTTTGGCTCTGACTCGTTCCCCTGGTTAAATATTGGTTAGTAATGGTTGTCAGTTCAAACATGAAGCCAGTCCTGATAAAACTGTTTTAACTGCAATTGATTTGAGGGTTGCATTTATTTTTTTACCTCATATTTTTATAATTTGATTATATTTGAGGGGCCAGATGAGAAGCTGTTGGGGCCCTGATGTGGCCTCCTGCTTTAAGCAGTCCATTAAAACTGAACTCCTCCCAATTTCAGGGAGCGCTGTCCCTGGCTCACTTCCCATCTCTTATTTGCTCTCCCAACCTAGTGGAGAATCAGTGAAGCCTGTCAGTCATTCACTCAGCCAGCTGATGAATGTTTATTCCGTCTTGAGCGTTTCTGGGCGTAAACACCCTGCGTGGCTGACTGACATGACTCACTGAGCTATCTCTGTGTGACTCTGCTTCACACAACAACACCCACTGTAGAGCTGGTAAACACAGAGCTTTGACTAATTCTTAAAATGTCCTCACAGAGACTTGCCTACCTTGGATTTCCCGTGTATTCAGAAGGTCAAAGGCTGCTTTGCCCTTCAATCATCAGGTTGATTCTGAGACGTATGTGAAAATCACATTTCTGCTGCTAACAGCAAAGATCTATAAATAGCCCCATGCATTATGCCCTCAGATTTCACATGAGAGCAAACACAGTGAATATACTCTTCTGCTTTAGCCTTTTGTATCCACAGCAACCAGGGACTGGGTGGTAACACAAATGTTCTTTGTCTCAGCTGGAAAATTAAAGACGTGCTTTTTCATGAAAACACTGGACAGGACTGTAGGTGCATGTTAAAGCTCCAGATGCTGTTTCCTCTCTGTCGATCATGAAGAGATTGGAAGTAAGTGACGGCTGAATGGCTGATTGAGGCTGCTTTCACTCTTTGATCACTTACTGACGCTCGCAGCATTTCTCTCCTCCAGCGTACAGGAAGTAATGTCACTGAATCCCTCTCAGACGACTAATATTATTAAAAACACTCAGCCAGTCATGAAGCCAGAGGTCAGATTAGCCAAGTTCTAATGCTGCTAAAACCACGCGCTTGCACACGTCCATTCATCTACTTTTATTTGAAATTGAGGTGTTGACGTATCCTGAAAATGCCGCCAGATGTGACTCTATTTAAAGCACCCTATGCTGCTCTCAGCTTGATTATCAGCGGATCATACACAGCTATTACTGGATAATTCTGAGAGGGCAGGGAGGATACTTTGTGGGGCCATCTGTGTGAGGCCCTCTCTGCCGTCCCAGTCAGCCTGTAACATGGAGGATGTAAAGCTATGTCCTTCTGTTGTAAGAATGTGTAAAGGAAGAAAACAAAAAGCAGACAGACGAGCTGCTAATTCATTGTCTGTGCATTTGTCATGCCAGGACTGGAAACTCCAGCCTGACAAATCCTCAGGCTGCAGCCTCATCATCTTGAGATCCTGTCATGGAAACTGGTGAACAACAGATGAGGCTTGGCTTCATAAAAGCCACGAGGCTTTCCGTGAACACACAGTATGTGTCGCCTGTAGCTGTGAACAATACATAAACGACGTAATGACGCACTCAAGGACTTGTTGTGTTATTGTTTGTGTTTATGGAGGCCTTTTAAATCAGCATTCCTGAGCAGTTTCGAAAGGCATTCTATCAATAAATACCACTGATCATACGCTTTAACCTGATCAATTCACCAGACTGATACAGATTAAAGACAGGGGTCACTTAGAAATGACAGAGATGACAGTCAATACAGGGATATTTTCACAAACTGTAGTAAAAATAGAGCTTTCCTGTTTGGATTATGAACAGATTATGCGTTACGTTCTAAATTGAATTGAATCAGAAGGCAGTTTCCTTCCTCGTACAACATTCAAGAATGTATAACATTATTGAAATGTCAACCAGATACAGAGTGGCTTGCTGTATGATTTGCTGTCAGCTCTGCTACACAGTAGTGTTGTTAATTATTGACACATTGATGCTGCCGTTTGAAGGTGGAATATTTTCATCCTGATTGTGCTTTGCATGTAGTTTGCAACAAGCGGAGACAAAATGGTTTGGCAAAATACGTCCTTCACTGATTTGCCATTTATATTAGTGACAGAGGCTTCTATACTAAGTGTTTACAAAAGCATTGCAACTAAAGTGGGATACAAACTATTAATTGACCGAAGTTTTGGCTTGAATACCCGCTTCTGACCACAGGTGGCAAAGGCCCAAATATTTTGTGGTCCTAAAGAATATCCTCCCTGACTTTCCTGTGGTGCGAGGTGAGGTAGAGCCATTTGGCGTCTCTGAAGTGGGTCAAGGACGCCCCAACTTGAAATCGTAAATGTTAAACATGTTCTACATTTATGATCAGAAATTCAGATGTGAGTAGAAGACAGCCAAGCACGTCCTCCATATTTTGTCACATGGAATAGAATAAAGCAAATCAGGCAGCAAGTGTCTATGCAGCGCGACCTGTAGATTAAATAACAAACTGATAAGGAGAGGAGCTAGATGAAAATCATAACCTCCAAGGATGTCATAGGAAGCTAACTGCTAGCCACAGTTAGCTTCAATTCCTCCTGAAGTTGTAATGTTTGTTTACGCTATTTACTACTAGTTGCATTTGGTCATGCATGATTACAAGCGGTGAGGGTGGAGGCCCTGGTTGTTTGTGAGTCGGTTGGTGCGTAGTGTGCTATGTCTCTTTCTTTGCGTCAGACCCCATACTACAAGAACAAAATGGCATCATTTGTCTTTCACGTGGGGTCCCTCCTTGTTAAGATTTAAAAATCTTCATAAAATATTTGTCTTTCAAATGTTTTGAGGGAACATAAAACGTCTGATGTATGATTGTCAGTTTCTGATGTTAGCAAACTGGCTTCTGTTGAGTTGGAGAGAAAAATAACTCCCTGTAATGTTCAGCACAAGCGCTGCATCTTAAATTAATCCAACTATTGAGAACTTTATGCCTCATCATTAAGTCTAATTACATGATAATAAGATTCTCACTTTTCTTATTATAACAATTATAACAAGCTAAGTTCAGTTCAATCACAACATACACATGCTGTCAATAAATAGCTGTAGGCCTGTACTGTCTTACAGAACTATCGTTAACCTTTTGAAAATTAAGCTTTGCAGTGCACCATGCTAACAACTATTTCAGAGGTGCACGTTCTTGAAATTGTGATGTTACAATACCAGATATATAAACTGTTATATGGTGTGGTTTATGGGGTTTTTTTTAACACCAAAACAACTGAACTCAAACCTTAATGGCTGCACACTGTTCAAATGTGTTCAAAATAACTTTGCTAATGGAAAGGGCAAATAAGATGGTAAACTTTCTCTTTTGCTTTCAGCAGCATGTTTAAGATTAGATTAGATTAGATATTCCTTTATTAGTCCCACAGGGGGAAATTCCAAATTCACAGCAGCTGCAGGATACAAAAAAAGAAATTTAAGAAAGAAACTTACAAATGAAAAATAGAATAGAAAATAAAAAATATATATAAGTGGTATTTACAGTTTTATGACTTAGAGCCTGCCATTGTTTTTTTTTAAGTTTAAGTACTTTCCAGTGCCATGGCTCATCAAAATAACAGCATATATTTGCAAATAATACTACAATTTTACAATATGTCACCTAGAATTGGAAAAGTTTTCAAGGACAACCTTATTTTTTCAGTATATTTCACAGCTGTGTTCTTTATACTTTGCTGTTCGATTCAAATCAAAGCATTCGATAAAACATAGAAAATGAAAGGAAATAAATTTACTCAGAATAAAAGGGAAACAAGTAAATTGTAATGATATAAATTAGTTGTATTATGACAGTAAATAGAAAAGCATAAATAAAGATTTAAAAGGTTTATAATTGAATATATATGGAAAAACAAATGATGGTAGAAAGTAAATAAACAAAAACGTTTTCTATGTGTGTTTTTTGTTTGTGTGTGCATTCATAGTTGCATTTGCATGTCTGTTACACACTTCGACATATTTGGCCATTCTTATCTCACAGTTTTGCATGTCTCCCAGTCAATATGGGATTTTCTGAGTATCAGTTGTATATTCAAACTCTGGTGTTTGTTTATGTGTAAATAGTATTCATCTCTCACAGCTTGTTATGTAGGGCAGTGTGTGATAAGCTGGGCTCTGTCTCACCTGTTGGGTGTCACAGTGGAGGCAGAGTCTGTTCTCCTCTGGAAGCCAGCTCTTTTTGTGACGACACATTTCCAAAGCTAATCTGTGGAGTCTGTGACTTTCAGGACTTTTCTCAGTGGATGATCTTTGACAGTGCTCAGGTAATCAGCCAGTTTGTAATCTCTGTTGAGAGCCGATTAACATTTAATGGGCTTTAATTTTGGGTTGCTTTTTCCCAGTCCTTCACATAAATTTCTATCCAGTGTTAATTTTGTTGACTTATTATTTTCGTCATAGTTTTTGTCAACAACCTTTTTTCCCCCGACAAAAACTAGACTATAACTAAAAAAAAGGACAAATGTACACTGTCAAAAACTAAAACTAAATGAACTGACATTTTGGTCAACAAAATGTTGACCTGTCAATGTGTGACAGAGACTAAATCCAATCAGACCTAATTTTGTCATGTAGAAGGTAGACACAAGTTAGGAATCACTGCTACTTTGGTTGTGTGGAAAGGTTGGAGGAGTTAAGAGGGACGTCCAATCACAACTGCCTTAGTTTCATGGTGGCGGGATCCAAATGTAAAACATGACTTCAGTAATTCATAAACTTTACACTTCATATTTTAGTCGACTAATTTACGTTAGATTTCGTCGACTTTTCATCAACTAACACTAGACTAAAATTAGAACAATTTAGATGACTAAATTATGACTAACACTAAAAGATATTTTAGGCAAAAGACTAAAACTAAATTAAAAAGTGCTGTCAAAATTAACAGTGTTTCTATCTGTTAGTTAAAAACGTGATTTAATCTAACTTTTTTGGTGTTGGGGTCTTGAGGTCTTTCTGAGTACCTGTGTGCTGAATCTCTCTTATGTGAGAAAAAAACAGCACTGCAGTGCCTCAAACACGGAACAGTAGCAGCTATTAACAGTCAAAGTAAGAAAACATTAACTTTCTGCAGGACAACTGGGAGAACAGCTTCATATCTGATCAAGCATGGTGATTTTTCAAGGCTTTAAAAAATGTTATTGGATCATTTCCCTCACAATTTGGGCAGTTTCTGACGCATTTCCAACTCTGAGTATCAAAACAACTCTTTCACTAAAAGAGGCAGTAGATGTGTGTTCTTGTTAAGTAATAGGTGACACTTTTTCCCACAGGAAAGTGAATGACGTATTAAAAGGCATGAAAGGAAATAAAGTTTTCGACTATTCATGGGCAGGTAGTTAGACCACCTGATACAGGATTTGCTGAATGCTACTACTGGGGTCATCCCCGATGTATTGATGGATGGATGGATTTACTGTATGCATGGACAGATCAATAAGTAGTTAGGCTGATAGATAGCTAAATAGATACAAGGGGGCAACAATTCTCAAAAAAAATTGAACCTTACACAATGTACAATGTAATACAGGCTTGTGATTTGTGGTATTTTGTTCACATTTGATATTGAACACACATTATATTTCTCTATTTTCTCCTTCACCCAGTCAGCTTATCTCAAGATTGCTGACATGTTTCAAAAACGGAGAGAAAAACACACAAATTAATCCCCTCCTTCACCTTTAAACCTTCTCTACGCTCATTTAGGCCTTGTGACACTGCAGCTGTGACAATGACCCCCTTTTCCATCTCAACAGATCATTTACAAGGTGTTGTGTGCCATTAATGATTGACTCTCATTACGTAAGTCTGAATGCAAAACATCAGCACTTCTAGTCTTACAGCACAGGCGGCTCCATGCATGGTGTACAGTACTACAGTAATCACTCAGGCGAGGTAAGTAGGCCACTCAGATCAGGGACTGACATCTCCCAGGTTCATTTACTGACTTTTTTTTTTTTAATATTATCTGTGGCAGAATGAATCCTGCCTCATGACTTTTGCACAAGCTGTTAAGCTGCAGGAATGTGACACTTCAGACAGAATCTTTGCTCAGACACCGGGGCCGTTTTTTGAGGTTTTGCTCAAAGGAAGTGTCTCGTTGCAAACTTTGCTGCTGAGTTGTGTGGAGAGGAAAAACGCAGAGGATCGAAGGCGGGGCTGAATGTGTTATATAAGGTGGTGCTTCATGCTGCTGCGCTTACTCACCAACTATTGTGTTTATAACCAAGGTTGTATTCATTCCAGAGTGTAGATAGAGCTGGAGATTTACCATTAAGGCCCAGAGCTCCTACACTACATGTTAGCCCATAGTGTCTCACATATTAAAGGTATAAAGTAAGGCTGGGCATTTTTTTAACAATGCAGTATGGGTGGAATCAGAACCAGTTATGCTTGTTGACCAGAAGATGATTTGTACAAATGTTTTATCAGATTAATAATAAATAATATATTTTGTTTTAAGAGCATTCAGAGTAGGATCATCCATATTGATACCTGTGATACCACTGCAACTAAAAATAGTCATTGATAAGCTACATTAGGTAAGTTGCTGTCTTTGATTATCAAAATTGTATGCCAATTCTGTGCTGTGTCTAAATTGCAAAAAACATTTGCCAACAAATTACTTTTCCTAATAACAATAGCCCAATTTGCGCTGTCATTTTAAGCTGTAATATTTACGCCCCTGTGAGGTTTCACCTCCACTGTGAACATGGAAGAGACATCTCTGCCTTGGTGTGTATGTAGGGGTGCATGTCTTGTTTCCATGTGGGGTTGCAGTGTGAACTGACACAGACAATTCTGCCCTGCAGAATAAATGTGAATGTCTAGAGGTGTAAATATAATGGAGCATCGTTGCAGTATTTTCACTTAAAGGCTCTGTGACTAGGGCTATATTTGTGAAGTTTATGGCACCCTCACACAATGGTCTAGTTCCCCCTTTCCTCCAGAGTCTGTGTTGGCCTGAACTCGCACTGCTTCAGCTGCAAGTGGGCCTGAGAAAAAAGGTGCATAATTTTTCACACAATGCATGCAGTTTACAACAAGTAAACCTCGGAGCCCAGACAATTGACAGAAACAGAGGATATGACTGAAAAATTTGTTTTCTGATTTATTTGAGTAGGGCTGAAAGATATATTATTTTGCCACCATAACTGCAATATTTGTGTGCGCGAAAGTCACTTAACAGGACTTCTGAATTGTGTCACATAGCCACCTTTTTGTTTTTATAACTAACTAGGAAGCACTCGGAGAGCGCAAACCTCCGCCAAAGCATTTCTGACATTAGCCAAGTTAACATGTACAAATCCCAGTTATGGTCTGTGTGTGTGTGTGTACAAGCACTTAACATATAATCAGAATAAAAGCATTTGGTCCCTTGGTCTAACCTGAGAGACAGCAGAAGAATCAACTGGGCTTTAGTCTTAAAATGAGTTTCAAAAAGTGTATGAACTTGTAAAGAAATGATTTCTGGTCAATACATTTTTCTGTAAAAAATGTTTAGTTGCAGGTGGCAACCACGTGAATGAGAGATGTACGTGATTCTCTTAATGAGTGTATGTTGATGAAGATTTTTGTTATGAGGGCGTCATTGATGAGGCTCGACGTTCCACGCTGTGTTTAATACTCTGTAAATATTGTCCCTGTATGAGAGCATAACAGTCGCTGACTCCTCCACTGTTATAAACAAACATCACCGGCCGTCGTTTGTCCTCCCTCATGGAAGGAGAAAGAATTTACCCCCATGCTGCCATCAGTGACTCTGGATGTCTTTATTTTCTACTCTGAATTGAACCCAAATTGTGTGCTGAAAACATTTTTTCCACCTGCTCGCTTTGAAGAAACTCTAACTCTGTGATGAATAAAAAAAGAAAAGAGGCAAAGAAAAACTCAGAGGAGAGGAAGCAACATATACCACATTCACAATCTGAGATACCCTCCTTCATATCTGTGGTGGGAGTAGAGGTCAAGATAGTTCAGAATTTGCCAAACCTGAAAATTAATAATGCCTTAGCTAATCAATACTGCTATTGAGCCTTATGGCCAGGTCTTGTAAGATAGCGTCACCTTGTCAAACTGTTGGTACACAAAGGCACATCAGGTTTTGCATAAAATCCAAGCACATCAGCGAAGTGCATCAAATTAAGCCTTACATGTTGTGCCTTCCCGCTGTGGCTTTGGAACAAAAAACTCTGATAATTCCACTATAAGACTCACCACATGCTGACTTCTGCAGTGGCAAAAATGATCTTCATTACCTCCATATGGCCATGAAAAGCACACCAGACTTTGTTGAAAGACCTGTAGGTAATAGACAAAACCATGAACAAAAACTCAGATGAGTACTGTGGGCTAAGTGTGTTGTTGCTACCCCAGCAAAACTCCAGGAATTTTCAAAGTTGGACACTTTCCATGGGAATTATCAGGAATTTACAGGAATAAATGGGAATAAACCTGAAATTTAAAGGTTGGCCCTTCACAGGGATTTTAAATGTAGCTGGGCAAAATGCAGTTTTGGAATAATCTTGTCTATAACAACCAGATTTCATGCAAGTAAACTGGAAATATCTATGCTACTCCTCAAGCACATGCACACAGAGGTATGGAGGCCACGCCCCCTTCATGCAACATGCATCCCGTTGGGGTTCTAGAATCATCACATGACCAGATGATTCTAGAACCCTGGACTATTGAGGCCAGAGCTGAAAATGATTGTTCAGTAAAATACATCAAACTTGATAAAATAAATCTGTTGAAATGTTTTTAATGGTATTATTTTGCATGGACATTTGGCTATGACAGAATATTTTAACTATGTTTGGATATGATGCAGTTCGTTTGAATTTACCCTAATTTCCTGTTAATTACCATAAATTCCCACAATTCCCATTTTTCCCATTGAAAGTTTCCAATTTGGAAGATTTCCAAAATTCTCCAGTTAAACTATCCATGCTTAGTTTCTGGAAATTTACCACAAATTTTCCACTCCTTTGCAACCCTAATTCCTATATCAATATATATTAGATATGATATTTGGCCATATTGCCCAGCCCTAGATTCACCATCGAGGCCCTGAGTACCTAGACTGCATTCCAGTTCATCATGTTTCTCATATTTGAAGTCAAATATTTACACAGATGTGAGTATGCAGACACTGCATGTGCTGAATTCCTGAACTTGATTAAGTTCCATAAAAGACTCTGGACATGTCACTGCCTGAAAGTGTGACAACACAAC
The DNA here is from genome assembly GCA_037902135.1 of Cetoscarus ocellatus. Classification (NCBI taxonomy): domain Eukaryota; kingdom Metazoa; phylum Chordata; class Actinopteri; order Labriformes; family Labridae; genus Cetoscarus; species Cetoscarus ocellatus. The sequence continues at coordinate 496,172 of JBAMNC010000091.1, forward strand.
AGCTTGATAAGCTGATTTCAAGCCACCAAAGTTTATCATTGCAGCCCACTCAAACATGCTGTGTGTCCTTTTAGTCTGTGCGCCCTGAGCTGTGAAGTAAGTGGGCTGTCCAGTCTGCTTTTAGCCCAGTGTTGACTGCAGCTCGCTGTGTGTTATGGAGTGTCTGGGGGTATGGAAGCAGGGGAGCGCATTCTTTCCTGTTGATGACTCACGTCCTGGGCATGGTGCTGACTGTAAGCCTGGCCTTAGAGAACCACAGAATACACAAACACAAACTCACACATGGAAAAAACACCCAACTGTTTACAGTGGATTTTTGAAGTTAGCGGCATGATATCCAAAGGTTTACACTAATTTACATGTGAACACACAGTGTTGTTAGTAGAATAGACAGTGCTGTGTGGTACATGCAGGCGTAGTTTAGCTGTCTGCTGGTACAAAGGGAGTGGCATTATAACATGTATGGAGGTTAGATATACACAGTCGTGTAGCGACATGACTGAGGAATGAATGTTACATCGTAATGAGAATAACATGTTCTTGGCTCTCCTTGTACAACTGTATACATGCACGGTGCATCTCTGTGGAAGTATAACACAACTCTTCTAAACTGCAACAATAATAAATTAATATAGAAAATCACAACACAGTTCACAGTAGGGTGGTCCAGTATACAGTGTTTTCGGTCATTGATTTGATAATGTTAGGACTCAGCCCTTTTCTTCATGCCATTTTGAACAAGCTGGACATGAGTTTAAAGAGAGTAGGTTTTTAAGCTGCTGTAACGGATTCTAAAATTTCTGCCAATCTGTTTCAAGTTCAGCTGTGTTGATTTATTAAAGCAGCCTCAGTGAAGCCACAGATAGAGACATTCTGCAAAGTATGCTCTTTATGTTGCTGATATGTTCAGATACGTTCAGATACTCAACATTGAGTAACGTTTTCCACATTGCTGTGCAGTAACTTATGTTAATTGTAATCGCATATAGCGCTATAGGCCGATGTGCTGTTCAGTCAGTGTGTGTGTAATTGTGCGATGGACTGAATATGTAGCCTCTTTTATCAGAGAGAAAGGTCATAAAGACAGGTCAGTAAACAGTCACAGGTGTCAGAAATCATTTTGGTATTTTTATTTTCCCACCAACATGGCTGGTAGTTTAAAGCTATAGCTTTTAAGCAGTTTAGTTTTGTATTGTATTGTTTTATATTATTTGTACTGTATATATGTCACCCCCTTGAAAATCAGATGGTCCATCTCAAGGGGCTATCCTTCAAATTTTGTAAATTGCAGAACATGGTTTGTTGCTGAAATGGCAGTTGAATATTTGGCATCAGAGCATATACAGAACTGATAGAGAGAACCAGAAACTCTTTCATCAGTTGCTGTATTGTCTTAGTAATAATTCATAGTTGTATAAGTTCCTAAGACAAACCTAGACTTAACTAAAAGCACAGCAGTGTGCCCATAACATTTGTGAACCCCTGACGACAAAATTGGGTTGCATGGTTAATCACAAATTCATCTTTGTTGCAGTTTGAGAGTTGGAGGTTGACCCTAGAGTCTGAATTTAGAGTAATAAACACACAGGAATCAGTGCATTCCCACTCAACATGAATAGGCTGGAGGCCTGCATATCAAAGCAGTACTTTCACTGCATTTTACTGCAGCCAGAAGAAGAGAAAAAAATGTCAGGAACCTTCACACTAAGTTGTAAAAATACAGTAGTGAGAAAAAAAAAACAATGTGTTTGATCTAAGAGGTTGGAAGCACAAGCAAAACAGCAGATAGTACCATGTCTGAGTTTTTTAACTCTTTGATGCCTTTTTTATCTGAATTAACTTCATTTATTTTTCATGCCTTTTATTTCAATGACTGATTATCTTGAAAAGTACCAAACCTTCTAACAAATTTCAGCTCCTCAGGCAAATTCTTAATTCAAGTTGCCAGACAAAGACAAAGACAGAGTGATGTCTTTTTTTTGCATATAAATGCTGGCAATGTCTGATATTGCCTATGCATCCGTACAGTTTAGACGGTGTAGAGGAGCTTGTCTACATTATATAAGTTAATTAAAATCAAGATGTTGGGGTGCTTGGGACTATGGTTGGGAATCAAAAATCAGTTCTAGTTAAGAATTGATAACAACTCCCCTAAGGAATCAATATCATTAGTCCTTTTGCTTATCAATTTCCTACTCTATATATTTTTTTCATTACTTGTGCTTCATATTGTTATCACAATATTGAACATTTTTGTTGCTCAGTAATACCACCTATCTGCCTGGATTACTTAGAAAGCTCTGTATATGAACAACTTCAAAATTTGCTGAGTGGAATGTGCAGAAGACATGTTGAGCAAACATGGAGATGAAGAAGCCTTTGAAAACATCATCTACCATTCCTTAGTGAGTTGTTTATATGAAGCTCCTTACATGCTTCAGGTCACTTTTTTCATTCTCCATATCTCTCTTGCATTTCCCCCTACATGTGGATTGTTTATCAGAAGGTTATGTTATGCACTGTTGTCTGACTTTGAATTGTTTTGAGTCAACTTGTGATCTTGAGAGTTCAAAGGTAACGAGGCAGATCTGAGTCAGAGCCCAAGACAAAGATCTATTAGTGTCTTAAGTGTTTCTATTCTAGAGATTCCTGTGTTACTTCCTTAAACTTCTTTGGATTTTGGGAATTCCACCCCTCCATTTAGTTGTTTCAGTAAGTCAGAAGCACATGAGTAAGTGATTCCTCTCAGTGATTTTTATAAACTGTCTCCTCCTGCGCACTGCTGCCTGCCTCTTTAAAAATAAGCCTCTGTGCTGCTCTGACATCCGTTCATTTCACCCTCTTCCCGCAGTGCTGACTGTCTCAGCGTGGCCTTCAAAGGTCAAAGTGATGCTTCCAGTGGCTCTGCTGTGATCTCTGTTGCTGCGGTTTCCACGGGAACGAGACAACGGTGGGCAGAAAGCAGTCAAGTCGCCAAAAGATGACGTCGCCATCGCCTACTCACAGTGACAGCAGCGGCTCCTCAAAGCATGACAGTAACCAGGTATGTGTGTGTGTGGTACTTCAAGCTCGTGAGAGGAGTTTTATTAGGTCATGAAATGGACTAAAAGTAGTTGTGATGCCTATTTAACAAACAAAAGCAAACCAGGATCATCAGTGACAGCAATGACAATTTCCATAGATTTGTATATGGTTAATTTTAATGCTTGTAAGTTGGTCTGAACAGTATATTGTTTTGACATTGCAATCGTAATGTGTGTATTTTCAATAACAACATCGCAGGATGGGCAACGTCACTTAAAGTTTGTCATGCTGCCATTTGTGTGTTTGATGGAAACAAAAAAAACCCCATTTACATTAAAAGTCAATCTTCTATCACCATCAAGAGGCTTCCCCACAGATTGGACCACAGTGCATGCAGAATCTGTGATGTTCCTGCACATAAAATGTAAAAACTACAATGTTCATCACCGATACAGTGGTGTTACATGAGAGAGTTTAAATGATACCAATCATGTTTTAATATTTGTAAGGAGTTGAGTGTTTATTCAACAGAGCTGTACAAAAAAAACTCTTCCAGATCAATGCAACAATTATGCCACAATAAGGACAACTGAATTACATAATGTGATGATTCATTAATTACATGTGGTTATTTATGGATATTAGTTACCACAACTATTAACAGACTGAAAAACTAAGCCCACCCAAAGGTTAAATATAGAAAATGGTCTGATATAATGAAAGGCAACAAGTCTCAGAACATGAATAAGTTGAAGTTATGAAAATGATTTAATCCTTTTAGATGGCTAAGAAAACAGACAAATACACTTCCAAATGACTGTTTATTCAAGCTACAAGCCAAAAACTAGATTACCTTTTTCTTAAGGTTTCCATTTTTACACACCAAGTGCCAACCTATGTCCAAAAGTCACTTTACCAAGCAAAGTTACGGTACTTAACGCAGCAAGATGTATCATCACCTCTTTAGTCAGCCAGCCAGCTTTTATCCTGCTTGTCTCAGAGCAGATTTTAACCCTGGATACATGTTTTTAATAAAGCATTAAGGTTATAACACAGTTGATTTGAGCTGATGACAACAGCAGCAGGAGGGTGGATGAGTTTGTTATACAACACAAGAGTACCGTAGTGATCACAAGCATGTTCTCCTATCAGCTGATTATGTATTTTTAATCAATATCATCCAATAACCATTATCTCCAAATCAACTGTGGTACCTCTGATATAGTTTATTTTAGGTTAATTAGTCTGTTTCTTAGCAACGTAAGATAAAGATAATAGTTATAAAAACAGAGCCTGGTATTCTGCCCATCAAACAACTTCTGCATGATAATACTTAAGTATCAATGGTTCATTAAGCACCATCAGTAAGAGTATCAGCTTAATGCTGAGGTCAGACTATACAATGTTATAATGACGGTTGGTATGTCAGACTAGGTGACCACAGAGCCATAAATTCCCGCAGTAACTTGCCCGACGAGCATGAACGACAACACGACTGAGACTGACTGCATGTAACAACTGATGTGATGATGGTGGACAGAGGAGGGGCGACACCGAAGACCAAACAAACACGCTGCATTTGTCTACAAACCCTATGTTGAATGATATGTTAGTTTGCTGATAAATGTAAACAGTCACTCACTGTGTTCTACTCTCTACTCTCCAACATCCTCTGTTTACAGTCAGTGGTAGCTCTCCTACAACACATCACAAGGGCTGGGAAGCTGTTTTTCAGAGCTTTGCAAACTTTTCCTATGTCTCGTAGTTTTCAAGATGCTGTCAAGGCATCAACCTTGGTTTGTCTCTGACATGGAGGAACAGGTTGTAGGAGGCAGGACAAAAATCAAACCTGATAGACTTTCTGTCACTGAGTCGTGAGGTGTCTCAGACTGATCTGTTGCTGTCGGTCATTATGACACACCACACGAAAACAAATTATTTTCGTGGCCGACGGGTCCCGAAACATTACGACTGTCAGGTCAGGCCATAATTGTGCATAACTAGTGTAGTCTGACCCCGATATAGGTCTAGAGCCAGGGTCCGCAATAGGCGGACCCTGGTCCACATCCGGACTGCGGACCACCTCTTTGTGGACCCAGGGCAGAAAACTAAACACAGCACGCCACTCTCTCTGACTGACTGACGTGAGGTTAGACCGGCCGAGAGAGAGAGAGAGAGAGCGCGAGTGTGTGTGTGTGTGTGTGTGACTGGGCGCGCGCTCACGCTTGCATTATGGGCTGTCATTCCCATGACAACGATGCGCTGATTGGCCGATAACTACGCATGCTGGAAGTCACACACCGTCCTCCTTCAGTGTTTTCTTTGCACGGCGCAGGCAGCGGGAACGTCTTTGCAGCAGGAGCGTTGCTCACACCCGGCACCCGACCTCAAAATGGCAAGTCAGAGAAAGGTTGACAATGAAAATCGCCGATTTAATGACAAATGGACCGACAAATATATGTTTATCTTACCTCCTTCGAGCACAAAGCCAGTGTGTCTTTTGTGCGAAAGTACTGTTGCTCTGATAAAAAGTGAAAACATTAAACGCCATTATGAGAAGCGCCACCGCGATTTTGATATAAAAAAAACAGTAAAAAAAAAAAAAAAAAAAAAAAAAAAAAAAGGCCAAAATTTGACGGCATGCACGGCTGTGGACCCTTGACTTCCTCAAATTTTATTTTCTGGATCTTTTACATTTCTAATTGAGAACCCCTGGTCTAGAGTATTTTCAGTGTTTACATACATTTTAGTGATGGTGGTCATTAAAAATGTTCCCAAAGTTTGTCTTGACACAAGTAAAGGACTGAAAAGTAGTTTCAGGGAGCTGGTCTTTTTAAATCTTCTTTCAAGCAGTTTAAAGGCGTTAGAGGAAGATGCACCAGGTTGTAGATGCTTTGCCTCTTGACTTTATTCTCTGTGATTCTCTGTGAGTTTACTGTTCATATCTGCTCCCTGTGTTTGTAATCATTTTATTTCTATATCTTGTTCTGCTGCTCATCTTGGCTAGACGCTCTTATTAATGAGATCCTTTTAGGAATCTCTCTTTTTTAATCTCAATGAGGCTTTCCTGGTTAAATAAAGATTAAAATACAAAATCTATAAAATAAAAAATTAAACTTTTACTATAAGGTACTACAAGAGATTGTGCATTTTTACGTCTTTGTTTTGCTCTATTTTTCTTTTTCTTCTTACTAGTCGGTGACTAATAAATCAGCTTGTTTTCTGTAGACAAGTGTTTTAAAGTTGTTAGTATGCAAAACACTTTTAATTAAACGGCTGTAAGCTCAGTGATGCTGTTTTTACAATAGCAAGTACTGTTTTCACAACACCGATGAGAGAGGAGCAGCGATGGTAACTGCTCCATTTACATGTTTGCATTGAGTAATACCTCAAAATAGAAGCCATTCACCTGCTTAACTCCAACAGTACTGTCTCTGTTTGTCCCTGCAGGACAGCTGGGAGATCGTGGAGGGGCTCAGGGGTGCTCCAGCCAGCATGCAGGAGCCCGACAGGCAGGAGGGCCTGCTGCTCAAGAGAAGAAAGTGGCCCATGAAGGGGTGGCACAAGGTGAGAGCCTCAGCATTCCCTTAAAGCCCCCAGACAGATCCATGTCTTGTTATAGCACACTGCTGCTCCTTTGATTGAACCAGGGAGCTATTTCTAACCCGAACTTGATTGCTTTTGAGAGAAGCTGCGTCAAATAGCGAGTAATATTCTGAGGATGTGAAGGCTTAATTTAGACCTGACGTGCTTAAAAATTAGGGGCGAAGCAGGAGTTTCCTTTCTTCACTGTAGATGTAAGGATTGGACACTTCATTGTGTTTTAAAGATTAATTGATTGGGTCAGGAATTGAAAGATTGTGTTGATACCAACACCATGATTGATTCTGCTTACATTTCAAATTCTTCAGTCACCTTATTGTTTTCTTTTGTATTAGTGAGGAAGGGTCTGTCTCAACATGATACTCGTAACATTCATTATTATGTTGTGTCAACAAATGTTTCAGCATGTTTCTGGTGCTTCCACCCTTACTTGAAATCACGCTGTTACAGACATTTAACAATGAGCTGTCAGCCTAGTAATGTATTAAATTAGGCAACATTTTAGACTGTCTCCTTTCCTCTGCTATGATTATGTAATTAAATCACTGCAAGAGCACTACATCACTTTTTTTGCATTTCATTTGCAAGGCATGTGGGACTCCTTCGAAAGGCACTGATAACAAATTGTTTGTAGAGACAAATACTGTTGGAACCAATTCTTAACTTAAATTGGTTGTCATCTCCAATCTCTATTTATCAATATATTTTAAAAGTAGATGTAGGCTGAGGCTGGCAACATACTACAGATTATTAATATAATAAATAAAAAGACCTTGTACGTAAAGACAGATTCAACTAATATTCTGCATCAAGTTGTCCAAATGCATACAATAGACAATTTCAGACCATGAGACCATTCATCTGGTGTTTGATTTCACAATCAACAGACATGAGTACTCCTTAAAATCTGTGTGTTTTCATGTGACTTCAGAAGATAAACAAATGTGGATGATAGTAGACAGCATTAGCACCTTTCTGTCTAGGCATATACGCTCAGTTTTGTAGCATTATATCTAGAAAGAAAATTGGAAAAATATGGATGGGAAGACTGTAAAGTTGTGTTAAGGTCACTGCCCTGTTAATGAGCTGTAAAGGTATTTAACTTTCAGTTGGTGACAGGTTTCAGTCTGCTCCTGTAATTTTTGGTCTGTATTGCTGGTTTTGTGCTTTCTGGTGTTTCTAAAAGGATATCTTACTGTGTGAAATGTGTCACAGAAAAACAATTATCATGCATTTACATTTTGACTCACCCCTCACATGTTCCTGAACAGTTTAAGCCCCAAGTTCATTTAAACTTCTAACTGCAGATCTGACCCTCTATCTTTTAATACCTCAAGCTATTTCCATATTTCCTCCCCCCCAGCATAATGGCCCTCTGTCTTTCCTTTTCTCTTTTCTTTTTCATTCCCAGTTGATTATTGTACTGTAACCCTGACTCATCATCCTCCCCCTCTTCTTCTCGGTGACTGTACTCAGACCTGGGAAGTTCTGGATTACAACATAACTGAATTACTGCTTACAGAGGCAACATTATCTGAGTAAAACAGCAGTCTTGTCTGATTTGGGAGGGTTTCCTCTTTTATTGTTAAGTTGGTGTGCTTGTGAACTCTTTCTATGATTTCTTTTTCATTCTTCTGTTCGCAATGCCTTAAAAGTTAAATGTCAAGGTCAAAGGAATGTAGTTCTGCCATTGTAAAACTATACAATGTCTGTATAACATTTTTACTGTTTTCTATATATAATTATGTAACAAGAGTGTCATAATCCTTTTATTTTTTTTTTGCAACTTAAAGAGGGCAAGAACTAAAATAGTGTTTCCTTTTAAGCAGTTATTGACTAAATTTCCTTTCATTTTAGAGATACTTTGTGCTGGAGAAAGGCATCCTGAAGTATGCTAAGCGTGACGCTGATGTAAGTTATTTACTTTCTTACAGTCTTGAATTAAAAGTAGGAATGTCCTTATCATGTTTTTTTGTTTCTTAAACCAAGCATCTGTGTGAGCTTGACCTATTAGGTCGTATTTTTATTTTGTTATGGCAGCTGGTTTAGTGGTTGGTCTAGAAAACTAGACTAGAAAAGCGCTATATAAGCTTGAGTCCTTTTTTTTTTTTAACCATTTCTGTGTTGGAATACCCCTGTGTCACTGTGGCAATACTCTGGCCATTCAGTGGTCGACGGTGTTGATGAAGTAAAAAAATACTTGGTAACTAATGCACACTTAACCATAAAATATAAGTAGATAAAAATAATGCAAGTTAAGGAATAAAATATAAAAACTTAAAACAATGGTGGCAAAGAGAAAAAATAAAAAAGGCAAAATAAAGTTTAGGCTACTTAGACAGTAAATCAACAAAATATATTTATTAAAAAGCTGAGTCAATAAAGATAAAAATACAAGTATAAACCATAAATTTATAATAGTGAGAACAGTACATAAAAGCCTGACTACAAAGAGAGCTAGCAGACAATGTTCATGCCTGGGAGTTAGAAATACATAAATTTTAAGTTCAATATGATACGGTGGAGCTAGCTAGAGATATTGGTTATCAACCTTTAATCTTGTTTTTCAGAAGGCTAGATTAACCTGAGAATTGTCCACACCAATATTGTAACTTCAGTTGGTTATATGACACTGGAAAACGTCCTGGAAAAGTCCTGGAAAATGATTTCTAGAAAAGAGTGGGAACCCTGAAAATTTAAGAATGTAATTTAACAGAAAAGAACATGTTGGTGATCGGGCTTTCCTGTTATTCAAATCAAACTGTCATTGAAAATGCCCCTAAAAAGTCCTGGAAAAATTATCTTCAGAGAAGAGTGAAGCCCCAGCAGTGCTTCTCTCAGCCACATGTACCAGAGTGTTAACCACAAATGATCACTTTTAGTAACTGATGATTAATTTCCATGTATCAATCAAATATTTCAAGGGAAAAAATGAGTCTATAAGGAGCTGGGCATCTCTAAGACCCCCCACCCATGCATATATATACTTAAGAGAGTTTTCTTTACAGCTGAAGAAAGGGAAGCTCCATGGCTGCATAGATGTCGGCCTTTCTGTCATGTCTATTAAGAAGAAGGCCATGTGTATCGACCTGGACACAGAGGATAACATTTACCACCTTAAGGTAACGCCTGATATTTTATTAGCAGCTTAACTGATGTTGAAGTCAGCGAGTCAGCTCTGTGATTTGTGCATCAAAATCTAGACAATACTTTCTCAAAGATACTCTGCTGCTTTCTCAAAGTTTCTGCTCCTAATTTGACTCTCAGGTGAAGTCTCCAGAGCTGTTTGAGGAGTGGGTGTCAAAGCTGCGTAATCACCGGGTGTTTCGGCAGAATGAGATTGCCATGTATCCCCATGAGAAGCACCTCTTCCACCCCCACGCCTCTTCCTCACCCTCTCTCAACGACTCCCTCAGAAAAGTAAGTCTTGCTCTTTTACATGAGACATAAAAGAGTGTCTTTGCTGTAACCTTAAAGCTAACACATCAGGGAATAAGATATGCAAGATGAGTATGTCTCATTCTTTTGTTCTTTTTCTCTAAAAGAGGGCTACTCTGACCAAGCAGGCATCAATCCACCAGGCTAAGGTCAGTTCTTGGCTCCATTCCTCAGAGGACATGGATAAGTGCAGCAAAGGTCAGTTTTCTGATGTCTCTTGTGCTTCTGGTTCCCTGCTTGTCAACAGTTTTCAGTGTATATCACTGCAGTGAATCTTTTTGTTCTTTCTCCCTCTGTTCACTGTGCCTACATGTACCCAATGCTTCAAGTTCTGATCGTTTGTTTTTGCTCTCAGACTTGGAGGAATGTGAGTCGTACCTGCTCGAACTGAACCTGCTGCTGAAGAGCATGGAGGTGCTCCACCGCACTTATTCTGCCCCAGCCATTAGTGCACTACAAGTAAGCACAGTATAAGGATTAATGATTACCACTTTGCAAAACACTAGAGCCCCTGTGTCTTACAATCGAATGCCCTACAGACTTTTTCAGAGGGGGGATGTGATGCCATAGGGGGTCATCAAGAGGCTCTCTTGGGGTGAAGCAAACTTGTTGGGAAGAAGAAATTGAACAAAAAGTAAAAACCAACACAGAATTGTCTTTTACTTAAAAGGTCTTCAAAGCTATATTTTTGTCCAGTCTTTCAATTTAGAATAAAAAAAGGGGCCTGTTGAATAAAATGAGTGAAATGTGAGAGAAAATATAAATACAATAACAACAGTTTTGAAAGATTCATAAAGACGTTGAGTTTTCTTTATAAGGAGGGTGGGGCTTGATAGAAGCTCCCTTCCTGTAAAAGGCAGGGCTTGACAAAGGGTCACTTATCAGTGTGGTAGCCTGAAGCATAAAATCCTAAGACAACAATTGTCTTGATTAACCTTCAGTTTAGTAGACAAGGTAAAATATACTCCTGACTTATGATGTGGGGATCTTGAGTTGTTCTGCAGAGACTTCAAACATGCCTTTCAACATGCAAGTTATCAATATATGTCCGGTCAAAGAGGTGCCTGAGGAAAACATCTGAAGAGGTTGGGTCCTTTTCCTCTCTAGTTTCGTGTAATTGGACCCAATATCTCTGCAATACTCAGAGTCTCCCTCTACTGGGCATACAAACGAGTTAAAGAAGTGTACAGATGATTCTGTTTTGAGACTGTAGATGTATTTTCCTTCCTATGTGTAAACTGTGACAAAAATGCTGTCAAAATATATTTGAAGGACAGTGGTTGTGACATTATACTTAGGTCAAGTAAGAGGGCCTTTTGGAATATTTTGTATGGTCTCATTGTAAAATGTGGATTTCCTTTCCATTTAATTGTTAAAATCACAATTTAATAATAGTACATTATGATAGTATGATAAAGAGCCTAGAAAAGTAAATATAGGATAGCTACAATCATAAAGATATTACATTTTATGTATAAATGTCCCCACTGGCATTTATTTTATTTTATTTTATTTTATTTCTCACTGGTTAAATTGTGTCAGTGAGGTTTTTTCAGTTGTAATGATCATTTAATACTAAAAGTAAAAGTGAGTAAAGATAACAACACTGACAGAAGGTGTCAGGAAAAAATGCTTGCTTAATGAAATAATAAAGACTTCTTTTAATAATGGACTAAACCAAGCTTGAGGTATTTTTATGTTCTCGACCTTACTCTCTTTGTTTTTTGGGATCCCCTTCAGGCGTCTAATTTTGACATTCCCAAAAAAGAGAAAAGGCCAAGGAGATGGCGATCCAAAAACAATGGAAAAGAATCAAAAACAACACTACAGGTAAATGTTTACCTTTTTTCTGCTAAGAAGGATTTCAAACTAAATTCAATTTTTGCAACTGTGTGCAAGGTCTGTTAATTTATTCACCAGGTCCCAAGCTGCATCTCCTCTCAGTCTCCTCGCCTCCACGCCTCCAATCCAAACCTCTCTACCACCGAGCAAAACACTCAGGAGGTCTGTCCCGAGTCCCCAGACTCACCTACAGAAGCATCTCGTCTACAGGAGGACTTCTGCCGACTGGCCAACAACAGTGAGTCCCTGTCTGCTTCTCTGATCAGGAGATACAATCACTGTAGTGAGATACAGAGGACTTTTCCAAGTGTTAGCCTCTATAAGATAAGATGGCTTCCATGACTTCTCTGTCCTGCCTCTGTTTGTAACCTGACAGTTCACGCCACACTGAAGTCAGCCTTTAGTTCCCTCACAGCAGAAAAAGAGAGACTCAGACACACGTTGGATCTGCAGGCCCCACAGCCGGCGCAGGTCATGGGCTTGAAGAGCGCTTATGCCTCAGTAAGTGTCTGATGCTTCAGAAAATTATGAAACTGAATCTGCAAAAGTTCACTAAGTATTTGCTGACTGGATTTTTTTTTTTTATCAGGAATGTCAGAGTGGATCTCACTCACTGGTCCACCAAACTTCAAATGAGAGCAGAGCATCAATCCCCGAGTCCATCTCTGAGTTTTTTGATGCTCAGGAGTATCTCCTTTCATCGTCTTCCTCTGAGAACGAGGTGGGACATCTGCTCCATTATTCTCTGCTACACAGTTGTCATTTAAACTTAAACCAGTGTTTTTCAAATAGCGGGGTGCAAATGATTTTGGTTGGTCACCCAATGTGCCAGTCCTAAGTTCTGCACTGTGATTTGCTTCCTGCCATGTCAGAGGTGGGATTTCTGTTAAACTCAGTGCAGGCACTGTAACAACAGAATTATGATGGATTTTCTGATGTTGTTGGGTTTTTTGGGGGATTAACGATTTTTCATGTGGAAATGAAATTATATTGTTTGAATTTAGAATTTAATATTTTGGCTGTAGGCATAAATCCTTTATTTAAGTCTTTAAAGAAATAGGTATGTATGAGTTGCCACATAGTTGTTTTTATCTTTTTAAGATTGAATGGGGGTCAGAAAAATGATTAGAATTTAAACATAGATAAGACAAAGGCAAATAGATACTATTTAAATAGCTTTGTGGGAATAGGGGGGATGACAAAAAGTAATTGAAAACTACTGCCCTAATGCAACATCGTTAAGGTTATTTTTCTATAACATAGCAGAAAAGTAGTTGAACTCTGGGTGCCAACTCTGTTTTGTGTCAACTGCTGTTTTTGTTTACACGTGCATCTCTCCAGGGCAAATAATTTAAACCACACTATTTGTGACACAATAATCAGAATAAACACTTGATCAGAATAAAGATACATCATGTGAACAAGTCAATCTGAAAATTCTGATCCAAAAGACCTCCTTTGGAAAGAAATTTCATTCTGAATGAGAGGGGTGGTTTATGCTGATTGTTATTCCGAACTGCGTACACGTAGACACTCTTTCCGAACAATTCGTCTGATTCTCGCTCTCCTCTGGACTGAGTCTTTCACCACAGAGCTTTGAGTTGATTAAGGGAGAGCTGGTAAAATAAAATGCCTGCAGCAGGCTACATGATTGAGGTTCATTTCGAAATAAAAAAAGACACACCCAAAGACAGTAATGGCAGCACTGATGAGAGGAGGGAAATAAAATCTCTGTCTTTAAGTGAGGGAGGATGAGTGATGGACAGTGATGTTTGTTTATAACAGTGGAGGAGTAGGTGACTGTAGTGTTCTCAATAAAGGTCAAGCTGAATTATTAACTGAGTTTTAAAAACCAAGCAAAACCTCATTCAGTTCAGTTGAAGAAATGCTGAGCAGCACTTAACTAGCCAATTTCCACAGAGTAGGCTGGTGAACCAGTCAGCACAGACTTTAAGAGGCAGAAGTGCAAACAGTGTTATAGAAAGACTGAGAATACAGGTGGATCAGGGGCACTCAATGTGTGAAAACCAGAAGGTTCTCTTGAATTAAAGTGATTGTGTACATACTCAAGCCGTCTTCCAAATTCAATATAAGAACTGAAGTTAGGGCAAAATATGACCACTTTAATCTTTTTTTAAGCCAGGTTGTATCATTCTACATTGATTTACAATTTCTTAGATAAACAAACATCAAAGAAATAATTTTTGATATGTTAACAGGTACAGAAGTTAATTTTAATATGATGTGTTATTGCAAATCACAGCATTGATGTTTCCCAGCGTTATGGGTCTGCATATGTGTGCATCTACAACAATCTACCACTAAAAAATATATATAATAAAGTGAAGAATCACCCTCCACACTCAGGGGCATGATTAAAAAGTGTGTTTTTAGTGGATGTCAGTGTGCAAAAATGTGGTCAAAGGAGACTCAAGTGTGTTTTCTGTCATAGATATGTGTTGTAATATTAACTCATTAAATGGCCAAACATCTCTACTTGATTTAAAGCATAAAAAATGATATCACAGCAAAATGAATACTATAAATGTAAAATAAATTCTCAAGAATGTGATAAGGTTTAAGAAGAGAAAAGCAGATAATGCTAACAGTTGAGAGAGTGTTAGTTTTATTTTTTTATTGTTTCAGCAATACAGCACAGCTTTGACAGCCAGATTAAGAAAAAAAACAATTAAACTGAAAATTATAATGAACACACAACAGAGTACATTTTAATTTCCCTGTTATTGTGATTTAAGGCTTTTTGGCTGTGTTTTTGTTCTGTTCTATTGTCTTTTGATTGTATTTGCTTGTTGCCATCTGACATTTCTTCATTGATTTTGTGTCTGCAGGTATCTGATGATGACTCGTACATCAGTGATGTCAGTGACAGCGTCTCCATGGATACCTACAGCAACGAGGGAGGCAGCGAGAGACACAACTCTGGTACATGAAACTGTAACAAATCGTAGGAGGTCTTTCTCAGTTTGTCTGTGACAGCCATTGAGCATGGAATGCAAGGACTGTATTTTTGTACAGCATGTTTCAACAACAAGGCAATTCAAAGTGCTGAACATCAGAAAAAAGTGACTAATAATTATACAGTTATTTTAAAAAGTGAGTAGAAGTCACTGCACTCATCGTTTTTACATCGCAGTTGCTATGTGTGCATGTGTAATAGTCACATCGAAGGACGTGCAATGTCACCTTTGTCAAATTATGTCATGCAGCCATTTGTGTCAAATTTCAAATAATCTATTTTAATTTCCATTTGGCCAAATGTTGATGCTATTTTCGCATAATTTTCATGAATTTAAGAATTCCAGCCTCTTGGGGTGTCACATTAAAAATAAATGGTAGGCTCTCGATGCTAGAGCTGTATGCTCAAAGAAAAACTGGGACATTGATCTCGTGTTGAATACGCACAGAATCATACAGATACAGATTTACTGTCACAACAGAGCTTCATCATATGGCATATGAAAACCAATATTATATTATAGTCATAACTTTCTGGCTCCAAATGTTAGTTTGTCTTTTTGAAATTTAGCTTGGACTCTAGGATCTATATTTTCCATAAAGAACATCATTAAAAATAATCAGGCCTTCTGAAAATGACCAAAGCCAGCTGTTTTTAAGTGAATTAAAGCATTTCCCTCTTTCTTACCTTCAAAATCAATTACCAAATGTTGCTCTCTGCCATCCAGCAGTTGGAACTGCCAGTCTGGTGCACAAGTTGTGACGTCATTGCATACTCTCTATTTTTCTAATTGTAAGGATAAGCATCGAGTCACACTGTACCTCTTAAAAAGCTTTTTTCTTTGGTTTTAATTATTGCTGTAATTTCAGCCTCATTTCCATCACACTCTCGTTTAACATAAAAATGAGTCAAACATTAAACCAAGACAGATGTCCTCTTATAGCACTCATCTCATTAGGCTTTACTCTCAGGCTCTTTCTTCTTCCTCTGCTTAAACCACTCTTTCCATCCATGTTTCTGCTCTCTAGTCAGTAGCGTCATCACCCTTACTCGTCGACGCTCCACGCTGCCCTCTCCGAGCCCAACCAGCAGTATAAGCCTGTGGAACATCCTGAGAAACAACATCGGCAAGGACCTGTCCAAGGTGGCCATGCCGGTGCAGCTCAACGAGCCGCTCAACACGCTGCAGAGGCTGTGTGAGGAGCTGGAGTACAGCGAGCTGCTGGACACTGCCAACCAGACCCTTGACCCTTACCAGCGCATGGTGAGGAAAGAATACACACTTGACTAAACATCATGTACAAACACATGTTTTTATGAGACTGTTAAAAACCATTTCTGATGGTCCCAGTTGATTCAGAGTTAGCTCCTACAAGGTTTTTTTTTATTAACACTGAAGAGTGTTTTAGGGAGGAAATACTTTTAATTGGATTTGATCTTTTTTTGGGAGCTCATATCCAGAGTATTTGTTGCGTTCTTAGGGAATAACTAAACCTCATAGTTTTGACTGAAGTTTATCTATGTAGCCTTGAACCTAAAAGATGCCTCTAAAATATTATGGACAGGACTGGAGGGAAGAGTGATAAGACATGCCCGCTAAATCCTTTATGCCCCCTTCATCACACAGTCTTTGCTGCTTTTGTGTATTTGGTTATTGGCATATGTAGACTTCTAACAGGCTACCTTGGTGTTAGATAGATGATGCATGCCTCTGTCAAAGACATGAGTTCCCAAATGTCAAACTGGTTTTAAGAAAGAAAAAAAGCATTGCAGTTTTATTCAGCAATGAATACTTTCCTGTGCATAGGATTCTTTTGTGTTTCATGAAATATTTTTTGCCTTTAGTAAAATGCAGTTTTTCAGGTGACCTTTAGGCCACCAGAATAAACAGTACTGTTATGTTTCAATATAACAAACGTTATTCTTATAGTTGTGCAATAAGTTCATGGGAAGACTTTTCAATTCTTATGCACATGTATGAAAACAAAGAAATGTCTCATGTAAACTAGTATGCTGTTATTTTGATCCTATCTGATATTTTTCTGCAGGTGTATGTTGCTACTTTTGCTATAACTGCCTATGCATCCAGCTACCATCGAGCTGGAAGTAAGCCTTTTAACCCCCTCCTGGGAGAGACATACGAGTGTGACCGACCAGACAAAGGCTTCAGGTTCATAGCTGA
The DNA here is from genome assembly GCA_037902135.1 of Cetoscarus ocellatus. Classification (NCBI taxonomy): domain Eukaryota; kingdom Metazoa; phylum Chordata; class Actinopteri; order Labriformes; family Labridae; genus Cetoscarus; species Cetoscarus ocellatus. The sequence goes on from JBAMNC010000091.1 coordinate 513,238, forward strand.
ACAGGTAAAGATCTCACAATTCCAAACATTCATGTGATTCACTCCATGAGTTACTAGCTGGTTATGAGAGAGACTGAAATGCGTTCTTTTGCCTTTTTATAACTTAAAACAGTAATTGAGACCATCAACGTACTGATAGTTTACTTTAATTTTATTTTCTTTCATTTTTTTTTTAAATACTCGAGCTGTGATGCATTGAAGGCCTTGAATTTAATTGTTTAAAATTAAGTTTAAATTGGTTAACTTTTTATATAGACTGTGTCAAAAGGAAATATATGACTATAATCATCAACTGACATTTTATTAAGGTATTGGTTCGTGCACTAACCTGTCTTCTTTGTGTACAGCAGTGTTAATGGTATCTCAGAATAAACAAAGTAATTATGTATAGATGGTAAAAAGGAAACGTGTCCCTTTGATACATTTAGCTTTATTGATTTCTTTCTTCCAGAGCTGCAGTTTGTGCTGTTGTACACCTTTTGATGTATCTTATCCTGTGTTTTTCTGTGTTACCTAGGTGAGTCATCACCCTCCTGTATCAGCATGCCACTCTGATTCAAGGAACTTCTCCTTTTGGCAAGGTGAGCATCAGAAAGCCTGTGTGAAATAAAGATGCTTTTCCCCCTCTGGGTTTATAATTGAGATAAAATTACTGCTACCAAAACCCTTTATGTCCAAGTATTCTCTAGCAGGGGAGTGCAAAATGGACCAAAAGCCATATTTTCTATCTTATGTCTGTTTTTAACTGATGTACCTACAGTATATTGTGTACTTTTTTCTGTATTTTAATAAGAAATGGGTGTCACAACCGCCGAATTACAAACTTTGATATGACCCTCATAAACACAAGCGCTATTGATATCTGTTCAATATCACTGACAACAAATATTGTGGTCCTCGTAGGACCCTTGTGTTGATCAATTTGTTAACTTCAAAAACTGTTGACAAACTCCTACACATCGTCTAACCTGTACAATAAAACATTGTCAACATTTTCATTCATTGGCCATCTACAGACTCGTGATTAACATGAAATCACACAGTTTTGTTGGTGCCAGGAGTGTCGCAGTTGTCGGTAGACTATAATGCTTTGTAGCCGATAATTACCACAGGGGTGCACTTTTCAATAACAGAAAGTATCATTAATACAGAACAAAGATGTGAGAGTCCATCAAATGAGTCTGGTCGCCTTAAGAAGATTCACAAACAGAAAAACGAGTATAGGCCGAACTAAAATAGCGTCTGCACAGCAGTCAGACAGTGTGTGGATCTGCTGTTTACAGTAAGGCTCAAAAGAGAAAAAACAACCACTACCCAACAAGAAAATCTGTTGAAGTCTTCAGGGATTAATACCGTTGTTTGACCTGGATACATGAGGACACCTATATGAACACGGAGTACACACAGACTTACTGGGTTTGAATGATAAATGGCAGAAACCTCAAAGGTTACTGGAGGACATAAGAAATCCATGTTATCTGTTGATACAGGTGTACAAATTTTGGGCTTATGTTGTCAAATTTGGTGAATTACCAGAGTTGCAAAAAACCCTTCAGGATATTTCAGGATCAGGGGATAACAGCAGCTAATGTGTGTTAATCTACCGTCTGTGGCACTTGTCATGCAGATCCTTCTTGCTGTAATGAACATTTATACTTTTACGGACCAAAATCAATGTTTTTTAAACTCAAAAGACGAACCAGAAGGGCCGGATGAAAATTTATCTTCAGAGTAAGTAAGCATTAGTGTCTGTTGCAAATAATATTTTAAGCTTCATAAAATGGCTCAGATATATAAAACTGACATCTAAAGCTTTGTTGGAGTAGTTCATTACACAGCAGTAGTTAATTATGGTTGAACATGTTGGTTAAAGTTCACCACAGGGACATTTTTTATTTATTTAGCATGAACATACATTAAGTTACAAACTGGACGGCATTGTTTTTGACATCCAGCCAAAATGGAACTGAGACTGACATCATGTGCAAATGGTCATAGGTCAGATTTTTTTTCCAGTTTCATTACAATATCAATTGTAGCAATAATATAATTGCTCCATAAATTATATGAAATAAACATAATTAAAATTCCCTGCTAACCAAGAGCAAGCATTTCAAATAGATCATCCTGAGGGCAATAAACATATCACTGTAAGAAGTTATGGTCAACAGTCTTTTTGAAAGCAGCAGTCTTTTTTACGAGATGTCCAGATGAAGACAAAGCTGAGTCAAAACATGTTGACATATCCCTTTGAAATAAAGGAATTTAAACTACATAATAGCACCTCATATATTTTATGTAAGAATGCCTTTTTTCACAGAGAACTTTAGTTTGTGAATATCTTGGATGGTCTTTTGCCTTTTTGAATTTTCAGTGATTTAAAAGTCTACTACCAACAGACCAGACAGTCATAAAACAAACACAAAAATCAGCCCGTTTAGAAAGTATATTATTATAAGTATATTGTCAAGGTCAAACTTGATCCAGATTACCTTGTGTTTAATGGAAAAATGTGGTATTTTGGGAGACGGAACCTATTTAACCTCATGTGATTCTAACAACGCTGTGACAAAAAGACTTCGCTCATAGCTACTGATGTTATTCTTTTTTGTTCAATATGTCACTTGATAAACCTGCTGGATTTTGTTTATAACAGCTCAGTGAGCTTTCTGTTGTGTCCCCTCTCCTGCTGCTTTTACACAAGAGCATCATTCAACCCATCCTGTTGTACTGTTGTCCTTGTTTCTGTAGCATGCTCTCTGCCACCAAAAATCATCTAACCCATCAGATCTGAACCAAAGGGCTATCTTTAACTAGCATGAACATCAGTTAATGACTCCCTTCATCCCCTCAACCCCAACTTCACAGGCTGCCATCAGGCTCCAGATACAGGACTCCAAAATGGAGCACACTCTAGCAAGAGCTGTGTGCCATAGCAGCAATTAACAGCCTGCAATTCCTACCACTGCTTTATATTTGAGCTCTACGTATTTTATGTGATCAGTGTGCTTTTGTGTCCATGTGCATATGTGGTGTATGTTTTGATTACTTGTTGGTGCAGGCCGTACAAATGACTTTCCCTTTGGGAGAATAAAGGCTGTCTGTCTATCTGTAGCCTCGTGCAGTCGTGTTTTCCTTTGTGTACATGAATAAAGACCAGATTTATACAGATACTGCAGATTTTGTCTGGGGTAATTATACAATTTTCATCAACCTTTCCTATGTTTCTCTCAGATGTCCGATGGAAAAATAAATTCTGGGGCAAATCCATGGAAATTGTTCCCATGGGAACCACCCATGTCACACTACCTGCGTAAGTCCTCTACTTTTTGTGTGTGGGCATGTTTGCATCTGCATAAGTGTTTGCACTCCTAGATGTTGAACACTGCATTCCCACAAATCACGTAAAATATGCATGATTTGGCATTTAAACTATGGTATATGTGTGATTTCTGCAGGCTTGGAGATCACTACGAATGGAACAAAGTGACGTCCTGTATCCATAACATCCTGAGCGGTCAGCGCTGGATCGAGCACTATGGAGAGATGTCCATCAAAAACATCAACAGTGACGTTTGCCAGTGTAAAGTCACATTTGTTAAGGTTAGGACACAGAAAACCGACATCTCAGTCTTTGGTTAGATTGTCTGTTTCCTTAGTGGTAACGACAAAGGCATGGCATTTGAGAGAGAGAAGTCACAGCAGCAAAACTATGCAGAAAAAAACACTTAGACGCTGAGATGCCTCCGGCTCCTTTTGCAGATTCCTTTCTTTGTGTGGTGGTATTATTGAGACAAAATGTTCCCCATTTTCATGAAAACATTGCCAGTGTTGTTCCCTTCTTATTAGCATGTGACAAAGTCTGCATTAAGACTGGATAACTGATTGATTTTTTAAAGATATATCTATGTATTTTCAAGCAATTTATGAGGCAAAACAACTTCCATCTTGATATAGTTTATATTCATGAGGACTGAAAAATGAAGATGACAGGTTCAGTGCTCAGTAAAAAGACTGGTCATGGTAAGAACTGATTGTTAAATACCTTTGAACCAAAAGATATTCTGACTGAAATTTAAAGTCTAGATGAGGAATGGTTATTTTATTCATTTTATTTGAAAAGTATCAATATTAATAGTAAAAATCAAATAAGTCACATTATTACAAATAGAAGTCACAGACACAGTAAAAGGTTGTTTAGATTTTTTTTTATCCTTGCAGTCTCCTAATTATTATCATGTTTTTAAAAGAGACGTATGATATTAGGTTTCTGTATCATTTTTTATTCACTTTTTTTGACTAAAGGAGATTTTTTTAAGAACATGTTATTAACTATTACAAAATTTGACAAATTCTATTAATGTGTTAAACCAACCAATGTAGCAGCCCACAGACAATGATAAACAAATGTTACACATATCTGTTTATATAAGTTCATTTTTTATCCCTTTCTTTACTTGTAACTCTTTGAGCTTATTTGTTCACAGTGACATTTTAAATGTAATTAGTTACTGTTCAACACTATTAAAGTCAAAATTAAGCAACACTTAGCATGGAGAATTTTGAAGTTGTTGCTGTGATATCAAACATTTATCAATTTTGTGTAAGCCTACTTGAACTGTATCAGAAATAATTCTCCTGCTATTGTGACAAACATCAATTTTCTTTACAGACAAGATAAGCAGAACATCATGCATTACTTTTCTCCTGAAAAGTATTGACACAATATTTGGTTTCTGCTGTCCAGCCCTGATCTACACCACCTTCTAAGCAAATACATGATATTTTAATTTGAGTTAAAAGAATCTGCCATAGTGTTTTTTTTAAATCAATGTTTCCATTGAACTCTGCAGTGACTCAGTGTGATTTATGATCAGTATTATTCTGACTAATGCTGACATCTGCTGGTCAAAGACAGGAACTGCATTCTTCATGTTTAATGTAGTTTCTGAAGTATGTGCGTCCACTGTGTTTGCTCAAGTATCATAGAGCATTTTGTACTGTCTATTTTCAGGCCAAATCCTGGAGCTCTACAGTAAATGAAATTGAGGGTGTGGTCACAGATTCAAATGGAAAAATTGTCCACTCCATATTTGGAAAATGGCATGACTCCATTTTTCAAGGAGACCCTCCCTCTGCTACATGTATCTGGAGAGCAAGTGAGTGATCAGCCCTTGACAATGTCAGATACTATCCCAGTGGTTTTCAGCTAATGTCTAATGTGTTTGCGTGAATATTTAGACCCAATGCCAGAGGACCAGGAGCAGTACTATGGCTTTACTCAGTTTGCAGTGGAGTTGAATGAGCTGGACTCCACCCTGAGACCTCTGTTGCCCCCCACAGACACACGCTTCAGGCCGGACCAGAGGTGTGCACTCTTTTGAACCGCCATCAAATGTTCATCTAATTTTTAATGTGTGCCTGTTGTCTTGTTGAGCCAAAGCTATCAAACTACATCTGACATTTTTCCAAAAAAACATTTTAACAAGAGAGTGCAAACTTTTCTAGCATTGTTGGGGGAGTAATTGTCAAGAATGTGGACAACTGCTTTATCTCACAATGCTGACAAATCCTTGAAAAAATTCCTGCATCCATATTCAGGTCACCACCAAAACCAAAGCACCTCTTCCAGGTGCCATGACCAACACTCCCTGAAAATTTCATCATATTTTGTTCTTTTTAACTTTTTATCCTGGTAGCAATAACCTAACAAACACAGGCAGAATCCAAACCTCCTTGGTGGAGGTAATAATGATAAATTTGTGGGCCAAGACTGTTCAAACACATGCTGTAAAGAAGTTCAAGTGTTGGATTGTAAATGTAAAAGCCTCACAGAAGAAATACGTTTCAACTCTTTGTATTACCATCAATATTCAGTAATTGGATACTTTGTAGTAGTTGTTAATACTGGGTGTGAATACACCTGAATGTCTGTGGAGTGATGCAGGGGTGACAAATTTATTGTTAGCCAGCAAGGAAGTTAGCAATGTCAGTTAATTTAGTTTTAGTTTTTGTCAATGTGCACTTTATTTTTTTTTAGTTATAGTCTAGTTTTCATTAAGAGAAGAAAGGTTGTTGATAAAAACTATGACGAAAATAATTAGTCAACAAAATTAACACTGGGTGTGAAGCTGCTTTGAGTAATCAGAAACTAGAAAAGCGCTTTATAAGCTCAAGTCCATTTACCATTTAGTAAACCTGTATTTTGACAAAAGAAGCTGTGAACGTAGTTGGTGTTTGATTGTTCTAAGTGGCAAAAAGTCTGTGCGTCCGCAAAAGTACTTTTCAGGTCTTCAAGGACTGTATAGACAGGATTGAGGGCGTAGATTGAAAAGTTAAGGAAGAAGAATAACCAAGAGAGAGGGAGCTGTAGTAGGAGGACCAAAGAAAATAACTGGAGGTCAAGAAACTAAACTTTATATTGTCACTGCTTCAAATAAAGGTTTTAGTTCTTAAATTTTGATATTGTGTTGTCTCTTGTGCCAGATTTTGTTCCACTGCTGTGTGCAAACAGAGTGATCATTTCATTAAGTCTGGACAAGTCTGACAGCCTCAGGGGGTTGGGATGGAAGTGTCATTTAATCGTCATATCAGTAAGAAAAATCAGAACCTATTTTAGGACCATAGCGAAGGAGTCACATGCTTTGACTCAGAGTCTGTGCCAAAGTTGACTTACTTCTGTCCTCGGAAAACGTGATGAATGGTAGTGGTACCCAAGTAAACCTGACATCTCTTCTGCCATGTCCTGACTCTGTCATCTCTTTGCAGGCTGCTGGAGGAGGGTAACACAGAGGGAGCAGAGGAGCAGAAACAGAGGATCGAGCAGCTGCAGAGGGAGAGGAGGAAAGTGCTGCAGGACAATAACATGACACACCGGCCACGTTTCTTCAAGTATGATGCCGTTGGCTTCTCCTCATGACTGTTCATCTTTGTTTGCAGTCAGACACTGTGTTTGTGTGTTTTTTATGAAATTACTCAACCTCACATGTCCAACTATCATCACTACAGCAGACACAAGGTCTTATTTGGTAGAAAAATGTTTTTGACGCTGCAAAAAAAGCCAGTATATTTGAAAGAAACACAAGTTACTTGTGCCATAATAATAGGATATGTGCTCAGTGAAAAGACCCCTGACCACACTAGTATCTACATCTGTTTATTTACTGAGGAGTTACCTAATCAGCTGCATTGCCTTCATTGCCACAGCATTAACACCTTCAACTCACCCAGGCTGCTACATGCAAGCTACCTCTTACCCTCAAACACCACTACATAGATTGATAAGCAGCAAGAGCCAGAACATCACAGGGTCATCAGGTGGGGACCTCCCATCATTTAGTCCCCACGAGACCTTTATGATGCTGGTCAGTGAACTCTGGCCTCTCTCTAACTTTCACCACCACCCATGTTGGTACTAATTGTGACATTATCTTACCTACCCTACCACTTGGCCATAAAACAGCATAAAGTAAAGGAAATAGCGCAGTGCAAAACAACTCAGTCTCATTAGAGATGCATGGTATTAATGGCACAGTAAGGGTATCAGCAGATGATATCTTAAAAGCTGAATTTATGTCTTTGATATTTAGCACTTGTTTAAAAAAAAACAAAAACATTTTCATTTATGAAAGAGTAATCTTTGCAAATATATAAGAATAACAGGAGGAAAAGGTCACATACAGTATTTGAGAGAATCGCTTTCCTTCAAGAATGAGTTTGGGAATATTAGCATATCAGTAGCAACAGAAATCCATTATTTTGCATCCCTGAGACTTTCACTTTGATAACTCTGTCTATAAATCCAAAACAGACAGGAAGAGATCCAAGCATATTGGATCAGAGCCCTGTCTGCTACTCATTTATTGATACTTGACAAATTCTCTTCATTTATCAGTAAACCTTGCATAAATTAACTTTCTTGTGTTTGAATTCTATTTTTTGTCATTATGTTTGAATGAAAAATGATGTTTTCTAATCAAAACAGAAGTTCTTAAGCAATGAAATAGTCGGAACTACTTTTTTCATATCATAAATCTAATTTGTACATATCATTGTCCGATATTGATCCCAGGCTTTTATATCATATCAAATTGATATTGTATTGTGCCAGGCTTTTTAATATCTCCAAATACTGTATCATTGCACAGAAAATCAGCATCAATGTGTAGATATAAACTTGTACCCATCAAGTGGCTCATAACCCTCTGACATTAACAAGCCAGATGGAAAATCTACGAGCTTTTGGCGCAAGGTGGGAATTAATTTTGGACCTTTTTTTATTTGTTAGGTTTTGACCTGATCGTACAAAACACGTACTTGTTTAGATATGTAGCATTTATTACCAGATGTAACAATTTGTGGAGGAAGGTGACTGACCTGCAGCAGGAACTGCAGACTTGTTTACGAAGTTTTTTCAAGCCGTCAGTCAAAGAAATTGTGCATTACGGTTTGATTTGATTCATAGTGCTGATGTGCTTACTTTAAATGACCCAATGACATAACTTTTACAGAACTAGCACTAGCTATCGCCACATTAATCAAGATAACAGTTGTGCTCATCTTTATAAAAAAGGGAAGTATTTTCATTACCAATGGCATCAGATTTATCCCAACACTTCACTCATGATAAAGCTTTTAGTTACACCCAGAACAATCAACATGTGTATTTAGAGCTTTGTGGTTAACATGTATGAGCTGTTTCTGCACAAGAACAAGAAACCTGATCACATTGAGGCTAATAAATGAAATGAAACACCTTTCAGAGACTTTTTTTTTTGTGGTTCAATATGTTGATCCTTTAACATGTTTATTAAATCTACATATGGTGATAAAACATTTTTCTTCCTTTTTAGGAAATCTAAAGATGACACGTGGGTGAGCAACAACACATACTGGGAGACCCGCAGAGACCCTGGCTTTGGTAAAGTGGACTTCCCTGTGTTGTGGTGATGTCTGGATTTAACCAAAACCACAAAATTGCTATAAATCCTATAGTGGGAAGTATAAAAACTGAACTACCACCAGCCTGCGAGCGTCCTGACCTGGTGAACATGAATCAGGAGATGTCGTGATAACTTAAACTTGGACTTTCTGCTTCCTCTTTCAGGACTGAACGGAGCCTGTGTGACTTTTCTTTGTTTTGTTTTTGTTGTTTAAAACAGTTTTCCAGAAGTACACATTTTCTCCTGACGTTATGCTGACTGTCATTTACACACTGTCAGAATTTAAAGTCATTTCATGTTGTTCTGTTGCATCTCAGCATTTACCGAAGTGCCTTTTATTGCAGTGCCTCAAATAATCTGCTGCTGTTGCATTTATGCAAAAAGAAAAACACTTTGAATCAGAGACTAAAAAGTTGTTTGGATGTCAGTGACACACGAGGACCTTACTGGAGAGAAAAGGATCAGATGTGAAAGTGATCCTGGTCATTAGGTCAAAACCTCCTCAAGTATTCCTACAAACTGTATATTCATGCAGCATCATGACAAGTGGATGTTTTCATGACTTAAACCCCTGGCTAACTGGAGGATTTCATTACATTAGCAGGACTTCTGCCTTTTTTGCTGCCTTGTTTTAACCTGTCATCCAAACAGCAATAATATTTCATGTTCAAAGAATAAACTGTACAACAGATGGACAAGTTACTCTGTGCAAGTTTGTTTTTTCTGATTCTGTTCACCTCTGTTTAAAAGTGTCTTCTGGGATACAGTTATAGCAGGATTAAGTTGGAAAAAATGTTGATTTACACGTAAAATTAGTCAGAGTTCCAGAGGGTTTAGTGCTCTGAGCTATTCTTTTTTCTTTATACCTTAATTCTTCCTTCACTTTTGTGGTATTGCACTCTACATACCTGCATTGGTCTTAACACGACCAGCTCGTTGAGGGAAAGGGAAGTCACATAAAACCAAGATTTTTAGTAGTGAAATAAAGTTGTGAATCAAAATTAAAAACAAGAACGAAAGGAGAGAGAGTGACTCCAAAATACGGTGGCGGCTGTAACATAGATTTTATTAGAATCAATGATGCCGACATTTATATTTCCATCTTAAAAGCAAACCAGTAAACTAAATTTCATGGGATGAACATGAAACGTAAGGCAGGCAGAGTCACTGTTTCACCATATTAAATTTGTTTTAACAGGACATTAAAGTTCATTCTGCTCACTTTTTCCAAAATGGTTTTTATCATCATTACGACCTTTCCTTAAACCAGTACAAAACATATCTATTGCTTTCTAGTAAAGAACAGAAAATAAACAACTAAGATTACCAAGGAAATAGTGTGTAATAATGTTCATGTTGTAATGTGCATTGCCTTTGGTGTCTTGATGGTAAATTACAGTAAAATACTTTATGACTGATTTTGATATTTATGCGTCTGCAATTTATGGAAATCTTAAGTTGACTGGCGGGCCACTTTGAGTCTGTCGGGGGGCCGTATGTGGCCCCATGGCCACCAGTTGTCCACCCCTGCTCTGAGTCAAAAGACTTATATCTTTTAAACAGTCCTTTCACCAAAGCCACAAGCAGCCAGCAGTCTTCAAGAGCTGTGAAGACTGCATGTTGTGTATCCACAGCTCGGGGGTACAGAAGATCATTATCTTAACATCTGAGCGGCACCTCCCTGTTACTCTTTACAGACTCACTTATCATCACACAAAAGCATGTGAGAGAACCTGCTACACCCTCCTCTTTACATATATGACCCCAGTCTTTACATCATTTACTGTTGGGCAGCAGTGCTACAGAGCTGGGAGTTGGTCAAAGCCAAGTCGGTCAAAGCCAGACTGAAAGGTTGAGGGTTTGATTCCCAGCTCCAGCCATCATAATCCCTCATGAAAGGCCTAAGGTCAATAACTGTGAACCTGAAATTGCTCCCATTACTCAAAGGGAGGCGGGGCCATAAGGGCAAGAAAACTTTGGATGATTTCAAGAGCACATGACTGATGGAGGCTAAACATATTCAAACATGAATCATGTTTTTTTAACATGATATACCTCATTTTCATAAAGGGACCACTTTATTTATTTCACCCTCAAAATGCCTGTTTTTTAGATTCTGTTTTCATATTTAAGAAGTGTCTGTATTGCTAACATTTTAAAGCTGTTACCTGCCTATAAAAGGCCAGGAGATGTTAATAGTTTTATTTATGATTTATTTTTCAGGGTCCCAGCACTAAAGGGTGTGGAGGTCCCTCTTTAAATCTTCATGTTTATTGTTATCTTGTTCTGCGAGAGATTTTAAAATTGGGGGCCTCACCATACTCAAAAACTGTCCAAACTACAAATGACGATTTGGAAAATTGGAATGGCAAATTCAATAATTTTTGTTACCGTTGGACATTGGCTTGGGAAGCTGGCTCAATAGAGGCACCTTAACTGACAAAAGAAACTAGCCCCTCAATCCTGTTTCACGTAGAAAGTAAAATTTGTCACGTCTATTCAGCTTGCCACACTAAATTTATGTAAACCCAACAAGAAGTCGGGCAAGTTGATAAGTGTGTGAAAATGGGCCATTTTTAAGGGCATTCGAAGGAAAAACTCATCATAGGCAGTAAAAGACAGTAACTAAGAACATTTATTTAAGTACTGTAACTAAGTACAGTTGTTGTGCAATCTTGATTTTTTTATTAGAAAGTTTAACTTAAACTCTGAATTTGTGAGATAAAAATTTTACTTTTTACTCTAATACATTTTCATTAATGTTAATGTTACTTATTACTTTAAATCAGCTGATGATGGTTTTCTTTTTCCTTTCTAATAAATGAGCCATAAAGAATCAGGTAAGTCTTAAATTTGAGTCAATAATCATACAACTTTGTATAAATGTTAATAATGTCTTTTGTGATTGGTACTTCGGTGACCTTTAGACTCTACTGTGATGAGTTCATGACAGTACTTGTTGGGGTAGTGAAGCTAACTGCAGGATAGGACACCCTCTTGTAGTCTAGTCACTGGTGGTGGTGGTGGTGGTGATTGGAATGCATTGAATGCCTGTGACCTTTGATCCCTCAGGTGGTACTGCATTAAAAACTGCCATCTGTCTGTAAAGGATATTAGCATGTGGGCTTAGGAACAATTCAGAAAAACATTGTCACTTAAACAGTTCATCTCTACATCTACAAGTGCAAGTTAAAACTACCACACAAAACGATAGCCGTACATCAACAACACCACGAGACATGGCCGGCTTCTCTGGTCCCGAGCTCATCGGAGATCGACTGACGCAAAGTGGAAAAGTGTGCTGTGGCCTGATGAGTCCACATTTCAAATTGTTTTTGGAAATCATGGGCATCGTATCCTCTGGGCTAAAGAGGAAAAGGGCTGTTAGACTGTTTGATTTGGAAGGAAGCACAAGTCAGGATTAGATTAGTTAGCCAACCATTTATTGGCAACATTTAAAGCAATACACAAATATAAAAAAATCACTCAGCTGCTGAGGTCTCTGATCTGCTCGACCCCTAGGATGATCAGAAAAGAGCCCAGGACAAAGGATGATACAATATCTTATACACTTTGGGGCGGTGTTCTTGGCCCCATCTACTGCAAAGTATAGCTTAGCTTCCCTGCCTCATCTTCACTTTACAGGCAAAGTCAAACAAAATCACTGGGGCTGATGTATTGACTACTGAAAGAAACCTTATGCAACCCTGGTTCAAAAATACTGAACTATCCCTTTAAAAGCACCCTTTACAACTGGTGCATACCATTGTGGTAAGAATCACTTAAAAGCACTTGGACTATGATGATTGGAAAAGAGATGCACAAGCTGAAGTCATTTTACGATTTATGATATCCGTTTAGAACAAAAAAAAAAACTATGTGGCTTCTTGTACCGATGACATTTTCACTGTGACCCATTTCAAGACATAGCACATGGTTTGCCATGAGGGTTGCAAAAGCAAGGTGAGCATGTCCCAATCTCTCAGCATATCATGTGTTCCGCTCTAGTGATGATGCTGGCTTAATTGGATTTAAAGCATGGTTAAAATCTACATTTTAATCCGTTTTAAAAACAATTTTAATGTTATTTAACTTTTAAAAAAGAAAAAAATACATTACTTCACTTATACTAGGTGCTTTCTTTCACACAGGATGTGGTGGCTATGGGGTTTTTATGATGAACCACCTGTGCTAAGTGTCACCGATTTGCAGATTTGGGGCACAAAGTAATGAAATGGACCATATGAGACTGAAACACTTCTACTCTCATTTTTCTGTCACAATAAGAGAAAATCAAAAAGGCAAGTCTGCTCATGTCCTGAGACACACACGCACGGATATACAAACCTACGTGCACGCACACAGAAACGCACGCACATGAATACCAGGGTTCATGTGCTCATGATTAACTGTACAGTGGGAGGGGAGGCGGTCTCTGTCCTGCGCCCTGAAGTGGATAACGGTGCAGTCAAACTTTCTCTCCTCATTCAGGCACAGCTCTGACTCACCCCTGCTGTCATCGGGGATTGAATGTACGCTTTCCATCGCTGTATATTTGTGAGGGAGGTGTCTTTACCACGGGCAGAGGGCTATTTGGACACTTTTACGCGTTACGCGGTGACTTCGCGAGAGTGACAACTGGACCTCATCATCTAACGACGCGGAATCCTGACTCTGTAGGGTAGTTTAGGTAATCTGAGGTAAGTCAAAACTTTATTCTTACTCAAGAGTTTATATGAAAGACTTCCAGAAGCAAGGACACAGCAGCGTGTTCTGTTACGGCTTTTGCGCAGTTGAGAGGCGTGTGGCCGTTGTTTTACGTGCTTTTCTGATCCGAAATGTCGTTTTCCTGAACATTTTCCACTGATTTTTACATTCATAATCCGAGTCATGCGTTCCCAAGGCTCGGGCACGGCTGACCTCATCGCGCGCGCACGCTGCTCTCAGCCTGAAGAAATTAAAGAGAGAGTGGACTGCCGGGAAACAGGCACGCGCGCTGGCACACGTGCAAGTGTGCGTGGCTGTGTGTACAATCCATTGCATGCACGCGACAGATACTTCAAACAGCATCACTGAGGGACATTTTCTTTAATTTTGGCAATGTTGGCATAATTTTATTGAGAAAATGTAGTTTTGGGTTCTTCTTGGTTGTTTTCCACCGTTAACCAGCAATATTTCTCTGTAACTAATGTTCTGGACATTTTCCGGACTGATATGTAGAAGTATTAATAACATCCCTGGCACTAATCAAGGTAACGCTTAGTTACTTTTGTCCAAGGTGGAATTCTACCATATTTATGTGTATAATGACTCATTAAAAAGTTCAACACAGCATTTTAAGTTTGTGCCTTGAGAAATATTAAGTGAACGTTTTTATTGTAAACTTAAAACTGCTTGGGAAATTCGTATTTTTGAAGACGTGAAGTCATGAGTAAATTATAAGAATAAGAATACTTTCTCAAGGAGTAGTGACAAACAATTTATTATAATATTTGAATAGCTTGCCCATCACTGTTTACCACATGTTTCACATCTGTACTTTAATCATTAAAAATGAAAATAGCTGTTTGTAAAATCTTTCTTTTTATTCATTCATTGATAGTTTTCATTGTAATGATCAACTGAAGATATAGCATAAGAAACAATGATAGTAACATCCTTTACCATAGGGCATGGTGTATAACAACTTAATGCATACTCAACCATTTTAATATTCTTTTATTTTGGACTTTGATAACTATGGCTGAGGAATAGAACAACATCAAACTGGTATTACTTACCTGGGAATACATCGTATGTATTCTTATTGTTTTCCCCTTTGAAAATATATGGTTCAGGGATGATGTTCTTTGTATGGCAGCCTGGAAGTTAGCATTGCACTGTTTCCCTCAACAAAAAGCTAATGGGATATTTCAATGGGATTTTTAAACAATTTAGTAATAAGCTCTGTGTTGCCAAAAAAGATCATGAAACGTAATCATTTTCTTGATTGTGATAAGAAGGGGCTGTTTTATGATCTGACTTTTTTATTTTGTGTGTGTGTGTGTGTGGGGGGGGGGGGGGGGGGGGGGGGGGGGGGGGGGGGGGGGGGGTTGTGTGTGTGTAGGTGGGGTAGGGTGGGTGGTTTGGGGCCTCAGCTCCTACAGAAATTATGTCATGAAAACAAACTTCCGGCCATGTAAGTGTTCAGTTCTCTCCAACCATCTACTTTAAAAAATATTTCACTACATGGCAGACTTGAAATGATAAAACTCATGGTAATGCGCAATAACACAAATTTTACACCATAACAGATTTTGTTGTATGTGTTTATTAAGTAACTAACTGATACAAGTGTTATTATCATTTAATAATTTTCAGAACATCACTTTGTTAATAATTCAGCATAACAGGTAGATCAACATAT
This sequence comes from Cetoscarus ocellatus, assembly GCA_037902135.1. Taxonomy (NCBI): domain Eukaryota; kingdom Metazoa; phylum Chordata; class Actinopteri; order Labriformes; family Labridae; genus Cetoscarus; species Cetoscarus ocellatus. Next base: position 528,586 of record JBAMNC010000091.1, read on the forward strand.
TATTTAAACATATTCAACACCTTTTTGTACAATTACATCAACAAATTTTGAACACAGGATTTTACGCACTCCACTTTCACAAATTTACACAGTAACAACTTAGTCTAAAGTAAGTTTTACCAGCCTATTTCATATTTTTCAATTATTTTTTTAAACATTTTTGTTATGTCAGAGAGCCTTGAAACCCATAACTCCTCACAGCGAACAACCCAACTTTTGCATTACCTACCTCTGTTTTTTTTCTGTCCTTTGTTGAAAAGAATTGATCTCTACAGCATCATGATGTAAAATTACCAATTAGAATTTTTAGTTTTACTCGCTAAAATATAAAACTATAAGCTTTGAATTATTTTTTTCACTTTATAATAAATGAATTGTGGAACTGGTCATATTTTAGTATTACTTTAGGGGGACTAGGATGAATTTTACATGAATTTTACATTTTGAACTCTTATAAGGATCTAAAATCGCCAGAAATCACCCATGGTGATAATTTTTGTAAGTGAACACTTTTATGTTTTCTGGAGCATAAATGTTATCAACAACAATAAAAAGGTATTGTCAGGCTTCTATGGGACTACCACGTGGTGGTTTGACTTAGAAGCTGCTACAATGCTTCTGACTTTTATCTTGTATTGTATTACCTGTTCTCTTAAACATATGACCAGATCAAATTTGTGCTAATAGCTGTGGCAATCATGGGTGTACCACTGTATTCAAAATTATCAGAAATGATTACAATAAAGGTCCCCAGCTATTTTTGTAGTCTTTGGCGGCAGTTTGTCAACACTGTCTTTTTATAGACACCCTAAAGCATCAAAATTCACATCTCAGACATTCCCAGATGTATTCTGTATTCTGTATGTATGTGTTCATCAAGGACCATGTTTCAAGCATCTTAACTGAAAACCCATAAATCCTATAGACTTTGAGACAAGGAAAACCTTAGTGCTGAAATGCTGTCCTGTTCTATGGCAATTTTATACTGGTTTGATGTGGCTGACACATGTGCCTGCTTCAGTTCAAGATGATATGGCTTACATACCGGGCGCGTGTGTGTGCTCTTTTTGCTGCATCTCTCTAACCTTGCTGTGTAGATGGATCTGCAGATCCATCTTGCCAAGCTCAAATCGACAACAGTTGTGAGCAGCCCAAAGCAGGATGACCCAATCAGTGAAACGACAACAGGAAGTGAATACTCAGACAGAGATTAGCATAGATGCTAACAACTTTAGTAGCAGTTTTATCAGATCTTGACCACATTTCTTTCTTAAATGAAAAACAAATAAAAACACTAATAAAATTATATAGAAAGAATATTTTCGCTCCACTTAGATGTGTTTTGCCTTGAGGTTGTTTTACGAAGGTGCTTACGTTTTCTCCTTAACACTGCGGCAGTAGCTGTCAACTACTACATTATCTGATTGGCCTGTAATGAATTTGGTTAACAGAATGATCGTCTAACCACCTGCCGGATATCCTTTTAAAAGGTCCCGCCAATCCCAAACACTTTCTGTGGGCTCTTTCCCAATAATGACATATTGACTTATTGAACAGCTTATCTGGTGTGTCAGGTTAGGTAATTGGCTCAGTCCTGAGTCAGTCTCCCAAAGATTTTTGTCAAAGTGTACATCTTTATACTGAACATTTATTTATTTAAATCCAAATCATTACACTATATCACATTAGAAAATCTCCCCTGAAATCTTGTTGTAAAATGTATCACTATATTTTAAAAACTAGATATTATATATTACTATTACTAAGTCCTGTCAGTATCTCATTCATAGATGTTCTTAAAGCTGTTTAAAAAGAGAGCAGTAATTAGTTATTTCATTGTTTCCCCTAGTGATTACAATCATTTTATTTTTTAGAGGCAAAGGGAATCTTACATCGTCATGAATTTGTGTACAACTTCTTGATTTTAGGTCAAATAAAAAGATTTCAAAATGTAACAGGTTTTTGCTGTGTCACTGTGTGTGCCTTTTATCATAATATTCGTGTCACATACCAAAAAATCAGAAGCCCAAAATATTTGGACAAAGTTTATTACAGCTCATGCTATTGGAGTTCAGTATTTACTTAAGGGAGTTCCCCACTGATGTAATTCTCAATCTTCAATAATACCAACCAAATGACTCAACAAACTGAAACCATGTCAAGTCGAAGGGGGTTTGTGTTTATGCAAACAAGGTGACGTTCTTGATTTCATTTAAGAAAAAACCTCCAGAGGTCTTCATGTGCTCTCTGCTGTGTATTCACCCTGCCTGACTTCTTCGCCTGTCCTCCTGCCAACGCTGTGATAATTTGTTTAAACATACCTCAAACAAACACGGACTCAAACTTTCCTCCATTCCTCCCTTCTTCTTCTCTCACAGCACAAATCCCCTTTAACGCCTGATTACTTTAAATATTTAAGCAATGAAAGCTGAGCCGGCGGGATTAATGAGCTGAAGTGTGTGTATGCCTGCATGTGGTCATGTCAGCTAATGTTATCATTGTGTATAAGGACTTCCCGCATGCCATCTGAATGCAATAGCTGTTTGAGGCTGCTTTAACCACAAAAACTCTCACACACAGTCCTCTTAAACCGAATGAATCAAGAGGGGAAAACAAGGGAGAATACAGAGTCTTAAATGGAAATCACAGAGTGGTTTCATAATTTTAGTGAGGAGTTCTTTGCTGTTGGTGTATATTTAAAGATCCAATAAAGCCTATAACATCTCTCCTTCGCAGCTGTCTGCAGCCCTCATCTGCTATGGCCACGTTCTCCAAAGCCACTGCCAAATTTGTCCGTGATGTTGACTACGATGGAATCCTCATCCATGTGTCCCGAGTGAATGACTCACAGAAATTGGTTCCAATGAGGCTTGTCGTGAAACGCAACCGTGTCTGGTTCTGGCAGAGGCCCAAGTACCAACCCACAGACTTCACCCTCAGTGACTTGTTACAAGGCGACACAGTGCTCAGTCCTGGTAAGTAAGATTGCATCTAATGGAAATGGGAATTTATGGGATTCTAATATTATTTATGCCAATGATAGTTATAATAATAAAAAGAACTCTACAAGGTGCTTTAACATACAAACAGTGAAACATAAAAAACACAGCACAAGAACCTAAGCAAAAGACAAACTATCTGATGGCAACAAGAAGCACAAAAATAAGCAAAAAAAACCTTACAAACGTACCCAAGCAATTTAAATAACCCAAGGATAATAAGAACCTGTTTAGATATCACATAAACACAGGGAATACAAGAAACCTAGCAACATAACGTCATTGCATCATGCCATGATTCCAGTGCCATTACCAGTCCTGCTCATCAATCCAATTCTATCAGGGCCACTTTGTCAAAAAAGACACCAGAGCAGTTACTTAGATTTACCTTTATTTGCAGTCTTTATGGAAATGTTTATAAGCAGTATATTTTAGCTTTATTGCAGATATTTGAATTTGACGATATGGCTCTAATGGGGACTCTACCTATCCTTCCACGTGCCGATGGTGGAAGCCTTAAGCAGAAACAAGCACACATTCCTGCCTGCCCTCCTTTTGTCTGCTAGGAAAGCATGTGGCAGGGAGAGAAGCAGCAAAATCCCACCAGAGCAAGCATCAATGTCAACTGTTGTTGAATAACTCAGAAATGGCATAAAGGAGGAGCTGGGGCGTGGGAGGGTTGCAAAGCAGTTTGCAGGGGGAGCAGTAAAGAGCAGGCAGGCAAGAACAGCTTAAATAAGGCAGTCTGAGTGCATTTAGCCATTGGTAGCTTAAAGGCAATTGACTGGCTTTCAACAGTGGTGTGCTAGCTTTGGATCAGCTGTTAAACAATAGTATGCTGGCATGTTAATAATCTTGACTCCATGCACTGCTAAAACTATCACTATGCTCCATTTCTTGGTTGAATCTCTTTTTCAATGCAATGGATTCTCTTTGCGGAAAATAGTCAGCCTATACAGGTTTTCTGCGTCAGCAACATCAAACACATGGCACTCCTGATAGTTTATAATTTCGCATTAAGGATGGGAGAAAGAATACTGCAGTATGGAAGTACTGATACTTTCACAAGTACTAAATTATTATTTGGTGCCCTGACTGTTGTTTCTCCTCTGTGGGTTACTGTGATATAGCGTTCACTCTGGGAAGTGTTGAAAATCTGCTGAAACTGTTGTCATGTTTTTAAATTGGTTATGATGTGGAAATTATCCAATGTGTTTCAAGGCTTAATAGATAAGTCCATAAACCTAACATATGTGCTTTCAGGGGTGACTGAAGAAGATTTCTTGTCCTACAAGGGCACTTATAGAGGCAAACACCATGGAACGCTTGAAACCGGTGCTTCCTGTGCCATGGCCACTCTGGAGGGGGGTACTACCTCCAAACTCGAGTCCTGTTTTGGCAAACTGAAGAAAGAGGGACTGGATGTGAGGAAACTACTACAAGACTCACAGAACAGGTTTGAAATTATTCCTTTCCTTAAACAAATGACATAATTCAAAAGGTCCATATTATACTTTTTTAGGTTTTATATGCCTGTGTTAAACTTATTTCCTCTACGTGATAGAGCACATCTAGGCACAGCGCAAAAAGTTCACAGCATCAGGACTTCCCACTCTCCCCTGTTAACAGCACCATAAGCTGCCTAAAACGGTTCGTTCCCCCAGCCCCCCCTTGATAGACCTATCGTTGTTATGTCAGCAGTTAAGTCCATTTGCTCGGGCTGGCAGGCAGTGAACTCATTGGCATGTTCAAGAAAACAGTTTCAGAAGATTTGAGCTTTGTGATGTGGTGCATTGTCCTGCTGGAAGTAGCCATCAAAGGATGGGTACACTGTGGTCATGAAAGGATGGACACGATCAGAAACAATACTCAGGAAGGCTCTGGCATTAAAAAGTTGCTTGACTGGCATGAGGGGCCCCAAATGTGCCATGAAAATATCCCCCACACCTTTATGTCACCACCATCGTCAGGCTGTACGGTTTGCTCAAGGCAGGTTGGATCCATGCTCGCATGTTGTTGATAGTATTCTGACACTATCATCTTTACGCCAGCAGAAATCAAGGCTCATCGGACCAAGGAACATTGTTACAATGCTTGTCCTCAGTTAGTTGACAGGAGTAGCATCTGGTGTAGTCCTCTGCTACTGTATGCCATCTGCTACAACATTTGACATGTTGTTCTTTCATAAATGGTCATTTTCATACTTTGATTGAAATGCATGTTTTTCAAGTCACTGTTGCCTCTCAATCATCTGGAACCACGCCATGCTCCATCGACCTCTGGCATCAATAAGGCATTTTTACCCAGAGAACTGCCACTTACTGGATATTTCCTCCTTTCTGGACCATACTCTGTAAACCCTAGAGATTGTTGTGGTGAATGGCTATGGGTGGAAATCATTGTACATCAGCAGATTCTGAAATACTCAGATCAACCTGTCTGTCACCAACAACCGTACTGCATTCAAAGTCACTTCTTTGACCTTCCTCCCCATTCTGATGTTCAGTTTGAACTTCAGCAGTTCATATTGATCATGTCCACAAAGATTAACTCATTAAGTTACGTAGTGCCATTGGCCATTTATCAGCTGTTTGCATTGACAAGCATCTTTACAGGTGGCCAGTAAGTTTTAAGGGCCCCCTTAAAAACTCCAATATACTGCCCAGCCCTTCTGCAGAAGTTTGCACCTCCAATGTTACTAAGAAAATCCCTCTTCAAATGTAGTCACGCAACAGAAATTTGCCACCCTAAACACCCACCTACTGTAAATTTAACATGTGTTTCTCTGCATCAGGAAGGTGAACATGAAGCATGTGTTGGTGCAGCAGCTGGAGAAGAGAGCTGAGGTTCTGGCAGTGGTGAAGGAGCGCATCTTCACCACCAACCCCTGCCCCATCACCCAGACTACAACAGAGCAGTGCATCTTCCAGGGGGTGCTCGGGCTTTTGGGAATGCTGGGAAGCTCTGTCCAGGTGGGTCACTGCATAGAATTTCTGGTCAGATTTGAGGAGTCTTTAATGATATTGCTAAGATAACTGGGGCTATGTAATCATATTCCCCCAAACTGTTCAGGGAAAGGTTAACTTGTTTATTTTTTATGTTGATGATCAATAGATTTTTCACATTTCTTCAGCTGCACTTCGTTGTTTTTAAACTGTAATACTGGAAAAACGTTGCTTTGCTGGTATTTTGCTTGCTCAGTGTATAGAGGTTTTTATCCTCAAAGCAGACCAGGCAAGATTTAGGACCTACTCTTCCCGACTATATCGATTGTTCTGTATCTTGGTTGAAGGGCTAAAAGATCCTAAATAAATCTCTGACACAAGGATAAAGTTATTCGATTTTAGAAGTCAAAAGTCAAAGTCATTGGTTTTCCTATTCCCCCTTGCTTTTGCATGCAATATCTCAAGACTGCTTTACAAGATTCCCCTCAAAATTTTGCACAAATGTCTGATCTGACCAAAGGAATTGCATAAAGTTTGAAGGTAATAGGTCAAAGGTCAAGGTCACTGATTTTCTGGCTCATTCCTTTCTTGTGAATGTGATACCTAAAGACTGCTACAAGGGACTTCCCTACTTCAAACTCAACAACAATGATCTGATAAGATTTAAAAACATGGGTCAAAGATCAAGGTCATGGTATCATGATCATCCTCCATCCAAAGATGTCTGCTCTTACTCAAAGAAGACCTAAGTAGTTTTGGAGTTTTAAGCTCACTGGGACTCTGATTTGGAGCATGATAACTTAAGTGCCCATTGAGGATTTTTTTTTTAATTTTGCACAAACCTACACTCAGATTTGAGGGTCAATTCATTAGATTTTGGACACTGGTTCAGTATACGGAATTGTAAGTATTTCATACATTAATCTGACCCTTAATTAGCTGTCACCTAACATGTATCAACAAGCATAGACCTACACCATTAAATAAATAAAATTGCTACTGGTCAAATATCCACAAAACACCACAGCACTCCCTTTTAGGCTGGAAATATACTTGCTGTTAACTATGCAAACGCTGATGCATGATGGCCACCATGCATCCCCTGCGCCAGCTCAGTGTGTCTGCTGTGCACATCATCTTGAATTTATGTGACGCAGACAGGAACTGCTGTATACACATGACCGGTGGGATCAGTCTAGGGGCAGAGGAGCTGACAGCTTCAACACAGAAGATAAACAATGATACAGCGATAACAGAAAGTTTTAAAAATAAACTGATAAATGAAGACCACAATCATCAGCGTCTTAACAATGTGTTACACTGTATGGATACAAACATGCCATAGATAAATTGCCTTTCAGAAGTTAACAAAGAGGTAAAATAAGCTTGGTGTATTAGTTCAATTAGTGACCATGTAAACTGGTGACTTTGAGTTTGACTTGACACCATGGTCTGTGGACGTGTTTCTGTTAGCTCAGTAACCTTGGCTGTATTTTCTTACATATAAACTACTGATTAGTGTTTTTGTTGCAATATTAAAATTAAACACTTCACAATTAGGCACAGGAGAAAACACTCCAGTGCCTAATTGTGAAGTGGTTCTTTGAAAGGTTTTTACGCTTTAACTACAACATCTTTCCACATAGTCGGCCGAAAGTCTTCAGTTAACATGATCACCAATAATGCCATATCACCAAGTTAGTCATGACAGATATTGTAGAAATGATTCTGATGATGAGGTCTGACAACTGGACTAAAGTATACTCAACAAAATAAACATGCACAAGTTAACATGCCCAAAAATGTTATTTATCTGTGTACAGATTGCTTTGCTTTGCTCAAATTAAGTGCCCTCATTTCAATTGATCGCTCCCAGTGAGTACAATCCATCCATGAGTCTCATGCCATTTGACAGTGTGGTGGTCAGTCAGTGCGACCAGTACACAGCCACTCCTTACAATTGGCACAATGAAGGGCACCCCAAAATGTGGACTTTTGTCACTTGTCAACATGCCACAGATGACGCAAAACATGAGGGAGCGTGCCGCTGGCAAGACAAGCGCTGGAATGTCAGTTACAGCACATTTTCATTCTGTCCATAAATTCACACTGTTTTGTGCATTTATATTTTTGTTGAGTGTATATTTTCATTGATGTTTTTATTTATGTGTTTGCTCAGTTTTGTGCCAAGGACAGCAGCAACATTGAGGCAGAAAGTGATGTTTCCATGGAGATCCCTGCTGGTACAGCTGTTGCCTACAGTGTTCTGGAGCTGGAGATAAAGAAAAACGGGCAATTTCGTGAGTGTTACTTTTCAAAATTGGCTGTACACTGGGGCTGGAGGCAGCTGCATAGCCCCCTTTGAAGTTGGTTTTGAGTTATTACAATTAAATCAACGGCGACTCTTTTTATGTTTGTGTGACGTATTTTTGTGGACAGTGATCTGAGAGGGAAACACCCAGATATGTTAGCCAATGCTGGCTGCCAAGTTGATAATGACTTACTCTCAACAATGATGGAAGATAATACAGTTTTCCATGAATATGTTGGGTGGTGTGTTCTCCACTTAAAAGCACAGCTTTAGTAAAAAAAGTCGACACTGCTGAACTGGAGCAGACTGGTCAAATTTCAGCTTTGAGACATCACTTTGGTCTTTTACTTTTAGACCTGTTTACATGCTGTAACATAGATCGACAACCTTCTTAAGTATTCAGACAAAAAGTTGACTGCACTGTAGTATGTACAGTCTCATAATGCATTGCAATACATCTCCTGCAACAACTTGTGGTTTATCTGCATCTGTCCTGCTCTCACTCGTTAAGTTTCCATGTGCGCTACATGTTGTGAAGTGAAATGAAGAGGGAACATTTAAGCTTGTCATGAGTCTAGCAGTGCAATTTAACAGCTTTCCTCCTTCATCTTGGCAAAAAACAGACTATAAAATGCAAAAATGATAAACAACATACAAAACTTACCTTATGAGGCACTGAGGAGCTTCAAATGGCAACTTTATTCAATACAAAAAGTTAAGATCAAGTAGCTATCTGTTTTGTGTATGAGCTGTTTCAAAGAGCCGGCAGTTTAATGTGGAATGAAGTAGCTGACTTCTGTGTGAGAAGGGGTTTCCATTTTTTTAAACTATTGTTGTTGATTAAAAGACTTTAAAATGCATAATGGTATCTAATGAAGAAGCATTTAAAAAGCAAGACAATAGGCTCTAAATGCTCAGCTTATCTAAATGATCCAATTCTTCAACAACAACCAGGCTGGACACACATGAAAAAAAACACACTTTCTGCTTACTTTTCTGCCTTATGGTATATTTTTGCACTTGATTAGTTATTCAGAATAAGGCACCTATCATTCTTAATATTTTTAATGGTGAGGCAATGTCAAGTGCTGCCAGTGTCTTATGTGCGTCACTGTCATATGTGAAACTATTTTATTCCTGCCTTGTGGTTAGTTGTATCAGATGTGTAGCTATCTATTAAATGTTGTTTGCCTAAATCCATCAAATATTAACAAGATTTGCTGTGTGCCGTGCTGTTTCCCTTGAAAAAATACTGACTAATGAAGTTACTATGACTATGACAATCCTCACTGGAGCACCTATAGAGAGAAAATCCTCAGGCCAGGGCTGTTTACATATTTTTGTGTTGTTACAGAAAAGAGTACTCTCTTCGTGCTTACAATACATTTCAAGAGAAAAATGTTAATCACCGTGACGCTTCCTCATTTCTCTTTATTTTCACCAATGTCAAATACAACTATTTCCCACCCCCCAAAAAAACTCCACAGTATTACAGCTTTGCATCTTGAATATTGTGCAATGAAAAATATCAAAATGACAACATAGCACATAACACAATGTTTTGAGTAAACAAGAAAAGAGAAGTGGATCTAACTTCTTTTCTGTCTGATTTCCATCTTTTTAACTGTCATTTAATCTTGTGTGTGGTCTGTTTGTATCTTTAGATATTTGTGTAAGACCTGGGACAATAGGAGGCATTGAGGCAGATTCACCCTCAACCCAGCCAACCTATGGTTTCTTTGACATTGTTGATGGAAAGTGTAATGGCCAGAAAGCTCCAGGAACAGATCCGAGTGCATCACAGAATGGTTGGTATTGTTTCACTCATGAATATATTTGGCATGCTTCATACAAAGAAGATATAGTTCAGTTATTCCTCTGTATCTGTTTTCCTCATTTTTTCTCTTTCATCTGTGAGGAAGTATTACACAGTGATTAGTTTGTGGAATTATCCTAAGTTCCCATTATGTAAAAAAAGAAAAACGGACAGCATTCAGGACTCATAAAATAACATTTTTGACAGATGTCATTTTATGAGAGATTATCCATGCAAAAGATGCCTGAATATGACCGTTATCCCATGGGGAACAGCTGTCATTTCACTACAAACATTTTACCTCATGTTACTTGTTCCTCATTTGAAAAATACATAAAGACATGTTAACTACTCTACACAGATTTTTTGTAATTGTGTAACATTCAGATGTTTGAAGTTACATCATCCGCACCTAAATGTGGAATTGATACAAAGCCAGTGTGGTGGTAAATTATTCTGATTATTTCATTTTTACTCAATCCTAGGAGAAGAAGTTAGACTTTCGTGGGAAATGGTTTCAGATTTACAAATTGTACAGACCTTTGATGTACAGACAAATAACAGCACTACAAAATTCTCCATAGAGGATAGTTTTGCTCCACTTTTGACATATTTTGCTGAGTTTGATTTATGAAGTTCTGTCCTTTACAGCATGACAGTAGTACCTGCCCACTACATTACCTGACAACATATCTACAACGTTTGATAATGATAATAGGCCATAAAAAAGTCTCCTCTTTAGTTCATCAGTTGGATGTGTTAAATGTCAACATTTAATTAATTAAACACAATAAATTATGCAGGTTAATGTATCATTACTTGTTGTTAGCCGCTGTTTGTTAACAGAACCAATAAAAGCCAGTACTGATGGTGAACCAGTGTTTGTATGCCTTATTTGGACTGGATATGGAAGATTTTTTTTAAATAATTATGGATAATATCTCAAAATAACATTGAAAAGACAATGTTTTTCAGCAGAGCTAACTAATCTATCACAGCAAAGCTGATTGTTGTTGTGGCTTCAGTTTACATTCTGATACAGTGTCCTCCTCTCTTACAGGCTCACATGAGATGGACTTTTCACCGTTAGCAGAGCTCCCCCAGAATACTCGATTTGATCTGTTCAAGATACTCCAGGACACTCTGAAGGACAGAGGTGCTCTGTCTTACCTGCAGTCCGTGGTGAGTGACACAGACTCCATTTACAACTTGTAGTGACACCAAATTTGGAAATTCAGATACAGAGTGGTAATCCTTGATTGTAGATGTAAACGAACCCCAAAGCCTTCTGAGAAAGATTTATCATCAAATAGCTCATCCTGCATTAAAGATGGTCTGGAATGCCTTCATCCAGATTGGTTGGCAGTGTTGGATGAATCAGATGCTGTTAAAGAGGCACTGCTAGCCTCCCTGTCCACACGGACATTAATTCAACTATATCCACTCAAGATTTTTATTTGAAGGGCATGTGGTCCACATGTTTTTGGACCACATGCCTTTTTTGGTGCCCAAAAATGCGGATAAATTTAAAAATGTTGGCCTTTGTGGTGTTTGTCTGCAGCAGCGTTACAGCGCCACTTACAGGCCTTTAGTATATATGCAACAGCATTTTCAGTGTTTTCATATGGACAGGGGCATTTTTCGAAGAGTGCCATGTTTTTAGAAAATGTTTTGAAACCAAAAACATTTTAATCTCCAATGTTGACAGAGTCTTAGTGGTTCGGTACTTTAAAAGCATGATAATTAAAGAATGAGGAAAGAAAGATGTTAAAGAGGCCCCGCTAGCCTCATATCTCAGGAATAAATACCCAAAACTTAGTGCTGTTGGCCAACCTTGGAGTAAAAATACTTGGGTATAATTTACAAATTATGTGTAAATAGTGGGTTTTTGGATTGTTGCTAATAAAAATAATCTTTGTGGCAAAAAGTTATGACACTAAGAAAATGAATAGAAAAGGGTGCCTCTAAATTTTGTTGTTAGAATTATTAATTATTTATTGGGTATGACAAAACAGGGGTCAAAGTATGTGTATTTTTTAAAAAAAGGAAGAATTTAGCATTGGCCTACTCTTTTGTGAAATGTCTAGAGAAAACATTTGTTATGATTAAATCTGATTAAAGAAAAAAGAAAAAACAGACTACATAATTATAACAGCCAAGTAGAAATGTTGAAAGATCAAAAAAGGGGAGAAAATACTCCTTAGCTGAAAATTGTACAATAAACGGTAAATTTAACTTTGCTTTGTGAGTAACTTCCTGGCATTTTGACCATTATATGTGTTGAACATTTTTCTGTTTATAACTAGAACTCTTTCACATGCCATATGGATTGTCCAAATAAACAGCAACTGCATGAATGGAACTGAATTCCTCTAATAAATTTTCTAAAGGGCCTTTTTTTATATATGAAATGTAATTTTATGAGAGTTTTGTCATGCAAAAGGTGCCTCAATATTACTTCTATCCAGTGAAAATGAGAAAACATGGTCTATCATTAAAAACACTTTCAAATTTATCATCATATTATTAAACTTTGTGTATCAGGTTCATTGTTACTGAGCATTGTCTTAGATAATTGTTATGATTTAGTACTTCACCCCATTTAAAACCAGGATAAATACTGCCCAGTGTTTATGATACTCTGTTTTCATAAAACACACGATCACAATTAAATTATTGACCAATGCAAATCAAAAATTCATAAATAGCTTTAAAAAGACTAAAAAACATTGCACCAGTAAAAATGTTTCATATATTTTTAGCATAAGGCAATTTTTTAACTGGGTCAATCAAAGAGACAAATCACTGTTAAAATGTTTTTTTTTTTAATTTACCAGAATAAATACAGTATATATTTTGTGCTAAACAATCAGCTTTTGTTATGGCAGGGAGTCATGGGGTAGCTCATGATTAATGAGCTGTGCAACACTAGGTCCACATTATTGGTAATATCACAGTACAGCTATATTAGTAACACCATAATCATCCATGCACAAGCTCAAGGATACAAAGTTTATTTCATTTGTCAACACCAGTAACATTCTGTTTCTGTGTCTCTTTTTCAGCTTGAGGACTTGTGTTGCGGTGAAACACTTGATACGATCAAATATGAAGATCTATGTGACAGTCAGAGGAAACCTTTATTGGACATATTGGAAAGTTACACTGTGGGCAGCCTGGCCAGCGTCCCTGTTCACCTGAAGGCAGCTCACCTGCTGCTCAGCGCCATGGAAGGTGAGGATGTTAACTTAAATGACCTTACAATACTTAAAGAAAAACCATATAGCACAAAGAAATGCCTTTCTCGGTAACCAGTGTTTTTGTTGTCTTAGAATTGCCCGATGAGACCCTGAGCCTCCTGAGTGAGAGCAGCCCTGCCTTGTTGGAGGCCTTTGACACTCTGGTCAGTTTATCTAGCTCTAGTTAAAAAGCTCATTGCCCTCTTTGGATTGAGCCAAGGGTTCCCCAAAACTTCACATTTGTTTTTTTAGGAAAAGTATGATTAACACGTCACATACAATCAATCTATCTCTCTTTTGATATCACCAGATGACTCAGTTAAAGGACAGCAGCGAGCCCCTCTCCCTCCAGTGTCTCCCAGTCTTGCTGCAGGATAACCAGGCCTTCAAACAGGTCGAGGAGCTGCTCAGATCCACCAACATGACCTTAACAAGAGACAAGGACCGGCTGTGGATGGAGACAGGAGGCGAAGCAGGAGTTCTCCCAGTGGTCCTCAGCCTCAGCGTACAGGGACTGTCAGTGCTGTGCAAAGACATTGAGAAGTAGAGGTGTGTGTGCGTGCATATTTCCTCTCTTTCAAGACTGTACGCCGCCCTTTTTCTTTCTTTGTTTTAAATGTCCAAGAGCTAATAATCTCTTATACGGCTTTTTGATTATATTTTTTTAGTATTAGTTTTTTTAACACACGGATATGAGCTTATTTTGTTGTCTTTACCGACACCTATTTTTATTACTTAGTAAAGATGTCATATTTTTGTATGAAGAATCACATTTATTTTATGAAATTATTTCTTGTTTGTTGAAGAAGCTCAGACTCTGTAATAAAATATCTCACTGTTAATGCTTTTAAGCCATAAGGAAGTTTTGTACTTTTTAATGCATCTTACATTTATCTGTCAGAGAGATTATTCAAGTTTTTTTTAAAGATTTTACTCATTTTTAGAGAACATTTGGTTGATAAATTTTGATTGAATCAACTATGAAAAAAAATTCTTGTTTCTCCACAAATATCTTCAGAAGTTGTGTTAAAAAAACAGTTACAACATGTTACTGTCAGGAATTTTCCACTTCAGTTGTTTTCATGCACAAAACTTTACTTCATTAAATTAGCATTTTTTGCTGCTACTTCCCTTGATTACAGGGGTACAAGGGCCACTCCAAACAAATGAGAGGATCTGTGGATTTTTATGATGCAAGTCAAAATTGAAGAGTTTTAGATTTTCAAATTTACCAGAGAAAAATTCTCCTTTATTTTGTTAAAGGGCCCAAGTCCTGAAAAAAAAAAATCTATTTTCTTTGCTCTTATTGTTATTAGCTTGGGGAGCAAAATAATATCACAGCTTTTACTAAACTCTCAGTTTATTAAAGAAAAGTTTTTAAAGAAATTCCCCTTAAATTCCTCTCTGTTTTACTCACTGAGGTTTTAATATGTCATAGCTAAACAGCCTCCGCCTACATGTGTGTTTGTTTAAGAAGTCTGAAATGCCCCGTAACTTCTCCTCCTCCCTACCATCAGACATCATTTTGGCAGCCTATCAGCGCAGAGCTCTTTTTCAAAGCCTCCCATTTCCTCACTGCCCCCTCAGATCTGAGAGTTCCCAAAAGCCAGGGAAAAAGAGCTTCATCTGATCCTCTTCAGAGACAAAATGTTTCCTTTTTTGTTATGCAACTTGAATTAAATCCTTGCATAATAAGCACCCAGGACATGATGTAAACCGTCAATCACACCAGGGACCTTTAAGGTTCTGATCATGGGAAAATTGAAAAAGGCTCAAGGTGATGAAAACATAAATCTATGAATAAACAAACTTGAAATTGTCTATAGTTTAAGTTTTAAATTTAGAGAAAAAAAAATCAGGAAAGTACTGAGTAACTAAAATCATACATTTCTAAACAACCAAACTTGAAAATGTCTACTTTTTATTCTACATTTTCCACAAATTGCAAAATATACATTTATAAACTTGAAAACTTTGGACCATATCAACTTGAAGTAAAAATATTTAATAGGTTTCTAAGTAACATTTCAATGATGAATCACTTAAAAATGTTGTGTTTAGTTGTAATTTTTTTCTAGAAAACTCTTGGAGTTTCGGAGTATTTTAGTAAAAAAAATGATTTCATAAGTGTCAAACACCAATATAACCTGAAAATTTTGTTTTTTTGCCTTTGAAATCCACAAATCCTCTCTATGGAAGATTGGCCTAACTATTATCTATTCTTTATTTCCATTTCTTAAGAATAAATATATATTAGTGTAGGTGTTTGATGGTTTAAATCATCTTTACAAAAACTATTAAGCTATGCAATTATAGAAAGCAAACTTTATTTGTTATACCACTGCAGTTAATTCTCAGTTAACTATCTTATTTATTATTTGTTATATAGTATACATTTACTTTATATATGTAAGTCATATGCTTAAAAATGCATGTACGTTCTGTGCTGAAGTGTAATATGTCTTACAGAGATGGCAGATGAAGCTAGTTTTGCATGATTGGTGTATCTAACTGATCCTAAATTGAAATATGTATTTGTTATTTTGTTGGTAAGATTTAAGGAAAACATTTTCTGTTTTGGTACAGTAGGAGAAATACTTCAGTTCAACTTTCTGCTACTTTATTAAAAGTGCGAGCTCATTCCAGAGTTGTTTTGTTTCAAGTCTCAAACAACCTTTGTACAATGTTTTGACATTTTCATTATCACATGCATGTTGTCAGAAAATTATGATTTTATTCACATACCAAATAAAAGATTCTCACTGATGCTCAAGGGTGTGTATGTTGTGTTTTTGTCATGGCCGATAAGACATTTCACAGAGCAGTCTATGACCGGTCAGTTTGCTGCACCTCTCAGGAGAGGACAACGTACACCATTGTCCGCACCATCTAGATTTCAGCTCATAGGGCTGAAAGAGCCACGAGGAAAAGGCAGCATGTCAGTGACTCTCAGTGTTCCTCGATAAGCTGTCAAGTTTAAGAACACAGGAAACCTGAGTATGATTCCACCGTATAGGTTAATGTAGTAAACTGGCCCTTGTACGTAAATATCATTGATGATCCCTGCTCTATAATGAAGTAACACCAAGGTGCACTAAGAAAAACAAAATGATAGTCTCATTTCCTTCAGTAAAAAGAAATTAAACTTTGTTAATTGCACAAAATAATGAACTTTGCACTTGTTTACTATTTGTTGAATATCAAAAATATAAAAGTTTTCTGACTTTCTTTTCTTAAATTATTGGTGATCATGATTGTTTATTGTGAGTTTCAAAGTTGTAACAAATTAGCCTCATGGGAGTAAGAATAAAATGAGTGGACCCTCTTTGAAACCAAATTTGTCTTGTTGGCCTACACCAGGGGTGGAAAACTGGCCACATGTGGCCCTCTAATGCCCTCAGTGAGGCCCATCAGTCAGTTAAAGATATCAAAAACACATATGCACCGGAATAAATCCTAACAAAATTTGCCATGACAACATCAGAAATAACATTTAAGAGAATAGAGCTGTAAGTATCTCTGTGAGGGAATAAAGATGTCTGCACTTTAATAACAAATGTGCTTTGTAACTACTATCAGAAGCAGATTAAACTTGCTTGGATCCAGTATTTAGTTCATTTGTTCTATATTGTTGCCTTCATTTGACTTTAAATAAGCCTACAATGAAATGTTGATGAAAAGCGTCTTATGCCAGCTCTTTGTTGTGTTTTTCCTTTTGTTAAGTTATAAGCCGTTTTGTTAATCAGATTGAAATGACTTGGCCCTCTGACAGTGAGGATGATTTTAATGTGGACCTAAAAACACATGTAAACTCGAGCGTGTACAGTCATTTTTGGTTATTTTACATTTTGGACAAGGGATTTACATATTATCATAAAATACTTAACCAAAGAACTTCATGAACATTTGATTTCCTAGAAAATCCACGCGAGGTCGCTGTTGTTACATTGATGACGTATATCTCCTGCGACGCCGGCTCGTACCTCATCTTCAGTCGCATGAAAACATGCAGTGTCGTTGTTCAGGTGAACTCACTGGACAAACTCTGCCCTGTAGTCAGATAACTTCCGGTAGAAATGCCGGTGTGCAGCTTCTTCCTTCAGGGACGGTGTCGGTACGGTGAAAAATGTTGGAATGAGCACCCGAGAGGAGGAAACAGAGGAGGAGGAGGAGGAGGCGGAGGAGGAGGCTACAACAATAGCAACAACTACAACCGCTCCTCCGCCCAACAGCAGCCCAGAGGAGGAGGTGGAGGTAACTCCTTTACTAAAAAATAAAATTCAGCAGACCAAATCTGAAAGTCTGACTTCTCTCTGTGGGTTTTCGTGACCTGCTGTACCTTCACAGTCTGGTCCTGAGTACCCTGAACCACCAGCTAACAACCAACGATTTAATAAAAACACATTTTATATGTTCGCAGTTAACTTCCATCCAAATGCAAACTGTAGTCAGATATTTACAGGCCATGAGTTTGTCAGCAGACCAGACTGAAATCTTTACAGATATCACCATCCAGCTTAAACTGGCGCCTGAAAGTGTCAGGATGAGAAGAATCCAGGTTAATAATGTTCTCCTGGTGAGATTATCGACAGGGGCTGTTGTTTTATTATTTCTACAATTAATGCTTCCACCAATGAGTTTGCCTTCGTGCTGATGCTGTTCAGGAATAAAAGACTTCATCCACCTCAGTCTTCCTGCCTGACCCAGCTGACTCAACACTAACCAAAAAATAACTCAAAGCACTGTGTGATGGAAGTCTGTTATTTATCACTCTATTCTTTTCAACAAGTAGTTCCGTAAATCAATCACAGTTCATCCAACAAAGCTGACTTATGTTCAGTCATTTTTGAATGAATTCTTGAGGAAAAGCTACACAAATAAACAGAGAAATTAGATAACACTAAACAAACCTAAATGAGAAAACCAATATTTGAGAAATCTTTTAAAATCTTGTTTAAAACTGAAAACGTTGAGCCGGCTCACTGAGCTTCTCTGAGAAGTCAGAAATTAATCAAGAATAACATTTAACCACGAAAACTAATTTTTCTGTTCATGTAAGTAGAAATTTTTAACATGACATCTTAATGAAGAAATAATAATGTGCTGTACTGTTTTCCTGTTTTTTAAACAGTCAATTTGAAAATTAATGGATAACAATAATAAACATATTTGATTTCATTTAATTTAAACAGATTCTACACACAGGTTTATTAACCATTTCAGAAACATAAATTATGATTTTGGTTGTAATTGTCATACATTTTCTAAGTACTCAGGTGAAAAATGTCCTTACAAAAACTGTATATTTTTTTTTCATTCTACATATTTAGTCAATATTTGCCATCAAAAATACTGTTTTTTTCATTGATATTAAGTTTAAGAACATAAAAAAACCTGACTGTAGAATTGCTCCGCTGCATTATTAATAACAAGCTAACTTTTGAACGTGTTATTAATTAGAGACAGTGTGCATGTATTACATTTGATGTCACAGTTCAGTTCACTCCGTTAACCATCTCCTTTCAACAATCGCAATATTAGGAAAAAACTAAACAAACATAAAAATACCCAATGTTAGGTCTTCAGGACTTTTTAATGTTTTGTGTTGGTATCACACTGGTATCTGAACTGTTTGATAGAAGAAAAATGCTCTTCTGATAAAAAGTTGTAAATAAAAAGATAATTTCCCATGTAAGTAAACATTTGAAAGAGATTATTTTGTGGTTAATGAGTCCGTGGTTCTTGCTTTGAATTGAAGTGTTTTGCCTGGGGTGTTGTCTGAAATTCTTCTGTTCAACATTTGATTTACTTACAGCCAGATGAAGTCATAAAAATGTAAAACATCATTTTATTTAAAAAAAAAAAAAAAAAGCTCTATCTGTGTAACCAAAAAAAAATCTTCATTGGCTTCATTGCTTTTTAACTGTGGGTGCAGACTCTGGTGACTTTAATTTAGTTGTATTTCCTGGATTCCTTTGAGTCTCAGTCGATCTCTGGCTGTCTGGTGCAGCTGTACTGTTGGCAGTAGTAGACGGGCTGGTGTTGGTTTGGTTTGGGCTCTTGTCCTGAATCTAATATGAAAATATACTGATGTCATAAAAACAAGACATATAGCCCAGTCCCAGGTTTGGTACTTATTAAATAAAACCAGCAGTATCTAAAGTCCAGTGTTATCAAGCATCTTTTTATGTAAGCTGCTCTTTCTTAACATTGTTGTGATTTTTGTTTTCAGGGTATGGAAACAGAGTTTGGGTGAATCCCTCTCAGCAGAAAGGAAACTTTATCCAACCTTCATCATTCTCCACACAAGGAAGCAATGACTGGGGTGGAGGAGGAGGAGGGAGACAAGATAACGTGAAGGCCTCTGAATTCAGCTTCTCCAGCCAAAACAGGTTTTCAGCTCTTGGCACCCCGAGCACCTTCGACAGAGGAGGAAGAGGAGGGCGGCAGGGGGTAGCTGGGAATGACGATGATGACAAAACCCTGTTAGTATTCTTATTCTTTTTTTTTTTAGATTTTTGTACATTAAAATATCTGTTGAAAAGGGAATTACTTTACATGTAATTATAATGTCTTTGTCACCGTCCCTCAGGGAGATCATTCAGATGGACATGGACATCTGGGAAAGTTCAGGGCAGTGGGGTTTTTCATGTTACTCACACTCCAAGTTATCAGTATCTGGTCAGTATAACGTACTCATTTAAGTTTGTGATTACAAGATTAGAAGTCACATACGTTTCTAATATGTTTATTATGAAAATAACCACAACACTAAAATGGAACAATGTTTGTTTTTCTGGTCCACAGGTTTTACTGAGCTCTCTCCTGAGGAGCTAAGGCTGGAGTTTTACACAACGAGAGCATCAGGAGATCTGCAGAGCTATGTAACGATCTGATTATTATCCTGAATTTTAATTTCAGTTTTAAAATATACAAGACAGTCTCATTTTTCTAAAGTGTCTTTTTCAACAAATTGTGTTTCCTATCAATTAAAAACATTTAATTCAGAGTTGATCATGATCTAGGAGATGAAGAGATATTTCCATGTGTGCAAAAGTTTAACAAACTCCTGTTTCTTTGGTTTAGGTGAATGGTGTCACCCAGCTACTAAATCAGTGGAGAAGCAGAGTCCAGGAGCTGAAAACTATGAGTCCAGCCACACGCACAGCCTTGGTGAGACTCAAACACTCTTCAGACTTTAAAAGAGCTGTTTTCATTTTATTAAGGACTTCTATTCATTCAATATCTATGCAGCTTCTGGGTTTGCAAGGAAGGACTTTCAGAAAAAATACTTATCATGGAATAATAATTTCTGCGTGTTTCAGCTTGCAGAGTTAAACAACCCAGCACCTCAGGGGTCTTCAAGTGGCTTCGGTTCAGGGACAGCGACTGGATTCGGATCCTCCTCATCAGCCTTTGGAAACAAAGGTAACATCAACAACTGCTTCTTTGTAAAAAGTTGAAAGCACACACACAGTGCTGCGCTCCCTCGCTGGCTCCACTGATCCAATCTCGCCTCTGTAATGCCTCTTTTGCTACCTTCTAAGCAGGCACAGAGGAGGGATCACTTTGTCTTGACATTAGTCCTTTGCCACATTCAAAGTGAAGCCAAAAAAATGTCAGGACTACATATCACACTGTGCACCTGATTAAGAGGAGGAGACACTTTATTATGCCCTTAAAACCGTTTTGATATTGTGCATCAGTGTTATGATGGAAGCACACAAGGAGCTCACATCGGCGAGCTTTAGTGGATTAACACAGTACTTGAGCACATGATTTTTTAAGCTTAGTGACTGACTGCTGTGCCATGTGAAGAATATAAATGCATCTGATGTGAGTGTATGAATTATGTGCAAATGTCGTCTTTCCTGCCGCCTAAATGAGCTTATCAGAAAGCCCTATCTGCTCTCGATTTTTGATCATGTTTAAATTCGTATCTTTCCAATCTTTTAGCTTTTGGTGCTGCAGCTCCAGTCCAGGCCAGCACCTTCAGCTTTGCTCCTGCCAGCAGTGGATTTGGATCCACAGCGGCGCCATCATCTCCTGCAGGTTTTGGCAACGCCATAACCGACCCTGCACAGCCCCCCTCTGGGTTTGGTTCTTCCTCCTCGGCCGTCTCAGCTTCCTCTTTCTCCTTTGCCCCAAAAACTGCAAGTGCTCCAGTAGCCACGTCGGGATTTGGCTCTGCTGCCGGATTCAGTTTCTCCACCACAGCCAGCACAGGAGGGGGATTTGGGAGTGGCTTCGGGTCTCAAACGGGGTCTCAAGCGCCTGCAGCAGCAACAACAGGAAGCAGCAGTGGATTTGGTCAGACAGCTCCACCTGCAGCGGGAGGGGGGTCAGACAGCCTGTTTTCACCAGAGAGTGACCTGACTCCAGAAGAACTGAACCAGTTTAAGGCTAAGAAGTTCACTCTAGGCCAGATCCCTTTGAAGCCCCCGCCAGCAAATTTGTTGGTGGTGTAATATTTCCAGAAAAGCAACAAAATGTTTTAAATAAAAGGATAATTTACATAAAGTGAACACTTACAATAGTTCCTTATGAAGAGCTGCCTTTTGATTAAAAGTTGTCCTCTTGATAAAGAAACAGTAAAAAAAGGGATATCAATAAAATTTTATGTACACAAAATTGTACAGCTGTCCACTACATGCATACATGTGCATTTAAATTCTGGTCATTTTGTGATATAAATTCTTTTTTAACATCCTTCATGCTGTTTTAGATCTTTTCACCCACTCAGCCTGTTCCAAGTGAAGGATATGAAAGCAGTAAATGATGAGTTGATTAAACATGCCTTGAACTTATTACATTCTTATTATTTTAGTTATCCAGAATTATTTAGTCATAATGTCTATACAAAAACATTTAATGCACTGATTCATCAGGATAATGCTGGGGTTTCTTAAGGTAGTGTAATCGTGATATGAGAATTACTTCCTTAAAAATTGTAATCGCAGGATCGAGACAGAAGAGGGGGCCATATTACCTGAAGAAAACCACCTGCCAAAGATTTTTGAACTAAGAGTTATTATTATGAGGGAGAGATTGTTGTACTGTGTATCACAACTGTTCAATGTTTTCAGTTGAATTTACTTTGAAATGATTAAGGCTTTCATTTCATAAAAGTTTGGTCTACTTAAAATATTCCTAAAACTTAAATTAATAAAACAAGGCTTACATTAAAAAAACGTGTTCGTTTAAAAGATATTTAAAAGATATTACTTTAAAATTATTGAGGCTACTGTGATATGATTAATCTGTCAACCACTCTAGTGAAAAAACGGATTTTTTTTAATTTTATTTTGAAAACTCAGTCTACCTTCTCTGTGTGAATATCAAAAAATAATTAAAAAGACACTGCATGTATTTAAAAATCACCTTGAATAATTCCATGTAACTTCCTGTGATATGACATAAGCATATACTTTAAAATAATTAAACGGAATTTAATTTATAAAGGCAGTGTGCTTCAAATTCCTGGGGCTTTCAGTATGAAAATACACAGCGGTGAAGCAAACCCCAATAACTTACTACTTTCAAATAATTAAGATTTTAATTTTTTTGGATCCAGCCTTGCAAGAAGTTTTAATTTTTCTTTGATGTAAGGCTTTTATTTTGAAAATCCAGTCCTGATTAAAGATTTTGAGCTAATCAATTATGGAGTATTTAAACGCTCATTTTAGAGATTCTAAACATTCAGTCCTATTCCAGTAAAATAAAAGGAATTTATTTGGATTTTTTAGGCTTTTATTTTGAAAGCTTGCATAACTCCCGAGGATTCCAAGAAACTTGCTGTGATATGCAGGCATTATTTTGAAAATTCACTCTACTGTGAAAAAAATGGAGCTTGGTTAAAAGTTATTAAGGCTTTTAAGATTTTAATAAATACTCTTCTTAAATTAAGACTAGTTTTAAGGGTTTTCTTCCGTAAATGTTTTCCTCTTGTTCAGCCAGATTGTGCGGTAGAAAATGTGTGTTGTTGTTGAATGCAGGGCTACTTCATAGGTATAAAAAGGGTACCTGAACTTACTCTGTACAAAACATCTTGTTCCCAATGATAGAAATGATTCTTTTAAAGTTTAAACCTCACTAAAATTGCAGTATGACACAGCATTTAAACAATTCAGCAGGGTCTCTCAGTCCAAAACCACCCATCCGAACCATCTTGGAGGTATCCCATGAAAAAATAGAGCCCAGTTTGGTAGTGTGTATTGGACAGTGAGTGAGTAAGCCATTCAATACGTATTCATTAGGTGTTGAGAACCCGGTGGGACCACAAGAAGGGGAATACAGCGACAAAGAGACAGCAATAAGCTGTTCTGCTGCTGCAGGGGCTCCTGCTCTGCTGACGGGGGCATATTTTCAGCTGACAGGGGGGTTGTGATATCAGGAGGGGGTGAAACAGAGCTGTGTGTGTACCTTTGTGCGTGTAAAAAAAAAAAAAAACAGTGTCTTATTAATAGTTAAGGAAATTGTGCACATAACTACCAGCAGTATATTTAATGTTAAAAATACCACAACACAGCACTAAATAACACTGAAGTAGATTTACTCACTTAACACATTCTTCTGTTCTACTGCAGTTGTCCTCCAAAGCACATATTGAAACAAGACCGAGCAACATATCAAATACTGACTTTCATATACTACATTCATATACACTCACCGGCCACTTTATAAGGTACACTTTACAAGTACAGGGTTGGATCACTTTTGCGCCCAAAAGCCTTAGGTCTTTGAGATACAGATTTAACGTTTAAGATTTTGTTCCACACCGACATGATAGCTTCACACAGTTGCTGCAGATTTGTCAAATGCAACTGTGCTCTCTTGAATTAGGATCTAGTGACTGTGGAGGCCTCTGGGATACAGTGAACTCTTTCTCATGGTCTGGATGATAATGGTCATGAAGGATGGACATGGTCAGCAGCAATATTCAGGTAGGCTGTGGCATTTAAAAGAGGCTCAACTGGTACTAAGGTGCCCAAAGAGTGGGCAGGTAAACCCGAGCTTTCATGGGCGGCAGGGGCTCAGTCTGGAGCATGCTTGGCTGCACCTCTTCAGGAGCCGCAGACCATCAATCTGACATCTCTCATTAGTGCAAGATGTGCATATGCATACATTTCAGCCTGTGTTTGTGTAACATGTTTCAGCAACAGAGTGTAAAGAGTTGAATTTCCCCACGGGGGATCAATAAGTGTGTCTACTTTTATGTTGTTTACACTTAACTCTGATCCCTCTGAATGTGGTGGCAGAAATCCAGATTCATCACACCAGCCAACTCTTCTGTTGTCCCATTTGGTGAGCCCTTGTGAATTGTAGCCTCAGATTCATGCTCTTAGTTTACAGGAGTGATGGAATATTTTGCTCCTGTAGCACAGAAATGGCCAGCAAACCTTGCTCACTGGATGTTTTCTCTTTTTCCATCCATTCTCTGTAAACCCAAGAGATGGCTGCGTGTAAAATCCCAGTAGACCTCAAAATCACTTTTATTCTCTATTCTGATGCTCAGTTTGGACTTCAGCAGGTTGTCATGACAACATCTACATGCCTAAATGCTTTAAGTTGCTGATATGTGATTGTCTGGTCAGCTATTTGCATCAACAAGCAGTTAAATGGGTGTACCCAATAAAGTCGCTGGTGACTGTGTAATGTGTTTGGGCATTTGACTATAAAATAACTAGATATGATTTTTTTGACCCTTATTGCCCATTTCTGGTTTAAAAAATGATTTCTGTCTTTATGATCTGTATTAGTTCTCTCACACTGCCCGAAACACTGTGCAGCATAAATCTCTCTCCTCATACTCTGTCAGCAGTAAGCCCCCGCCCACCCTCCTGCTAGCAGATGATACATAAATAATTCAGCAGATTAATGAACGATTGAAACAGAGACCAGCTCATGAAAAAGCGCTGCCTTGCTCATTACAGTCAAACTTGTTTAAAAATTGCCGTCCTGTGACTCTCATACATCTTAAGAGTAATATGAGCATTTGAGAGTCCTTGTTTCCGCCTAACAAATAATCAGATTAAATCGCAAACTGAACTGCTGCAGCAGCAAAGTGTCGGCCTGCCTGTGTTTATGTAATATATGCACCGGCTGAACGGAGCAGATGAAAGCAGCAGTGAGTTTGTGGACGTCTGCACATACTCACAGTAATTTCATAAGTAAATTTAATCACCACAGTTAAAATGAAGACATGTTTAGGATTGAGTTTTCAGGTCCAGACATTTTATTTTGAAGGAATTGTTTTTTTCTATCAGTCTGATTTATTTTCAAGTAGCGATAGCTTCTGCCTGGTTGTTTTATACCTTACAAGTACAGAGTTTGGACAAGAGGACAGGCTGTGGGAGTATTTGAGGTAGTTTAATTGGTGTAAAGGTTAAAAAAATTATTTAAAGCTTTCCTGATTCTCGAGCATAAAATGAACATGAGGCCTATTGACCCTGACATCTGACCCCTGACCTCCAAAATGTATTACATTCATTAGTGGACATTGGTGAAAATGCTGAAATGATTCCTAAAAGGTATTTAAGAGAAATTACTTTCACAACGAGGGATGAACATTAAACCTATTGATCATGGCCCACAAACCCTTGACCTACTGAGCGTAGAATGATCATCCTTGATTCAGAGTGGACGTTTTGACTCATTTAGAAGAAAATCCCTCCCCTGTTCTTGAGATTGCAAATTCACAAGCAAGGGATGGAAATGATACACTGGTGTCAATTATCAAACATGAGTATGACCAAAACATCATTTCCATGCACAGGTGAATTTATTAAATTGAACCTGATTTGAACATGGGTGTCTTCAGATATGACTTTGTGTGTGTAAGTTTGCATTCAGTATAGTCTCAGATTCCCTTTAATCTTACTTTTCAGACAGCTGTATGATTTTCTTCTTCGTCAGTTTCCATCTTAGAGATGTCCCCTCTATTATTACTGCACGTTGCCCCTCGAAGTTGTAAATTCTGAGCTTAACTGTGAATATTTAACAGTGTATTTCAATGAGTTTTTTTCAGCTGCTGCATTTATCAACTCAAATCAGTCATACGCTGGGGTTTTCATGAAGATAGACTTTTATAGCAGGTTTCAGGAGCAGTGTTACTTTAAATTCAAGCCTGACCATTTCCTCCCTTTGTTTCATTTGTGTTAAGCACCCCTCCCTCCCACTCCTGTTTCTGTTACGTCTTTACCCTTATCCATAGGGCCTTAAAAGGGGGTTCATCGTGCCCAGAAGCCACAGCAGATCCCCCAAGAAGTTTCCCAAAATTGCTGAATATTATATTCAATTTAAATTTCAAATTCATCTCCTAACATTACTTATAAATAATTCTCAAATGGGGACTAGTGTAAGACCATTTCTTTAAGAATATGAAGAATATTCCTCAAAAAAACGTGTAGGTTTTACATTAATAAGTAAACGATAACTGGAGGCCTGCTAATCTTGACATTTTACATTTGATGTCCAAAATTTACTGGATGAATTACTTAGTCAGGATGAGCATTCCTTTAAAGTCTGAAGACAAACCCTCGCAGCAGTCTTTACATAATGTGTTCAATGGCAAGGGATGAGAAGAAAAATCCCGCTGCATTCACATGTCAGGTTGTCTGCTGTTGCCGGCATAGAAGCATAAAAACATGAGTCATTCCCTCCTGGGGATTGTTCGGTATTCCCAACAGGGAGCTTGGATTTGAGGAGATGACATTTGAGTTGAAATGAAAACACACACACACACATTCACACCTTTCATATACCACGCGCTCTCCTCTTCTTCTTCCTCCTGTAACCTGCCCCTCCCTCCTGTAAAACTAGCTTACACAAACCTGATCACTGCGATGTGGACTGTAATTCAATTGGCTGTGACCTGACTCCAGCTGCACAGAGCAGACACACACAGCAGTTCAGATATATGGAGCTTTTATATATTTAACACACTTTTCCATGAGAGCATGTGGTCTGTCATTCAGACCATGTAGCTGTGTGTCTGTCTGAGCACTGAATGGATCCTTTGATTTACAACTTCTGCCTTAATAATAGCATCACACAATTGTTTAGCTAAACATTAGTAAACTTTAGTAGTAAAAGCTTTCTAGTGCATCAAGTAAGAATGTATACCCTCTATAAATCACATAAATTAATTATTCTTAAAAAATTAAAGGGAAATGTTTTAGCCCAGTATAGAACAGGTTGTTTTAGGCCCAGTTAGAGTTTTCATTGCGTTTTCGCCTCCCGTTTACATGAGAACGGTGCCTGAAGTGCCTGAATCTGCAAACTTTTGAAACCAGGGTCCAGAATGGAGAGTTTTGAAAACATATCGATGTCCGGCTTCGTGTAGACGGGATTCAGTGTTTCAGGGTGAAACGCTGACGTCACCGCATGCGCAGTACTCTGTCACATGAAGGCTGCACGCACATACCAGGAACAACAACAGCTTCGGCTGTCTACCGAGCAACATGTGTGCTGTTTGCAGTTTGTTATTCAGACAAAACTATCCAGACAGATTTGTTGTCCGGACAAGAAACTCCTGCGTCTTCGTGTGTCCACTCACCATTGTTGTTTGTGAAAAGTTTGTCTTCTTCGTATGTGTGTTATAACACCGCTGTTTCTCGACAAACCTACATCACCATCTACTGGCCTGGCATGCATGCTACAGCGTTTTCAGTCGTTCCTGTGTCTCCATGTGGACGCGGATAATTTTTGAAAACTCAAAGGAAAAACCTTTCAGTTTCTGGTGAAAACGTTGTGTAAATGGGGCCTTAGTCTAAATCCTTATGAGCTGTGTCTTACCAAACCCAACTCAATAAGTGAATGTGGCTCCAATGTTTACTGTGGCTGCATGGACAGGCCTAAACACTGCCTTCCACAGGAACCACCTGTGGGCCGATCAAACACCTGGCTTAAGGTCTCCCATCCAGTGGAGGTGGCATATTCCCAAATGACATTATCGGTGGAGAATTTTCAAACTTTTAATGAGAGTGAGAGAAGGGGGTCTTTGGATTTTGATTTTGTGGACAGGCACGTGTTTTTGTCTAAACAGTTGGGGGTTTTGCACAAGACATGACCTTTAAAGTGTTTTACCATCATGTCATCTGTCTGGAGCTCAGGATGGCTCTTTCAGATCAGATTTTTTTTAGGTTCATACACTCCTTAACTGCACACCGTGTTCATAGCAATTACAAAACCATTGTGGTCTCTACATCAGCTGATGACAGCAACAGATGCTCTCACCACGGCTCGAGCCCCCGCTCTCTACAGAATGCCAATGAGCTGATTCGGATTCAGTGCTGGTAATAATGTCGGGGTGGGGGCTCATTCCGGTCGACCCTCCTTACTGTTGCTTCAGGGAACAAGAATTGATTGTGTAGTGCCACAGCGGTTTGCCTCCTGGAAACAGGGCATTGATCCAAGGCCTGTGATATATGCCTATTTTAGTGGCTCACTGCATGGCTGACTGAGTGGCACATATTTCACCTGCAAGGTCCTGGACCTGGATCTCTGTGCTGCAGATGTTTATGGGTTCATATTAGTATTAGTGCACCATATTCCTCTGACAGCAATAACACACTGTGGTGAGTAAATACTGTCAGTGAAGAGGATTTATGCCGAGGCACAGTAGGTACAGGCTGGATCATCTGACCAGGACAGGCACTAAAACACCGGGGAGAAAATTATGATACATTGAACACCCTGGATTATTATTTTTAGTTTATGCAGATGCTGCTGCAGCCTTTCTTGGTGTAAGGAAAAAAGTAAAGCACTTTCTTTATGCATCTGTTTTATGCATTTAATAGTCTGGCGTATTTTACCGACCAAACACACATTAATAGTTTTCAGTGAACATCATGTCTGCTTTTTTTCCACTCTAGGTTACATGACCTGATGGGTGCAGACAAAAGGACACAAATGCAACTTTGACAGCAAAAATGTAATATTTTCCAAGCAAGTCACAGTAATGATTTGTTAATCAATGGAAAAAACCCACTTAAAATGTCCTATCTTTTGAGGTTTGAACTTAAATGCTTTGTACAACACACTTCACAACAGAGCAGCTATACCCTCCTTCAATGGGCCAACATAACATAACTATTTTGTGCTTAAGCTGTTTTGTGTCTTTTATAGATTCGGTATGTGTTTTACACTTAATATACCCTTTGTATACATTTTACTGTCACAACTTTGCTTTGCTAGCCTCACTACATTCCCAATTTTAGAACATATACTTGCAGACATTAGCAATAATATTATGCAATTTTTGGATGAAATACAACAGTCCAGGTCTCTCCACAAATTAACATCCAACTTTATTTTATGATTTAGCAAACACTATGTATACTGTACATTTAATCTTCTTTTGTACTGTACAACATATGCTTGTCGGGCTGTGGCAGTATAATTTAATGCTGCTATGTGCAAACAAAAGCTGAGAATCAACATCACTGCTCTAGGGCACAAACCTATCTCCAAATTTGGTACTTTTTAGGAAATTAAAAAAGTGCTCTTCTACTGAATTCATGATATTATAATGCCCTAATCACAAATCATATTTTGTATTTTAATTTGATAAAAGGTCTATGAAACCAACTCACCAACATGGAAGGAGACCAATAGCACTGTTTTGTGGGGAAAAAAATGAAAATCATAAAAAAATGGAGATAGGAGGTTCTGCCCAACACTGACAATATGCTTATAGCTCTGTGAGAGCATGGGAGTAAAAAAGTTTGCTGTGTAGCCCACAGGCCACTTTCTTAACACTCTTCACAAATGATGAATAATTCACTTTTAAATGTTTTTCATTTATTTAAAAGAACATGTATCTATGGCCTGTCTTACAGCAGGTTAGTGCTCGAAGCCTTACGGTCATGAGTTCAGTGTTTTCATGCCTCTTGTTTCTTTCATGCTCCTCATGTCTCATGATGCTCCCTGATCCTCAGTGACTCTTGTTGCCCTTCGTTACCCTGATTGTCTCCCCTGTGTGATTGTCTCCCCTGTGTGATTGTCTCATCTGTGTCTGATCACCCTGTGAGTATAAAGTCTGTCAGCTCGTCCTGCGTGTTTCCTGTGAAGTTTCCCTGTGACCTCTCTGGAGCTTTTATTGAGTGGATCTCCCCTGACATGTCCTTGTGCCTCCTTGTGTTCCCCTGTGTTTTTCTAAAGATTATTTTTGTGGGCTGCCACATCGAGATTTTGAGTTTATTGGAATTTTCAATTAAGAAGTAAGTTTTGTCTGATCCCCGTGTTTTGTCATTGATGTCAGTGCTTAGCAGTAACACTATTTATGCATTTTATTTTCAAATACTCACACTCTCAAGTCTAAGTACAAAAGAATACACTTTTTCTATGGTTACTATATACATTGATATTATATCCAATTTTTTTAGGCTTGATTTTTAACTAACATCCGTGTTAATCATACACATCATATATCAGCCATTCATTCAAGATTTGAAACCCTTCAATGCCAGGTTTTTGTCATGATGCCACCAAGTTTTTAGATTAAAATAATACAGACATAACAAATTACTATTATTATTTTGTTATGGGGGCATTTTGTGCCTTTATTGATAGGAGAGAGAGTGATTGTGGATAGGCTTGTGAAGAGGGATGAGAGAGAGTAGGGGAAGACACTCTGCAAACTGGCCACAGGTTGGATTTGAACCCAGGCTGGCACAAGTATGTATATGGGTCATGCCTGGTTGCCTACCACTCTGCCAAACCAGCACCCCAGAACAAGTTATTTAAAATTTACTACATTGTTTTGGATTATTACAGCCTGGGATATGTCAGTGTCTAGCAGCAACACTGATTTTTTTATGCATTATTTCCTGCGCAGTGTCAAATGATCTAATATTGCTAAGCACAAACAACATGCCTTTCATAAGGTAGCTGTAAAAAGACACTACACATTGATATTATTTCCAAGCCATTTTTAGGCTTGATTTAACATCAGTCCTAATCATGCACACCAAGTATTGATGAATCCTCAAAGATATTAACCCTTTTTATTTGCAAATATTTAAAAGACAAATCAAAGAAAAAAAAAAAAAAAGATTAGGTCACTTGTGCTGGTGAGTCAGATTTCTTACAAATCTCACCTTAGGAAGCAAATTTACATAAAATTAAGAGGAAAAAAACTCCTAGTTAAAAAAAAACCCAAAACACACAAAATAATAAAAACACATTTTACCAAAATAAGAATGTATGCCAACACAGAAATAGATGCCACCATTTTTAGATGCAGGTGACACAATGGCGCAGCAGGTAGTGCATGTGCCTTACAGCAAGAAGGTTGCTGTTTCATCCAGCAAAATGAAGAAATGGTGTAGATGATAGATTGATGGATGGACAGATTTTTCAGATAATTAAATATTTCAATATACATGCACAGTACTTTGTGTTGAATTATCACAGCTTTGGGTATGAGAATGACAAGCAGCAGCAGCAACACTGAATTTTATGCATTTTTACTTTTTGTGCAGTGTCAAATAATCACACTCATAAGATGAAAATGACGCCATCTGGTGGAGAGCAGTGGAACTGATCAATTCCAAGGCAAAAGCCCAAATTGACACCTATACCCCTTTCACACTGGCCAAAAAACCTGTTTAAATCCAGTAACAATTGGCTCCTGTCGGCAGTGGGAAAGGGTCTAATCGGTATTTCGACCCAGGTCGACTGACCCTGACACAGGTTTTTATTGGCTTGCCTTCAATCAGCTTCAGTGGGAACATCACACCTGGGTCATCCCACTTATTTACGGATGATCACCGGCGTAACGTGAGTGCCCACGTTGGAAAAACCTGCGTTGACCCGCTAATTTTAGTGTGAAAGCAGTACTAGATATAGTAAAATGCATGTATGACGCTTTAATGTAAGTGAAATCAACTTTCACACTAAAATCAGGGGGTCAACGTGGGTTTTTTCAATGTGGGTTAACCCACGAGTAACTCCTTTCCCACTGCCCGCAGAGCCGGGTCTCATCGGCAGCAGACGAGCTGCGTGTCTATTTTTTTTCCTCTGGCGAATCAAGCTGATGTCATCACGTTGATGACATCATCAGCGCGACAAAACACTACTATGTAAACAATGGAAAGGAGCATGGACGCCATGGACACGGTTTTCTGTACTTTGTACTTTTGTCCCTCTTTAAAAATGTACAAACTCGGCGCTGATGATACAAAGGCGGATGGAATTTGTTGCTGAGACGGCAAAGAGTCACACGGGCGCGATCTTATGATGTGAGCACGTAATGCCCAAGTCATCCGTATATTAGCGGGTTGACCCGGGTGTGACGTTCTCACTGAAGCCGACCAGCGACGAGCCGATGAAACCCCATGTGGCTTGTAGAGTAAGTCGACCTGGGTCGAAATGCCGATTACACCCTTTCAAACTGCAGACAGGAGCCGATTGTTGGCGGATATACCCGAGTTTTTTGTCCAGTCTGAAAGGGCTAAAACGCTGCATTTTGACTGTTCCTCAATAGCACATTTTCAAGCTTATCATAATGTCTAACACTGTACACAGTGTAGGCTATTTAAGACTTACTGTAGGAGCTGAGCTGGAATTAAGATAACATAAAGATGCACAAAATTTATTCCCTAGTTAGAACACAGCCAAAATATAGAGAAAATGAAGAATGAAAAGTGTGTAAAATGCGCACAACAGTCCCGTAGGGTAGCTATTCGACATTAACAGTGTCCATGTAATTTCACTGTGGTTTTGAGCAGCAGCCATAACAAACCTCCAGTGCTGATAGAGGCACTCCCTCGCATGGCCACCAGTAGTCGCTGTTTCTCCTTGCTGTTGAGATCACCCGGGCCTCCTCTCCCCTCCTCTCCCCTCTCTCCTCCTCTCCCCCTCTCCTCTCCCCTCCTCTCCCCCTCTCCCTACAGCAGCAGCGGCAGCGTCTCTCAGCGCCTTGGATGCCGTGTGAGCAACAGCAGTGAGCGGAGAGCAGCCGTGCAGCACTGCGCCGTCCGTCAGCACACCAGCAAAAATAAAACCCAAACGATGACATTCATACAGAGACGACTGAAGCTCACAATCATTTGACAACTTCCGAGCCCGCACCTTGCCTTCGCAGCCCCTTGCTGTAAGCGGTAAGTGCTCTCAAACCCTCTCTTTTTTTCCTCCTCCCATCACAGAGCTTTGCATTGCTCAATTTCCTGCACAGCCTGGTTAGTGACTGCACCAGTGCTCTGATAACCTCTGTAATGTGATTAATAGCAAAGGCGATGACTAAAAAGCAGCATGCTGCCTCAAAGTGGGCGCTGTCATCTTAAATTCTCTTTATGGGTACAATGCACAGACTCTATTGTAAAGGCAGTGAGCAGCAGATAAGATGCAATCAGCTGGGCAGACTTCATTTTCTCTTTTATTCTTCCACCTTGGTTGCATTATAAGCCTTGCAATTCCAGGATAAGCTTGCAGCTTCAGTTTCAAACCTCCTGCTACCTCAGCCAATCTCATTAACTGTTTAAAGAGACTCATATGAGACTGTGGACCTGATGAAGAAGATTAAGGCTCTCATTGAGTGTAATGTCACCTTCTGTCCGACTCATTGGCAGGAATGTAGTCATGGCCAAGAAGTTACAGTTGCTGTATTGTGTTTGGACACTTAAATACCTCATATTGACGTTGGGGCTGGACAAATGTCAATCTCTGTATTGTTTTAGCAACTCAATGACATTCAGCCATGTGTTGAACTAAGAGAGAGAACATAGTTTAAATTGCATGTGTGTTGGCAACATTTTGTAAAAGTTGCTTGCTCATACATTTGTGCTTTTTGACAGAAAAAGAGCATAGACCAACACACATGTACATTGGCAACATTTGGAGAATCAGGTTTCAAAGTATTTTTGACAGATATACACACATATACCTATCTTTCTATAGGCAGAACTTTGTAAAACAGAAGAAACTCATGGTGCTAAATGTTGCTAACAGTGAGACGGGTAGTCGTATTTGATCATTTAATATGTCATTTTTTTTTTTTTCTAAAAGTGGAAGAGCACTGTCTACATCAGAGAACTACAGTATGTTGGCGACACGTGGATAAGAGAGTCAATCAACCAATCAATCCATCAATCTGTATTTAGATAGTCAATAAATAGATCCTGACTGCATTGTAAGTGTTTTGAAATGCCAATCCACAGAAGCATTCATCTATGCAATATATATCTGGTGTGCCATGTGTTTGACATTGTTGCTGCTGAAAACCTACGATAAAGGAATCACGAAAGAATTGAACTGATGTGCAGAATTGATCATGAAATTGGTATTCGTTAAGTCTTATCGATGTCATTTCTTCTCAAGACGCTTTACAAATATGCTATACTTTTCATTTAATAAGTATATTACTCAGTTTTCATAATTGTGAAAGACAGTAATTATAAATGAGATTTGGGGTGTCCCGATCCGATATTGATATTGGATATCGGTCCGATTTCAGCAAAAAAACAAATATCGGATTATATCGGCCTGCATATAAAATCTCCGATATAAGCGCTCTGATACAAGCAGCCCATTCTAATTTATTTTTTGTTGATTTAATTCAGTTGTAGAATATGCTTATGTTTAAGTTAAAACAGTGGTTATTTTGCAATTTAAAAATGTATGTTTTTTTTATTTTGGATTTATTGAGGTTACTTTTCAGGGTCTCCTAATTTATTATTTTATTTAATTGTTGTATATGCTTATGTTTAAGGTTAAACTGTATTTAACCCATTGGTTAAAAACAGATGGGTCAGTTTTTCTCATACCTACTATTGCTGACTACTGTTCTCTGAGTAATCTCACTTGATCAAGCCTTTTCTTACAGTCCATAATACAAAATAATTAATAAAAGTATGTATGATTCCTGATGATATCGTATCGGATCGATATCGGTATCGACCAATACTCAAGGCTGCAATATCGGTATTGTATTGGAGGTGAAAAAGTTGTATCGGGACACCCCTAATGAGATTAAGTTTTAGTTAATTGCCCAGCCCTACTGTATGATTTGTATGATTTCTTTATTTGTCTTTTTGGGAATTTGATGTTCGTGTGGTGTGCAGCAACAATGGTGTTTCATAAGCATTCATTAACTGTAAATGCGAGGGGAAAAAGTAAACTGAAGAAAATTTGTCTCCAAGTCAAAAAATAAAGGGAATGATTGGTGAACATGGAGAATAAGTTAAGAGATGCAAAAAAGGTTTTAAACCTGCACAATTCAATGGATTTGAATGGGAAAAAAATGTTGCTAAGTGGTAGTTATAGTATTCATTTTCTGTCTCTGGGTCATAAAAAGGTCTTAAAATGTGTTGAATGTTGTGTTGAAAAAATGTTTAAACTCTGGCTGGAACTGGTATCCAAAAGTCTTTTCAAATGTACCCTCGTGTCATAGCTGATGAGATGCAGGGCTGTGCAATTTTTAATAATATATAAATCGAGAAGTGCCCTGAGAGGACAAACCTCCACCAAAGCATTTTGAACATTGTTGGTGGGTTATTGTCAAAAATGTGGGGAAAATGTCATCAAAATCTGTTCATAACTTTTTCAGGTATCCTGTTAATAAACAAACAAACCAACAAACAAGTGCCACCAAAATCGTGACCTCCTTGGTGATGTGATTAGATGTTTTTTTAACCACAATTGAGACAGCTCTGTCTTATTTGCATAAATACTTTGCAACATTGGCACTGCTTTTCTAGACCTGTGGTACAACTGTTGCTAACCGTTAAAGTAAAGACAGAGCTCAGGAGTTTGCCTGCAAGTTTGAAATTTTTAATCTATCATGTTTTTGGTTCAGTGGGAAAGAGCACTGTACCAGAATGTATTTTTTATAATATTTGAAGACAATATATGACCCAGTGTTTGGTGGTAAGGACTCCTATCTTTGTCACACTTGCAACAAGTAGGTTTTTGAGTTTGATTTTTTTTATTAATAGTAATATAGATTCATATGATTTAAATGAAAACAAAAATAAACATTATTACTTCCCTAAAGGGGTGGGCAGAAATATCGATTCAGCAAAGCATTGCAATTTTTCCCCTCCCAATTCAATATCGATTCAGCAAATCTTCTGAATCTGGCCAGTGGGGGGTGCTGTGCACTTTTTCAGTGTTTATCCAGCTGCCGCCAGTCGCAGAAGAAGACATGCTTGCAGAGTGATAGGATTGAGAGCCGAACACATGTGTATTTAAAAGGTGGTTTATCAGTATTTTCTGTGTAAATAATGTAAAATATTAAACACAACAGCAGTAGTATCATTCTGGAGTGTTTTATTTTCGTTCTTTTGCCGTATTTTCTCTGTGTTTTGCCATATTTCCTATGTATTTTCCGTGTGTTTTATCATCGTTTTTTGTTATTTATCGTCTTTTTGATCATAGTTCGTTTTTTATGGATTCCATTAATAGTAATTTTAGAAATATTGGAGAAGGAAATGTAAAGATCTCTGTCTTCAGCTTGACAGGAACTGCTTCAGGGGCTACCATCAGTAAAAAAACGCCTGGACATGGTCTAATATAACAGGCTGTAACATGGACACTAAATGCTGTAGTCAAACAAAAATGTTTGAGTTTATGTAAAATAAGTGAAATTTGTTTTTGGTCATCTCAGAAAATGTCTACATGTTCATTAACAATTGTTTATGAAGAGAATCCTGTTGAAAATTCAAAGCCATATTTAGTCTTTTTTTGTAATTACACACTGTTTTAAGCATTTGCAACATAATAATGACAAATACTTGCAAGAATTGTTTACTTTTATTTCTCATGAAAAAAGGTTGAAAAAATGTATTCAAAGGACAATCCCTGACACATTTATTGACAAATAAGACCAGGTGGACATTTATTATTATAGTGTTAACTGTCATGTTTTTACTTTTGTACTCCATATGCACAAATAAGTTATTACTGTGCAAATTTTTATTTTCAGATATTTGCTCAAAAATATGAGGTGACCTACAACATATGTTCACATTGGCATCAAAATAAAAAAAAGTCAAAATTGTCATCAGGTACTCTGATTATTCGTGTATTTCTACTTCTTACTTAATCGATACTGAATCGAATCGCCACCCAAAGAATCGAAATCAAATCGAATTGTGAGATTCTTAACAATGCCCAGCCCTACTCCCCTATTAGATTTAACATTTCGAATAGATTATGTCGTAATCATTGAGCTTATCACTGTTAGTTACTCTGTCTGTCTTCCTAGTGTTATACCTGCCATGCTTATTTCTTTAATCTACATAAACTATATCAATATAAACAAACAACTTTTTTGTTTGTTTAATGATATACTGATAGATTTTTACTGGCATTGGATTTGGAGAAATGGGAAACTAATTGTCGTTATTGATTAAGCCGTGAATGAACAACCATGTTAGATGTCAGTTCTGCACTTTAGCTGATTATAGCAGGACTGCGGGGGGCGGGGGGGTCGAAGGCATCCAAGTCCCTTAGGATCAGTCAGATTTGCTCTGCTGCAATGTTTTGATTGTGTTTGTATGCACGAGCGCATGTGAGTAAGGGTGAAGGCAGTGGGAGGGGGTGAGGAGGGGGAGGGAGAAGGAGAGAGCACATTTGGAGACGCCTGAGCTAGCACTCAGGTTAGTCCAGGAGCATGCTGAGGTGTTAGATTATATCAGATGGCCATGCCATGCTTGCACATGTATGCAAACGCAGACACAAACACAAAGATGTCCAGGTCTGAGCTCAAACTGTGCACCCCCACCTGTGGATGTGGGCAGAAACACGTGATGGAGCTGCTGCGCACAAACTGATGTCACTCTCTAGATCCTGAGGAGAATCTAAGAGAAGCTGGTTAATGCACTTCCATAATGTGGCTGTCAGGCAAAAACCTTTTATCTCAATTTTTAACACTTTTGTTTTTTAATTTTGATTGATTTCATATTAATTTTAATATATGTATTGTACATATCAAATGGAGGGATGGGAATTAATGACAAATTCAACATGAGAATAGATTACAGTTAGCTGAAGGAATTGATATCATTGATCTTTGTGCGTAACAAGTCCCTTATCAGTTCCTTCCCCTTAGTTCTAGATAACTTGCACATGAAGAAACTAGCGCTCTCACCAGAGGCAGTCAGCACAAACAACAACATAGAAATCAAAGAAGTAATTATGAAAGACAGGAGACTGCAGCGGTGAAGTTATGGCTCAGTTTTACACAAAATAACACTAAAGTCACAAGCATCTGTGTCTGTGATTTCAAGCATCAGCAACATGCAGACGCATTTATCATTGCAGCACTTAATATCAGGAGTGCCATGTGTCTGATGCTGTTGGCTATGAACACTTGTGTAAGCCAACACTTTTACGTTCAGAAAATCTACAGGAATCAATCAGGTAATCGATAAAGAATTGAATCAAGTGGCAGAGTTGATAATGGCATTGGCATCAATAACTTCTTGTCAGTTCCCATCCCAGGTGAAATCATAAATCAGTGCTATTGATCACCCTCAAGCTGTGTGGGTTTTATATAGGGATGCACGATATTGGATTTTTGCAGATATCTGATATGCTGATATTTCAAAAGCTATTTTGGCTGATACCGATATTGATACTGATATGAAGACATAACTGAAAGTAGGTTTTTTGGATTACAGCTGATATTTGCAAATGTATCTGAACTGCGACAGTACAATCATGCTTCGTCTGCCCCTTTAAGAGCTACAAACACTGACTTACTAATCTGTTGGCATAAAATCAAGACCTTGTTTGCAGCTTTTACTTTAAATTTAAAATTAACACACAAAAATTTACTAAACTTAATGTTAATATATTGGGCAAAACTACCAGTATTAATATCTGCAGTAATTTTCATTATTGCCATTACTGATATTTAGCTTTTGATGCAATTATGTGCTTATACTGATATTCAATAATATCTTGCATCCCTAGTTTTATAGATTTTAAACCTATTAGTGCATCAAAATCTGTCACCAATTATGATAAAACAATCTTATTTGATTTTTTTTAATGTTATAGCATTTTTTCTTTTCTGAAAAGTAGTGATTTAGGAGAAACAAGCTTTCTTCCCAAAGCCTAAATATTGATGTTATTATTAAATAGAAGTGGGCTGAAATGAGCTTGAGCTTGATCAATTTCATTTCATCATCAGATTCCACGTGCTTATGGCTGCTGCTTTGTGTCATTTACTGATATCTGAAAGCAGTTTTCACCTCAGTTAGAAATACGAAAACTTTTTTAATCTCACAGGATCTCTTTTTATTACACCCCAATACAAGATCTTTTGAAATAAATAATTGACCACATAATACTTAGCTGTATTGTGCTTCTACAATCTACTACGACGTGTCTGACTCGCCTCTCAGTTTTTATTCTACTCACATGCTCCTTGGATCACAGTGCTGACACTGAATAAGTACGTCTGCACGCACAGTTAAGTAGAGCCTCACTTAAAGCTCAATTAGAACATTTAATTAGACTGCAGTCCTTGTCCCACTATACAAGAACCAGGGGAGCGCTGATTTATTGAAAGGGTTTAATTAAAGTGGTTGCCATTTTTTGTTTTCCTTGCATCCATGAACCACAGTATGTTTAGCTCCTGCAGCTGGCACAGCGTAAGCTCAGTCCTTTCGAGGATTTTAAAAATGTAAGGATCTTGTTCGAGCATTTGTTCTGTTGATACCTCGTCTTGTTTTCTGACAAGCTGTCTGACGTGCATTAATGCTGTAATACTTGTGGGCTCTGGTGTAGGAGCTGTGGAGACAGTGGCTGACCATGCGTGTGTAGAGTAGTTCCTTGAGTTGCTAAACACTGTTGGCTGACAAGATCAGATTTTAAGCGCACAGCATGCAAATGACTAAATCAGAGAGGTAAAGAGCATTTCAGACAATGCTGCAGTTGGTTCTGTCATGTCCACTTCTCATGAATTGTGATTTTTTTTTAATCAGTCCAAAATCCAATGGAAAATCTTACTTATTTCTGCAAACTGTGTCCTCCAGGTCCAAAAAGAAGACATCAAACATTAGTTGGCCACATTGGCAGAAAGATAAATACATTATTGATACTATTGGAAATTAAAATGACAGCATTTTAGGGATCTGCAAGTACAATGGTGATGATCAAAATATAACATCTTTCTTTAAAATTTAAAGATATGAATATGAAACAGATCATTTTAATCTGTATGAATGTTTTCGAGGTTTTTAAGTGTTTTGATTGTTTACTCTTTCAACAAGTTTACATTTGTCCTGGATATCCCCAGAATATGTAATTTATTTTAGATTTCTTGCCTAAAATTGTACCCAGATATTGGATTTTGATATGACTATAAACCCCTCTTGGGCAGGGGACCAGAGGATGACCAGTTCAAGTCCCAATTGAAACATACTTGGAAGTTGGTTTGGTAGTTGGGGGGGATGCAAGCTGACTTCCTGGGACACTGCCACTGGATACACCAGTTGGTAACACTGCTGAAAGGAGTTGGTGCCTCTTGCCTCTGGAGCCTTTAGGCCCAAGGTTTGCACACTTGCACCCATAAAACTTCATCTCATCTACCAATGCTGTAGGGTTAACATTGCTGCTGGTGCAGATGAGTTGCCAGGAATGGTGAATATCGAAGTGCCAATCCGGCATGTGCTCCCAAACCTGACTTGACCTGAGTGATTGTGAAAATACCCTAACAGTAGTCAAAACTGAATCTGTATACCTGAGCGAAGGCAAATGTGACCTCTTTAAGAAAATATGTATTGCTTGCTGAGTTCACTTGCAATTACTTGTTAAAAAGTTATTTTAACAGCTTCCTAATTTTGCTATTGAGTTTTAGAAACATGTATTGATTTTGATTTTTTCTAGTATTGCACTTCAGTTATAAATTCTTGCATTTTGACATCTATGGTGGAAACAAAACTTTGACATGGCTCTTTTCAAATGTAAACATGCGCCACACTTCTGGCACGAAGCTGTAAGCGTTGGAGCCCAAGTGTGCTCGTCAGTACAAACTATGGGACTTCAACCATTGTAAATCAAACCCAAACATTTTTTCTGCCTTGCGCTGGAAGTCCTTTTTGTGATGTGCCTTTATCAGAGCACACTGCTACATTTGTGAGCAAGGCATGTCATGGCCTCAGTAATGCTGTCTGCCAGATATACTGGCCAGTGTGTCACATATACAGTGAGTACATTAACCTGCATGAAAGAAGTGGCCCTCCTTGGCTCGTGTTAAGGAGAAAGAGAATAATTATCCATCTACTTAACTCCTGAAATCCTTTCCTGACTCACACTTGATCCTCTGAATAATCCATTGAGACAGAATTGAGACAGTAAAAGCTGGAAAGACACTCACCCCTGTACCTCTGAAAGCTAAAGCATTTTAAATTTAAATAGAAGTCAAATACAAATTCAGGGGTTGTCTGCCATAAATTATGCCTTCAAAAGTGTGTTAAAACAACGCAGATAAATTCATGTTTGTAAAGAATATACAGAGGCAGATGTTTCAGATAGTCAAAGAGAAACCAGGCACCCAAAGGCTGGTGTT
This sequence comes from Cetoscarus ocellatus, assembly GCA_037902135.1. Classification (NCBI taxonomy): domain Eukaryota; kingdom Metazoa; phylum Chordata; class Actinopteri; order Labriformes; family Labridae; genus Cetoscarus; species Cetoscarus ocellatus. The sequence continues at coordinate 570,418 of JBAMNC010000091.1, forward strand.
TTATTCATCTTAGATCAAAGCTCACATGCAGCGTTCACGCACACACTCACATTTAGAGCTGAAAAGGGCAAAGGCAAAGCCCAGTGTAGCCACTGTGAGGGCTGGACAGTTACATCTCCCTATTTTTTAGCTGAATGATGCTAATTTTTACTTTAACAAATGTTCAACAGTATTACAAACCTTATTATAATGCTGCTTTCCATTTACATTGGAGGTCCGACTGGGGAACTGGGAATGATGTCGCATCCTCCAAAAGTCAGAAAGCACTTTTCATCTTAATAAAACTTTCAGTATAAAATAAAAACCACCACTGTAATTTTTGCACTTTTTCCTAAGATCATATAATGTGACTTAAAGCTAGGGTTGGTAATTTGATTTAGATACACTTTTTGTTATACTGGTTAAAATGATCGTTATGCCCCGATGACAATCAATGCATGATGCGTTCTTAAAAGAGAGCAAAAAATACAGCAGGACTAAAACGGGGAAAACACCAACCGATCACAGTGATTCGGACCAAATTCATTAAACCAATCAAATCCCGTTCTGCCCACCTTCTGGGCGTACATTTTGCTGGCATGCACTGACCCTGATTCAATGCGCATAGCCGAGCTGAGAGGGATTAAAGTACCCTGGAGAATGCAACACGTAGGTTTTAAAGTTCCTGTAAACAGCTGTTTAAGCGATTTTGACAGAAATTAAACTCAATGCAGTACTAAAAGGAGTCAGAAAGCATTGCTTCATTCGAGCAAATAGCCTGTGACAACACCACGAGCTCACATGCTTACTTTGGTGCAGATACTTTTTGTTGAAAATTTCTCGATACTGATACTGATACTGATACCAATAATTTCCTGCAAAGCAAACATAACTTTTAAGAACTTGGTGTTTTTCATTGACCAAAAGCACATAAATTAAACATAGTCTAAAATCTAGACCCTCAGATCTTCTATTGAGTTTAGTTTAAAGTCTTAGTCGAAGGAAAATAAATGTTGCAGATATTTCAACATTAAAGACTTAAGTGAGGCTTTTTTTTTGGGTGATTTGATTATACTCCATAAACAAGGAGAGTAATGTAGGCCTAAATTGCATAGTCCCATGACACAGAAAGTGTTGCTGCCTTTGCCTGAGCAAAGAAAGAAAGAAAGATGTTAAACAGTCCTTAGAACTTCACAGTTAAACACTTTGAACTTGTTTGACATTGATATTTTAGAGACGTAAAAGAGTGCTTTTGAAAGTATCAGTACTATGATGCCTGATGTCAGTACTCCTGTCACTCGTGAGGAGCACCTTGAGCACACTTTTGCCACATTGGTGTTTAGGTTAATGGATATCACACAGTTCTACCCAAGGAGTGTACAAACTAGTGCCGATTGTGTGTGTGCTCTGTCGCTCTCCTTCTATCTACCTTTCATAGTGCCTGGTGTTTTGAGATTTCAGGCAGACTGTGTGACATTGCTTAAGTACAGAAAGACTGAGTGTGTGTTTAAACCTGTGATAAAAATGTTATAAAATCTGTTTGTGGCAGAAAAATGTCTGTAATGATGTTGATGCTGGATCTCAGCCCAGCACTCATATCGTAAAACAGCTTATTCTGATGTAACTCCCCATTCACTCTAAACATCTCGGGGTCAGAAAGTATATTACTGTCAGTGTTTCAAATTGTGAGAAGATTTTTTTAACTGAGCAGCATCTGTCATTTTATAAGAAAATCCCTAGACTGTGTTAACTTAATTATTATCTTATCCTTTATTCTTTGAAAAATATAAAAATGCATCTTAAAAGCTCAGTATTTACATTCACAGACACTCACATATGCAGCGCCACATCCGACCACGTTTCAGATGTGTAGCATGCAGCTGCTGGTCCAGCTCTTCTTTGAGATGAAAATAAAATGAAAACACAAGAGGCTGGAGCACACACTTATCATAGTAATGAGCAGGCCCTTTGTGTCTTCATTTGTGTGTTTGTGTGCTTTTGTTGATGTGGTTGTGTACACTTAAAGGTGAGCATCTGTAGAGCACAATTTACCGACCAAGTGGTATGCATCATCAAAAAGGGGGGCTGGGGTTGGCTGACAGTGATTGGCTGCTTGGTTTTACTTCCCCCTTGAATTGGGTTGTGCTAATGAGACTCTATAGCGTCGTATGAGATTATGTTGCGCTCTGACTCAAACACGGATTGAACTCCAGATGAGCTCACCCCATATAGAGGATGTGGATGTTGTGTTGACCTATATTTTGAAGTGTAGATTCATTACACAGAGTCAGGTGATCGCCCAGTTGAACGCTGCTGTATTTTTCCAAGCTATAGCAGTCCTCAGAAAATCAATTCCACCCGACACATGATATGTGTACGAGGCTGCTGCAGGAGCAAAGGTGACCTCCATGGTATGCATGGGAGTTATTCCCCTGCTAACCAGAGCTTTGTTGGAGATAAATTAGGGCTGGACTGTGGCTTGGCATGACAAAGGGGTTTTTAAGATTAATTTCCAAATGAGATAAAGGGTAAGAGCATATCATTTATCTCAGTACAGTCTGTGTAGCATTAAAATGAGGTTTTATATTCCTCCCAGCTTCATCTGGTTATGTTGAATGCAGAATTCAATGAAATGATTAAAACAAAAAGACGATAGATCTAGTATTCAGTAAAATGTATGTGTACAGTATGGCTGCTGGATTATTTAAAAAAAATATAATTTTGATTACCTTGATATTGAGATTGCAGCTAGTTAATACTTTGCTCATTCATTTCAAAACGTCACGGCATAATGTTTCAATAAATTAATGAATTGTTGCCATAGGAAACTGCTGAAGCTGTGTTATATGTTCTGCAAATGTGTGAGAACTATCAAGTTTGGATGATTAGATTAATTCCTCATAGGAGCGGTTCAAGAATGATGTGCTTTACTACATGGTGATAAATAAAACAAAAATATTTAAGTACTCTTATCTGTGCAGCTTGTCATAGCTGTACAGAGATGGTTCAAATTCTTATGAGGATATTAGGTCTGCTTTTTGTATATGACTAGATTTCAATTAAAAAACACGTCCCTGACCAACGTACAGTCACAAATAAACCTGCATGCAGAGAAAAGCAGAGAGCCTGACAGAAGAAGAGGTATGAAATTTTCTGAGTTTTCCTATTATGGGATTATTTTTGGTTCCCTCATTTATACCCCCTGAACTAGGTCTGGGCGGTATGGCCTAAACATATATATATATATATTTTTGCAAAACTCGATTTATGATTTTAATCCATGCTTTCCTTCCCAGAGAAAAAAACCCTCAAGTGACACAGACAAAGCACAACTAATTTTACCTCTTTAAAAACTGAAATTAAATTAAAAACCCACTATTTAAAGTGTATGTTGTAATTTTGTCATCAAATGTTCATTATGTAGTTTGGACTTAAGCAAGTTTGTCTACATAAACACTGAAACAGCCTTAAAGTTGCTAGTGCAAAACCTGACAGTGCCTACCATTAATAACACAGTGTAAATTTCAGTATTTATATTTTCAAATGTGTGCACGACTTTCAACTGTAGTAAGGAAGTCAAAGAAAAGAACATATCACTGTTAAAGAATCTATTTTTTTAACTACATAGGAGTGGACGCCAGCCAATCACAGGGCCGCATAGAGAGATTGAAGACCATTCATGCTCACACTCACACCTAAGGACAATTTAGAGTCAGCAGTTAGCTTAATAACGTGCACTACCTGCTGCACTACCATGCCAACCTGTCCAAGTCATGTGAGTCGTCATTGTACTTGCTGAAAAACCCGGAAGAGAAGTTGCGGTGGCTTATAAGGTAGAGTCTGTCTCGTGGGTCTTTCACAGAGAAAAATGTTAAAACTTTAGTCCTGTGTGACAGCTCCCATTGTGTTCAGCAAAGTCCACAACTTTGCACTGTGTGCTGCTGTGTAATCCTGATTCCTCTTTTCAGTCAGGGTGTACTCGTCACTAACAGTAGCCTCGATGTCACAATACGCTTCTTTGACAGGTTTTCATATGGCTTTGCTGGCATAATTAATAATAATAATATAACATTGTAATAAAGTTCCATCTAATCTAATCTAATAGCAGTTGCTTTGGTAAATGGTATGTTTAATTATAAGCAATTAAAGGCATTTTGCTGCTTACACAAAGTTTTCAGAGGGCAATGATGTTCTTTGCATCATACTAAAAACTTGCATCTTGCTCTTTTTCCACACCTACTTTATCATATCATCATAATGGTCATACATCCCACACATGGCAAAAAGAATCTAGGATTTATAACTCCTCACTAAAAAATTAAATATCATAATGGTGATGTATAATATGTAACAAGTCACTGTCCAGCACTGATTAGGTTGTCCGTAAACCAAGAACCTTGTCTATTTGTTCATGTGACAGTAACATTAAGCATATTGTATGTATGATTTTGCACTTAATGTTAAAAATAATGGACATGTAATGTTCCCTGTTTATATCTTATTTACTTAATGTTCAGAGATCTTTTTCTGTTTTATATTCATTCACACTTCCCTCTTGTGTATCATGTGCATACTTCCTGTCCAAGTCTGTCTCCGCCTTAGTGATTGCGTGTCCTGTCCTAAATGTTTTCACCTGGTCTGATTAGTGTCGCCCGTCCTTGATTACCCCTGCTGTATGGAGTCTTTATCTTCATCTGAACTCATCACCAGTTCATTCTTTAAATCTGCTCCTCGGGTTTATTTCCTTGTGGCTCTACTTGTGTTTGCTTCTGTTTTTTGCTCGACCTCGTTGCTCAATGTGGATTTTAAATTTCTGGGACTCCCTCAAGTAAGCCTTTCTAATAATTTTGTCTTTATTCAGCTCAAATCTAATTCAGTGTTGAAAATATGATCTCTCTTTGTGTGAAGCCCAACATAATGGGACTGCATTTGTACTGGTATTCACAGACATTTTAAGTCGGACATGGGAATTGCTTTGAAAATTTAAACAACATAATGGCGTAATTGCACTTAATACAGCTAAAGAGGGATTAAAGAAAGGATTACATATATTTAAACAGTAATCATTTGAAAATAAATGCTTAATACTACCTCTATCTGAATTTAAAACTGTAGTTTTATCATTATTTTATTAGCACCTGGTTGTAATGTGATAATTTTGCTAAATGATGGCTGTGGCACATCTGGAAGTTGCTAAACTGCCATTAAATTACACAGAAGAAGAAAGCAGCCATGTACAGTGACGCAGCTGAATAACTAAGAATATAATTTCACTTCTCTCAACCAAAGAAGCAATACACAGAATGTTTGAAGCTTGAATCAGACAGCTTGAGCTCAAATATGACCAATATGTTCCCTCTATTCCATGTCATTACCCATTCTTAATGTACTGTTGCGTGTCTACAATTGAGCATGAAAAGTCTTGAAGCCTAAGTTATCTCAAGATTTATTAAAATCTGCTTTAGGCCTAAGTTTGATACAGCTGATGAAAGACTTTAAAGAAGTTAAATAATAAGTGAGTATAATAATGATTATATTTTCAGCTTTTGTTTCTTTAAATCGCTTTCATAAGCTGTTTTTTTCTTTTTATCTTTGTTTTAATTTCTTTGCTTTTATCTTTTGAGGTTTCATTTATTTATTTTGATAAATGTTTATTCTTTTTTGTGTTTTTATCCCTTTTTCATTTTGTTCTGGTGTGTTGTGTGAAGCACTTTGAACTGCCTTTTTGCTGAAAGGTGCTAACCAAATGAATTTGCCTTCCTGGCCTAAAGCCTTCGTTGTCAACTATGCAGTCGGGGTGTAAGTCTTTGGAAATAAAACAACCAATGGATTCAGTTCTGGATTAAGACTGATGTTGGATAATACTGTGTATTATGCAACGGTCAGCAGTCAGAAGAGTTATGGCTCCTTTTCTGCTTTTTTTTTTTTTACTCCAAATGATGGGAAGTAAGATAAGTACTTACATTTTAATTAGCTGAGTTTGCATACTGAATATGTCATGTCAAGTTCTGTCTTCCCCGGATCATTGGAGAATCCAAAATGCACACTTGCTTTTAATGAAGGAGGGACGGCTGGATTTCTCTTTGCTGCTCCATACAGAAACAGATGCAGCAAGCTAATGGGCTAACAGGCGATGCAGGGAGCTAACAGGCTAATGGGTAAATCAGCTAACAGGCAACATATGAAGCTAATGGGTTCTTGATGCAGCAAGCTAATGGGCTAATAGGCGATGTAGCGAGCTAATAGGCTAACTTTAGCAGTGCAACTGACTAATACCAGCATGCACCTTGTTACAGCTCTGTGCTATGGAAGCCTGTGCAGACAAACAATACAAGTAGCATTGTTGTTGGTGCTCGAAATAGGTCAGATGTGTATTTCATTTTTTTTTATTCATTCTGAACCTTAGAGAGTAGAAATTGCGGCTCTGACGTACAGTAAAAATATATTTTTTTGCGCCACCTCTATTAAGGAGTGTGGTTTTTATTTAACACTCTTAGCAGGTATTCAGAGACAACAGCGGATCTTTACGTCTCCTAGAAACATCTAGTTGGCCAATTGATTATGGGGTCATGGAGTATTGCATTAAGGGGAGCTTGGGCGACAGAACCAACAGCAGCATGAAAATTATAGTTCATCAGAGGTAAGCAGCACAAAACATGAATAAGATGCAGAAAAATCCAGTTGCATAAATAGAGTTGTAGATTGTTTCTGATGATTAACATACTGTATTTGTGGTGACCAGAAATTTCTGTTTTCAAACTTTTTCAGAATGCCAAATCTGTTAGCATATTAATGGTAGTTGCCAAAAAGTGTTAGCATTAAGTCAACAGACTTTTGTAAATTAGTGAATAATAAATGGACGACAGCTTGTAAAGTTGTTTTTAGCCAGATGACTCAAAGTACTTGACGAAACTATTTTCAAAGCTTTGGATAGAAGTCTTTAAGTGCAGAGAGAGAAATATGCAGCTCTTATCTTGTCCTCTTTCAGTATCAGACTACGGTCCAGTGCACATTTCCCTGGCAGAGGTTTAGCTGTAAATAAAAAAAAGGGAGGCGAGCTTTGGGTTGACCCCAGCCTGGTCTCCCACCTTGGGACCACACAACCTTTGCTTTCTTAGCTGGAACTTGGTGATCCAGGCATTGCAAGCACTTCTTTGCCCTGGGCCGTATACCAACGTCCCAGGTGGGATGAAGAGAAATGGGCGGGGATGGGGGGATTTGACTGAGGGGTGGTGAGAGAGATGTCAGTGACCACATTAGTCATCAGAGAAAGCAGGCCATGAGTCAGGAAAGCTCCCAGTCTCATCCATCACACCCCTCTTAACCCACTTTCATCCAGTCCAGCCACTCAGGCTTTTTATTCATCTATTTTCTGCTTGCTCTCCATCCCATGGCTTGCTGACGATGTGACTTTGCCATCCTTATTTTTGTTGTGATGAAAGGTGGATGAGGGTGCAAAGAGAAAGGACAGACCAGGGGTTGTGGCTTAAAGAGATTTAGGGTCAACCACTGGAGATAAGGTTAGAAAATGAACATACTTGTAACAAGAAGACCAAAATGAAAGGATAAAGTCCCATGTAAAGCTATACTAGGCCTAACGTCAGAAATAGAAAAGAAAAACCCCTCAAGTATGTAAAATTAAGCTTCAAATGATCAAAATAATGACAAGGTAACCTGTGCTTAAAGATACTTTAGGTGTGTCTGTTAAATGTACCAAAACAATGCCCAGTCACAGACTGGAATGACGATCAAGAAGTGTTTCCAGTTGAATGTTGGTTCCAACTCATGTAAGCGTCGGTGTTTTCTTTTATACCTCAACATTCAGCTTGAAAGGAGTTGAGGAAGTAATGGCAACAAAGAAGTAGCCTGAAGTTCGACTTAATTTTACACAAAATGGTGCTAACAGCACAATGTGTAATATATATGGCTTTAGCCCCATTGAAGCTGCCATTTCAAGCTGCCATTTCAAGCTGCATACAGACCTGATCAAAATCTTAAGACCAGTTGAAAAATTGCTAGAATATGCATTTTGCACATTTGGACCTTAATGAGGTTTTAGGTAGTGCTACAATATGCAAAAGCAAGAAGGGGGAGTGCGACAAAAAACATTTGGAACTTGTAATTAAAAAAAAAAACAAAAACAAACTGAAATAGGTTTTTTATCACCTGATCAAAAGTTTAAGACCACAGGCTATTAAAGCCAAAATCTGCTAAAAATTTTCATTTTCTGTCAGGCATTCACATGGTTATGCCCTCCTGATGGCTAAAGCTAAGAGGCTGTCTCTTCTTGAACGTGGTCGGATCGTCGAGCTGCATAAGCAAGGCCTCTCGCAGCGTGCCATTGCTGCTGAGGTTGGGCGCAGTAAGACAGTCATTCTAAATTTTTTGAAAGATCCTGAGCATTATGGAACAAAAAAGTCAAGTGGTAGACCCAAAAAAATTACACCTGCGCTGAGCCGGAGGATCCGATTGGCTGTCCGTCAAGACACAGGGCGGTTCTCGACCCAAATTAAGGCCCTTACTGGTGCCGACTGCAGCGCAATAACCATCAGACTGGCATCTGCGGGAAAAGGGTTTCAAAAACAAAAAACGAATTCAAAGACCTCTCCTTCAACGCCACAAAACTGCCCGTTTAGACTTTGCCAGGGAGCATCAAACATGGGACATTGAAAGGTGAAAAAAAGTTTTATTCTGATGAGAAAAAATTTAACCTTGACGGTCCAGATGGCTTCCAACGTTACTGGCATGACAAGGAGATCCCACCTGAGATGTTTTCTACCCGGCACAATGGAGGGGGGTCCATCATGATCTGGGGTACTTTTTCATTCAGTGGAACACTGGAGCTTCAGGTGGTGCAGGGTCGTCAAACGGCGGCTGGTTACGTGCAGATGTTGCAGCGGGCATCCCTCATGACTGAGGGCCCTTGTCTGTGTGGTAACAGCTGGGTTTTTCAACAGGACAACGCTGCACTTCACAATGCTCGCTTGGCGAAGGACTTCTTCAGGGAGAATAACATCACTCTTTTGGACCATCCCGCATGTTCCCCTGATTTAAATCCCATAGAGAACATTAAATAAAAATGGCCATCAGTTCCAGACAGTTGATGCCCTTCGTGAAGCCATCTTCACCACTTGGAGCAATGTTCCCAAAAGCTTCCTGGAAACACTCACATCAAGCATGCCCAAACAAATTTTTGAAGTGATTAACAAGAACGGTGGAGCTACCCATTACTGAGTCCTACTGAGAAAAATTTTTGTTCTGATTTGGAGAGTTTTTTGTAATTTTTTGAGCGATGGTCTTAAACTTTTGATCAGCTGGTAAACGGCCTATTTCAGTTTAGTTGTTGTTTTCAATAAATTACTTTTTCAAAGTGCATTTTGTCACACTCCCCCTTCTTGCTTTTGCATATTGTAGCTCTACTTAAAACCTCATTAAGATCCAAATGTGCAAAAGGTAAATTCCAGCAATTTTTCAACTGGTCTTAAGATTTTGATCAGGTCTGTATTTATGCTCCTGTGACACTTTGCTTCCACTTTGAACATCACTGAAACAGAATGGGAGGAACCTGGTGAACCCCAATTTACACCATCTCCCGGTGTAATAATACAGAAAGAGGGGCATGCGGACTCTGTGGAGGGCAGTAGTACCATTAGCTCTACCTTTGTGTGTTTGGGGAGCCGTGTTGAGTGTATCCAAGCCTTATCAACACAGATATTTTGTCCTCAGGGAATTAATTTCAACGCCTTGAGGTGAAATGATAAAGGATCTTCGTTGTGATGCTTTTGCGTAAAGGAGCTGTGAAATGGGTGTATGAGATTACAAGTTATTGTGAAAACAATAGCAATGCACTAAAGCATTTATCGCCACAATGTAATATTCAGGTCTCGTATGACTTTTTGGATGTTTTTCTATGTACGAGGGCTATCTATTAAAATAGTCTTGATTTTTCTTAGTGCAAGCCTTTAAAAGGTCTTGAATTAGATTGTAGAAATCGTGTAGGGATCCTGAGTTGAGCAACACAGACATCAAGAGATTTTTACAGTATCAAACCTAAACTTATGATGAGAAAAACATTGTATAAAAGTATCATCAGCAGGTAGAAATGTTTCTTCTATGTGTACCTTAGAAAAAACAGCTCCAGCACATAGCCAGCCCCCTGTCATGAGGCACTGCAGGCAGTGAGTCTACGTTCTGTAATAGGGTTTGAATTCAAGGCTTTCTTTCATCACAAATCACACCATTATGTTTCTTTTATTACCCCACCAGCCACTATGGCTGGTTGAGCTAAATCAACTGATACTGAACAAAAATAAAGGGATTTAGCTCGTAGTTCCAGCACTGGGATTTTGCTGTAGTGTTACTGGGTGTGGATTATGCTTAAGGAACCCAAGTGACTGATGCCCTGTCCACATTGAGCCGAAAATGCAAGGGTGGCATTTTGAGATTTATTCACTCTTTGAACCGGTTTTAAAAATTGGCGTTTTCGGGCTCCCAAAATGCTGGTTATGTGTGGACAAATCACCCATATAATAAAAAGCTTTTCAGATACTCCCAAATCTCTGTGTGGACACACTGAGCGTTACAGCTGTTGCTTTACAGAGACTGTAATGACAGTTTGTTAAATGTTTGTGTAGAGTAAGAGGATAACACAGTGACATAGCGTGCCTCATCTTCACACCAGATTCCCCGTGGTGTTGTGTGCAGAGAAACCCTGTGAGCTGGTGAGACTACTGAGGAGTGATAAGTGCAGATATTAGAGAGCTCTCACTTCTCAAAAAGACTGCTGGCTCAAATCCTGGACGAGGTATTTGATTCACAGCAGAGACAAAAACATTGTATTGCAAGCTCAGCAGTGGAGGGATTAGCCCAGAGTGTTGGTGAGAGGGCAGAGGAGGAGAGAATGGATGTTTGAAATGATACTCAGCAGGGCAGTGATTTGATGGTTATCAGTGTGGCTTAGTGCCAGTAATGCTTTTTTTCTTATGTGACTTTGGTCGCTGTGAGCCACTCGATTCTCATCCAGGTGAGTGCAGGTTTACTGTCTTGAATAAGCACCCTAATAACAAAAAATGAAAGAAACTGTCACAGCTGGCTATATCGTTCATCATGTATGTATGGGACTCTTACTGTTGTTAAATGTCTGACTGGCCTCGCCTCCCTCTGACTTGTACAGGTTTGCTAAATGACAAGTTTGTTGTGCTGTTGTCCCTGTTGTTGTCCATCTTGTTGTTTTGCCCTAGTTTGATCAATACATATCTGGATGACATGACTGAAGATTGATACACTTGCAAGATCGTATTACATTTACACCTCTGCAGGTGGACCAGACCGGTTGCTCAGTGCATGATTTAGAGCAGGGATGGGCAACTTGGGTCACCTGGGCCACATTGATGTTATATCCACACAGTTTGAGGGCCACACTACAAACTGCATGCTACTCATTTTTCAACATGTTCACTTACTTAAGCAAAAGGAACACTAACTTTCCTGGAAATTAACCATCCCAGCATTCATATTTTAAGTGAAAATACAAATAGTAAGACTTTATTGAATGACCTAAACATAGAGTTCAAGCCATATGAAACTACTTTTTCAGTGACAATAGACTTTCAATAGGCCAAGTATTCACTGCCTTTATTTAACTCACATGGATTTTTTTCCTCCCTGTTTGCTGTTTTTTAATATTTGACATTCTCTTGCGGGCCATATTGAGTCAGAAGGAGGGCCAAATGTTGCCCCGGGATGATGCCTGCTCTCGAGTGTCAGTGCTGGGCTTTGACCCACAGAACAAACAGTATTTATCTGACAGTCAAACAGTATGATAGGACTTATCATAGGGCTGGGCGATATTACCTAATCTCAGTATCACAATTAATTGAAGCTCTTACCTCTATTAATGAAGGATTATTTTATGCTATGCCGGAACAAATTGGTGTTACCGACGGTCGTCGAAACGGTCTTCCTGCAGTATTTACACTGAACTTCTTTCTGCTCGATGTCCTCTGCACAGAATCCAAAATGTGCCCACGGCATTTTTCTTGGCTACAAGGTCCTCTGATAGATTGGTGCTTGTCTCCTCCATGTTGGCAGCGCGTCCTTCGCTCTTGGCAAAAGCGAACGCAGACTGTATGGAGAGGGCGCGGTCACGTGACTTACACAGTGAAAATAATCAAAATAATCGACGTGAGTAAAATTTCTTTGATTAGAGGGTCTAAATGTTGGTTTCGATTATTTTTCAATTAACTTCCCAGCCCTAGCTTATCATCACATAATGCGCTAGAACAGGTGTGTCCAAGCTATGTGCACTTTAAATTGGTCTAAACAAAGCTCCAAAAAATAATGGATTTTTTTTAAGACCAGAATATAAATCTTGTGCTCAACCGATTGATAAATTAGGGCAAACAGATAACAGTATGTAGGAACAACATGAATTGCGTTCATTGATTTGGATATCTTCTCCCTTTTAAGATCTGATTTGTTGTGTCCGTAATCTTCAAGCATCTACCAAAGTAGAACCTGCTGCTCCAAAAGCCATTCTCATCTTGTCCAGGAGTCTACCCAGTGGCATCCTGAGCCAACCAGGCTTCCCTCAAATTTGGTTTTTCACCCCAAAATCTTTAACAGTGAGCTGTGGTGTATGCTTCTTTTTTCTTGAAATATTTTTAGGGGTGTCTTAACTTATACCAGATCAGTTTTACTAACACTATTACACTAAAAACAGGTATAAATCAATGTGGCCCAGCCATCCCTACATTTTTTTGTATGTGGCCTTCAGTGATAAAAGTTTTGACACCCCTTCTCTCAAAGGATTGTGTTTAATTGTGCCCAAGGTAAGGCTTAGCGTGTGTATGAAATGTGCAAAACTGTATAATCCTTACTTGCGACTAACAATTGCCAGTTGGTTAAGAAATTGATAGTAAAGTCATCAAGAAGAAGGTCGAATCTGGATTGAAGGGTACACGTTGTCACCCATTGTTAAGGTGAAAGACATGCTTGTCAGTAAATCATATCCTGATGTTCTCGGACAAGGTGTAAAATTCAATTTTCTTATGAATCTTTTACCATAACTTGACTGAATTGTACATGTAAAGCTTCTGAATGATCTCTGATGTTATTTAGAGAAGAGCTTAATTATAAATAAAACTTATATTTGTAATTATTGTATTAATAATTTTTATTATATTGATTATGTTTTGAATGATAACCATCCCAATATCTTTAAGTGTTTGTGTTAAGTAATACTAATGAAAACTTCTTATTTGCAAAATATAATGTTGTGAAAATCTACATGCCGAAATGCAATGAGTTGCTTCCATGTGATTGGCCAGTTAGCTTCTTTGCTAAAGAGTGGTTGAAGTATATTATTGCGAGCATTGTGGGTGTTCACAAACAGCAGAGGTTATGGTGTCACAGTTTGGTTTATACTGTTTGTAGGCACCAAATAAGCGCTTAAATAATTTCCTATATACTGTCATAAAAAATTTTTTTTCTTTGGATTTTTTTAAATTTAATTCTTTGGTTAATAACAGTCATGTTGATTTATAGTTGATTGTTGATGTTTGTCTTGTATAGCAAGCAGTACTGTCTTTCCAGGTGCATGTCTGCTGCTTTCACTGGTGACAGATGTGCCAAATGACCATTTTATTTCTATATTACATTTTAAAGAAGCTCGGACGGCTAATTTGACCCTTTAATTGTAGCCCTGATAGTGAAAATGCAGACTACAGCCTTGATGCCATTGCTGATTCAACATGATCATGGCAATTTGTGTGAAAACATGACGAGACGGATCCAATTTATGTCTGCTGTCACAAGGTGATGTAGAGGGACTGACTGCATGACTCACCTCATTAAAGATCTTATTGGGTAAAATTTTGATTGGTCCACTGGGGGAAGCAAAGCGAAGCTCTTCATGAACTCCTCTGTTATGGGTGTTAGCATTTCATCTAAATGTGTGTGTGTGCATCAGGCATAATAATGCTCTGCAAAGTGTGAAATGGGTAATTTGTTAATATCTAATGGTCCTGTGACTGAAGCTGGTGCCTTATTTTCTGGTCAAAGTGGTGCAAGGACAGAGTCTCACTGAAGATTTGGATGTTATTTCAACTCAATTAACAAGAAAGCTGTCTATTCCCATGTCATTCAATATTTTGTCTCTTTCTTCGGCCACCCTTCTGGCAAGTACTCTCAGTACGGCATATGTGTGTTTGCACTGCGCTGGGTTTCACTGTGTGTGATTTTGTGTGTGATCCATTTGGCTCAGATTGGTCCCACAACTTGGCATCCTTACACCGTCTCAGTGTGGAGCAGCAAAACCAGCCTTCTGTTTTTTTTCTTGCCTTAAGAGACCCCTCATGATGAAAGAGATACACACACACACACACACACACACTACAGCAGGCCAAACACAGTGACACATACACCATCATGGCTTGGGATGTGTCCATGGCCTCAACAGGATGTGCATTACAGCTCCTGCTTGTCCTTGTGCACTGCCGGGGGGACAGTTCACCATGAATATTCATTTTTATTACAGCTTTTTGCACTAGGGCTTACATGAGGGCTGAAGAATATGTCTAGCTTTTAGGATAGACTGATGTAATTTCAAATGAGGAAAGACATTATTATTTATACTGATTTAGTTTATATGGTGCTTAGAGTAAAGTCAAACAATATTCTAACTGTACATAGCTGTTGGCGAAAGTGATGTTGATTAAAAAAAAAAAAAAAAAAAAGCACAACAGCAATACTCCGTAAAAACCACAAGATAATCTATTAAAACTATCCAGTCCAAATAGGAAATTGATTATTTTCAGTCAGACAAATCGTGTTTGTCTTCCTCTCAAATATAGTAGAACATTGTTTGAGTGTGATGTCTAGGCTCTGACCTCACTGCTCTTTGTAAATATATTTTACTAATATTTCCAAACGCATATTGCCGATACCTATGCTGATATTTTTCATCCAGAGCAGAGAGTCTTTACATTATGAAAACTGACTTGTTGCTCTCAACCTGAGTCTATTTGTTTAAGGAACAGATGTTACATAAGAAAACAAAATGTAACTCTTGAAAAATTAACATCTTGCTTTTTAAATCTACCCATGCAATGATGATAAGTAGAAGCACTGTTGTATATTTCGACAATATTACTGCCTAATAATAATTCCTTATATTTGACTTGCAGAATTTCAGCAATGATTAAATAATGTCTCAAACCCCCTGCCAGAGCCTACAGGTGCATGTTGGGGAGGTAGAGGGTTGAAAGCAAGAGTGCAGTACTAATGCTGAGCAGAGCTGGCAGAGGCAAAGTAAAGGTAAAGCAGAAAGCAAGAAGGTTGCTGGTTTGAACCCAGTGTTGTTCAGGACCTTTCTCTGTGGAGTTTGCATTTTCTCCCTGTGCATGCGTGGTATCTCTCTGGGCATTCTGGCTTCCAACCACACTCCAAAAACATGCTCATCAGGTTAATTGGTGACTCTAAATTTCCCTTAAATGTGAGTGTGAGTGTGAATTGTTGTCAGTCCCTCTATGTGGCCCTGCGATCATATGGTGTACCCTGCCTCTTGCCCAATGCCAGCCTCTAAACGGGATAAGTAGTATAGATGATGGATGGATGGGTGGATTTATAGATTATATTTGCAACTGTGTTGGGCAAACTTGACCAGTGAAGGGGCAGTTAGACTTACTAGCCCTGCAAATTAAGGAAATTATTTAAAAATAATCAGTTGACTGTTAATATTTTATTGGTTCAGTTAAAATGTAGCACAAGCTTTTTAAAATAAATCCTAATTAATTTTCACAAAAAATACATCATATTATATCTTGGGGAATCAAATGACACCAAATGCTGAACGCCCCCTTTACATATTTTCCAAACTTGTGTAAATTATATCACAACTTTACTTCTTCAGCTACTACTCTAATTCAAACATACTCTTCCTGTTGTTCAGCTGAACAAATGGAAGAGGCACAAAAATATGGACGCCTTGTTTACAATAGAAATGTGTGTACCCGGTAAAGGCTTTATCAAATTAAGAGTGACTCACAGTGGAATTGAGGGAAACACCGGTAGTTGGCAGGTAACTCCACACAACAGTTGAGGAATGAGGACAGATAATTGATGCTGGTTGTGACGTCTGAGGGAAGACAATTGGCCTCAGCTCTCCGCTATCCCTCAAGGAAAACGTGCCTACAGCAGAGAGTGAAAACTTGGCAAGAACACATCTAAACAGACTCATTCAAGAAAAATGCACAAAGCATCAATTATAAATACTAACAAGCAGTAGGTGAAGTTAATGAAAAGAGGTTACAACATACATTAGTTGACATAGGAGAAATGTGGTTCCCCATCCCCCAGGCTTGTCTGAGACAATTATTGAATCTCTCACTAAATACTGATATTTCAGTGCAATGCTTCAAACTAATTTTTCTGGCTGTTGATAGTGGGTCAAAAGAAAAAGAAGAAAAAGGGTGGGGGGAATGATGATAGATAAAGCTTGTTATGAAACCAAACACACAAGTCCTAAATGCATTTAAGATGCATTTCATATTGTTCATGAGAATGAGAAATAAGAAATTGAATGGATTTTTTGCAAAACAATAATTATTTTGGAGTAATACAGACCCCAGTTCCACTTAATTTTTGATGTTTTTGTAGAAATTAAATATAACAGACTACAATCATTTGCAAATCCCTTTTGATCTATATTCAGTTGAACACATTACAAAACAAGAAAGCACTCGGAGAGCGTAAACCTCTGCCAAGGTTGCTTACATATTACTGTTACATCTATCAGCAATAATAAAGTTACCATCATAATATGATTCCTTGACCCTGAAAACCCACACCTAGCACTCAGAATCATGTTGATATCATTATTAGTTAGACAGTTATTGAGAAAAAAAAAAAGTTGTTCGCTTAAGGCGGTTATCTGGATCACCATCAAGTTCTAATCATTTTTAAGGTGAGCCGTTACCAACATCTCCTGAAAATTCAGCAGAATGCGTCTAGTACTTTTTGTGTAATCTTGCTAACAAACAAACACACGCCGGCAAAAACATGACCTCCTTGGTAAAGAAAGACGTTTAATGTTCACACTAATAAACTGTATTGTTTTTTTTTTGCAAATATTCACTCATTTTGAATTTGATGCCTGCAACACATTCCAAGAAAGCTGTGACAGGGCCATCGATGTTTACCACTGTGTTTCATCACCTTTCCTTCTGAAAAGACTAACCAAGCGTTTGGGAACAGAGGACATTTATTATTGAAGCTGTGTAGGAGGAATTCTTTCCCATTCTTCCTTGATGTGTGACTGAAGTTGCTCTTATTTATTTTTGACACAATGTCCCAATTTCTTTGGAATTGTGGTTTGCAGTGTTGAGAAGTAGTGATTCAAGACAAGGAACTGTAATGAAGCTTATTGTACTGTTTTGTGTGTTATCTTCTGAGAGACCTTGTGGTATTTACAGATTTGAAAATAGGGATGTGTGTGATTAGCCGCCATATTACTTTAATGTTATTGACAGAGTTGAGGCTAATTTATACCTCTCTTAGAATAGATAACCCATATACTATTTTTTAGGTTGGGTAGACTTTAAATATTGATCCACCAGAGGCCGTGGCCTCACACAAGCCTCCACTGTGCTACAGTCTCGTCTTTTCAGTTGCTACATTTTAGCTGCCTGTTCCAGGGCTATAACTATACATATTTTAGGGTTTCGTACGACTTGCTTAATGTCCCCTTAAAAATTTATTCTAATTACTTACATATTTTTCTTTGGTATGTTTCCCTATACTGGCTTGAAACTGTTGGCTACCCTTCTCAGCACTAACCCCTACCATGACTGATATTACTGCAACATCTGGCCTGTATCTGGATACCTCCAGAAACATGTCAGAAATGTTGATGAACTGAACATAAAGAATCAACCAAGGGCTCCTGCCATATCTGTGTGCTTTCTGTGTAATTATGTTACTGATTTAGGCCTTCAGTTGTGATTGACTGCTCTGTTAAAACTAACATAGTTGCCCACCACTGCTAACTCCTGTACCTACAATGCTGTATCTGGATATAAACAAGCAAAGTAAGTAGATAGCTTTAAAGTCATCTCTTATTAGTTTGGTTTCAATATCACAAGGCATCACAATGCAACACAGTGTGCAGCATCTTTTATTTTCTACATAACTACACACAGCTACTTTCTATTATCAATGCAAACAAGCTGTCAGATATTCATTATTTAGAAAGTACTTTGAAAATCAAGTCAGACAAAATGTCTATTTATTGTAAACCAAAAACAGTATACGTTTGGTCTAACCTATCTTTTAGGGATGCACAATTTGATCTGTGTGTTATAGGTATCGGCCGGTATTGAAGTTTTTGCCGGTATTTATAGCAGATATACTGTATATCGGCCATATATTGGCCAACATTGGCAAAATATAGAAATGTACCATAATGCTTCACCTTATCAACATTGCATGGGTACATTTAAAAATCTACAGTTTCATTTTTTCAAGAGTTAAGTGTTGTTTTCCTTGTTTTACAACTTTAACTTTCACAAACAGATTGTCAAGTTGGATGAAAAAAGTCATTTTTCATAAAGTAAAGACTTTGTGCTGTTGATGAAAAATATTTCATCAGTGTATTAAGTTACAAGAAACATCATATACCTTAAACGATTATATACTGTCTCTGGATTGATGCCTGCATCACAACACATCAGTTAGAGGATTATCCTCAACAACTCTAATTTTTTTATTGCAATGCCATGTTAACTTGAAATTGTAAACAGACAGAGAAAGAGGGTCGAGAAGAGAGACAGCGATGTCCCCTGAGCCCTGAAAGTTTCTCTTCATGTCCTGACTTGTGAACTGAGGACAGTTTTCATCACTGCACAATCATGGATACAAAAAATGTCCTAAATGAGAAAATGAGAGTATACAGAGAGCACAATTACAGACTATACTGGATTATCAATTATAAATTAGCTGAAGAATTTATTTTGGGTAAACACGATGAAGTAGAATATTTTACCTAGAATTGTACTGAAATACAGAATTCTGGTTTCAGCTTATTGTTGTAAAATAATAAATTTTAAGATATTATACAAAGTAAAAACTGTGATTAAGGCTTCTTAAGATTTAAAATCGTCAGTTTCATGTACTGAAAAATCCCCAATAAAATTGGTAATGATATGAGTAAAAGAAAAGCTAAAAGTTAATACACTCAAATTTAGGTTTAATTTTTTAATGTACTTCATACACCATTTCAGTGTATTTTTTGTGCCTTGAAGACTCTCAGACCTGCAGTCTGTCCTCACCATCTACTTTAATCCTTAATTAACTGACCAACTGTGTCAGTGTGGCCATCGTGATAGAGAGCAGCCTTGTCCATATTTAATTACAAGACTGAAGCTCTTGTGTTTACAGTAAAGACTGAAAGAAGACATCCACTTTAACTTCATGCTTCTCTGCATCAGCTCGCGCTGACTGCACCCTGTCGTGATCTGCTAAATCACACCTAGGGAAGCAGTTATATGGTCTCTGTGTTGAAATGCCAAGAGTTTTCTTCAAGGCATATGCTGTCATTAAAACTAAGGAGGCCAGTGGCCATCCATGAACTGCTATTTATTCAACACTTGAAACTGTTTGCAAGTTGTTGGAGAAATAGCCCAAATATTTATATTCATTGTCGTAAGAGTTATGTGATTATTAGATCTGTCTTATATCACGCTATTGTGAGCAGCTATCATGTTGTCTGGCCATCAGTCTGTCTGTGTACAGTACATGCAGGTCTGTTATTGGGAACAGGATACCTCAGGGAATTTCCTTTAACTTTAATCAAATGTCCACTTTGATTTAAGTACTCATTAGATTTTGGGGTTCATAGGTCAAATGTAAGGTTGCACAAAGAAATGGCTGGGCCCCTGAAAGTTCTGGTGGGGGCCCTTTCCAGATGTGATTTTTAAAAGCTGCAGTGACTTCCACTGGCAAACATTTACCTCTTTACCTCCTTATTGCTGAAGTCCTATCTTCATATTTTAGCTTTTTATTCTCTCATTTGATGTCATCCAAACATCTATTCTGATCATCAAATGGTAATACAAGATCTAATATTTAGGGTCCAATAGACAAATGGATAGAGTATAATAGACAAAGCAAAATTATGATGTAGAAAAAAAGGCAGGTAACATTCCAGGAATAAAGTGTTTGCATTCTGAAATATGCTATATCTCACTGAAGCACCCATAAATAATGTGTTGTTTTGTTTCCTTGAGAGCCTACATGGGGCCTCCTATGGGCCTTGGTGAAAGGTATATGTAGTGGAGTCTTTTGGTCGTCCATTGCTTTTTAATGCAGTATCTCTAGACCCAATGTGTGCACAAATGTCCACTCTGATTCAAGGATGGTGTGATTAGAGTTTGAAAATCAAAGGTTAATGTCACAGAGTTTTATGGTTTTTCTTTGCTTGTGAACACAATCTTGTGAGCTTTAAACACTGAATGTCTGCTCATAGTCAGTGATGATGTTGGTACATTTTGGAGGTCACAGATCAGAATCCAAGGTCATGGAGGCTTGTGGTCATCCTCTGCTTGTGAACAACACATGACAAAAGTTTAAGGCATTTGCTTCAAACTTTGCACAAATTATGGCTAACTATATTTAGAATGCGCTGTCCTCAGGAAGTGGTTCCTAACACAGAGCAGAGCACCATAGGAGGCGGTGCAGAAAAAGAGCTAGGAAATGCACTGCATTCATCAACATCATCAACAACCCGTTCCGTGGTGAAACCGGTTCGCCAAGGAGCTCCTTGGGCAGAGTTAGTGGATGCCCGGCCTGTGCAAAGGAGGAAATTGACCAACACCATCAGCAACCCCTCTAGAGACCAGGATTTAGGTCAGTGCAATGCTGTGATAAGAAATATAACAGGAAATGCCAGGAGAAGTCTAAATGTTCAGAGAAACGAGCCAACTTTAGGAGAAAAAAAATTATATGCTGAGCTATAAAGTGTAAAGTTGAGGACATTAAGTGGAAATGAGGAAAACAGCTCTAATTTGTTGAAAATGTTCAAAAGACAAAGTGTTTGGAATAAATTAAACACTGATTCTATTCTTAAAGTGCATAATAAAGAAGAAGTCCTCCATTCATGCAAGGACTGCAAAAATACAAGCATGACTTGCCCTTACTTTTTTCTAAACCTATCCTGTGGAGGTGCAGATGGAGAAATGAACCTTCTTTTCTAACACCCAGCCCTCTTCACTCTTGGACATGCTGTTACGCTTACATAAATAAAAGGCCAGATCATACATGGTAGTGGTCTGCGTGGGATGGAAACAGGTGGCATGGAGGTGTGGAGGAGGAGCTGGGTGGAGAGGGACGATTTGCTGACAGGAGGAGAAATAAATGAGCTCTGAGATGAGAAGTTAGTGCGCACAGTGACATATGGCAGGGGAGCTGTCTGGCACCAAGATGGAGGTAGATTGGCTCTGGGTGAACCTTTGGGTCCAACCAATGCAAGGTGAGGACAGGTACATGGTGGCATCTTCATTTTCAGACATTAGTTAATGAAGGACATTCACGTGAGGTACACTGTATAGGATAGCACGTAGTAATCAATATCCATCTTTTATTAAGTTTAAATACAGGGGCTAGCACTACCTTAAGGAGCCCATGTTCTGCTTCTCTGAGTTTTATATGTCCTAAAGTGTATTTTAACTGTTTCCTCCTATGATAGAGCAGACCTATGAACAAGATAAAAAGTCTGTGGTTTTTAGACTGCTCCCTATCCCTATCCCTCTCTGCGTGGCACCAGCAGTTGCCTTAAACATCTTGTTCCCTAGGCCCCCACGTATAGACCCACCAGTAAAGTGGGGGCCTAGGGAACAAGATGTTTAAGGCAGTGAGTGAGTAAAATTTTTTTTTTGGTATGTAGAATTTTATTGGTATGATATCGGTTTCAGCAGATCGTTGTCCCAGAAGCTAAAAAGCAGAATCGGGGTAGGAATCGAAAACCAATTCCAGCTGAGGATTGATCACGTCTCCCTCAAGGAATCAATATCATTAGTCTTTTTGCTTATCAATTCCCTTATCAGTTCCTTACACTTTTTCTGCATGCCTTGTAAATGAAGTACATCAGCAGAAATGATTACAAAGAAGTAAAACTTGTAATCATGCTAGGCGAGGTGCACAAGTGATCAAAATTGTGGATTAATTTTGGACAGAAAGATTTCTACTGCATAGTGTTTAGTGAGTGAGAAACACCAGCAACAGGGACATTAATCTCCTTTATCTACAGTTATTGCTTATATTTTAGCCTCATATATTTGCATTAACTGTAGAGAATTGTAACCTGTTAATTTTAAGCTGATAGTGCAAGCTCCCTTAGAAGAGGCTGATTTTATTTGAACAGCTAAATTAAATGTTGAAATATAAGCGAAATCTTGCTTAGTGATTGTGATTGAAGTGAAGATGACATTCTTTTTACTGTGGACAGGGTTAACTTAATGAACTTCATAGATGAGTATACAGAGGAAGAAATTCTGCAGAATGAATTTCCGCGGGCGATGGACTGTTAGGAGTTGGGGAGAGAAAGTTAGAAATGACAGGGAAAGAGCCACAGGTTGGACTTGCACCCTGCTGCCTGCTTGGACTGTAGCCTCCATACATCAAGGTTTGACTCAGCCAAGAGGCTGACAGCTCCTGTTATTATCTTTACTCTAAAACTATCAAAGCTGAGGCTGTTCACATTATTTATCATGGTAGATTTTCATATCTAGTGTGCAGTGCATCTGCCATTTTAATACATTTCTTTGTGAATAAGTTGTGTTAAACTTACACACTCATAATGAGGCACCGTTTATATGTTTACTCTTAGCAGCACACTAAGGTTCACCCTGTTTCACTTGGGAGCATCTCTTCAGCCAGGCACACACACACAGCCTCAACCTCACACAGATCTCATCATTAAGAGGACGAATGGATTCATGTCTCAGTCCTTGTCACCATCAGTGTCATACTCTTCTTCCTCTCCTAGTCCGCCTTTCACTCCATTACCCCTAACAGGCCAGGCTCCAGCTTCCTGCAGTGTTTTTCTCCCTGTGTCCGTTCATTATGAAGCATCCTCTCCTCCCACGTTTCTCTATCCCTGTCCTTTGTCTTTCTTTACTTCTTCTTGTCAGTCCTCTCTGAAAGCAGAATTATTCTGGTTATCTGTCTTCCCTCAACAGCCCTCTGGATCCTTCCCCTATTCTCGTTTTCTGCTGCTTGGCTCGCTGTGTGTTCAAAGTACAGGGGTCCCCCAGAGAGCCGTGGTGAGGAGTGCATATGGGCTGGAATTAAAGAAGAGTGCTGTAGGAGGGAGAGAGAAAATATGGGAAAATAAGGGCATATAAACTAACCTAAATTTCCTATTTTTATACCTCTCTCTTCTGTGTATGCCCCTTCTCCATCATACCAAAGTCTCTGCTGTAGCTCTGTATAAAACATTCACTCCTCTTGGCTATCATTTTGAGTTTCATATCAAAATGCCAAAATTTGCCCTTTCCTCCTTCAGTTCAATAGCATTTCTTTCACTTACTGTTGTACTACTGAATTTATTCGCACATAAAACACTTTTCAGCTTCATGTTTTGGGCTCTAAAGTATCATGAATGTGTTGCAGTGACAAAGGAAACCAACCATGATGATAATTTTCAAAGACGTAGGAAGAAAAGGGCCCTTACATTTGATCTCCAAAGACGTATTGAGGCCACTGTATAGTCTTTGCTGCACTGGGTATGTATTATTTATGATTAACAGTCATGGGAGCGAGTGTTTAAGTTGCATGAAGAATTTGTGTAGCATCCTCCATGTTAGTGGTATGTCTTTATTGTCTTTAAGTCACGCTAGATTCATGGCTTTGGAAGTGCTGTTTGGTGGTTGGTATTCCAGTTTGGTACAGAGGAGTTAATGGCATTAAGCAGTTGATAGATTGCTGAAAAATAGTTTGTTAGGTGTTAGATGTTTCTGCTTTTTCTAATGCCAACATGTCTTCCATTTCTTTGTGAGGACAGGATGAATTGGGACACTTTGGTCTTGCTTAAATGGATAGTTTGGGATTTTTGAAGTATAGCACTAGCCTGAACATTAGCCACAGCAACAGAAATCACCCCTGCATCTGTACAGAAATAGTCAGCGTGGAAGCTCGAACTACATAAAGCAGGACATACAACTAAAAGACATTTTAGGCAAAAGACTATAACTAAAACTAAATTTAAAAAGTGCTGTCAAAATTAACACTGGTACACGACACAGCCTATGAAGTCCTGAGATTTTTTGTGGTTAATTTTTTTTAATAATGGACCTTAAGCAGATGTTGCTGTTTATATTATAATGTGTTCAATGACAGATCAGATAAATGAAAGATGAGTAAGTATCATCATGATGTGTTTGACATAACATCAAGAAAATGAAAATTAAGTGTTTGTATGAAAGTGTTGATATAGTTGTTTGCAGGTCCAATTTATTTGTTCCTCCAGCATATAAAATAGATATGACTTATGTCCCCTAGGGATAAAAAGAACCGTATGTATTGTGATACAACTAATGATTCCCATCCAAAGAGATTATGTTTGCAACCTGCTTAAAAAAGAGATGACAGGATCTGCAAGTTTCACTAGTGGATAAATCTGATCATATGCTGGCCCTTTGCTAGCCTCCTGAGCATACAGTCTGTTGTGTGCTAAAGAATATGAGCTGGCCCTGTGTGATCAACTAAATTAAGAAAATGGGTTCAAAGAGGGAAAAAGACTGCATTGCTGTACTTCCTGCAGAACAAAAAAAGGTGAGAAGACAAAAATAAAGCATACAGCAGGCATTGTAATAATTAACTATGTGAAAAAAACAGGTGGGAAGGGAAATTTTATGGAAGTGTTGAAAAGAAGAAAGAGAAATATTAAAAAAAGGAGTGTGAAAGCAGGATGTTGGCCACAGCGCAGCTACATATTTTATGCGCCCCTGGGCTGTCGGTTTAGCCTCGGTATAATGAAGCATTGAGAGGAAAGGGAAGGAGAGGAGGAAAGGAGACGATGCCAAAGTAGAGAGGTCAGTTTATTGAGAATTTAAGTCACACTGGCTAGAGCACATGGCTTAAATGATATTAACGGTGGTTGTGTTTCAGTTAAAGGCTCCAGTTCATTTGGTTGCTCACAGGGATTCAATTGTACTGCTTTTGTCATTCATAAACCTTTTACAGACTTCAGCTCAGTGGTACTCAACCTTGCCGCACTGACAAATAACACTTTGGCAAAATCCACAATCCAAAAATACCCTTGTTTTCTTGAAAAACACTTCACACTTTGTGAGAAGTAAAGTAATCTTGAGAATATTTATACCATCCCTCAATCACATGCTCTGCAGGAGTATTGAGGCCGTGCCCCTTACATGCACTGTGAATTCACACGCACAGATCATTCTTGAACCCTGGGCTATTGAGGCTACACATTTGAGCTTGTGGATCTACATTAAGCGAAGCTAAAATTTATTGATCAATGAAATAATTAAAACTTGATTAAGTTCTACTTACAGATAAATAATTGTATTATTGCATGGATGTCTGCCTATTACAAGACAAAATGTTTTTATTCATGTTTGGATATGGTACGGTTCATTTAAATTACCACAATTTTCAGTTAATTATCATAAATTCCAATTAATTCTCATAATTCCCATGTCAAGTTTCTGAAAATTTCCTCCCCTCTGCAACCCTGATTGTGATGCATCGTGATATTGAATCATTAACTGAATAGTTGTAATCGAATCGAATTGTGAGACTAGCGAAGATGCACAGTTTTTTATCTTTGCGTTGAAGAGGTAGAAGTCATTAACTGTAGTTTTAGAGGGCACAAGGGGCAGACAAAGCATTTGCCCGGGACTTATAGGTAGAATTGCTTTAAAAATTGGGAGAATCATTTCCACCTACTTTTAAATCTGGGGCTGACTACTTTGTCACCCAACTTCTACTGTTTTAGCCAGCTAAACCCTAGATGAATGCTTCATTGTTTGATACATTATGATTGAAAGCTGTTTCATTAACCTCAAAAGATAGTGGTTCACAGATTTTCAGAACAGTGTATCTGCAGGAAGAGCATGAGACTTGACAGAGTTTATGATGTTTTGATTACTACAGATAAGGGTGAGAGGAATAATAAACTGGTGTGACTTGCAGTGAATAACATTTGCTGATGATATCAAGTAGGACTCAAGAGCTTCATCGAACACAAAAGCTGAATGCTGCTCCAGAGTAATGGGTCAAATGTCTCAGCTTTTACTGATGCTTACCACAGACATTTTCAAGTTTTCAAACACAGTCCACAAAACACCAACCTGTCATGACTTGAGCTGTGTGAGTTTATTATCTGTCACTGTTTAAGGTCAAACACAGAGTAAGATTCCATAAAAAACACATGAGACAAATACCAGCTGACAGGGTCACCCCTCAACAGCAGGCTGGCACTGACATTTGTGTGTGTGTGTGTGTGTGTGTGTGTGGGTGTGTATGTGTGTGTGTGTGTGTATGTGGCTGGAGATATTTCTTAACTCACTTGAACAGTCTGCTGCCATCTGCACTGTCCTCATCTGCTGACCTTTTTGTTCTTTGTTTCCTCAGTTTCAGTTAAAAAAGACTTTTCTAAGATTTTGCTTCACTTCTGTCTTTTTATGGGTTAGGACGTCATTTTTGCTGCCTCGGCAATAAGCTGGGGGATTTAATTGAAACTCAAACTGTGGTTGAAATTTAAACTCTGCGTCCTTCAGCCTCAGGGAGCTGGAGCAGCTGTAAGACGAGCTATAATTCTGAATTTCATGAGACATGCTGAAAATCCAGACGTCCTTTTTTTTTGAGCTCTTCTTCCCTCCCACCTTGAATCTGTCCTTCATTCTTCTCATCCTTACTTTAAATCCTCTTTCATCTCCCTCCCACAGCCCTGCTTCATCTCTCCGGCCCTTCCGCCCAGCCAATCGGCCCCCCCATTGCAGAAGGACCATGATGCTCAGCAGCTCCGTGGAGGTGCCCAGCCCGGGTGGGTTAAGCGGCCTTAGCGGGCTAAGCGCGGCAGCCCGGAACGTGGTGCGCTCTTCCAGCATCTCGGGGGCCATGTACAGCCTGGAGAAGAGTCCTGGCAGTGGGGGCCCAGACTCTGCGTCGCTGAGCGGCAACAAGAAGCGGCGCTCCAGCCTGGGTGCCAAAATGGTTGCCATTGTGGGGCTCTCGCAGTGGAGCAAGAGTACACAGCAGCTCAACCAGCAAGGTCAGTTCACAGTTTGAAATGATTCGTTGGGATGTTAAGCCTTTACATCAAGGTTCACTGGCAGTGCAAATGAATGTGAAATTTTCATGAAGATTGAGTTTATTTATTCAAGCATTCCTTCAGATTAGGCTTGGGTACCAAGCAAAATATCAAGAACCAGCTAATTTCAAGGATTCGAGAATCTGACAAGACACAAAAGGTCAGGTTCTGCTCATTGGTTTCTATCAGGTAGATACTTAAATCATCTAGACTTAAAGATCCCCTATTCTGCTTTTTCAACTTTTATGCCCTTTAGTGTGTTTTACATGTCTTCCCCATGTGACACAGAACTTTCGAGCTCAAGAAATAAGTCCGTAGCATGGAGACATCTCCCCCTCTCTCTTCTTCACAGCCCCAGCAGCTGCCTTAAATGGCTCGTTCTCCCTGGCCTCTAGACCTACCAACATCTTTCTACCAATGTTTCTAGCAAGTTAATCCCACTGGCTCGGAGTGGCAAGCTCCTTGAAGAGCATTGATGCAAAGTTTATGCAGAATTGTTGATAACATGGCACCTAGCAGTATTGAACTGACCAATTACCACAGAGTAGCAACCAGTCAAAGGGAACTGGGCCCACATGGGAAAGGGAGCTTTAAAGTGACAGAGCTCTTGTCCAAAGTCAGTATTCTAAATCCTATTTACCCTGGAGAGGTGGGAATCCTCCAGGGTAAATTACTACTCTCAAGCAAGAATGAACTAAATACAATTTGGGTTGAAAGGAATTGGTGCTGATGTTCACCCCTTTCTTGTTTTTTTTTTTTTTTTTTAACCTTTATTTAACCAGATAAAAGACCCATTGAGATCAAGATCTCTTTCACAAGGGTGACCTGGCCAAGAGGTCAGCAGCACACGTCAGAACTGAAAAAAACATATTAAATGGTGGTAATGTACAATAAATTAGAATACACATATTTTGTGAGTGCAAGATTTTGCAATAAAGTGCAGTAATTATAACATAAATAACAAATCAGGAACACAGGCACTGTTCAAGGGTCTCACGCTGTTCATCCATCATCATGGACCGAAAGGCTCCAAGTGAGATGAGCTCTGTGAGCTTCAGTTCAGTCTGTAAAGAGTTCCACGCTGTGGGGGCAGCAAAACTGAACGCTCTCTTCCCCAGTTCAGTTCTGACACAAGGAACTGAAAGATGAAGAACGTCACAGGACCGTAAGGCATAGTGGCTTTTAGTTCTCTGAAGTTCTCTTGTAAATGCAGTATCTCAAGACTGCTGAGAGGGGCTACTTTCACAGGCAACACAAATGTCCTCTCTGCCTCAGGAATAAACTGGATACAGTTTTGGGCTTAACAATCAAGGAAATTTGACCTCAGATTGTCGCAAAAAAGGTTTTAACCAGTTACACCTTCACAGTAACCCCGCCCCCTCAATATCTTGTGCAGCCATACAAACACCAGGAGTGATTTGAGGCCATATTTTGTGAAGATTTGAAAATTTTTTTCCTGATCCAAATATGACACTCACAACTTGGATATCATGTGGTCCTTTTTACTGTTACAAGGCAAATTTGCAGAAGCTATAAATAGTTGAAAGGATGCAACAAGACACTGATTTTTGATTCTTTCACAATCACATTAGCATAAACCTCTCCAAAGCCTGTTTTGTTGTGCCTCTTCCCAGTTTGATACCTGTAATATCTTATTCAACAAGCTCTCACTGGGTTTACCTTTTGTGTGGTTATTATTGTAATGAGCCCTTTTTAAAAAGCCTCTATCATTATTTTTGTGCGTCTTTGTGTGTTAAATTTAGAGGTGGGAAGTGAAACTGCAGCAGCGCCTTGTATGCATGGCTGTACGTCAGTGATAGCGGTGCTGTGTTTGTATGCCTGTCTTGGGGGTTATAATTACAGATACTGTGCAGCTGTAAAAGAAGTGTTTCTCATTTTGTGATTCAGCGGTGAACACAAACATGCTCGCCCCTGCAGGGAAAAAGAAGAAGTCATGTCTCACACTGAGGTCGGGCCAGGAGAGGTCGAGGTTTGGCTTATGTCGATGTAGCTTTATTTTTTTTACTGTTGTTTACTCTCATCCTCTTATTTCACTCTGTTTCTTTTTTTCCAGCACATTGACCTGTATCCTTTTTTAGAGCAGAACAATATCTGTATGCGTCTTTCTGATCTGGTGCTCGCTTTAAGGATGTACAGTATGTGCACTTCAGTCTGTGGGAACATTCAGTCTCATTAAAGAATATGTGGGCTGCTTAAAAAGGAAAATTTTGATTGTTCACCCAATAAGACATTACACATTCTTATATTTCTTTAGTTAAGGGGAATAAGGGAAAACATTAAAAGCCACTGTCGTGTCATTTCATTATTCAGATATTTTATACAGTGAGAAACCACTTTGAAATAACATTATTTACTCCATCAAATCACAATCACGTACAAAAAGTAATGTGTAAAACAATACATTTATTTTGTTTTTACTTGTGGTTACTAAATTCTGAGGAGTTTGGAGGACATAACTTTGACACAATCCACACAAAAATACAATCATGTCCTTTGTAGCTTTTCTTAGTTATGTATTTGAGTTCCATAATTTCCAGAGCTGGTAGTTTTATTTTCAGCCAAGTAGTTGAGTTTGGTCAAACACAGACAAAAATAGAAATACAGTAATGTGTTTACAATTCTTATTTTTTATAAATATGATGATAAGATATTGTTGAACATTCCTCTCTGCACTTAGTGGCATTGACATTCTTTTCTCCCAAACAAATGCATCTAATGTTTCACTTTCCCACTCATATGATGCAATAAACTTTATTAATGCTTAACTGTAGGATTTTGGCTGCTGTAGACAGCATTATAATGTCACTAATTTAAACTATCATATCCTCAGTGTTTCAATTTAGGGCTTTTTACAGAGTGACTCTTTATGTTTAACTCTTGAATCCTTTTTGGATTATAGATATCCAAGTTTTTCAGGCAATGGCATTTTCCAGGAAGAAGTTTGACAACAGTATTATTATGCACTAAACTCTACATCCAGGAAAAAGGAAATTATTACTGTGAAAGCACTTGATTAGCTTACAGTTCAAGAATCTAATCAAGACACTACTTTTTGTTATGTAGATTGTACAGGCAGTATTAATTTTATGGAGACACATGTGGCTCCGTTTGCATTGGCTATTGAACATTAGGGGCAGTGAATATACCCGAACTGTCATCAATGCCACCTATTCTGTTATGTTTCTTTTTGCTACTGTACAGCTTATTGATCTATATCTTTACATTTTATGTTATTCTGTCGACCCTTGATGCATGCTTCTGTATTCTTGTACTTACCCCTGTAATGCTGCAACACCTGAATTCCCCCTCTGGGGATCAATAAAGGACTATCTTATCCTATCTTATCTTATTAGAATGGAGTATTTAAATCTGAGCTACGACAAAATATAGGCTGTTTAAAAGTTCTTCTCTGATAAATAGTTAATGATGTAGTCAGTTTTGCAACTTCATATTGTGAACATGATTTGACCAATGCCCCCAAAAAAAAACCCTAGATCATTTTGTTGTTTGTTACCAGTGGTGATGTATCTTTTGGGCGGTGCCTAACTGGTGTCATAAAGTTTGCTTGGTATAGCTTTCAGTCAGTTCTTATCATGGAGAGATTCTGCTTTCTCCTTTGTGTCATGATCAACATCCCCTGAAAAGCCCATCAAAATCTGCTGGACACTTTTTGAGCTATCTAGCTCACAGACCGACAGACAGACAGACAAACATACAAATGGAAAAAAATAACCTCCTTAGTAGAGGTAATGATGGCATGATAAGAATGACATTGGGTTAACAACAGGAGTGTTTCATTCATTTACAATCAAATGTCAGCTCTGACAACATGAGGCAACAACACCCTAATCTAAACCGCTCATCAGACTCATTTGTTTTTACCTGATTCTGGCATGGATCAGTTTGAGAAGGCTGTTGCTTCAGTAGTCAATACTCACACTCACACACACTCTAAAACACACTCTGCACACATTCAAGGAGCGAGGTTCGTTCATGCACAGCTGACACTTGTCTGATGCAGGGAGAGATGTCGATATTTTCACCACAGGGGCTTTCATGTCTCTGTGTCGGTGCTGATGTAGAGAGCACAATGGAGGGGAAAGAGTGGAGGGGCTGACGACGTGGAGACGAGGATGGGGAGATGCGGGAGTGTCTAAATTTAGATGTTCTCAGCTGCCAGAGGAGCACATTGAGCCTCAAACACAGTATCATGAGCCGCTCCCCTCCTCCTTCATCCATGCAGCACTTCACAAGCAGGAGAGTCGAACTGATGTTTTTTTTTTTTTTTTTTTTTTCCAGTGATGCACTTTAAAAAGAAAAAAGCAACATAACCCTGACTAAGTTTCAGATTGAGAACTAACTGTCGGATATGGCTGATCCAGATCCAAAACTAAAAGATTTCCAGTTCTTTGTGTTAAACTCCTTGTTAGTCTAATTTTGCTCCACATTTACACCCAGGAAAAAAAGGAAACTTTTTACAGTGAAAGCTCTTGATTAGCCTACAGTTCAAGAATCTAATCAGTTCATTATCTTTTACTTTAGTTGTTTTGACAGTGTTCACATACAGTTCCCTTATGAGATTCTTTACTTATTAATCACCATTAACTCCATAAAGTGGCACCACAATTATGACCAAAACATGGCAGAATGTCAGTTGTGTTGGTTGGAAAATGGGAATGACATATGCACTGCATGCCACAGCGCTGCGCCAAGTGGTATGATATAGCCATTTGTCTTTAAGAGCCAAAACATTTCCTATGTTAGGGATACAAGTCATGTGGCACCTCTACCTTGATGTTTACCAAGCAGACATCAGACATGCTCTGCCCCTTTTTATTTTTGGTCAGTGGGTCAAAAGGGACAGTTACTATGTTCATATACAGTCAATAACCCTTTGATAACCGGAATATTAGCAATAACCCGGTTGTGCTCGGCCATGTAAACACCAATAATCCTTTTTAAAAAACTGAATATGCTCATATTCCGGTTTTTAAAAACCCGAAAATCACCCCTGGGTTATTCCTTTTCTAACCCAAATATTTGGTCAAGTATAAGCCTATCAGGATATCCCCCTGAAAGGAACATTAATTTGTATTTTCTACATGTTCTATTTGCAAGGAATCTTGGTCTTTTGAGGACAGAAACTACTTGTTGTAAACATGGCGAAACGAAAGATTACACCACAATTTTGGAGCAAGAAGGAAACCAGCCGCTTTATCAGTGTTGTGAAAGACATGAACATAATGTCCTTTGTAGACGGTAGAAAGTACCAGGATAGCGAGGTATAGAAGATGGCACATGCCTCCTCCAAAGTGGGTGCTCTGATCAGCATTTTGATAATGGAATCGACCATTCCTTGACAGAATAAGTACACCATTTTCTTCATGGTGCTCTTGTGCACTCCGAACTGATTGGCTATCACACTGTACTCTGCACAGCTTGCTAGTTTATATAGCACGATAGCAACGCGCATCCCTAGAGGCAATGGTGTGCGAACGGTGATTTCACAGGGCTCCATCACTCTCTCCATCATCTGGCAAACTTCAGTAAACGATCGACGCGGCATACGGAAATTGTCTCACCAGTTGCCATTGGTGAACTCCATCATTACTACCCGTTCCCACCAGTCCTGACTGCGTACCTTCATCCAAAGTGTCCGGAGGGCTCTGGTGGAAACGGGTAGCATGGATATGGATGGCACCGCTCAGACTCCATTTCCTATTTCTTCACGTTCTCGCCTTCCATTAATGAAGAAAGTGACAAAGAATAGTGTTAAGTACTGGTGGTGGGTCACCAGTTACCGACCCGGGCAGTGTGTCATGATATGCCACTGCTCTACCAAAAGTTGACAATATTTACACAACATCCAGTTCAATCTTGAGAAAGACCCTTGACTTACTGACCCAGTAAGACCAAAATTGCTTGTTTACCTCCCCTCTAACTCACATCAGCTGGGGATGTATGTAGGTTGCATATAATTAGCAGTTTGACCCATTGAAGCAAAGGGTCACACAGATGGACAAGCAGAGTGATGGGTTGACATTTCTCCTTGCGAGGTCAAGTTCGATCAGGCTCCTCTCCTCTCCGTTTCTGGCCATCATTAACAGTCCAATCTGGTCAGCTGTCACTGCTCCATGTTCTCTGTGACACAGGCATCGATAGACTGATGGGGTAGGTCGGCCTTGGCGCAGACCCCGATGATTTGCTTGGTTTGTCGCCTAACAACTGAAAAGCCAGAGGTTGAGCTGGTCCCTGGAGAGAGGAAATGTGTGAGGGTTATATTTTAGACTTTGGATGTGAAAAAAGAAAAGACTGTTCTGTCTGTTTGATTTGAGACCCTAAGGTGTAGTAAAACAGAGTGAATGAAGTCAATGGAGGCATAAGTCAGCATCTCACCATTAAAGTGCTATTAAGGGGTAATGTGGTTATTGTGTTGTTTTTGTGCCACGGTCTCTGCAGGGCATGTTCTATCTGTGCTTCATTTAGTGA
Organism: Cetoscarus ocellatus; assembly: GCA_037902135.1. NCBI lineage: Eukaryota > Metazoa > Chordata > Actinopteri > Labriformes > Labridae > Cetoscarus > Cetoscarus ocellatus. The sequence continues at coordinate 604,235 of JBAMNC010000091.1, forward strand.
ATTGGATCCAGTTAATTTAGCCAAATCTGCCCTAGTAAGCTCTTATGCAAGCAGGGAGGTGTTGTTGTCAAAGAGTGTGGCAGGTTATTTTGGGAAAATATCGACAGAAGTAATTTACAATTCGTTGAGTATATATAACTCTTACATCCTCTAGAAAAACACATTAGTTGTGATGAAATAGTTTCCCAGTATCAACATGATTTTGTTCAACTTTGGATTGATAACATCAGTCTCTTCTACCTTATCATCATTATTGTTGTTAATGTTCATTTTAGAACAGTCTCTCTATTCATGCTTGTTATTAATAATATCACTATAATAGCTACCTTTACGACCATATATAGAGAAGGAAACCCTTGAAAATGATTTGTCGCATCTCAGGGGAAGCCTCAGTAAATTTAACTTAATTGTGACAAATATGATGAGGAAAAATTTATGGTCTGGGCATCCATGAATTTGTTGCCATCATCAGCTCTTATTTTAGTCCCTCTGTCTCTGCTAACCTCTGTACCTCTGCCCACTCACACCCCCAACAAGGCTTTGGTGGGGGTGTGAGATAAAATGAGAAGTATGGCTTTGGCCTGCTCTATCGTAAAGTCCCTTTAGATAATATTTATTATGATTTGGTGCTTAAGATTGATTGATTCATTGATTGATTACCATCTTATGACTTTTTTTAAGTGGACATTTAATTATTTTAAGTAATCCCTTCACCTCCTGAGCTGTCCTCATCATTCTGTATCTGTACGATATAGTTAGCATCCCCACAAATGATGTGCTTAATGGCTGTTTAGCCACTGAATCAAAGCTCTGGTACAGGTGTGTGACTTTCCCAAAATGACTGGGAACTAAAAACACTGGAGTATAATCAGAATATAAGCCAGAATTTCAAAATCTTAAACAGTTCTTGTGGAGGATAAAAATCGCTTTGTAAAATACCCAAAAGGTCTTGAACTAAAAAAATGTTTTTTTATTCTTTTGGATTGTATAAACCAACCAAGAAAAGGTGCAGTTGAAAGTTGAAATCATGGGATGTTACCAGGCAGCTGCATACAGCAAGAGGGTTGCTGGTTTATCTCCCCTGGTAGGTGGTGCCTACTACGGCTGTCACTTTTTCCAAAAATCAAAACTGATCATTTTTCAAGCATACACGCTAATGATTGAAGATATTTGGTTGCACTGTTAGTATCAAGTGGTTCACTGCTCCAGGTGCCCTAATGTACTGTTCAGCTGTTTTTTTAACATTTAAGTATTTATTTACTCTTCAAGAATGGATTTTAACCCCCATGCTCAAGTGGATATTCCAATATAAAATGTAAGTTTGCAAGTTCTCTCTGTGCATGTGTGGGTTTTCTCGGGGTACTCCGGTCTCCTCCCACAGCCCTTGAGTGTAAGTGTTTGTGTAAATAGTTGTCCAGAGTGTACCCTTCTTCTCAGCCAGTGCCAGCTGGGATAGACTCCAGCCCTTGTGAGTCCAGCAAAAATTAACAATTCAGATAATGGGTGGATGGAAGGATGTCACCAGGTTGATACTTTTAAATCCATGTAAGAGTAAAATAAAATGCAATCTGTGCCATTTTAATCTGCTCTGATTCAGCTCATCTGCTGTCTCAGGTGAAGGAACACATAGCCATTTGCTGCATTGTAAAATAGTCCCAAACACAGAGACTTCCTGGAGGAAGAAAAAGCACTCTTTTTTGCCCAATTGTCCATTTATAATATGGCTTGGTGGCTCATTTTTACCTAAAATTCACATAATTAGGCAAAGTAACTGGAGCCATCAACAGCAGTGTACCTTACTGGTAGTCTGAGTTCACTCTCTTTAAAGGTACAGTGCTGCTGGGAGCCCTTTCAGCCACTTCACTGACTTTTATCAAGCACCTGAGACAACCAAACTTCAAAAATGCTGAAGTATCCCTTTCATAACCTTTTAGGTGATGCCCAGGTAAAATCTGTGCATAGGAAAGACGTGTTGTTTATTAAGTGTTAAATCTCTGATACTGACTGCAGCCTGGTAATGGGGTTTATGCAGAAAGCGCAATGCTTCCTACTGTGACTGATTTGCATTGATTTGCAAACCAAAGTGAAAGGAATTGATATGGGAATTGATAAGCATAACAATATCAATTCCATGAGGGAGTTGTTATCAATTCTGAACTGGAATTGGTTTTAATTTTGAAAACACTCTGAAACAAAGCCAGACTGTGCTGTTTTAAGAGAAGCCACCAGTGCTATCAGTTTGCTTCATAGCATTAATTTGATGACTATGTCGAAGTCACAGTGGTGATGCTGCAATCCCCTGGCTAGTGGCAGGTTGCCGAGTCTTTTGTGACATGGAATTTGATGGGGATTTTGTGCCTGTATTGATAAAAACATTGTTCATCTGACTTTTAAATCTGATGCTAGCTGTTTTATTAACTGAATCGAAATGTAAACATGCTGAATGAGAAAGCATTGCTTTTTAATATGCAGTAATTCACAGTAAAATATGTTGACTCTTGTGATGTATTTGTTGCTAAAGCTCATATTGAGATAACAAAGCTGCCTATTTATTCTGCAGCTCTAATATACATATTAAAGCAAAAATGAGTTGTACTTCTTGAAAAAGGGGTCTGTCGTTCAAAAAAGCCTAAAAAAAATTACATTTGACAGCCTGAGCCATCACATAAAGGTCACAACATAAGATAATAAAAAATTAAAGAAGAACATAATTGGTTTAAGTAGGCCAAGAACACTTTTACAGCCTTGTCAACATTTTTCACACAGCAGTTGAGACCTTGGACTGTCTGCAGTGTTAATGGATGTCTTTTAATTATGCCCTCTGGTGTATCACAACAAGAAAATGTGTTAATTTAGAAGCCAACAAGTTTGTTTAAAATTAACAAACCATTTTTCGTGTCACTTTTTTATTGCACTATAAACTCAGGAAAAACAGTTAAACAGGTTGTTGTGGCTTGTGTACTCAAGTTTAACAGTGAAAAGTTAGTTCAGGCATGCTGGTTAATGAACATACCACGTAAATGTTGAAACATTACTGAAGATATGGTCCAATCAATCCCTGGAGCTATTGTGTGTTGTAGATTTACAGGGTTTGCTTCCATATTTGAGTCATTTTGTACTATTTTCATGCTTTGTTACAGATGTGTGTGTGTGTTTTTTTCCATTGTGTATCTGTTTTTCTCAATCATAGCCGGCCGCCCACTGTGTCGTCGTCTCATTATTCCTGGTTTTGTAACAGGCGAGTGTAGAGGATGGCTTTTTGGTTCTGTCTGTTCTATATATTACATTCTATTATTAGCATCAATGAGAAGAGAGTTCACACAGAAATGGTTTCCCAGGTTTAATGGATGAGTCACTCCTCCTGAACGCGCTCTTATCTCCCGAGCAGGTTTATCCATGACTGTGAAAACGGAGCCAACAGAGCAGCTCCCAGTGCACTGTCAGTCCGCGCGGAGGGATGCGCCTCGCACAGAAACAAGCGCCCCCCTGATGAGATGCAGTGCACCGGGAGAGTTAGATTAAAGGAAACCAGGGGAACATGTGTATATGTTGGTGTGTTTTTGGTTTGTGTCCCAGTGGAAGGCTTTTAGCTCCCTCTAGTTTTTATTAACCCTTCCAACTCCACAGGATCACGAAGGCCCCAAGCAGTAATTTATATCCCTGAAACCATATAGGGAAGAGCATGTTTAAGAGCTCAGACTTCGGTCAATTGCATCCCTTAAAGAAAGTTTTTAATCCAGCCATGAAATACATTTTTTTTTAAATATTTGTTGATTTATTGCAGTACATCTGTGATTAGTGATTTGTCACATTTTCTTGAAGAATAAGCAAAAATAGTCATATTATAAGACATATTTTTTATCATTAGATAAAGTGACAACTTCCTGTCAGTCTATTAACCAATCAGATGCTCCCAATTTCTACTTCTCTTGTTTGTTTGTTTTTTACATTCGCGTTAAGTCAGGAGCACCTAAAGATTATAAATAGAAAAGATAGTTACCTGCCATTTCCTAAAAGAACTTAAAAGAATGTGAAAGTAATTTAATGCCTGATATTGCTTCCAAGAGTGTCACTAAAGGTCATGTGAAGCAAAAAAAAAACTCAAAAAGCCAAAAGCTTTACAGAAACATATTAATTTGTAATAAAAGAAAGCCTGTTCATACTCAAATTAGTTTTTGTTTCATTGATCATAAAACTTTTAATGCATCAGTCCGATATTATCACAACATAAATGGAAGGGGACTTTAACAGTATGTAGTGAAGACATCTGGGAGTAATGTAAAAATACTGAAAAGTGTGTAATATGGTACAAAGAAGTGGAATATTAAGAATGAGGTGTAAATAGGCCAACAGTTATGTAAATAAAAACTATATGATTAATAAGAAATAAGTTGAAACATCAAGAATAAGGTTGATATATATGAAGTTGATGTACAATTTTAATTATACAGTATCATAAAAGAAAAAAAATGTGATTTAAACTTTCTTTTTGACACATTTTTCAACATTTTACTGGATATTTGAACATTTTGTCTAATCATTTTGAATTTTTCTCAAAGTGCGTAACATAAAACATACATACAGTGCTATGAAAAAGTATTTTCCCTTTTCTTGATTTTTTACTTTTTTTTGCATATTTGTCACACTTAAATGTTTCAGATCATCACACATATTTAAATATGAGACAAAGATAACCCGAGTAAAAACAAAATGCAGTTTTTAAATGATGATTTTGTTTTATTAAGGGAAAAATGCTCTCCAAACCTACATGACCCTATGTGAAAAAGTAATTTCCCCTCTTGTTAAATCATGAGTTAACTTTTTTGAAAACTAGTTCAATTTCACTGACCACACGCAGACCTGATTACTGTCAGACCTGTTGAATTAAGAAATCACTTAAATAGAACCCGTCTGACAAAGTGAAGTAGGTTGCAAGATCTCGAAAAGAAACACATCATGCGACGATCCAAAGAAATTTAAGAACAAATGAGAAACAAAGTGACAGAACTCTATCAGTCTGGAAAGGGTTACAAAGCCATTTCTAAGGCTTTAGGACTCCAGTGAACCATGTTCAGAGCCATTATCCACAAATGGAGAAAACCTGGAACAGTGGTGAACCTTCCCCGGAGTGGTCATCCTACCAAATTACACCAAGAGCACAACAACGACTCATCCAGGAGGTCATTAAGAACCCAGAACAACATCTAAAGAACTGCAGGCCTCATTTGCCTCAGTTGAGGTCAGTGTTCATGACTAAACGATAAGAAAGAGACTGAGCAAAAATGGCATCTGTGGGAGAGCTCCAAGGAAAAAACCACTAAAGAACACAAAGGCTCGTCTTACATTTGCCAGAAAAACATCTTGATGATCCCTGAGACTTTTGGAAAAATATTCTCTGGACTGACGAGACAAAAGTTGAACTTTTTGGAAAGTGTGCGTCCCGTTACATCTGGCGTAAAAACAACACAACATTTGATAAAAAGAACATCATAGCAACAGTCAAACATGGTGGTGGTAGTGTGATGGTCTGGGGCTGCTTTGCTGCTTCAGAACCTGGACGACTTGCTGTGATTGATGAAACCATGAATTCGGCCGTCTACCAGAAAATCCTGAAGGAGAACGTTCGGCCATCAGTTCGTGACCTCAAGTTCAAACTCACTTGGGTTATGTAACAGGACAACGACTGGAAACACACTAGCAAGTCCGCCTCTGAATGGCTTAAAAAAAGTAAAATTAAGGTTTTGGAGTGGCCAAGTAAAGGTCTGGACTTAAATCCAATTGAGATGCTGTGGTGTGACCTTGAACGGGCAGTTCATGCTTGAAAACCCTCCAATGTGGCTGAGTTACGACAATTCTGTGCTGAAGAGTGGGCCAAAATTCCTCCACAGTGATGTGAAAGACTCATCACCAGTTATCGCAAACGCTTGATTGCAGTTATTGCTGCCAAGGGTGGCACAACCAGTTATTAGGTTCAGGGGGCAATTAATTTTTCACGTAGGGTCATGCAGGTTTGGAGAGCTTTTTTCCCTTAATAAATAAAATCAGCATTTAAAAACTGCATTTTGTATTTACTCAGGTTATCTTTGTCTCATATTAAAAGTTGTGTGATGATCTGAAACATTTAAATGTGACAAATATGCAAAAAAAAAGTAAGAAATCAAGAAAAGGGAAAATACTTCTTTCATAGCACTATATGTTTGGCCCTTATTATTTTTCATATGTGCTGATTTTGGGTGTTTTGTCTCTTACATTATTTCTCTGGTAATTAATCAAATATACATCATTTGATTGAAGTAAATTCTTAAATTATTCTCCATTCAAGTTATATTGTGTTCAATAATCATATTACAGTCACTGACTTTTACTGTAAACAATGATTTTGTGGAGAATCAGGCTTGGAACTTTTTTTTTATAGTCAAAATGAATTTTTATGATCTTGATTTAAATAATTTTGTCTACTTTTTTATTGATTTTAGCATGTTTATTGAGCTGTTGTTGATGTTGTACAAAGTACAAGAGAGACGGAGAGAAGGAGCAAAAAAAGAAAAAGTCTGACTTGACTGTTGCATGCTTTTTTATTTGCATTTTAAATTCTAGTCTTGAGATCAGCAGCCAGCACTTTCATTGAGGATTGTTGATAAACAAATATTTTAAGGTCGTCAGGCTGCAGATCTAGTCTCTTCCGAGAATGAAGGAGGTATTTCCCCTGCTGTAGCAATCTTATAAAAACAGTTTTGGTTGAGAAACAGCAGAGGTTTTTCTCTGAGTTTACTCTGTTCGAGTAGCTGTCCTATTCAGTGTTTAAGGCAAATCATTGAGTTATTATTTTGATTTTGTTATTCTGTTCCAAAAGAGATACAGAAATTTCTGCAAATAACTTCAGAGAGTGTGGAGGCCCTGTCTTTGACTGTTTCCGGTGATTGAAATACATTTTAATCCCAATTTATCTCCTCATCTCAGTTTAACAATACTAATTTTGCCTTGACAGCAACGTCATTCCCAACGTATTAAGAAATTCATTCAAATATCTAAATGACTCATGTGCCCGAGGTCTTTCTTTGGAATCACTCCTCTTTTTGGGAATCCATTGAAGTGATTTTTCATAGGCTTTGGTCCTGTTCTGAGAGCACTGACCTCCATCTGTGGAGTAGCTGAAGTATATTAGACTCTATCTGATTGTCAAACAACCTTTGTGTTGTTGAACTCTCTGAGTTTTGAAGCTGAATCTGTAACAATGCCAAATAATGTACGATTTATTTGACAGAAATGTCTGTTTCGCAAGGCAACAAAACAAATTTATTGATCTATAATTGTTAATTTAAAATTATGTTTAGCAACAGATATTTAATCAATGAGTTATCATTTTTAAGAATCCTGATTACAACATCAATCAATGTGAAAATGATTGTTATTTTTTAGCAGCCCTAACTAACTGTTTGATTTGCCTTTACAGGTTTGCATTTCAGCTGAAGTAGTGCTAACAGGCTGTAACTTAATATTCCAGCCATTTCTTTCAGCAGCTAAAAATTAGCCTGCTGCTCTGGTTATTTTATCTAAACATGAAACAGTGCTGACATTATTTAACTCTGTCAACACAACAGAGTTCAGATATAAACCTGCTTTAATCAATGGCATGAACTACAATAAACATCAAAAGACTTTAAACATACATTATTAACAATGTGCTCTCACAGACAAGCTGATGGGATGCAGACATATTATAATTCTGGGTAATAGTCTTAAAGTAAAAGAAGGGTTCACAGGATCAGTTGTACACTCATGTTTTTAGAGTAGAAACAAATAAAGCTTGAAAGTCTCTCCTCATAACTGGAGTTTGTATGTGGGATCGGGATGTTCGCAGTCCCATTCAAAAACTTCAGGTATCTTGTTGTCGACTCCACAACAATAACGGAGTAAAGCACCGCTGCACGACTACATCCACGTGTAAAAACAGTCATACTTAATATATTCTGCAGCCTGTGTTGCAGCAGGCCAGAGACTAGACCAAGCATGGGTGTTTTAATGGTGACTCATTCATGCCCTACTTCTAGCTCAGAGTCTGAGTCACAGCGAGGAAACACACTTTAGGAATTTTGGCAGACATTTTGGAAAGCTTACAGACTCAGATCCTTCAAGAGAAACTTAACTCCGGGAAAAATAAATCCGTAATCATCAAGGAAAGGCCTATGGGAAAACAAGCAACATAGAGTAGAAGCTGAATCCTCAGAATTGTAAGAATGAAAGTTGTTGAATCATAACTTCCCTGAAATGTATTATCACTTACACTACCTTTCATATAATAATAGCTATTTTACAGGATGACCTAGCTATTCATATCCTTTGACTAATGGAAAAATGCTCCGTCTGACTCCTGAGCTGCTATTTCAGGTGAGCCTGCCGCTCAGTTGTCTAGCTTAAACCTCCTCCCACTCCACCAGCGTGTTTTTCTTTTGAAGTGTGTTGAGTCACTGACTCTCCTGACAAATACAACCTGAAACCATTCTCATGTCTCTAAAAGCTTTCTCTTCCCCGCCGGTGCTTTTAGAGGCCAGCAAACAGGAGCTAAAGCTGACCGGTGATCACTTTCTCTCCCTCTCCTCTCATTTCTCTGCTCCCTCTTCTCCTTCTTTGTGTTTCCTCCATCTCACTGACATCTTGATTTTTTCCCTCTGCTTTATCTCTCCTCCCTTCATCTCATTCTTTTGTTACTCTCACTGTCAGCCAAAGCGTCTATCATGTTTTCTTAATCTTGCAGACCAACTCCTTCACGCTTGATGCTCTATTCTTAGCGAGACACATTGGTGAATATTCAGTTGTGAATCTGTCTTTCTTTGTGCTATAAACCTGCTATTGTGTGAATAAAAGTGTGTGGGCCTGCTTAGTGAGCTTCTGTAATACGTAGCTATAAGCGCAGTGACGTTTTATGTCTCCGCAAGGTAAACCCAGAGCGATAGAGTACAGTGATGAGTCACTTGGCTTCTGACCTTATACCTCCCAAATTTAATCAGGTCATTGATTAACACAGTTCGTAGATATCTGCAAGTGAAAGCTTGAACTCCACCATGAAAAGCCAAAACCATACATCAACAATACCCAAAACCACTGCTGGTTTCTTTTTGCCCAGGCTCATCTGAGATGGACTAACGCAAAGTGGAAAAGAGTGCTGCGTTCTGATAAGTCTACATTTCATATTGTTTTTGGAAATCATGAACACTGTGTCAAGCTAAAGAGGAGAAGGACCATCCAGATTGTTATCAGCGCAAACTTCAAAATCCTTGCTTATTTCAGCAAAACAATGCTAAGCCACATTCTGCATGTGTTGCAACAGTGTGGCTCATAGTGAGAGAGTGCAACACTAGACTGGCCTGTCTGCAATCCAGACTTTTAATGTTTGTTTTAAAACTCTTAATGGCCTTGCCCCAGTGTATTAAACTGAGCTTTTAACTGTTCGGGAGCCTGGTAGCTCTGAGGTCGTCAAACCAACTTTTCCTGGAAGTAACCAGGTCAAAGTACAAACACTGGGGTGACCAAGCCTTTTCTGTTGCTACTCCCAGGCTCTGGAACAAGCTCCTCACCGAAATACGCCTTATTTCTGACCTGGGCCTTTTCAAATCTAGACTGAAACATATTTATTTAGGATGGCTTTTAATACCCGGTAGCGTGTTGACACTTTTACTTTATTTTTTTGTATTTTATGGTGTTGTGTTTTTTTCTATTTTATTGCTTTTATTGCTTTCTATTGTTTTTATTTATTCCTTTTTATTTACTATCTATTGTAAAGCACTTTGGTTCATTTGAAGGGTTGTTGTAAAGGACTGTACAAACAAAGAACATTTACATTTACATCTCCCATTAAAAAGTCTTGCACATGATGAAGTGCAAAATACAACAGAGACCCCAAACTGTTGAGCAACTGCAGTCATACGTCAGGCAACAATGGGAAAGAATTCCCTCTAGAAAGCTTCAACATTTACTGTCCTCAGTTTCTAACCCTGCAGTGCAGATGGATCTGCCTGATCTAATGTCTGTAATCAGACAGATTGTGAGTGGCCCAAAGCTGCACGGCCCAACTCAGCGTCCTTTAGAGCAGAAAGAGGTGGGAGCCATGAGCGTGATGACAGCAGGGAGAGACTGCTCGTACAGAGATTAGCATAAATGCTAACAGCCTCGGTAGCAGTTTCATCAGGTTTGAACTGCATTTCTTTGTTGAATGAAAAACAAACAACGTGGTTCTCCATTGAAAGGATATTTCCCCTCCACCTCTGACATGTTTTGCGAGAGTTTTGAGGGTTTGTTTTACACGTTCTGTCCTTTACAGTGCAGCCCACCTATTACATTATCTGATTGGCCCGTGATGAATGTGATTGAAAGAACAATTGTCCAGTCACCTGCTGGATATGCTTTTCAATGGCTCCGCCCACTCTGAAATGCTTTCTATTGTATTTCTTTTCCAGATGAACTAGTGAAATGTATTGAACACTCCATCTGGTGAGTCAGGTTACTCAGTTCCTGAACGCTTGTTAAATGGCATTTAAAGGAAAGGCGATGTAACACAGTGGTAAACATGCACGTGTCCCAGCTGTTTTGAAAGGTGTTCTCAAATTTAAAAAGAGATAATATTTGCAATCAGTTTAAACATAAATACTTTGACTTTGCAGTGTTATAAATTGAATATAGGTTGAAAAGGATTTGCAAATCACTGTACTGTTGTTATTTCTGTTTTACACAATGTCCCAACTTTAATGGAATTGAAGTTTGTTGATATGTTGAAAGTCCAAAAGTCAAACTTAAATAAAGAGTTCCTGCCTTTTCTTATGTAAGCAAATTTCAAAAATGCTAAACAACAGGTTGAGTAACAATTCAGCCCTTTTTTTTAAGCTTTTCCATTCGCTGATTATGATCATTGTTTGGATCATTGATAAATTTTCCAGCTCAGCTTAGAATTTTCACTCAGACAAGTCTTGTGGTCGTTCCTTATGTTTTTGGGGCGTTTTGCTGATCTGGAAACATGCACTTATAGAGTAAAAATCCTCCATTTGAGTAGACTGGGTAGAAAAATGATCAGGAGTACTTATTAGAACACCTAGTAAGACTTGAATAGGCTGTGATGTGTCACCAAACACAAAAGTGTTTAAGGTGAGTCACCATGTGGTGTGTGTTTAATATGAATGCCCTGTGTGTTTAAGACCTGTAATCAAGCCATCATTACCATGTCTCCTAATGAGTGTTGAAAACATACACTGACGCAGTCCAGCATCTAATGAAAGAATATGGAATATATGAAGTGGGATCAGCACACACATATACGTTATGGTTTATTTACAGCTGAAACAAACTTAAAGATTCATCTCTGAATCTGTGTCATGGCACAAGGAGGCTGCAGCTGCACTGCTGGGTAATAGAATAAGAAGTTATGTTAACTTTTTGAGACTTTAATGTGATCGGAGAGCACAAAGCTGCCAAGTAAGTGGGATATTTTCCTCTTTCCTAATGTAGGTCAATTTGTCTGGGAAATTTCTAGACTTGTGTGCAGCTTTTTTCATATTAAAGGGGGTTGGTGTAAATATTTGGCTAAAATAAGAAAAAATCAGAAGGGACTGGATATTTCATCTTCCTCTGCAAGAATGTCTATACAGAACACTTTTTCTTACCCGCTATTGCTCTGCCCTCTCTTATTAATGTTGGGTGAATTCATAGAGAGATATATGCAACGTCGTAGGCTTTGCTATGTCGGAAGTACTAACAGTAATGAGTCATATGGCTGATATGACTACAAGCTAGTGCAGTGTTGCTGCTTGTCAGAGGATGAAAAGCTTACTTTAACTAGGCCTTTTTGTCTGTTACTAGATCGATTGATATTAGTTTGAGACCATGTTTTTACTTCCGTGACCTCCGTGAATTGGACTCAAAAGCCCCCTTTAGTGCCAAATCACTGCAGCACTTAGACTTTGTCTAGCATATTTTCATTTGTCGATGTTAGTCCCTTTACTTGCATATCATGCTGCCTCTTTGTGTTTGATGAAAAGCAAAATTGTGTTTTGCCTTGTTGAATTTGTCTGTCACCATCATTAGGCGGAGAACAGACCAGCATGCATGCTTAATCTTTGTGCCTGCTGCATGTAGGTTTGAGTATTTTTTTTATTTTATTTTATGCTAAATCAGTACTTTAAAATGGTGATGATGCTTTAATTTTTCCTAATTCAATACTTTGAAAAGAAAAAAAGTAGTGAACGGTACCTAAATGAAGTAGCATAAATCAGTGTTGTGGTTTGTACTGGATGTCTGGATGACAGGGCCATATTGGCACCAGATTTAATCCCTTGCATCCCAAACTTACAGGCTACAAAAGATGCTGCAAACCTCACAAAAACTTGTTATATCGGTTGTAACAGTACATTTGGTGACTGCGTAAACTGGTGACTTTCAGACAAATTACTCTTTTTTTTTTTTCTCGATGCCTGCTCTTCTTGCCAATGTTCTTGCCAATTCTTCAGTGACTCGGCTAATGTGCTCTTGCTCACTCTGCATGCTGAGAGCGGTTGGGGAAACATCACTACTATGATTTTTGATACTGTTCAGGCCCAGGCCAAGAAGATTCCCACTCAGTCCAACACCACAAAGCCCTGCCAAACCAACAGCAGCCTATCTACTGCCAACACTACGGCTGCACTAGACAGCCAGAGGTCGACTGAGACTCATAAGAGTCCAGGAAATACAACTAAGATGAAGACACCAGAGCCTGCAATCATATTCAAAAGGTGGGGGTACCAAAGTTGACCCATTTAAAAAGATTGATCTCTAAATGTACTTTGATTATTGGTTATGGAACAGTGGATTATAAGTGGGTGCCATAGCTCTTTTGAAGCTAATGGCAGCTACAGGCATACTGCCCTGGCTTGTCATGGAAGTAGTTTATAGGTATATTTGCATTTTGTCTTACTGCCCTTGAAGCCCCACTTTTTCCCCTTTCAAGTGGACAGGTTGTGCTGACTGTTTCGTTAGTTTACCAAAGTTGTATCATGAAAGCAGGTTTGTGTGGTTGTACTGAATGTAATAACATAGCTCATACTAACAACTGTTTACCAGACCAAACGTAGAGTAATGTGAGGGGAGAGGCATTGCTTGAAGTGCAAACAGGAAAGGGTGGAGGGAGTATAGTTGCTTCCATTTCGGTCTCGTACAAATTACACACGGGGCTTTGACATTGAGACAGACCAAGAGATACTGATTTGTAAAGAGAGAGTTCATGTTGTGCTTGTTAATGCTGTCACTGCAAAGTAACATTACATTTTGTTGGAAATGATTGATGACAGGCTTTACTTCAGTTGTAAAGTTCATGAAAAATATGTGCCACAGCAGAACTCTCCCTCTAAAGTTGTCTTTACCCCTCCATGTGGGTGTCAGAGTAAAAAGTAAAATGTCTGTTGTTACTCACACTGATGTGCACAAGGTAAAACAGCATTTGTGTAATTTCCCTAAAAAAGGAGGGGAATATTACTACATCATCATTTCCACTATCCTTCAAACCTTAATCTAACAAGCTGAATTACTTTCCCTTTCCCTCACACATGCTTCCTCCATATTAATAGTTTGACCATCTTGCATCCTTTGCCTTGGCCCTCAGAGTCGAGTAATCATAAGGAAATTACCTCAGAATTAGATTACTCTTTTCCTCATTGTAATTAATTGTCATTAGAGTGGATTTCATGTAGCATATTAGCTCACGGACAGACATCCTGCCATACATGAAGGCTGCAGATCTGAAGAAATCATTTCCTAAGCAACATGAGAAAAGGCTAATCGCTTCACATTGACCACTCCATGGCTCATGTCCTTGGCTGAGCTGTTAATGTGATTCACAGACACACACACACACACACGCATACAGCTCAGGAGATTAGTTTTGTTTAACTCGAATGCATTATCATTAAAGACAGAGGCACACTTAGCGTACTGGGCTACACTTAACTCCCGGACACATTTATTTGTTTTCGCATGCCTTGTTAGACTTAAGTACGGTGTTGGGAAGCCGAGAAATGGTTAAATTACAGAGGGAACATGGTTTCACATCTGGGAAATAACAGGCATATGATTACACACAGGCATAAATAAAACCAAAGGAAAAGAAACACACATGCAAATGCACAAGTCTTTTATCCTGGCTGTTTACTTAACAGCATCAGATTATACATGTGCCTTTAAGAGTAGTTAGCCTTTGTAAGAACCATATGAAATGAATGACACTGTTGTTATAGCTGAGGAATAAATGAATTTTTTTTTTACTTATCACCTTTGACCCAGGTAAGCTATTTCTTTTGTGTTTTAATGGTCAATCAATCTAATCTGAGGGACCATCCACAAGGAGATGAGTTTGGGAGTATCCACAAAAGTTTTCTGTCATATGGGTATTTTGGTTCATACGAAGCCAGCATTTTGGGAGCCCAAAAGCGCACATTTTTCTAGGCAGTAAATATCTGGTGTACCGTGTGTTTGACATTGTTGCAGCTGAAGCCCTATGTAAGCTGACTATAGTCCACACAGAAAATAGTGAAAGGAATAGTTAAAGATTAGAATCGATGTACCCCATCGAATCCACAAATCTTGAGAAGGGTTGGAAATGTTTTTTGGTACCTAAGCTTAGAGACAACTGGAGAAGTGCTGTACAGCTTGAGTTAATTTACCATTTTCTTCCTGAAAAAGTGTGATATTCTTTTAGAGTTTTTTTTGTTATGGTCATTGGAAACAATTTTAGTCCTTTATTGCAAATTTCTTTGATGGTATATCTGTTCAAAGTTACATGAGGCTTTGTGCGTTATATACAGTTCAGTATGTACACACAGTGTGAGTGTGTGAAGTATGTGTCACAGTATGTGTCTATAGAGTATACCTCCAACCCAGCAGCTATAATCTTACATAACTGTGGGACTCATACATATGGCTCTGAATCACATATTTAGACAATCTCCCCCTGTTATTTAATCCTTTACCTTGAGTCGACTCTTCTTTGTCCAAATTTAGCAGAGGTTCAACCATAACAGATCCTTCATCTCTCAACACTCGTGCATGGTTACTGTTGCTATGCATGGCGGATCATTGCCGTCACCGGTGCATCCAATCAGCATGTCGGGGCAGCCGTGTAGTCTAAAAACAGCATCCTATATTACAGCTTTTAATGAGAAAGGCTTCATCAGGGCTCTCTCCAAATGTCAGAGCAGCTTTAATGATGTAAACACACACATATTCACACACTAACAGAGGAGATATATCATGTGTGCGTGCAGTCACAGTGTGTGGCTCTTTTCTGCGTTGCTAGCGTTTTCACTAATCCCACCTTTCTTTATTTCCCTCTCTGCTATTAATTCCCCCCTTACTCAAGCTTTTAATTCTCCTCATTCCTATCACTTCTGTCTTTCTCCCATCCCTAATCTTCTTCCCTGTAAATTAAACTTGCCTTATCCTGATTATCAGTCCTGCCATGCACGAGTAGCTCCAGCAAATACCTCAGATTTTTTTTCACACGCACAAAGAAAGTTTAGCGACGGTTCCCTGGGCAGCAGATCCCTGTGTTCTGAGTCTTCAGGGACGAGACATTACTCAACGCCGCAAAGCCAACAGGAGACACTTCAAACAGTCTTGAAGCTTACAAAGAGCAAGAAACCCTCCACTCTAAAGCACAACAAGCTTATGTAATGTTGTTACTTTAGCTGCTCAAACAGCATATACTGCATGTCAGACTACCTCTAATTACTTCCTCCAGGATGTGTGCGTATTTGATGTTAACACTGAATAACATAGTTGGTTCAGCAGAGAGGGGAATATTTTAAATAATTTAGAGGGGATGAAGCGGGATAAGATGGTAAGAGTTGTGTGGTAAAGATGGACAGAGGTTGAGGTTAAAAGAAAATGAATGCGATTTGGAGAGGGTAAGCCAAATAGAATAAAGGAACTTGTGCAGGATGAGTATGTGTGTTAGAGAAATGATGGAGTAAAAAGATGCAAACAAAGACAAAAAATAACAGAAAGCAGAGTTTTGATGTTAAAACATAGAAGAAGATGAAGAGGTGGCTGATGAGGCTCCTGGAGAGGACAACAGAGGGGGTAAGAAAAGGAACACAGAGAGGCGAAACATGCCGGCCGGGGCTCTTGGTGCAATGCAGACGGCATTGCCATGGAAACGAATGGAGGGAGAGCACAGACGAAGAGGAGGAGGAGGGGATTAAATAGGAAGGAAGAGATCACTGCTTCGCACCATGGAGGGCTGTGGGAGTGGGGGAGCTGATTGGATGAGAGGGGAAGGGCTGACTTGAAAAGAAATAACAGGTGGAAGTTACATGGATTGATGGTTCAATGATGGGCTTGTAGTGGAGATGTACCACTTATGTGAGCAAACTGGGTATTTTATTACCAATAAAGACATTTCAACACCCTGATAGTAAAATCTATTATCTTGCTAGGCTAGAATTACCATTTCAGATAGTCTATCAATAACCAGCAGACCTATATGGTTCAGTCAGAGGTGAGTAGAGACTAGGCTACTTATGCAGCAATCTCAGAACTTTAGGCTCTCCCCTGAAGATGATAGGACTGCTCAAATATATGGGGAAATAATATTATCATGACTAGAGATGTGACTTGGCATCCATGCATTGGCAATATAATACGTGGGTAAAGATCCTATATACCATGATTTATTCTGATGCCATAAACAGGGCAATTTATCATTTTTTTTCACTATAAAGTCTATTTAATGGTTTTATAGCATTAAGAACCAAATACAGTTTTTCTTACACAAAGAGAGAGAGCAGTAGTTCTCAAATGGTGTGGCAGGGCACACTGGTGGGCCTTGAGGCAAGTCTCGCTGTACCTTAGAACACTGTACAACCATATGGTACTAATTCAAGTATTAGTTTTAAAGTCAGTCTAAATGAAATGTTGGACTACTCTGCTGGTGAATATTTCATGAGTAATATAGCTGTTTGTCATATTATATCAGGCATGTGGATAAGACTGAATATGTGAAACAGACTCAACCTTGCACAGCAGATGGATCAGCCTGATTCAGTGTCTCTAATCGGGCAGATCCCTCTCATCTACGGCAGCATGGCCCAATCAGAGACCTTAAGAGCAGGAAGAGGTGGGAGCTTCAAGCAGGACATTATCTGATTGACCTGTGATGAATGTGACTGATTTCACGATGGTCCAATTCCCTGCCAGATGTGTTTTTGAAAGATTCTGCCCATTCCCAAACACTTTCTATGGGCACTTTCCCAAATGGACTAGTGAAGTATATTGAAAAGTCCTTCTGGTGTGTCAGGTTAGAACAAACTGGTTGTACACTATAACACAGGGGCTACTTTGAATGGATATGAATACAGTGTGCCTTAAAATTTTTGTCATGGATTTGGGCATGCCTCGGGTAAATTAGTTTGAAAACTACTGATATAAAGTTTGGTTCCTGTGATATTTATGAACTTTGTGGTTTGTTCCAGAGATATACAAAGTGGCAGTAAATGTACTAAATAGATGGTGAGTCAAATGGCTGAAAGTCTGCTGCTAATTAGTGGCCAGAAGCTGCCTTAAAAATACAAAACAAAGGTGCCAAATTTCTGTAAATTATTGAATATTGAAATATCACAATATTGCACTAAAAATATTAAGACAGTATGGTGACTCAAAACATTGCAGTGTGTTGTACTGACATTCTTAGACCCCTCATCATGATTTTTAGACTAATACTGATGCCATGATTACTAAGCATGATTAATCACTAATTTTACAACAATGCCCATGCAAGAAATGTCAAATGAATAATCAAATCATATTGCACTGAGAGGCAGTCACAACTATGTAAAAAATCTATTATATGGCATTGTTTTTGTCCAATTATTGAAGATTTCTGATAGCTCATGTTGTGAAGAAAGTTCAAAAGGTAGGAAGGAAAATCGTTCAAAATCTTTGAGTCAAATCAATAACTGAACCCATTTGAATCAAAAAAGCATCATGTGAAAAGCTATTAAAGCTTTTACATAAAAAAGTCCAGGAAGTTAAAAAAACAGAGCATTTCAAGGGGCATTGTCTTTATAGAGACATAATGTATTTTCAGTGAACTGAGAGTTTAGTCAATGATTTAATGTTCTTCTGCCCCCCAAGCCCTTTTTAACAGCATTAAAAGCAAAAGCAAAAGTAAATGCACATAGAGGACAGTGTTATTGTTAAAAACTGATATTCTGCACACAAAAACCTGAACTACATCCAGACTAAAATCTACCTGTTCATGAAGGGCCTGTCAATGGACATTATTTCAGCAGTGACTGTCTTGTGTTTTATTCTAAAGTGCAGAAGTTTCCGTGAAATGTTGTCTTCATAGATCAATTACAAAGAAAAGTGGTGGAGAGGGGGATGAGCCTGTCGCCATGGCGCCAGTTGTCTCAGGTGGCATTGTCTGGGTCCAGATCCGAGGGCGGGGGTTGTCATGGCAGCAGGAGCGCATGGAGTTTGTCTGGGTGTGATATGCTGCAAACACACACATGCGAACACACGCATACATACACAGAGTTAGAAATAGTCCTGACTGCAAGATTAAAAATAGAAAGCAGTTCTCTCCTCGTCTCTTGCACCCATGGGACCCTGTTATTCGCCTCCTCACCCATTTCCCTTAAACACTTTTCTTCTTCTTCCCCCATTTTTCACCTCTTTTCTCCTCATTCAACTCCCCGTCACCAGCACCACCCTAAAGTCTTATCACAGTGGTTTGTTTGCTTTTTATTTATCTCATGGCGAGGAGATCTGCACCAGGAAGATGCTTAATGAACTTGGAGTTGCTTGGGCTAATAAAGAGGGCTGGCTTTACCTGGGTGTAGGCTTAACAGGCTACAACAATGACTTACTTACTTATCCCCATTACACCGGCTAGCGCATAGGGCAGCAGCAAAGTTCCTCCGCTTCTGTCTGTCTTGGGCCAACTTCTCTATGGTTCCCCAGCTCAAATGGTGTTGATGGAGTTCTTTCTCTGCTGTCCTACGCATTGTCATTTTAGGCCTCCCTTTCTCCCTTTTGCCCTCTGGGGTCCACTGTAAAGCAACTCTTGGAATAGCGTTAATGTTCATCCTGAGGACATGGCCAAACCAGTTCCACCCTTTTCTAAAGGTTATGTTGTGCTTGTCATCTTGCTGAGTGATGTTGAGGAGTTTATTGTTTGAGATGGTCTTGGGCAGAAATATACGAAGGATTTTTGTGCAGGGATGATGTGTGGAATGTAGATAATTTGTGGATGTCTGTCGTTTTCCAGCATTCTGAACCATACAGCAGTATTGACAGTATGCAGCTTTGGTAGATCCGGAGTTTTGTTTTGGTTCTGTACTGGTTTGATTTCCAGATTTGCTCAAGTTTTATGAAAGTTCTGCATGCTTTGTTGATCCGGCTCTGAATATCCTGACTTGTTCCTCCATTTTTACGGATGATGCTTCTAATGTAAGTGAAATGATCTGTATTTTCCTGGACCTGCTCTTCTATTTTTATATGTGTTGGTGTATTGGTGTTGATGGGCATAACCTTGGTTTTATTGTTGTTCGTGACCAATCCAACTTGTTGTCCATAAAACTGGAGTTTGTCTGTCTTTTCCTGTAAATGTGTGTGTGTATGTAACGAATCCCCCTTGCCTTGTCTTCTGTGGTTTCTCTCATAACTCAGTCTATAGCAAGATTAAAAGGTAATGCTGACATCACACATCCATGACGGACTCCAGATCTAACAAAGAAGCTGGTGGTGTTTGTACCCACAGTGCATGAAAAGCCAATGTGGAATTGCTGGACGATGTTGACTTTGTGGGAGGGGATGCCGTAGCTTCTCATTATCTTCCAGAGGCTATCACGATGGATGCTGTCAAAGGCCTTCCGGAAGTCAATGAAGTTTTTATAGAGCTGTCGTTTCCATTCACTGTACTGCTCAATGATGTTTCTGCTACAACAATGAAGCACTTGTTAAAAGTCTCCATCTGTGACTTTACTGCAGCGCTCAACAGTCTGAGCTCCTGTAGAGGGGAGAGCTCTGAGTTACTGCTGCAACTGCTGCAGCAGTCTTAATGAGCTGCATGGATGCAGCACCAACACAGAGGCTTTTCCTCTTGTTGCAGGGATTTACTTGTAAATTAACTGTTTGAAACTTAATTTAAACAGTTTAAGACATTTTAGGACTGTAAATCCATGCTGCAGGTTTTTAAAAATCTGAAATAAGCCTAAAATATCTTTGTCAAAGTAAAGTTCCACTTCACACATGCTCCACACCAGTAGTTTCCAAACAGTGACTGGCCAAGGCACACTTCTAATCAACCTTGAAACTCAAAGCACACCATGTTCATATCAATGCCCCTTGAACACAAGTTGCAGATTCTTAGTGATCAATACAAAGTTTATTCATATCTAATGCCTAATACAATCAGACAGATTTTTTTTAAGTGCAACAGTTCATTTAAAAATAGGAAAAAAGGCAAATATTCATCAACACACATTAAGAATTGACAGGCCTTTCTTCATAGAGTTTGGAGAACTTAGAAACAGCAAAGTGAAAAATAAAGAACTTTTCCCAAGCTCTCGTTCTATTAACTGCAAAAGGCGTCTCCTGTTTTATAGAGATTGTTAAAGGTTACAGATTTTGCAGCTGTATAAAAAATTAATACAACTTAAAAATTGTAATTTTTATTGATAGCTCATGGTTTCTCAAATTCTCAAGTAGAGATGGGATGACTAATAATTTGTTTGATTGCTATCGAAGAAATAAGCTCGGTTTTACGGTTAATTCGGTTATTTTGCAATATTTCAGCAAGACCATGAATGCTTATTATGTTGAGTTTTTAATTTCTGCCTTTGCCCTGTCTGTGAAATTGCATGAATTTGATTTGAAAAGGAAATGTGAGACTAAATATACGTTTTTCAATCAATCTAAGGATTTTTAACATAATACTTGCACATTAAATCACAGTGCCGTCCTATAGAATTGAAGACTGTCTGACAGAAATAACAGCGTGATAAAAAAGTTCAGCACAAAAAAATTAAGATTCACATGTGTAATGATTGGTATGATAATATTTGTGGCTCCTGAATTTTTTCGATGGATGCCCCCAAGTTGTATTTGAGAAGAGTTGAGCCCCCTTGGAAGCTACACAGAAAAAAGGGATACATTGCTGTGAAAAATTGTTTTCATTCTTAAAGTCAAGATGAAATGGGCCACAAAAGACACATACTAGCGCAAATACCTTTAAAGAAAGCTTACATGAAATGTGTAAGCACTTCTAATTCCTCCAAGGAGGTTATGTCTTTGCCTGCATTTGTCTATCTGTTTGTTTTCTGTTAGCAAGATGATTGATAACATTTTCACAAGATGTCTTAAATAGCTGAACTTAAAAATGATCAGATTTTGGTGGTGATCTAGATAACCACCATTTGTGAACCATCGTTTCCGCTCAATAATTGTTATAATTGTCAAACTTATAATGACAACATGATTCCAAGTGTTGGGGGTAGGTGTTCTGGGTCAAGGAATGATATTATGAGGGTTATTCATAATGGAAATATTGCCTATATAGATAAGTATATGTAGGTGTAACAGCAATATGTGATCTAACTTGATGGAGGTTTCACTCTCCTAGTGTCATCTAGTTTTGCCAAGATATGTAAACAAATTTTTGACAACTTCAGAGGTAACAGAGCCCCCTAAGACCTTCTTGCTGTCAACCTGCAAGGGCCCAGACCTCAGGTTAGGAACCGAGGCTTTGAACAAATGCAAGTTGTATGACTAAACTAAATTACAGATGATAAGACAACAGCTATGTGCGTTTTAATTAGGAGTTAAAATTCTGTGTATGGAGTTAGAGGATCAGTGATAAGGAAAACATCATGACTCTGATTGACTGAATAAAATAAAGTCAGTCTTCCTCAATCACAGATTGGACACAACACACTGTGCATACTGCATTTGAAATAAAGGTCTTTTTTGCCATCATAGTTTCTGTCAAATTAGTTCCTATTGTGTCAGTTTTAGCCAAAGTGTGCATTTTTCCTAAAGTTTAGCTTAAAAATTATTTGATGCTTAAAAAATTGAAAGTCCAATTTTACTGACTTCTGTGTCGACAAATGAGGTTCCTGCACACACAGTGGACTGGATTAGTGTAAAAGAGGACAAGCTCAAGAAGAAACAAGACGAACAATAACACAAGTCACTGGATTTTATAATTATTAGCATTATTATCTTTGCCTCAGAATAACAAACTGATGGCCTGGTGACCATCTGAGGCTGGTACAGCAGTGTTTCTCAACAATGAGGGGGTTGTAAGATGATGTACAAGAAACATTGAAACATAGTTTAAATGATTTAGAATAGCATATTTTACCCATTGTTTTAAGAAAACATACATTAATTAGTTTGATTTTAAATGAAGTCATAGTCATTTGGTGATATTTGTGCTGATATAAGGGTAATTTGTTAGAAAGGTCCTGAATATATAAATTTGCACAGAACACCAATAATGTTGTTCTGATGCTCTTAAAAGTTGCATACTGTGGGGGTCCAGAGTCCATGTCATCGATATTTTCGGATTTGTGGGCTAAAAAGAATAGGAACCTTTTGTTTACAGGACCATATGGGCAAATGGTGTGCCAGTTGAACTTGGATTCTACGAGATGCATATTAGTTCGTCACCGGGAACACCCCCTTTATTCTGACTTTTCCACTAGGAAGTCAGACAAGCTTCAGTAGCCCTGACTTCAACTGCTTGTAGCTGGAACGGGTCTAACTAGGATGTGATGCAATTTCCTGTCCAAGTTCAAATGTACATGAAACACACCAATAGTCTGAGTCTGTCCAGTAAAAGGAATGTTTCAGTCCGCAGACAGAGTGGGACGTCAAAGCTTAGCTCCAGTTTTGTACAACAGGAAGACATAAAGAGATGTTGCCCATCTTTGTGTACAGTAATGCATCCATTCTACTGTGAGGTGAATGTGTAAAAGACAGATTTCCTGAAAATATTTGGGTCCTGAATTTATCCTAAATACTTAGTAGATCATGTGTGAAAAGGGCTTAAAAGACATCAATGGTGAAGACATATTCCTGACTTTAAATCCCCCACTGTAGATTTATAAAAAAAGAAATAGTATGCCGTTTTAGAGAGCTCCTGTCAAAATAAAGTCCCACAAATGACTCTTAGACCCTGTAGAGGTCTTTATAAAGCAAGCTTTGCCGACACAAACGCTCACAGTAGCAGCTCTTGCATCCTTCATTTCTTCTGCCTGACTGAAGCGTCACCCCGAAGCCCAGACTGCTCACGTGCAGACGCTGTGTGTGTTTGTGTGTGTGTTAGAGAGGGTGTGTGAGAGAGAGAGCGAGTTAATGTTGCAGGAAGGTGCTAATGTACAGACACTCCTGCTGTCTAGTGTCAGCATGACATTTGTGTCTGAGAGTGTGCACGTGTCTCTATGGATTATTGTGTGGAACAGCTCGGTTTTTATGTTGCTTGGTTATTTATTATTTACACTTGTGGACCTATGGGGGCACAAATGTGTGTATTTGTTATTTTTAAATCCACTTCACGTTTCTTCTTCTAGTATTTAGTCTTTAATGCTTTTTTGTGATCTTAAAACAACGGTCTAAATAGAAGTAATGCTTTGTATTTATAGGTTATAGATGCACTTTGATTATAAGGACCATAATTAATGAATGTTCCTGCCAGTCTTTGTTACATTTTGAACATGATGGTGATTGATGATTTTCAAATAGTTGAACCCTCATTGATTTTTTAAAAATTTCCTGGCACTTTACTGTAATTTGGTTCAACTGTTGCAGCACTTCTTAAAGCTCTTTGCAGCCACCAGTGAAAAACAAAAATAGTGTCTCGCCCAAGTTTTTCTGTGGGGTGGAGGCTAAGAACGGGGTGTTGGCTGCCAACCCGAGCCTTAAGTGGGCAAGATGGTGCACGCTCTGCTGCGACAGCACTGACCGTTATGTTGACTGTATGCTGTTTACATATATACACATATGTATATAAGGAAGTTAGCAGGCCGAGCTAACTGCAAGACAAATCAGTCTTTAATAGAGGAGGTCAGATGCTTCATGAACATTAATATGAATTAACATTTTTATCAATGTGACACACCATAGGATACAAAAGTTAAAAAAAAACCTTCCATAGCACAATGAGGAGGGGCTTTTCATATGCACAGGTGTCAACAGAACACCACAGAGGACCCCAAATATCATGGTAGCACCAGCAGAAGTGTCTGCAAACAAACTATTAATGATGTGGAAAATAGAAAGCAGCTTTTAAAAGGATAAACTCTCTTGCTTGAAAGAGCTGGACTACATTTTGGGAGCTAAATAAGTTTTTGAATCTGCTGATGCTGTGATGTCCTGTGATGATCTGCTGTAGAGATGGTGAGTAATGTTAACCTAATGCTATTTTCATGGTAGCTCAGAAAGTGATTCTGTGGGATCCAAAACATTATTATTAAATAGTACTTTGTTATCAGCCTGGTTGATGTAATGCAGTTACTATTATTACTACTGCTGCTTATACTACTACAACAATGTGATGAAGCTCGATAGCTCGTCACTGCAAACAAACCACTCCAGTGGTCAATGAAAGCAAGCTGGGATCCTCCTCTTTCAGGTTTGTGGGGCTTTGCATTGTTCTTTGTTCTGGAACAGTGATAGATTGCTGTGTTCATATTTATTCACACAAACTGTGCCAAAAAGGGAATGCCCACTTCTATGGGAACAACCCTCCCAAACGATGTAGGTGTGAATACTACCTCATATTTCCATTCTAAGACAGAAAAGATATGACTGCTTTAAGTCAAAATAAACACTATTTAATGCTAAACTTGTAAGCCCATCAATGAAAATTCCTGACATGTAGTAGCATCATGCTAGCAAACTCAGACTTACTTACCAGCTCACCCCCTGCAATCTTTGAATTCTTTGAAACAAAATAATTGGCAGGGATGTAGGTTACAGATGTTTATTTATTGCATTGCTTGCGTTGAGTGAATCCTGGGTTTTGCAAACCTGACAGCTGATTTAAAAAAGTGAGAAGGGTAGAAAAAGTTGACTGTTGGGCAAGCTCTAATGTTTTTTAATGAAAGAAGAGGTTGGAATTGTATGAGAATGTGAGGATGAGGAAAAGTAGTAGGCAAAAAGCACAAGCATCCACATAAGTAATCAGTTAAATTCTTTTTCTAAACATCTGTATTAATAACAGCCCAGATTTTCACAATTTCTGCATCGCTACTTGAAATAAACTTCCCAAACTTCATTTAGTGAAGAACATTCAGAAAATAGTCTACATGAAATGATGTGGGTGTATTAGTTTATCTGTGTAAGTTGCCCTGAAGTGCCTGTGTTGCCTCTTTTCATCATAGGAGCTCTGGGTAATGTGTTAGGTTGGCAAACAAAAGCAGGAGTAACAAAGTGGATCAGGAAGTGGCACAGAAGCGCACAACCTCCCACGTCACATCCTGAGCACTGTATCACTCTGCTGTTCCTCCGCTACTCAGAAATCAGCGTGTCGAGCCACATGGCGATTCAGTGTGTCATTACATGGGATGATGCCCTGAAAGCCTCTTCTGGTGTTTGCGGCACTCCGGCTCACTCGCTGTTCTCCTAGTGTCAGCAGAGCTCTAAGCCACAAACACACAGCACACATCCTCCTTGCTCTCTAACAGCTCTGCATCCTCACTGTCTTTTCCTCACAACAATCCTCAAGCTGCCAATTTTCAAGTTAGGCTTAATCTTATTTGCCCCCTGCCCAACACCACCTTCTTAAAGTGAGCTCTATGTGTTTAAATCGTCCCTAGTAATGCCTGCAAATGGAGAGATCTCTCCCCAATACTGTCCCGGTGGAAATTAGGCAAGATTGCCTTCTTGCCTGAGTGAACGTGAATGCAGGTTTGGGGAAGTTGCATTTTTTCTGATACAGCAGTGTGTTTTCAAACAAGGTATAGGGTCAGACCACATTGATTTTATTGATGTAGTCTCTGCAAATTAAAAAAAAGGCTCAGTAAAAATACTTTTTTCTTTATTTTTCATTATTTTTCTTTTTTAACAAGAACAATAATAGAAACAAAGAACAAACAAATGGTCAAAACTAAAAGGTAGTAAGGGTGTGATGGATACAGTACATTCTTTGCAGTTATTGCACTTCAGAAGGGTTACATTGCATAGTATCGCTTGTGGCAGGAGGTCTGCATTGAATGTTGAATTTATTTATTTGACATGGACAACGCAGTTTAACCCTTACAACTTCAAGACATTTTCTGCTCTTTTTGATCCACCTGGAAATTTTTGTAACAGTGCATGTAAAACCTCAACCCTGTCAAGCGCAATTAAATTGAAGTGACTTTTTTTAGGACAACATGGGGTCTCTGAATGTTTATGTTGTACTGTAGGATTTTTGTTTTAAAAGTTGTACGACCAAAGGGACAGAACAAAATTCAAATTGAAATTTAAATGTCCCAAAAATACATACAGATTACATAAAGTTCACACATGAACAAGCTTTTTCACATCTGAATAATGTTCCCTTAAGCCTTGGTCCCTACGGGAAAAAATAAATGTAACCTATGAGACTTGAAGCAAAAACTAATCATGTATTAACAACTATACTTGCGTACATTTTTTGCCTCATTGTGCCACTGTTGGATGCAATTTCTGTCTCAAAAGGCCACATAACACTGTGCACTTCCTTTTTAATTATTGGGAAGTGACAGGTAACTGTTTTTTCTCTTGTTGACTTTTGGCTGTTTCCTGATTGCATGCCTCTGTCAAGAAAACAAGAGAGGAAGAAAGTGGGTGCATGCAACTGGTCCAAAAGCCTTCTTCAATGCCAGAACAATATCAGTCAGAGTTGAGGCACATCATAAAAGATTTACCACACAAGTATAGTTCCTGATAAGGCCTGACTTCCTTATCAGACAGTTTTAAGACACCCTCTGATTCTGGTGCTGAGCGGATTATCCCACTGGAGTAAGGACACTTAGGAACATTGACCTCTCTCTCCCTCTCTCTTCTGTTTTTAGATGGCGGGACAAAGAAGCTCCGCAGCACCATCCGTAGGAGCACAGAGACGGGCATCGCTGTGGAGATGAGGAACCGGGTGACACGGCAGGGCAGCAAGGACTCGACCGATGGCAGCACCAACTCCAACAGCTCGGATGGAACGTGAGTGTCAAACCAGCAATTGCACAATTTTACGGTACGGTTTCATGAGAGTCATCCGTCCTGGTACAAACCCAGCCCTTCCTCTTTCCTGGAAGAAACACTCCGTCTAAATAGACAACCTACAAATAGAGAAGATGTGGTTCTTAGCTATTGAGATGCTAAAAATAATAAGCTGGTCGAATTATAGGCTTTAAAGATTCCAAATTCAGTGGACAGTTAGGTAAACATCATAATGATTACTTCTCTGAACAGGAGATTGGAGTACAGCTTTATAAGATAATCAAAGTAAGGGTGTTCATAAGTGTCTACAGTCTTGCTGTTAAACCGGATAAACAAACCCGTCTTGTGACCATAAACTTACATATCAACTACATGCCTTGAATGAGTATTTGTTTACCTTGTTGCTTGAGTTGAAACGTTGTTATTGATAATAGCTCAATCATGAAGGCTTGGGGCTTTCCCAGACGGATGTGCTTGATTGCAGGATCAGGCGGCTCTAGCTGCTCTGCAGGGTTACCTGTATCACCCACTTTTCCAAATGTTCCCAGTTCAGTTGAGACAGTGTGGAGGAGTTTGTAATCATTAAAAACAACAAAAGACCATTTATGGGGTGTTACTATCAACAAGGTATCAGCATTTTGATTTTAGCAAATAATATAAATGCTCCTTTGATAAACCTGAAGATTTTTATAAGATAATTTTGTGGTCAATACGCATATTACTCCAGCATGGTTTTACCGTAAACAGTCTTTTAACTTGGTAGAAGGCCTGGAACTACATCAGTCAGAGCAACATTGTCTTTCCCCAAATCTCTTTTTAAAATATATTACAGCATCATTAAATCTCATGATAGATTCCCCCAGCCCTAATACAATATATAGAGTTTTAATTAACCTATGATGTATTTTTCTTTGTCCTCTCCATCAGGTTTGTCTTCCCTACAACACGCCTCGGGCCTGAAAGTCAGTTCAGCGACTTCCTGGATGGACTTGGCCCAGCTCAGATCGTAGGACGGCAAACACTAGCTACACCCCCCATGGGTAAGAGGCATTCAAGATGACCAAAGCTGCCATGTTTTCCTAACCTTAAATAATTTTGTTCTCATCTTCTCTTGTTTATAACCTCATCCAAGGATGGTATGTTTTTGCAGGCGTTTTTTACTTTGTTTGTTAGATTTTGAACAGGATAACACAAAAAGTTATGAACAGATTTTGATGACACTTCAGGGAATGTTAGTCATGGCACAAGGAAGAAGTGGTTTGAATTTGGTGGCGATCCGAATCAGTATGCAGATCCAGGGATGTTTTAAAAAGGATTTGTTAACAGGGACGTTTTCCACATGTTGGCTAATCACTCACAAGTTCTCAGTGGATTTTCATGGACATTTCTAGGAAATGTTGGTCATGGCATAGGGAAGACGTGATACAATTGAATCCAGATGTGGATCCAGGCATTTTTAATCCTTAATAGTGCAAGATCGCAGTTTTCCACATTTTTGACAATAACTTGCTCAACAAGTAGGAATGCCTTTGCGAAGATTTGTGAGCATTTCTAGTTCTCTCTAAGATATTCAATGATATGGTGAACCTTTTAGGAGTAAAAGTTCTGCGTTTTTGGGCCACTGGTGGCCTAACAGTTTGGATCCGCTACATGAAGAGGAGCTATTGTCCTCTAAGCAGGTGGCCTTGGTTCAGTTTAGGCCTGTTGCTCTTTTCCTTTGTATCATTCCCCAACCTCTACAAAAATCCATACTTCATAAATTGTCCTATCCAAATAAATGCAAAAAGTTGATAAATAATAATAATTTAGACTTGTGAAATGATTAGATTATAAAGCAACAAAGTAACTAAGAACACATTCATAAAATACTAGACTGCTGTGAGGAAGCGAAGCAAACCTGAGAAAGTCTACTGTTACATACCAATAAAACAACATGTTTGATGTAGAGTCAAATAATACAGAAAAAACTACTGTATACTCACACAGCATGGAGGATGTTATTCTTGCATGAGGTATAAATCATTCATTTAAAGGTCACTGCTTGTTGAAAACAGCAGAGCAGAGCTTGGTGCTCTGGCAAACCTGCTGGTCAAGACAAACTCAAAGCCAGCTCTCTGTCGCCCTCTGCAGTACAATGTTCACAAATGCAACCGTCGCCTAGTAAAAACATATGTATATTTTTTCTCCTCAATATATTTATTCATCAATCCTTGCTGTGCCTTTGATTTCATAATAACCTCTTTTTGCTGCCTTTAAGCACCATTTTGCTATATTTTGAAACTTGCCTTGCGAATCAGATTATCTGTATTACAAAGTGATTTTTACCCAAATTTCAAAATATTGTGTTTTTCCTGTCTTAAGGGGATGTTCATGTAGGCATGGTGGACAGAGGAGGCCAGCTTGAGGTGGAGGTCAACCAGGCTAGAGGGTTGATCGCCAAACCGGGCTCCAAGAACGTACCAGGTACTGCTTCCATGACTATATGCCCACTGAGATCTTTTGTCCGTCTGTTTGAGTTTCACTGAGTTGTACTGTGTTGCTGTGCTTACAGCAACCTACGTGAAGGTGTATGTCCTGGAGAACGGTGTGTGCTTGGCCAAGAAGAAAACCAAAGTGGTAAAGAAGAATTTGGACCCCACCTACCAGCAGGCTCTGTTGTTTGATGAGAGTCCTCAGGGCAAAGTCCTACAGGTATTGTTCCCTTATTCTTCAGAGGGATACCACAGTACAAAAACACTGAGCTAAAGTAAAAGTACAGTAAGTTTGTTAAAATTTGATGAAGTTGAAGTAAAAGCAGCACTCTATGAAACTACTAAAGCAAAAGTAAAAAGTACTTTCTGTTAAATGTCCTTAAAGTACTGAGTATATTGAGTACCCTGTGTTGTGTAGTGCAACAAAGACAACAGCTGCGGTGTGATGAGCCAACTATTTGTTTCAGTGTAAATGTTGGCTATGATATATATTAACATTGAACCATATAAAATAGTAGTATTTTTTTGTGGGGTCGGGTGTTTGGGATTTGATTTTATTATGATTATGGAAGCAGTCTGTCAAATTTTGACTTATGTTAAACTGTTTTGGCATCCCGACATGTACACCTCAACAATGCCAACTTTATCGCTTTCTGACTAACATATAAACAAAGACACCAAAACAAAAATCAGAAATACCCTTCTTAAGTAAAACAAAATCATCCATATCTCTATATTACTGATTCTTCCATTCTTCCTTTCCTCCCTTAGGTAATAGTGTGGGGGGATTACGGGCGTATGGACCACAAGTGCTTCATGGGAATGGCCCAGATCCTCCTGGAGGACTTGGACCTGTCTGCCACCGTCAGCGGCTGGTACAAGCTGTTCCCTACCTCCTCCCTGGCAGACCCCAGCATTGGACCCCTCACCAGACGTCTCTCCCAGTCGTCCCTGGAGAGCGCCACCAGCCCCTCGTGCACCTAGACACCCAGTAGACACCCGCATACAGGGGGCACAGGCTGAGTCATGCAGACATGGACACACGTACTGTATATACACAACGACTGTATTTGAAGTGCAGGACAGGTAGGCATACACATTAAACATACTCCCATCTGTGCAGGAAGACGCATTTTAAGATGCATTTCGCACATATTCTCACCCACAAATCAGTGCTTTCAGTTTAGAGGAAATCAGACTTGAAGCAGACATGATTTACCAGAACATGTAGCATTTTTCTCCGTCTCATTTGAACATTTCCTACCATGACGCAGTAAATCACAGTGTGCCATATTCTGCATTTAAAGGCACCAGATATCCACCACACAACTCATCCCAGGGTCATCCCAATGCCAGTTTCTAAACTCTCTATGCCAAACTAAGAAAAAAACTTTATTTTTTAAAACCAAAGCAATTGTTAATGTTGTTCTTCTAAGTATAAGTAGTAGGTGAAGTAGTATACATTATAAAGTATGGATATGTAGCAGAGTCAATGACTTAGATGTAATGCAAAAAAAGAAGATACATTTTACATACATGAGCTGAAAGACAAACACATAAACGCCGGAGCGAGCAGGCTCAAATATTCACATAATGGCTATTATGTGAAGTAGCAACACTGCTAATCTATAATTTCAACAGGGCAGAGTTTATATATAGATATACATAAATATATAGAAATAGGTAGTTACAAACTTCTTTGTGTTTATGTATGTAACGGCTGCATTCTGCATGTTTGCTTGCGACCCTTGTAGAGACATTTTAAAAGTGCTGAAATTTTTTTTATTTAGCTTGCCTTGACTGAAGTAACAGGAGTGTAGTGCCACTTTATTTTGAGAGGAGAGAGCACTGGCTGCAGTTCAGGAGAAAGATAGGGGATTAAGTGACAGGAGAGCGCTATCATCAACATGTATCGAGAAAACACTTAACTAGTTAGCAGGCAAATTGTGCGCTCATTAACAAGTTGAATTATTATTTTGCTGTTCAGTTTTAAAGGACTGATTTCAATGCAGAGGATGTGTCCAGTCTCACTATCCTTACATACCAGCACCAATATTAGTTTAAACTTCCTTTTGACATCCTGGTTTGTTACATTTGTCCTTTACGTCTTATTTATTAATCTGGTCTGGTCAGAGGAGTATACCATAATACAATTTAAACACACCCAGAGATCAATTTTTCACTCATTATTTGAGAATGAAATGTGTTCCTTGTTTCAGAACTGTACAAATAGACCATCACAGTAGAAGAGAACATTGATGTAAGTAGAGACACCAAGCTCTTGACAACAAAATCTCGGTATCTGTACCAATAGTATGCCTCATCCATGATGAGTATAGAAATATCTGCATGTCTGATATCAGCAAAAATGTTGTGCATCCCTACTTGTTAATTTAAATATTGATGAATTCTGAAGCCAATGTTTTCATAATATTAGATCCCAACATGTTAAGCTGTAAGCTTCTCATTATTTCTGATCTGCATGAATTTGAAGTGTGAATTTGACCCCCTTATCCCTCTCTGTTAACATGGGGTATATTTAA
Source organism: Cetoscarus ocellatus (assembly GCA_037902135.1). Classification (NCBI taxonomy): domain Eukaryota; kingdom Metazoa; phylum Chordata; class Actinopteri; order Labriformes; family Labridae; genus Cetoscarus; species Cetoscarus ocellatus. Next base: position 636,453 of record JBAMNC010000091.1, read on the forward strand.
TGTATAACAAAATGTTTGGTCATGGGATGCACCCTCACAGTGCAGATGGATCAGCCTGATTTAATGTCTGTATTCAGGCAGATCCATCTTGCCAATCTCCAATCTAAAATGACTGTAAGCGCCCCAAAGCTGCATGGCCCACGGCTACTGCTTGTAGAAAGAGTAGCGTAGATGCTAACAGCTACAGTACCAGTTTTATCAGATCTGGACGACATTTCTTTATTTAATGAAGAACGAACAACAACTCAACAAACTTCTCTTTAGAAAGGATGTATTCGCTCCACTTCTGACGTGTTTTGGTGAAAGTTTGTTCTACGAACTGGGTCACGTTCTGTCATTTACGCCTCAGCAGCCTACTAAATTATCTGATTTGCCTGTAATGAATGTGATTGGAATGATTGTTGAATCACTTGCCAGATATGCTTTTGAAAGGTTCTGCCCATTCCCAAGCGCTTTCTGTGGGCTTTTTCCCAGATGGACTAGTGACATACAGTGGTCCCCCCTCCATTGCGGGGGTTAGGTTCCAGACCCCCTCGCTATAAGTGAAAATCCGCAAAATAGAAATACCCTGTTTAAATATACCCTAGGCCTGTTTTTATAACTTTAACTGTACTTTTTAAAGAATTTTAAGGTCTTCAGACACTTTTAAAGCAATAGAAATACATTTAAACACATAAAAAGATATTGAGAGAGCCACAGCAATAGAAAACACAAAAATATTGTACAAACAGTATAAAAAATACGAGTACTGTACTGACGAGCAAAGAAGACGATGATGACGACGATGATGATGAAGCTGTGCAGTATGATCACAATGATGATGATTAGTTGCACTGCACAGCATATAAGAGCACTTACTATTCTTCTGAAGGGGCCCCTTCAGCAGGCGCTGCTTCAGATGAAGTTGCTCCAGAACCTCCACTTCTATGTCAGTGGCCATGGAGGTACTTGGGGTGGGTGCGGCCTTCTTCTTTCTTGTAAAGAACATAATTATCGGCAGTTGCTGGGCGTGTTTCTTCTTTAGGGCGAGGATGTTCTTGTATACCTGGATGGCTCCATCATCCTGAATCGGTACGTACGGGCATTATATTGTGACGCGCGAGATTTAAACTCATAAACAATGCTGCAGAATGCCACGAAATTGGTGAAAATGTACGAATTATCAAAATGAATAGGTCTAACAGAAAAAAGCTCGAAATACGGCGACAGTGAAAGCTGAACCGCGATATCACAGGGATTTACTGTGTACTGAACAGTCCATTTACAACATAGGATGATGTAAATGCAAGGCTGTATTCTATAGTATAACATACAAATGTTACCCTATAATTCCATGAGTTTTCCTATATTCCTAAATTAGCTGAAGATCTATGATCATGGCAGAGAACATTACTAGACTATAAATTATGAAAACAATGGCTCTTGTCAATCTCAGGTTGTCACTTAGAATATCACCTCATACAAACCAGGCTGAGTTTGGAGTCTCTAACCATGGTGTTCTGATCAAGCGAACCTCATCATTTAGAAAAGTCTGACTTCAGACTCAATAGACCAAGCTCACCATCTGATCTTGGATTTTGGTATGCCCCTCTGATCACAGACAAAAATACAACCTCTCCTATCTTCTTCTCCTGTCAAACTGACTGTAACTGTTGTAAAGGGGTGTTCATCTATTTGATTCCGGGCTAGTGTTTCTGTATTTGACCATCACCAGTGTTTCTTTGCGAGCAGGGTTTCTTGTAATCCTGCTGTGTTGTTTTAGGTGCAATATTTCACTCTTCATATTACCTGTCAGGCAGTTTTAAGACAGCACTTTATTGTAAAATATGTGTCATGTCTCATTATTACACACATGCAGTGGTTGACCAGATGTTTATTTATGTTTTTTTCTCGTATGAAGGGTGCACCTCTGAATCTTTCTATTGATTAAGAAAATGTCACTTGTTTTGCAATGAGGTGTCATGGCTCTCTTGGACAGCTGAAGAAGTTCAGTTTTGCAAACGATTTCAAAATGGCTGTAAGCATCATAACAACGATTAATGGTAGACTTGAATTTGAATCCTTTACAGCTTTTCAAAAACAGCTGAAACATTAAATCAGATTACAAAAAAGTCCAAATTTGTCCATCAGCATTAGCATTTTTTATTGAAGCGCTAATTTGCATCGTAAAACATAAAAATGCAAGACTAACTTATCAGTTGTTCAAGAAAGGTGAAGTTTTATATGAAAGGGCAATTCAAGCTATTTCTGCTTAATGTTTTCTCGAAGATGAACATTTTATTTTCTACTTTATTTTCTTTCCATCTCGAGATGAACACCAAACCTTGTTTATGCCACTAAAGACTGCCATTTGTCGGTAGTTTAGAAGACTTGAGTGTCTCAAACTAAATGCCATTAGAAGCTTGTTTTATCTTTACGAGCTTTCTTTCATTTTTATCACCACCATATGCTCTGTCGTCTGCAGAGAACTGTGTATCCCATTCCTTTTCATGTCAAAAAGGAAAACGTTTCATCCTTATAGCACCTCAGACCAACAGAAACCACAGTTCAGCGCTCTCTGAACTTTGGATAAAAGGATCCCTGGCATTCTTGAATTTTTGGGAGGGGATGATTATTTTTTTGAACCTCCCATTATGTGTTCAAACACAACCCTTTCAGAGCCATCATTGTGTTGGTTTAAATTTCTTTTATATGTTTTGGAGCTGGATATGTCTCTGTATGGTCATGTATATGAGGTAATTTTATGTACTTTATTCATTTGTATCTATTTTTGTGGACAGTCGGCATGATGTAAAAAAAAAATGGACTTTTTCTCTTGATATTTGCACAGATCCTCTTCAGTGGGCGCCTTTTAACGAGACATCAAAACTTGGTTAATAAGAGAGAGGAAAGTTACTGAAAGAGCATCGAAAAAAGAAGACTATAAATAATTTTGTTCATCTTCCCTGCTGAATGTTCTTAGTAACTCTTTGAAATACTGTTTATATTATTCAATGTTATTTCCGATATTTTGGAGCATAAATGAAATATATATGTGTCTCTTTTTTGTCTGTTGAGTAATCCTGAACATTCACAGTTCAACAGACTGAAAGTTGAGACCAAGACAATGCAAGATGGACAACTATTACATGAATAATATTTTTATATACGGCAGAGACCGTTTGCCAACTTTGAATTCCTGCAAACCAAAAGGGGATTAACAAGTGTGGGTATAAATACATTAAATCCCTGCTTTAATAACTTAAAATATAAATGCGTGACATTTCTATATGGGAAATAGGAAAAAACAGAGTTTATTTAAGAAAATAAATCATCAAGTAATAATTTTCCAGAGAAAGTGGGGTCTAATGCCCTCTAGGTTTGTTGTTCTCAGCTCTGTATTCACACTGGTAATGATTCAGCAAGAGGGTTTAATCACATTTCATATCTTTAAATGCTTATTATGCAATGCTATGTTTATTAAGAGCGTTAACATTTTATTTATAAAATTGTATCTTGGAGTAATTATTTTTGAGAAGAAATGTTAGAGCCCGCTCTTTTTTTACAATGACAGGATATTTCAGCAATGCTGTTGAACATGTCATCTTTTTCCACAGGCTTAAAATGCAGCATTCTGTGTATCCATACAGCAACAATCAAACTTAATTGATCAACATACTGCAAAGCATACAGTCATTATTCCCTTGTGAAAGTAAAGTTTGACTTTTTTTGGGTTTGTTGTTACCAACTCCATGTTCACACCGATAGAAAATTTAGTGTGAGCGTACTATATTTTCTTCCTTCAAATGCTTAATATGTGGTATTTGCGAAATTAACCAATAAAACTTAAACTTAATGTATGAGAACATATGATGGAGTGATTATTACAAAAAGATAGTAAAGTCATCTTTAGATCTGTGTTTACATGGAAAGATTCAACAGCTGTTAAACTGCACACACACACACTCAGTCAAGGCTCAACATGCAAAATTCTGTGTGATATTACATCAAAAAATAAAGTTTATTTATAAAGATATATCTGAGTTCAGTAGATAAAGTCAAATTCAGTCTAGATTTGTTGATTTGTTGTTCTCGGCTCTGTACTCACATCAGTGAGTCTTCCTACATAAATTCCTTTTCCAAAGGCTCAATATGTGTCATTCCTCGCATAAAGTTATTGTTTTAAAACAAAGTTTATTATCATTTTAAAAGAGAGCAAAGTCTAACTTGCTTTCAGTTTGTTTTTAGTTGTGTGCTTTCACTCATTGAATGATTCAGCTGGAAGCATTATAGTTTTTACTTTGTGTAAAGTGTATTATCTTTGAAAAATTCCATAGAGCACTTATTAAATCTATCTAAGTTTGTTTTAAATAGCTGAGAAGTGTGCTTTTATGTTTTATAAAGGCCTAATATTCTAAACTTTTAAAAGTGATCGACCAAACCAAGCTCTTCAATTAGAATATTCGCTAATATTATGCTATAGAAAGACAGTGAAGCCACACCCCCTGGATTTGTTGTTCTCATCTCTTTGTTCACAGTTATGGGACGGCTTTTCCTCTAGCTTTTTTAGTGTCACTCAGAGTATTTTCATTTCTTTTAACACATTGACCCCTCTTTCTTCAAATGTTAGCCCTCCGAGCACATGGGGTAAGAAAGATGAGGAAATGATGACTGGGTAACAGTATGAGAGCAGCGGTGAAAATAGATGAAAGATATAAACTAAATCGACTTCAAGATGCACTTTATAAATCGAAAATGACCACAGATTCTGGTCTTAGATCATTTTAAGTACTTGTTCACCACTCACTGTCACTTTATGACTGAAATAGTCGGGAGGCAGGAGAAGTGACACAGAAGGATTAAAGTGATTTTGTTCAGCAAAACTGTACTGAAAGTTGCATAGTGAGTCTTTAAAGTGGATATTGGTGTTTTTCATTTTGCCAGTTGCATTGTCTTGGCTGCAAGAAAGGGGGGTCAGTGCACGAAGATGTGAGTGAATGTGATTCAGATATGTAGACATTTAAAAGCAACTTATAAACCATAGTTGCAGATCCCATTAAGAGGAATTAAGGGATCAGAGTTTTCAAAACATTAATACTCTTTTCTTGTTTTAAATTTACCTTTAGATCTAGAAGAATGTGTCATAATGTTATATGATTAAGATGCATTGTCTCATCATATTTTATTTAATTACCCAGACTGTAAAGTAAAATGATGGCAGGAGGTGTTTTCAGAGAGTATGATTGTAAAGCTAAATGATGCTTATATTAAAGTAGAAGCTTGCTCACAGATGAGCATCACTGTCACATTATTCAGTCTTTATAGCAGTGTTTCAGATGGTTGGAAATGGCTGAGCTGAGTGTTAAGGCTGTGAATGTTTGGGAATGTAAACCCATTTTGCTTGCTTGCTTTACTGTAAAAATGCGCCCTGAGCATTCTCCGACATATTGTGGGCAAAACTTTTCTAATGTATCTTCAATCAATCTGAGTCGTTTCTTGAGCGCTATGTTGAAAATGCTTTTTATTTTTGTAGAGAAAGAGGTATTATTCAGAGGTCGAGAAGGAGGAGGAGAGAGGTGGTGCGTACAAAACCTGCCTTGAAACTTGGGTGGGTCAAAAAAACGAGGGCTTGTTCAGTTTACAATGGCCTTATTTTGTGTAGGAGACATTGCTTCACTATTGTAGCACACAACTGAAAGTTTTGACGAAATGTATTTTGCTTGAAATATTGTACTGAAGTTCTATCTGTGTATATGTATAGTTTTATGAATGTATTTCTTAATCCTTACACCAGAATTGAGTGTACATTTTTTTGTCATCTTGGTTGCTATACCGTCTCTTTGAAGACTTTCCAGGGACCCTCGCCTGTGTTGGTTCAGGCAGCCCCCCCTCCCCCCACTTTAACTGTACTGTACACTGTATGTCTTATTCTTTGTGTGTTTGTTTAAAAAAAAAAACAGCTCTGTGGTTTGTACAAGCATGAACTCTTGTATGGCGATATGCATTTTATTTATTTAAATCGCCATGATGGGTTTTAAACAGGACAGATTGCTTTTCCTCCCCCTGCACCGATTCTACTGAGCTGATGGAAATGTTTTGATTTTTGTATCTTGAAATAGACAATGTTTGCAGCATGGTTACTCTGATGATTTTCTTGTATTTAATCTTTAAGATAAATGATTATGATGATAAAGCTTCTATTGAAAAGCAGCAAGAAAGTCAATCGACCCAGTGCAAAAAGGAAGCAAACTCTCAAAAATGCTGTATCTCAAAGTAGCATGGACTTAGCCTTCCGTCTTCTGAAATACTTCTGCTGGCAATAACCATCAGCTGTAGCATCCATGAATCACAGCATTTACCTCCGTTTTATCCATAAAATCTGGGTCTGTTGGCACTGATCAGAAATAATCTCTCAAGTCCAACCACATTTTCTGAGCACTAGAAGCAATTAGCATTAACAGAATATGCACTGTAATGTGATTATTTGCTTTTTCACAGAAGCCCTCTTTAGCACAAATTTAATTTTTTTTTTCTTACTTTGATTTTTAAATGAAGCATGCAGTCCATGGCTGTATTTGAAACCACCCACCATATTAGTAGCACACACTGGACTGATTAAATGCAAACCTGCAGTATGCCAAATGGTGCTTTCCCCTCATGGTACCAGCTCAGCTAAGTCAAATTTGGCACTTTTTTCCGTTTAAGTATACACTCACCTGCCACTTAATATCTGCTTGTTAACGCAGATGGCTAATCATCCAGTTGTATTTAAGCGACTCATTGGCATGTAGACATGGTCAAGAGGACCTGCTGAAGTTCAAACCGAGCACCAGAATTGGAAAGAAAAGTGATTGAATGATACACACAACCATCCCTAGGATTTTCAGAAAATGGTCAGAAAAAGAGAAAATATCAGCTGATGCCAGAGGTCAGAGAAGAAAGGCCCGAGTGGCTCATGATATATAACCACTTGTTATAATCCAAGGTGTGCAGAAGACCATTTTGAACACACAATATGTCACCAGGAAGTGCTAAATGCAATTCCGTGATTTTGGACTCATTCATGCACCACTCTACCTGCCAGGAACAGAAAAACATGAAAACATGGATCATCCTGCCTTGTATCGACAGTTCACTAATGGATTGATAGTGATAATGACCAGCTGATGATTTTAATGAAATTTTTGCCAAAAAGAAAAGAGACAGGAGGAGTTAGAACATGGCTGATGAATAAGTCAAGGCAGAGGATGAGGATTATTGTTAGTGCTTTTTGGCCATTGAATAACACATGGATTAGGAAATACACTTCTGATATATCAGCAAGTAAATTTATTGTGTTGCTTTGTCCACTGCAGCCACTTGTGTCACATTGAGTTATACTACATTAGAGGGGTGTCAGCCATCATCCAGGTTAAGCATACTGAAATATAAAAACCAGTGGGCAGTCTTATTATCACTATAGCCAAATGTAGTGTGCAGTTTGACGTATGTAGTGGGCGGTTTCAAATGAAGCCAGTATGTATGCTTGCCAATGTAGCAGCTGTCAACAGTAACAAACAGACATATTTCTAAGCTGAGAGGCAAGCTGTATTTTTTTCTGCTGAATTTGCCAGTTTGTCTTCATCCTTGTCTCTAAATGTCTGTTATCACAGCACAAGATCCTTTAGTAGCCATCCTGTCCTTTCAGCTGTCTGTCAGACTATGTAAAGGCCCCTGTAGCTCCCTGTCTAAAGGCAACCTTCACGTTATCAAGCCCAGCAAAGCACAAACCTCACTGGCTCAATATGGATCCGAAAAATAAATGAGTCTATCTGAGGGATGTTTTGGCTACATCATCAAGCACATATAGTAGATTGAAACCTTAGAAATCAATGCAGAGATGCATAGGAGCATGAAAACGTCCAACCGTTTTAAATTTGTTTGCTGGTGTTGGTATATGAGCGGTTGTCTTCTCTAAAACGCCTTAACCTTTCCACCTGGCAGTGTTCACAGAGTACTATTAAAGGGCAAAGAAAAGCAAAGGATGTGATTTATGGCAAAGAGGGTAAAAAAGGGAGCTGTAATTTTATACCTGTGCTTTGTAAATGTTTTCTATGTGCAGTATTTGATAATGTAAAACTGGTATTTTTGTGGTTTGTACGCTGCAGAATTGATTACTTAAGGTGCACGTAGTTTTGTAAGAAAATAGAACCAAACTGAGGACAAAAAAAAGAACAATTTCGAAATTCAGACGCCTGTATTTGCATGCCCTTTGACATCTGGACGCAAAGTCAATAAAGTTTAATTATTTGAATCACAAACAGGGGTCTTGTGTGTTTTTAAAACCTTGTTACTGAAGAATTGAAAACTGTTTGTAATGTGAGCATTTTTCAGCCAGACATGAGACGGACTGAAAAAAATCCTGCCTATGTATTTTACAAATTTAAAGGTACTGGCATGGGAATGTTTTTATTGTTAAAAGTACTAATTATACTTCACATGTCCTGTGACAGTGTTGACTTTTAAATAACTCATAATTAAATAACTCATTATGAATGATGTGGAGTTTGTTTGCTTAAGCGTAGCAACAATACACAGTAGGCCTGCATCAGAAGGGGGTTGTAAGTAATTAATCACATTTACTCAGATTAATGTAATTGATCAACAATTTTGTGTACAAGTTATTTTCTCAGTTACTTTCAAATAGTACTTTTACTTAAGTGTTCTCACTCTTTTCAAAACATCTGATTACAAAAAAACAAAAGGAAGCTAAACCAATCAACGCTTTCCATTTGCTAACTGGTTTCAGAATTACCAGTTTTCACTTTTATGCTTATACCAGATTTAGTTTCTAGATACTCAGTCCTGAAACGAAATTGAAACTGAATGATACAATTCTTATCAGAAACAGGGTGTCCTCATGGATTCATCACATCCTGGGATCAAAATTATCAAGACTAAATGTAAGAATATTTACCATAAACTTTTATTTTGTTGATATTTGCTAAAGAAAAATGTCAATAAACATTAATTTATTCGACATTCTTTTGTTATTGGTTAAATCCTGTGTGTTTATTTTTGAACTATAACTCACTGTTTGGAAAATACAGTTTCACTGACATCTTAAACGTCTAATTTCATATGAGAGCAAATTGCCACTGAATTTTGTATCATATCATATGGTCAGATGTTAAACTAAACCAAATACTGTATATACATGAACAAATAACAATTTGACTCACCACGCTACAGCTTTTGTCATTTTTACACAACACAGCAAAGTTTACTCAAAATACTCAGTACTTTGGGTACATTTAATTTATGTAATTTTACTTTTTACTGGAGAATATTCTTGGATTGTACTTTCTCTTCTACTTGAGTAAAAAAAAAAATTATCAAAGTAACAGAAATTTTACTTGAGTACAATATTTGTGTCCTCTTGACACCCTGCAAAACAGTGATTAAATCTGTAGTGAAGCCTGTTTTTAGCCTCAAACTTCTCTTCTCATTTCCCTCTCATTTAACATTTATGATGGATCGTCCATATAAAATAGCATTTGTTTAATCATGTTTACAATGTTTTGGATAAATACAAAACCAATATTATTTAATCAAAACAATATTTTTTTTGAATTTATTAACAGACAAGTATTGTATGTTACAGACATTTTCTCAACTGTAAATGATCAAATTGTATGAATGAACATATATTCAAACTGGTCAAAGCATGTGAAAAAAGCAGAACTAACATACAGTACAGTAAATGTTCACCAACCTTGATTTAGAAACATAATATACAATGATAATCTGATAAAGAATAAAGTACACATTATCATGATTGACAAGTACATTTAAAGATACATTTCTTCATTTGCTCTCATTTCACAGAAAACATAGCGCACAAAAAAGGAACCAAATGTTTCCTAAAAGAAAAAGGTCACGGAGATGGACTCTCCCTGATCTTGCAGAAACTTGTCATCTTTAGTCAACAGATTTGCTGTTACAGTGCAGAGATGACACAATGTCTTCTTGTGATTTTGCTCACAGCAGAGATGGTGACTGTCACTGCCACAAGGACACCTCAGAAGACAGAAGAAGCTCACAGCAATAGATGAATCTCTGGTTTTTGAAGGCTTTGCATGTTTATAGCAGTATAAATATGAGAATCTTAATATGCTGGATATGTTCATTTGAACTCTAAAGCATTCTTATCTCTCACATTCATAACGTAAACCAGATAACCTTGGTGTAAAACAATGTAAAAACGGAGATTATTTACACTAATGGCTTCATGCATTTATTGAGGATTGGCCTATTGAACTGTAGAAGGGTTTCCATCCAGATGTGTCACAACATTTGATTTAATTATGACAAATCTTGCAAAAGGAAATGTAAATTTACATTTTTCCAATTCACTGCTGTTCTACAATTATTAGGAGTCAACAGGTAGAGCAGCGAGTGCACCAGTGAAGAATCTAAACTAGAAAACAGGAGTATTAACTGTCTTAAGCTTGTTTGCTTATCAGAGGTACATAAGCATCAGAGACACCTTGCATCGTAACTAGTCTGACAGGCATATTTCAAACATGAGGTCTGAACGGCAAGTGTAGTCAATTCAATGAAGTTAATTCGGTTCTCATTTGCATGTTTTTAATATGTTCAATTTTTAGGGGTGAAAGAAAATATTCATACACCAACATATCACAATACTTTGCATTATGATACTGTATCAGTATTTTCTAGCACAATATTTATGTTGCATTACTTCGCCAAGAAGTTTTTGTTTTTGCCGGCATTTGTCAAATTTTTTGTCCGTCTACACATCTGTTGCAAGATAACTCAAAAAGTTCTTTACAAACTTTGCTAAAATTTTCAGGAAACATAAGTCATGGCACAGGGAAGAAGTGGTTAGATTTTGGTGGTGATAGAAATACAAATCTAGGATTTTTTTTTCATGATTTGCTTACAATGGGAGACAGGGCCACATATTTGCTAATAACTCAAAAAGTTTGCAACAGATATTGAAAACATTTTCAGGGAACGTTGGTTATGGCACAAAGGAGGAAGTGATTTGATTTGGTGATCCAAATCCAGATGCAGATCGTAGATTTTTTTTAAGGATTTGTACCATTGAGCTAACCCTGCAGTGCTGCTGGATCAGCCTGATTCAATGTCTGTAAGCAGGCAGGTCCTTACCAAACTCCAATCTGCAACAGTTGTGAGCGGCCCAAAGCAGCACGGCCCTATTAGTCTCTTTTGGAGCAGCAAGAGATGGGAGCTAATGGTAAGATCACAGCAGGAAGTGGCTGTTTGTATTGAGATTAGCATAGATGCTGACAGCTTCAGTAGCAGTTTTATCAGATCTGGACCACATTTCTTTAATAAATGAAAAACAAACAACAACATTACAAACTTCTCGACAGAAAGAACATTTTGCACTACTTTCGACATGCCTTGGTGGGAGTTTGTTCAATGAAGTGGCTTACATTCTGTCCTTTTCGATGTAGCAGTAGTGCCTGCCTACTACATTATCTGATTGGCCTTTAGTGAATGTGACTGATGGAAGGATCACAAAGACTAAGAATGTCAGAAATGCCTGGGCAGCTGTGTGTGCTCTCTGAGAAATTTTAGTTGGACCAAGTATTAAATACACTGATTAAAGCTGTATTTTTGATGTGTACTGTATTTACAATGTGGGCTCTTAATGCTAAAAGAAGTTATAAAATAGACTTAAAAAATAAAAAAAAATAAAAAAAATAAAAATAAAAATATATCTTCTTGGGTATAGTATCGCAACATATCATAATACATTGTATTGACGCCCCTGTATCCCAATAAGCACTGTATCAGATTCTTACCAAAACATGCCTCTATTAAATAGTCAAATAGCAGTATGATATTGTGACAACACTAGATGGAAACATCAGCATTGATAAATTATGACAAGGAAGGAAAGAAAGGTTACAATCAACAACGAAAAGACAGATTCTGGTCGAACAATCACAATGTGGTTTGGCCAAATTGTAAACCTCATCACAGTTTCCTCCAACTTGATAACAAGACAGTTACATTACGACTGGCGTGAACAAGTTGCCAAAAGCGGACTTTACGCTGTTGAACATTCAAAGGACGTGTACATTGTTTGACTGAGTCGTAGACTTAAAAAAAAAAAAAAAAAAAAGACACCCACCCCAGAAATATGTGTTTGTGTACTGAAAAAAGTCCATTACATAGTACACATTCAGGACACATATTCATGGAAATTTTTTTGTTGGTCTTGGTCAGACTGTTTTACAACACATTCAGAGATCCACATTCAGATATCTTCATGAAGACACATTACATACAAAAAGAAACATTCTCTTCATGCAGTTCAGTGGAGGAATCTGAAACATGATGATCTGTACCTCTTCTCCCTTAAATTCTCTCATATTTACACACATTCAAAATCATATGAGGCCTCTATCGTACAAGGTAGATTAATTAAAGGAGTGTGAGCCTTAACTCCACAATGACATTGCATGCAAGTGACTTTTTAAGTGTCTCATCCTTGCCGCGGAAGTAGCACAGTGAATTGATATGCCTTAACATTCATTGTAATAGCCTAGTTTTAAAGGACTGCGTATTTGAGATACCTACTTATCACTAGTTATATGGTTATACATCGTGTAGCAAAGCACTGAAATACTGTACCACCATAGAAAAGCTAGCATTCATCTTTGGTCTCCCGAAATCCAGATTAGGACTTTTGACAATTAAAAGTTAAATTAGATATTAATTATTAAATAAGCCCTCTGTGAATGGAATAGAGACATCATCAAGAGCCGTTAAGGTATATTGTGTAGCTGCTTTAGCTTGTGAGACACTAAAAATCTTTAAACTTAACACAAAGGGATTTCTTAACAATTATTGGTGGAAGCTAAGAAATACTTGTTCAAATATTAAAAAAGGTATATTCATTCACCATCATGGTATAATAGTGACTTATAGCTTAGTCACTTGATAGCTATTTCCAAACAAAGAGACTTAACATGAAGTTTCATACCGCTGTTATGTTAGCAGGCTTAACTTGAAGCTAACACTAGCAGCTTGACTGACAGACTAGAAAAGTAAAAATATCAAACATGTTTGTCATAATTCAACAAAAAGTGCCAAACTGTAAATTATAGCTTCACTCTAAAACATGCTCTTTCTCCGTGTTTCATTCTTTTCTGAGGTTTAGCAGCCCATGGCGACAACATGACTCCAGGAAGTTGCTAATCTGGCTGACTGAAACCATAAGGGGTCATTCAGAAAAATGTGTACTATTTAAAAGATAAAACAAAATTATATTAAGATATTGATCTTAAAACGGCCAGGAGCATTTGTTTTGAATAATTTCAATTTAGGTCCTTTCTTCAAGCTAAGAGATAAAGAGGTCATATTTTGCTCTTTGAGTTTTCTTTGCTCTTCATTGTATTTTATATGTTTCCTTTGCTTGATAGAGTACTTCTCTGCACAAGACAACAAAGTCCATGGAACCAGGACTTCTCCCTCTCCTCCTGTGAACAGCGCTAGTAGCTGCCTGAATCGCTATTTCCTGTGGTTCCCCCCTCAGTAGACCAACAACTGTTATTCAAGCCCACTGGGTTGAAGAGGCAAACCCAATGCAAAACATAGTCTGTAAAAGAATGTGGAGCTTTCCAGTTACCACAGAGTAGAGAGGGGGGAGCTCTTAGGCAGAGTGAGAATAGAGGTGGATCAGGGTACTCAGATTGTAAAAACTGGAACATTAGCAACTGTGAACATACCCCAGCAGTCACTGCAATAAAATATTAACCTTAAATAAGGCAAAATATGACCCCTTTAAGCAAACACGGTGCCAGCGTTAGCTTCTTGTCAAGGTAGCAGAGGCATGATATCGAACTTTTTCCATTCTTTTAAAATATAATATAAAATCTGGCAACCTTATTACAATGAGATGAGTTCAGAGAGTTACAGCCTCTTGCCAAAAAATATTAACACACAATGTGGCATTTTTACTCCTGCTCTGATAAAGGTATAGTCAACACGCTGGAAAGAGTTAAGGGGCCCAAAGGGTAGACTGTGATTCATTTGGACAGGGCCAAGAAGCCTGAGTCCTAAAGTCCTGCTCTAATGCTAAGAGTTAAGCTGTTTGGCGGCCAGCAGTAGTTTCTTGGGAAGCTTGCTGAAGAATCAAATGAATACTTTAATTACAAATTTGAATAGAGAAAAAGAGAACATTTCTAATCGTTGAACAAATTAGCAAAATATTACCAGATGCAACCAGTCAACCAGAAGTCAACCAGTTCAGTTAAAGTTTTGGCTTCATTCCGGGGAACTGTCATATTGTTCATCTTTTAACAGAATACAAAGTCAACAAATTAAGTTAAACTCTGCTAACCTCTTCATGTTTTTTTTAATAATGAATTAATAAGAAAATAAACTACAAACACCAGAAAACATACAGTTCTTTTAAGTCAAGCAGTCAGTATCACCCATCAACAGCAGTTGTGCGTTCACAATACAGGCTAAAGGTACAAAGAAAGGTGTGTAGTCCTAACTATTGAACCTCTGAACCCTGTTGTCTTGGTCGTTGTAAGAAAATGTTTTGAAGGCAAGCATGGAGATATGCAAAACATGGCCATGGATGCAACAAGAAGAGGAAGCATGGGCAGAGAGGAGAGAGAAAGAGAGGTAGTAATGGTGTCCCACATTTTTATTTTTCTTCACACCTGTCTCCTCTTCCTCTTCCTCCTCCCTTGTATTAGAAAATTTCTCTTGGTGAGTCCAATCCACAGCCTCCTGTGAATCAGCTCTCCTCTCTTTTGTGGGTAATTGGTGTTAGGTCATTTCTCACACAGATGAGATCATTTCCACACATGTGCTGTCATGTGCGCTGAGCTTGGAGCTGTTTGGCTACCCATGTGCTGGCTGCCATATCCCATCATGCTGTTGGTGTTGTAGAGGTTCATGCCAGCCATGTGCTGAGTCACCTGAAAGAGATAAAACACACCATGCTATCAATAAAGCTTTTACTTATTTGAACCCATTGACCATGGCTGAAGGACAGTCTACATGTCACTGGTAACACAGGCCGCCTTTTAGTAAGTTCAGTAAGAGGTGGGTAATAAATGATTTTCTGCCTATGCTTCCAATTGTATGTGCTGCACGTTTACGGTCCAGTTACCATCTTAAAAAGGGATAAAAGCTGGGCAAAATTCAGTCTCCAGATTTGACTGTAAGATTATATGTTGGTTCAATACACACCCAGAGTGCTTCAGTGAGTCTTTTAATTTTAAGTTTTAATTTTAAGTTACACAGAGGATGTTTACACCCATATTTAATCAATCAAATGATAAAATTACTTGATCTACTATTCTTGTCTTTATATACATGCACTGAGGAAGAATTTATTTGTTCCTTGAGTCATGTCTACCCTGTGACAGCAGCTTTGTAGCTTGTTATATGAACCCTCAACCTGTTGACAAGCCTCTGACCATATGTCAAATTGAGGAAAAAAAGAAAAAAAAAAATCATATGAATTAATCGTAAAGGTAGACAACAACAGTCACTGCCATGCTTTGCATTTTTTTTCCTTCCTAATTTGTATGTCAAAGTCTGACAGGTATACTGAGGAGCATACCCACCATACCTGGTTCAGTTTGGTCTGACTGAGATGTATGCACGCAAGAGACAACTGATCTCCCACAACATTATTTGGGTATTAGTGTGACTTTTTTACATCAGACTCACATATTTACATGCACTTTTGAATTCCAGGTTTTGTCAGACTTAATAGATAACTAAGCTTTTGATAACTGCATGTCAAAGAAGGGATTCATTTTCATAATTAATATCAACCACTTGAACCTCCTTTTTTCAATTTATTTATAGTAAACAGCTCTTGAACACAGCAAATGAATTCAACCATCAGGGGACTCCGAATAAAAACAACAACAAAGGATAACATTGTGGATAGAGGGCTGCATAAAGCTACAGCAGGTAGTGCTCACGCCTCAAAGCAAGTAGGTTGCTAGTTTGACCCTCTAGTCAGCCATGGCCTTCCTGTGTTAAGTTCTCATTTCCCTCCCGTGCATTTGGTCCCATGCATGCATGAATTTTCTCTGGGTACTCCACTTTCCTCCCACTGACTATAAATATGTCTCTTAGTTTAATTGATGATTCTTATCTCCCCTAAGCGTGGTGAGTGTATGTGAAAGGTTATCTCACTCTCTAAGTTGGCCCTGTGATTGGCTTGCAAGCAGTCTAGGATGTACAATGCATCTCACTTAATGCCACTTGAGATAGGCTCCAGCCCCCTGTGACCCCAATAGGAATAAGTAGTACTGATAATAGTTACGGTTGATGGATCTGCAAAAAACATCTCCTCTTAAAGGCTTCCAAATTAGCAACATCATGATACAGATTTGTAAAAAAGTGAGATCGAAGCTTTATAAAATCAGTCCTCACAAGAATGAAAAATACATTTAAAATGCTTGTGTTTTTTAAAGAAGTTTGATGCTGTTTTTCTGTTATAAAGTAAATCCCACTGGTCCCTGACTGCTCAGTACTAAATCGACACCAACAAATGGAAACCAGAGCACTGCCAGTAACATAGTTCAGATCCTTAATGGCTGACATCTTTAATGAAGAACCTTTGAGTACATATCACTACTTTTGCAGTTCATGTGGTCAGAAACAAACACACACCTGTGCGAGGTTCCACTGTAGCTGCTGGGCTTGTTGCACTCCATAAACCTGCTGATGAGGTAAAGTGACTACACCGCCAACCTGCTGCTGTCCCATCATCCCGCTCTGCTGCTGTCCCATAATCCCATTCTGTTGCTGTGCCACCATGCCCTGGGCCATCCCTGTCATATAAGGCGATGCCATGACACCACCCGGCTGAGCCATGACACCTTGTGCACCCATTAAGCTATTCTGTTGACCCATCATGCCGTTCTGTTGAGCTCCCATCATGCCGCCCTGTTGCTGTCCCATCATTGACATGTGTGACGTCATCATGGCTCCGCCCATTCCACCTGCCTGCGCTAAGGAATGGTACGATCCATAAGGATGCGTCGGATATCCCATTTGGTTCATGTACAAGCCTGTTGGAAATAAAATGGAGGTCATTTGGCAATCAAAACACAATAATTAAAGCCAATTCAGCAATTAAGATTTGATGACAAAAGGACAAAACAACATTTGACAGATTCTTACCATGAGTGGCCATACTGCTGGCATGTATCGAGGGTGCGGAGGCGTACAGGGAAAGGATAGAGTCCTTGGACAGCTTCTTCACAGTACCCTCCTCTGCTTTGGGTGCTGCATCCAGGAACAGACTGAGGTTTTCAGGCACCGAGGCAGTCACTCTGTTCTGAGGCATGGAGTTTGAAATAGGCTGGAGGACAAGTGTATAGAGGGGTATGAAGAGAGAGAAGAGTGTAAGTAAGATAAAAGATGGATGAATACATGCAAGAGCAGCAAAAAGGGGAGGGCGGGGGTGGGGCAAGAAGGCATAACATATACAAGCTGTATCCTCCATGAGACCACCTGGGCATGGGCAAATGATGAGACCATGGGACCCTGGGATACTTAAAGGGGCAAAGTTAAAGGCCTCCATTACCTCAGAACAGGACAAGACCACTAATGTTGTTTTGTTTAAATGTGTGGCTGGGGATCTGTTTGTCGGTTCTGTTGTAATAACCAGATCAGCAGTTTCTGAAACTCCTACAACATTGCCATGTTGTCTTGACCAAGTATACAGGTCAAAAATGCACTGAATTACTGCCATGTGATTGGCTGATTAGCCATTTGCATTGACAAGCAGTTTATCTAGTGTGCCTAATAAAGTGTCTAGAGAGTGTATATCATTACTAATCATTATACCATGGTCTGGGTGAATACTCGATTCTGACTGGCTGCAGGATGTTTAAAAGTGTTGTAGACACCTATAAAAAAGTTCCAGTCAAATAGCCTGATTGTTCTAAATTATTGCACTGGCTCAAATGCTGGTTGGTAACCGTGGCAACAGAAACTCAGAATATACGTTAACATACGTTATTTCACAGTTTATTTATCACAACGGCAAGACAATAGACAAAACATGAGTGATTTTAGTTTCCTTTAACCTATTTGGTGAGTTTGATAATTTTGAAGACTGGGATGCAGCAGAGGAGAAAGAGAGAAACTATCTGTGGACTTTGATTCTTTGAAACAAAAGTTTCACTTCATCCTCTGGACATACACAAGCGGTAAGGGGTGCACTTGCCCTCTGAAATGATACTTTGTATCACGTAACATAACGTTAAGCAATCATCTCACTTCCCTCCACTGATTAGGCCAAATATAACAGCTGCGGCCGACCGAGCTGCAGGTTCTGTGGCCAGAGCTGGCTACCTTGGCAACGCGTCACAACGACAGATATTAAATGGTCCACTCAGCCGTTTCTTGTGAAAAACTTACGATTTTAATGGCAAAAAACAACATTAACATATTAATAATTGATTTAATATTTATTTATTTTGTAAGTGGCCATGTGGGATAATGCCCTTCGAGGTGTCCATTATCAGGATGAATGGACTTCGCGGAAGCAACCGTCCGATGTGAAGCAGAGGGCGGTTCACGCCTCCGTGTTGTCCATTATTTCCGATAATGGACACCTCGTCAGGCATTATTCCTTACATATATTCCTGAGACTTTTGACTGTTTTTCTGGAAATCTTGGAAGCTCAAAGTAACTAATCATACCACTCTGAATACTAAAATCTAAATCTCTTTAAAACAGACAGTTGATTTTTATGCAAACACTGTGAACAGAGAATCTTAATCTAATAAGCAGACATCTATGATACAGTAGAAACTTAAGATAAAAAGATAACATTTAATACTTCCTACAACATGTTTTAAGAACATTTTTTAGCAAACCAAAAGGACTTGCCGACAAAGCTTAGTCTAGTGGTTGACAGCCTTTAGACTCTTACTGTCATCCCTGGAGCCCCGCTGCTATCATACCACAGAACATGAAGGCTCTGCGGAGAGCAGACAGAGTACAGTATGTACAGTCTGTTATCTCCTACCGTGGTTTTTAAGGAAGAGGCAGAGGAGGGTGCTGGCAGGGAGCTGAAGAGATCCAGGGCTGAGTGTGCCAGAGCTGGATTAGACACTGCTGGGCTCTCATTACTGTCTGGAGCACATCCTCCACCATTAGACACTGGCAGGCTGGGAGCAGGGGCATCTAATAGAGGGGAGATGGAGAACATGGTAATGATTTTTCCAGTATAACCTGTCTATTTCTGCCACAGGTTATTCTTCATACAAGTGAGGTATCAGGGTCAGTTTGATTTCTAGCTTTAACAGATTTTATGAGAAAGGTGTGAATCTGAATCTGAATACCTAATCCAAGCAGGTCAGTCACACCCTGGGAATCTGTCTTCGGGCTGATGTCTTTTTTCTGTCACAACATAGAAAGTCAGCAGATTTAAGGCAAAAGGTCTCATATGACAAATGAGACATGATGAAAGGACCTTCACACTCTGGTCTAAAACAGCAGATTTACTCTCTCACCCCCACCTGAAACGTAATGTCTTTAAGATGTCATCTTCACTGAATCACACTCTCTGTAACCTCTGTTTTTCTGCTAAAACGTTGCTCCTAAATAAAAGACAAAATGATTTTTCAGGACTTAAAAATCCTGAATTGATTTACAGTTTAGATATTTTGAGGAAATCAGGAGAGAATTTTAAACTATGTGTGTTTCAATCTACTGCCTTAATCAACAGAATATCCAAACTGAATCTGCAGGTAAGCTTTTCTAAACTCAAAGGCAGCAAGACCTGAAGCCATAAATATGCATATTTCCTTGAGAGGTTAAACCTGGGGCAAAATGTGGCATTAAACAATCTAGTGTGTTTAGACCAAATAAATCAAATAAATCTTTTGTCAGTATCTGCATCTGGTTCCAGCTCCAAGTTTGTTTTTTCTCTTTTTCCTTGTGCCATGTCCAACATTCCCTGAAAAGTCATCAAAATCTGTTCTAAAATGTCTGAATTATCCTGTTCAGAGTCTATCAAATGATGGTAATAATTTAAAACTTACTACTTCCACAGTTCAAGTAGCATCAATATGGATGCGAACTCACCAATTTCATCTTTTCAAACACAACGGGCTCCTTGGGGATGTTGTCACAGCTCTTTTCTTTCTGTTCAGACACATAAAAGTTTTTGGTTGAACAACACTTAAGTGGAATGGCCTTTAGGAGAGACAAGACCAGAAATAATGGTTTCATTTTCTTCTAGTACTGACAGAGAACACACGCACAAAGCTCTTCTATTTCAGTATGAGTGAGCACTCACCCTGAGCATCTGGATGTCTATGACCTTATCCATGTACTTCTTCTTATCATACTTGTCCCGGATGAACATCTCTGCAGACTGGTCCGTCTCCGGCCTCTGGAAGCACTCGGGTAAAAAAGCTTCATACAAACGTTTGGCTTTGGCATTTCCCATCTCTTGAACACTCTGGTGACAGCAACACACACAAACACACACATATACACGTCTTATTGTTAAGCAAGGTAATAATCAGATGATTCATTGTTCATGGTTTAACTTCTGTTGTCTGTGGGGGAGTACTGCTGATAAAATCGTGTGAATTTTTATTGTGAAAAGACAAAAATAAAGATGCTGACTGTGGGAAAATCACACAAGGAAGTAAAATACTCATATTCCCTCCTGTCAGACTCTGACAAGCTAAAAAGCATACAAATAAGAAGCGTCTCCTCCACTGTATGTGAATGAGCAAGCACTCAACACACCCAGTGGTTTCAGAAACAATGTTTTTTTGTTTGTTTATCCTGCACTCAGAAACAGGATATTGATCAAAGTCCTGGTCATTGCAGATACAAAGTGTTTTTTAACCTTCTAGTAAATGAAAAAGGAAACATTTGATGAACAGCCTACAATTAAAAACATAATTACACAGCTGAAACCCCTATTTAAACACCATCTGTAGCAAAGCACTACTAAAACAAATGTTAAAATGGGTCCAAACAAGAGAAACTGGCACTTAACTGAATGTGCACTTACCAGCCACTTTAGGTACACTGCACCAGAATGAGGTCGGGGCCTCCTTTCACAACTCCTTTAATTCTTCGTGGCATAGAATCAACAAGGCTCTTGACACACTCCTCAGATATTTTGGTCTATATTGACATGAGAGGATCACACACTGTCTGCAGTTTAGCTGGCTGCAAATACATGACCCCTTTTTCAACTGCATCCTAAAAGTGTTCTATTGGATTGAGATCTAGTGACCGTGGTAGCCACATGGGGTATTACACTGCCGAAAGTAGCCGTCACAAGATGGATACACTGTGGTCATTAAGGGACCAGCATGGTAATCAACAATATTTCGGTAGGCTGTGGTGTGAAGATGATATTAAGCTGGCACCAAGGGGCCAGAACTGTGCCAACACCAGCCTGAATCGTTGATACATGATATTGTTTTTGTTGATTTCTGCTGATAGGAGGATTTAATATCAGCATTAACAGCATGAAAGCATAGTTTCACCCTGTCTAGTATTGGTGGTTCAAGCTAGTGCTGTTGTAACAATGAGAGAGAAATTATCATGGTGCCCTTTGGGCCCCTTAGTACCAAATAAACATCATTTTAATGCCTCAGTCTTGTTTCCGGAAGGCACCATATTGCAAAGCTCAAATCACCTCAAACTGGTCGTCTGAACATGGCAATGAAACCAGTGACCTCCATAGTAACTAGATCTCAATCCAGTGGAGCACCCTTGGGATGTGGTGGAACAAGTGGAACATCATGGATGTTCATCCAACAAATCTGCAGCAACTGCTTGATGCTTTCATGTCAACATGGACCAAAATCTCTAGCACCTTATTGAATCTAAGAATTAAAGAATGCAAATGGGGGGTCAGACCCTTTACTGGCAAGGCGTACCTAATAAAGTGGCTGATAATTCGATGTGAATGATCTTATAATTCATCACATGATTTTTAATTAAAATGCTCCTTTTGATGCTCACCTGATGACACTAATACTAAGCTAATTCTTCCAAAATATGCCTCTCTCTTGGCCTTGTTGCTGTTGTAAACCTGCTCTTGTGGCTACCAGCCTTTTGTTTTGAAAACCTGATAGAAAAGGTATGTTTTAATGGTTGTTTGTAGAATATTCTATTGTTGTACTGAATACTTGTCTTGTTGTGAACCACGCTGCAGCTATCTTTGCCCTCTTTTTCGCTCTGTTTTGGTGCAGGCTTTCTCTGTTGCCTCCCATACACTTGCAATATTTAAATTTTTCCCCCAGTCTTAATGAAGACAAATATTGTGGCATTATACAGTCTATACCTAATATACATACAGGCTAATTGATTGATTGTAATGTTATTCATCAGCCCTACATCCATTTGCGACAATACATCAAGGTATCTAATTGCTAATGCTGACAAAGATAAACTGTAACACTGAACACATGAACATATGAACAAAGTCACCATATTCAGCGTAACATCAACAAAGGAAAATATATGCACTTGAAGATCGAAGCATTTAGTAATGTCCCAATTTTCATATCTGTGGTGCCACATTTTACCTGGACCTGCTCTTGCGTCCACTGGTCCAGATTAACAGACTTGACTTTGGAGATATGGACCCCCAGGTTTCTGTGGATACCAGCACAGCGGATGCAGATGAAGATGCCCAGATTCCAGGATGCCCATCTTGGACCTGGCCGAGAAAGAAGGGTAGTGTTTAATATATGCGTTTGGGAATTAAGTTAACAGGAGACGGATAAAAAATGAGTGAGAAAGATGCAGAGTGAATCCGTGGGTGTAATTGTGAGGTAGATGAACAGGCGAGAGGCTTGAGAAAAAAAATAATTTTAGTCCAATTATAGATGGACGAGCCTGAAATTCAATTATAAGTTATAATTCTGCTGGGAACAGGTCTAATCCTGTGTAAGACATGTGCTGCCCTGACACATAATGGGATCCAATAGGAAAGCTAGCCTACATAGCTGTGACTGAGAAGAGAGTGGGGGAGTAGAAAGTCTCACAGATACATAGAGCCACACTGAGCCTGGATACCTGCAGGGAAGATTACTCATTTGGTCATGAGCCTGAGTGTGTGGGTGCATGGACTTCAGAGTGGGACATTTTGTCCTTCTTATAGGTGTCTGAATAGTTGGGTGCTTTGAACCCCTGTGTTTTACAGGTTTGAGCTTCATGTACTGTAACATGTATCCATCCATCTGTGAAGCTGCCAGGACACTTTCCTGAACATACGACTCTTAGAAGGCAAAATAAAAACATCGTCGGGCTATTTTTCTGCTGGAATTATGCAACTGTCCTCTTTAGAGAATACAGTCAGCTTCAAAGAGAATCCTGAAGCTTCTCCCTCTCATCTCTCCCTACATCTCCCTTTCTTCTCACCCCTCCTCCTCCTCCTCCTCCTCCTCCTCCTCTTCTCTGTCCTCCATCTCCCTCATCCCTCCCTCGCACTCTCGCTCTCTGAACCAGCTGAACCACTCTTGGCCTCTGTCTCCACCTCTCCACTCGTCCTCTCTCTAGGTCCTTGCTTGCAACCTTGCTGCACTGTGTCCTGTTGGCCACTAGGTGGAGGAGCAGGTTATCAGTTTGGTCGAGCATTTCCTGACACTCAGTGTACAGTGCATTGTTAGAGAAAGAGCCATGCGAATGAAAGAGGAAGTTTCAGAAGACTAAACATGCAAATCCTTCCTTTTTCTGTTGGCTGCTGAATCACTCTGTCTGGTTGCAGAGTCAAATAATAGAAGCTTGTCTTGAATGCATCCTGAATCAACGTTCAAAGGGATAAGGCCCTCATAAGACTAGGGCAACAGCATGCTGCATACAATTCTCCACTTGGTTTGCAGTGCATGCATACTGTGTTTTGCAGTAGTACATAGAATGACTGTAATTTGGTTGTTATTTTGCAGGATGAAGGGCTTGTCTAGCTGGTTTCCATTTTGGAGGGGGGGGTAAACAATTGCCAGGGGCAAATACTGCTACCAGATAGCTTCTTCTTTTGGTCTAAAGAAGGCATGTAAGCAGAGTTGATTTTAGGATCACACTTATAAGGATGCTCAGCTCCCTAGAACTTAATTGTGACATGTTGATTTTTGCAAGTATTAAGTTCTCCATCTAAACAGGGATGGATACCAAAATCTGGTATTGATTTGGCACCAGCATCAACCAATCCAATACCTACTGAGCCTTACTACATCACAGATCTTGGTGCTTCATTATGATACCATTCATTAAATGTCACAGCCAAGTCACACTGAGCATTTTCTGCCTTGTCTTCTCAGTGACCTGTCCAGTAATTTCCTCCAGCTAAAGACAATGACACTGCAGGCAACAGCAGCATGATCACATTGGCTGTGACAGGAATAAACATTATTGACGCTCTTCTTGCTGCTGAAATTAAATTAAA
Source organism: Cetoscarus ocellatus (assembly GCA_037902135.1). Classification (NCBI taxonomy): domain Eukaryota; kingdom Metazoa; phylum Chordata; class Actinopteri; order Labriformes; family Labridae; genus Cetoscarus; species Cetoscarus ocellatus. The sequence goes on from JBAMNC010000091.1 coordinate 660,892, forward strand.
AAAACAGGGACCTAAGGTTCCCATGGATGAAAAGTATATAGGATTTTACAAAAGCTGTTCAGATGAATCCCTGTAATAAGATCTGTGGTTGGCAAATGCAAATGACTTTTGAATGTCTTATTTTGTAAAATAAAATACATCCACCTGTTTCCCACTTTTGAATTTTAATAAACAGTAGTACATACACAATAGCCACAGCCATTGGCACCCACTTGATCAGGTTATTCAATCAAGAGGAAATTCTCAAACAAGGGGTTACAACGTGGTGTTATATTTTGGAAGTGAAATACTTTCTTTTAAGTTGAACCACCATGTTGTAATTCCTAACAGCTTTGTAATAGCTTTATACTCTCGCCAATTAGGCTATAGCTAAAAAAATTGTGAAAGCTAGGTTCCTTTGTGTAATTATGATGAACAAAATGTGTACGTTTCTTGAATTTTTGTTCATCAGCAATGGTCCAAGAACGCAGAGAAAAATCCCACAGGCCTTCAACTGAAAGAACGAGCACAATGCTAACTTCTGCATTGGCTTACAAAAATACATCATCCCTGCACCACTCTACACATCAGGAAAGCTTGGAATACAGGACTTGTCAAAGTGAATTTTCACTTTGTACAATCTTTTCTTAAGTAAATCTTACTGGTCATTTTCCTACTTGGGGACATTTCTGTTTAGTAAAGAAGCCTTAAAATAAATCTAAAAAAAATAAACCTTGCTGTTTTCAATAATATTCTTTTTTTCTCTGCCTGTCACTAAGAAAGTAAAAAAAATCTTCATCCAGGCTCGGAGTAGTCTGCAAAAATGTCATTATATTAAAAAAAAAAATTGGCCACTTGCTCCTGTCCTAATTACTTAACCTTGCTGAAGTCAAGTTAAGGAGCTAAAGAACTTCCAGAAAGGGTCCTAAATTATCTTTGCTAATAAGAGATTCATTTGGATTCAATATCTCTGTTTGCTTTTGGGGTGTGCATTGCCTAAACAGCCACTTGAGGAAAGTACTGTAAAATCTAAAGTGTTTGATACAAATTTCTGCACTGTAAATAAAATACAGCTGAAGCTTTGGTCGTTCTACATTATATCTGTGATCCTTCATATGTCAAAGAGCTTCATAAAAGAGCTTTCCCATAAAACAAAACTGATGTTTTTATGTACTTTTGTCTTATGGTGAACTTTTCTATTGTCAACACTAAAAAGTAACATTTACAATAATACTAGCTAATGCTATGCTATTACTGCTTTTACTGACTGGCCAGTTGATGCCTTACATTGTGGGACTCAAACATGCAGATTTTTTTCTTTCAAAGTACAGCATCATAGAACTTTTGAAATACCATTTGTTATATACACTGATTTTCCCATAGACAACATTTTGGTTGGTCACCAAGGTAGTGTTTATTAGTGGCACCCCTATTATATATTTTAAACATTTTTCTTTAAAAAATTGTCATGAATGTCATGAACATCCTCATATGTGAATTCTACCCATCAATTAC